>JARJCX010000023.1:600000-1200000 GCA_029282285.1 Mycena rebaudengoi
TCTTTTGGCGACAATCCTGAGCACGGTAAGACACAAAGTGTCCAAAAAAGTTTGGTTTGTGAATGACCCCTCCAAGCACTCTTGGTTCCTAGTAAATTTTGATATCAACCCCGTATGATTGCTTTCGCTATGGTGAAGACAACATTGGATGAAGTCAGGCGAATAAATTCGGGGTATTCTTCTTCTAGTTCAAACTGATCCTGTGTTGAAGTTGACCTGTTATTTCATGTAGAGAAGAGCCCACGAATTAAATTATCCGTCAAGACAATGGGCAGACTACGTATGTTGCAGAGTGCATTTGGAGCCCATGGCCTGATGAGACGCACCTGAATCCGGGCTAGTTCACACCGATGGAAATTAGATACATCCGTAGCATACATTTACGTCTGGTGTATGTAGTACGGGCCCCGGCCGTTTCAATTTGGGACCGTGCGCCGGTATTCCTCCTCCTCCTCCTCCTCCTGCGATTAAAACCTTTCCTTATCTACGAACCATACGGTAAAAAAAAAGGACATCGGTATCGGGATCGATAGCACGCTTTTGCCATCTGATTCTTATCAAGACTGCCAAATACGGGCTTTTTCTCCGTGGAACTATTTCTCACTGGAAGTTCAAAACTGGAAGGCGGAGGTTGGAAACTGAAGGTTCAAACGATAGATTGAGCTTGCCAAAATTTCTTCAAGACAGAATACACTTTTTTTCTTTTGGAAATCACAAGTACATAGAGGAAAGATGGATCATAACGACGACAGCTTTTTTCATTGGGTTTATTTTCAACGGTACTTCTGCTTTACTTCGCAAAGATTGTCGCGAAGGTGGTTCCCTTGAATCTGTGGGAGTGTGAGTAAATAAACTCCATTTCATTTCATCTTATTACACCCACCCGATAAATCCCCTGCCCGGATCATTGAAGGCTCTGAATGTACATTTTGAGCAGAGGAATCTCAGAAAATAAAATATACTCACATGTAACCCCGATCAGAGGGAGTGCCTAGTTTCTCATAGAAAAACTGGGACAAAGCAGCGCTGTACTTCTCGTTGGCCTCGGGGTTGAGATTGTCCAAGCTGGTCTTCATTGGCAGTGTCGGCTATAAATTGAACATGATCCACCATGGCTGATCGACTTACGATGCTGAGTGCAAAAGCAGGCTCCAAAGTCCCCGCAAAGGTAAGGGCCTTATTGTAGGTTACGCTGACCGAAATGTGGGCCTCAGGCTTGCCCAGCACCTTAGCCCCCACCTGCCGTGAGAGTCAGCAAAATGTCAATAATATCGTGTTTCCGGAGACAGAAGTACTTTTGAAAATTCGAGGGCAAACTCGGTGTCGTTGGGGATTTGGACATTGGTCATTAACTCGAAGTAGGGCATTTTGTCGATGTGGTGGGAAGGACGGAAGGACGAGGAAGCTCAAGGGAGCGATACTTATAGTTTGGGTGTAGTGTTGGCCGAGTCGGCTCGGGCTTGGGTCGGGTCTTGGGGGGCTCGGGCTCGAAAATATCCTGAGCCCGACCTGAGGGTAGACCAAAAGAATGGGAGTGGGACTCGCGCAATCCTGATGGGACTCGGCTAATGGCCGCTTAGCGTTAGCCGACACATCAAGAATGGGACTCGGCGCCAAGAAAGAGGTGAAAAATGGGACTCGCACGCGAATCATTGATGGGGACCGGCACCGCCCTTGATCAAGGCGGCATGTTTGTCTTTGTTTATTCCCTTTGAATATTGATTCTCGCATGTTCCCTCATGTACTCGCTTCCTCAAGCACAGGGTGGACTCGTTTTGGCGAGACTAAATGTTCCCACAGGCCAAAGGTCTGTGGCCCTCCAAAAATATCCTCAAGAATTCCAACCTTTCCCGTGCTTTCAATAGTCCGGGACATTGAAACTGATATTTATGTCAGCTCTTGGTCTGTAATTTCCAATCAAAAGACGGAAAACGGATCTCAAGTGTAGGAATTGCCAGATGAACGGTTCCGTGAATACTGACCTTGGCGGTCCTCTGAAACTCAGTCCCAAATGGTATTTTCAGTAGATTCAGCCATTATAAATATGATATCGCAACTCTAAGTGCACAGACCCGTTCATAATGAGTGAATTCCACTTCAGCATTTTTTTTAGAATGTAGAGATGAGAAATTCGGCTATAGTTGGCGATTTTGGTTGAACGAATGAAGCTGTCACAAAGTGTGACATCCGTCACATTTCAGGTCCTTCACCTCGTTTCAGACCCGTGGACATAATTATATGCATGTTTGTGAAATATACCATTTTTATTAGTATACTAGGAGCCATATCTGAAAAAAAATCGACCACTTTCTACTTTCCCTGCCCGTATTTACTGATTTTATAGGGATTGTGTAAAAACCCTAAGGCTTTTTCAATTCCATGTCAACTAGGTAGCTTCAGTGTAGAAAATCGTAGCTAAGGGCTCCATACGCAGGCCTATGAGGCCGGATTTTCTATTTTGGTCTTTGTCCCTGATATATTCCTCAGCATGCACAAGAAGGCCGTCATATGTGATATACGGGGCAAAAATGTAAAATCCGCTCTCATAGGACTATTCTAATGCTGATTTCATTATCGCTTTGTCTTTTGTTCAAAAGGCTAAAGTGACGAGGCGAAAAGCCTTAGGGTTTGCGAAACTGGAACCAAGCGCCCCTGCCAACCAAACAGGAACAAACATGCCGGTCTTTAATTGGGCATTGCCGGTCCCCAGAATCAATCATATAATTTAAAACTCCGCACGCCGGCGCCGAAGGCGCCAGCACCACGCAGTGGGCCCTCGCGGCGAGCAACGCTCCGCGCAGCGGGCCATAGCCGCGAGCGCCAGGCTCCGCGCCAGCGGTCGGGGTCTGGGGTGGAAAACCCCAGGCAATCAGTCCTTAAAAATCTCTCAATTGCCGCTGTGTGCCGAAAATTTGGAATTAGCCGCAAAAAATAAAAATAAAATAAAATAAAAAGGCCCCGCGCCAGCGGAAGAGGTCTCGCGCCAGCGAAAAGGCTCCGCACCAGCGGAAAAGGCAGCGCTAGCGAAGGGGAGGGGTCTGCCCCCAGTGCGCCGGGAGCGTGCCGGAATGATGGGAGAGTCCGGCAATAAACTCGACAATGGGACTCGCTAAATGATGGCATCAGGGCGAGTCCCACTCCCATTCTTCTGGTATATACTCGCCCGACCTAGCGCCAGGGTCGGGCCCAGCCAGGTCCCGGGCTTGAGCATATATTTTTGTACTGGGAGTAAGTGAGTTCCCCAGTCATAAAATGTGTTGCTTAAACCAGCCCTCACCCCTGGAAAAACTCAAGTAATTTTGCGTGGTTTTAAATGGGCTCTTAATGCACTGCATTAAGAGCCCATTTAAAACTCGACGTCATCAAAATATCGGATAATTCCGTGCCAGTTGTTCAACCTCGACCAAGATACTGGGGATGCCGGGAAATCTGGGGACACTTTTTGGAAGTCCTGAATGAAGTTTAAATCGGAATGACGGACAAGAATATCACGGCGCAGGATATGCGCACAGACCCGGGCCCGAGCCCAGGTCTCGGGTCGCTCAAAATCCTGAGCCGCCCTACCTGAAGTCGGGCTAGGGTCGGGCCTGGGTCGGGCCCAAAATGCCCCGGGCTTGGGTCGGGCTTGGGCTTGAGCCCGAGCCCGGCACAACACTAGACCGAGCTGTCACTGTACCACCACCATCGATTTCGAAAAACTCGCCGGCTCACCAGCAGCTTGCTCAAACGCTATGCGAATACACCTAGGAAGCTAAATTCATCTTGACTTGCCCACGAAGTCTTCCTCGAGTCTTCCATTCCTGCTATTTCTTCGTCGTCGTGCGACCCCTATCTGGTGTCGACACCCAAAATCTATTACGGGCCTTATAGGGATCATACTGCGGGCTCAAATGGGCTCTATATTTTGTGGCGAACGAGTCCAAGTGAACACTGTGGTGTTCCATACATCGCACGGGCACGGGGAACGATCTCCCTCAAGTCTCAATCACGTCCTGGATTTTGCAGACTCCGCGTCTTGGCCGCTATCTATCTGCTCCGGGACCTATTCCCTCTCCGAGACTCGGGCCGCCTCTCCATCCATTGTTATGTACAGGGGGGTGACGGCGGGAGTCTGAGCTGGCGACTCGGCAGGGTATGGGTGCGCACGGACCTTTTGCGGATCAATTGCTCTGACTCCGTGACTTCCTCCCCCCTGAAACACCCGGTTCTTGGTGGATGTATTCCTCGTTGAAATTCTTTGAACGGCGGCGCCCGGCTCATGTACTCTTGGCATTATATCTTGGAAACAAGTATTCTAAGTGAACGTTACACCTAACGGGCACGGAGAAACTGCGGTGTTCTGTGTGGTTGGCTCAGCAAACAAGCATTCCCAGTGCACGCTCTGGTGTATAGTACGCCGAATGGTCACGGGGAAATTGCAGCGGCCAATCCGTACTCCTTGGATGGGAATCTTCGAGTGAACGATGTGGTGTCGAATACATCGCACGGGCACAGAGAATTTAGCAATATATAATTGTTTATCTGCATGAACGCTGTGGTGTGGAACATCGCACGGGCAGACAACAGCAATGTCAGCTGGGATGGGCAGCAAACAAGAATTCCAAGTGCACGCTGTGGTGTATAGTACACCGAATGGTCACGGGGAAATTGCAGCGGCCAACCGTACCCCTTGGATAGGAATCTTCGGGTGAACGATGTGGTGTCGAATACATCGCAACGGGCACGGAGAATTTAGCAATATATAATTGTTTATCTGCATGAACGCTGTGGTGTGGAACATCGCACGGGCGCAGACAACAGCAATGTCAGCTGGGATGGGATATGTCCCGTCTCTGGTGGCAAATTGCTCAGATTTAAGGCCCAAATGATGCTTGCTTTCAGGAAGTGTATCATTTGCTGAACTGGGACTGCCGATGTGAGCTATCGAGTCCAGACCGAGGACTGTGGCGGTTGGCCCGTTTTCAGTCAAGTTATCTCATCTCTACAGAAGACAAGGAAAGCCTATTCTGGTGGACGGTGGGGATTTATGCCTGGAGAGAGAGAACTCTGGACAGGCCCCATGCGGTTTCAACCATCAGTCCTGCCACACCAATGAAGGCCGGCCAGAAAGCTTGCAATGTGTCTCAAAACTCAAATATTATTGAGATTAGGTGTCTTGCTGATTCTGGGAATCATCTGTCTGCTCCAAGGAAAGTACCCCTAGTTTACAGTATTCGGAGGAACAGTCAGTTTCTAGCTACAGCTCGCAGATTTAGATCTACAACCTTAAAAGCGGTGAGCTCGTCGAAGATAAGTGGGCTGTAGTGTAGCGGGTAGGGCATTTAGGCCGATGTACTAAACGCTACAACCCTGCATGTTCCGAAATGGGACCACGCAGGGCAATATATTATCCTGATACTTATCCTATTTGGGTGAGATAAAAATAATGATATCACTGGCATGTGAATTCGATAAGATTACATTAATCATTACATGTGACTTGCGACCATTCGGCTCTGCTCAACGTTCAACTTATGTTTTGTTAATTCGTAGTGAGTGGGCCGGAAGCTCTCGTACATACCTTTGACATACCTCCAGCTTCTTGCAGCATGCACTCTGTTCTTCCGTTGGAGTTACTCGATGCCATCGTCAATGAGCTCCGTAATGATGCTATGAGCCTACGCGTCCTCCTTACTCCGGAGCAGCGCACAAAACACCTCTTTTCTCACATCACATTACTTCCACTGCAAAGTGATACGAAACCTACTCCCTGCGAGAGGCTCTACCGAATATTATCTTCGTTGCCACATCTGGAATCTTCCGTGAAATGTCCGGAGATGGTCGAGGGATATACCGTTGACCGGGATCCGATACGGTGCTCGAGGTTGACTTGGATAAGTGCCGGACGGGACACCGATTTGGCCCCGCTCTTGGATCTTCTCCTTCTGCAACGAATCTCTCTACGCTGTTACAATCCCGGAAGACTCCCTGCGTGGCTATTATCGACGAGGATTAAAAACTCGGTGTGCCAAGTTCTTCAATCCCCAATGCTCATGTCTTAAGCATACTAATTGCTCTTGTGGAATTTTCTTATTTAGATCCTTCTCTGCCCCTTTATGATTATTTCTTCCGGTTACACGCACCCTGCGGAGCTCATTCATCTAAACACACCTCGCCGAGGTATTTAGGACTCATTCAAGACACGTTACACTTTTATTTGTTTAGGTCACAAGTAAAAGAAGGAGTGACATTTCGGCTTATTTTCAGCTTTAGGATTTCCCAAACGCTACCGCTAACGTGGCTCCTTTGAAGCTGCGAGAATGTGAGTAAGTCTGCTTGATTTCCTCTTGTTACACCCACCCGATATGTCCCCAGCCGGGGTCCTTGAAAATTCTAAAACACATTATTCAACACCGCAATCCCTTATTAAACAGCAGACTCACATGTATCCGCGGTCAGAGGGAGTGCCCAATTTCTCCAGGAGGAACTGGGACAATGCAGCGCTGCTTTTCGCGTTGACCTCGGGGGTAAGGTCATCCAGCCCGATCTTCATTCGCAATATCAGTTCCAAACAATCCAACTTGAACAGGATCGATCGTGAACTTGAACGTACGATGCTGAGTGCAAAAGCAGGCTCTAAAGTCCCCGCAAAGGTAAGGGCCTTATTGTAGGTTACGCTGACCGAAATGTACATTTCAGGTCTGTCCAGCACCTCGGCCCCAACCTGCCGTTGGAATCAGCATGTTAATGGTACCACGCGTTTTGAAAAGGCAGTGGAGGTGACCTTGGAAAATTTGAGGGCAAATTCAGTCTCATTGGGAATTTGGACATTTGTCATTAACTCGAGGTAAGGCATTTTGTTGGTGTGGTGGAAGGGAAGTAAGACAGGAAAGACTACAGAAAGGTGTTTCGCTCTGCTTCGTTACTTTTATAATTTGACGCGAGTTCAAGTCCATTGGGGCAAGTTGATTATAATCTCGCCGCGCGGGCCTGCTCGGGCTCGAAGCGTCAGTCGGTATTACGGGACTCAGGCTGATTAGTAACTGGGATTCTGGGAGCAAATATATTCATGGCCAAAGACGCAAAATATGGGAACATTAACTACCAAATGTGGCGGATGTTCGGAACACCACCAACCGCATAGTTGATTACGCCGGCTCGCCGTCGATGGCACATCATTAACTCCCAGCAATGCACAGTTCAATACAGTACTATTACTGTACTGTCCGGATAATTTGCACATTTGATCCTATTTTTCGGACTTTTTTTTTCCGAGACAACCTCGACGCGGGGTACGAGCGGCTTGAGGTTGTCAGAGGATAAGCTAAGAGATGCGGGAATAAGGTTAGGTGCGACGCGATCGTGACGGCCATCACTCTTCCTCTCGATCGCGCACCACCACCGCGATTTGCGTTCGTTCTTTGCTCGCCCTCCCCTTCCCTCTTTCGTCTTTCTCTCATGTGGTAGAATTGGCTCCGCGCCTTCGGCGCGCTTTGCCGTCCCCTCCAGGGGGCTCTCCACGCATCCAGAGCCGTCGGCCCCCCGCTCGCACCCTTTCCTCCCGCGGCAGCGCGCAGCGCGACCCAATTGCGTCTCGCAGGGCGGCCGAGCGGAAGAGCCGAAGGCTCTTCCCCCCACACTACGAAACGAGCTATTCACCGTGCATGAATCAGTTTCGTGTGTCCGCGCCGTCGCCTCGCGACGGTCTCTCTCTTTTCTCTCTCTCTCACCGGCTCGATGGGGCCACTTAGCTTATCCACGCTATGAGTCATCCCGCCACTTCGTTTAGTTCTATTTTTATTAGCTCATTACACGAGACATTTAGTAGTACTTATTCTGATCTACACCGCGCCAATGGCTGGCAGTCGGTTTGTGGCTGTCGAGAGTAAATTTGATGCCATGGTTTAGAAGTGAACAGCTATGATAGCGGGTGTGATATGATCAGACAAAGTCAATTACGCTGGAATACCTAAGATCATTCTGCTACAAACGACTCCGTCCTCCGCACGCCCACCGAATGAACTGGACGATCGTTACAGTGACTTGAATCCGTGAGAGCCTCCGAATCTCCTTTTTGGGACAATATGGGTTGTTGACATATATTGTTCGGCGCCTTGGCTATCTTTTTCCTCGAGACTAACGCAGTTGGCATGCAGGGAAAAAAAAATTCAACTCAAAACATCCCAACGAAAACTACATCGCCCTCCTTTCCCAACCTACGTACCCAATTGTAAACAGGCTAAGCCCCCCTGGTTTAAATATGATGATTTCGAGTTTTTATTGGTGCGAGAGTGAGGTTGAGCATGCAGGATATCGAGAGAGAGATCAAAGTTTAGACCATGCAGATTGAGATTCAGACTGTGCTTCAAATGCGGCCCCACCACAACGTAAGGATGTAACCGGCCCGGCGGCGCTGGAGCTTGAGACCACCGGCGCGGGCGAGAATGATGTTTCATTTGCGTCAGGTCTAGAAAACGTGAGGTTCCGAGTCGGGTGTCCCATCATCTTCCTCCTTCAACTCCTGCCCGATGACAAAGATCCCCGCCGTTCTTGCACCAATAGCTGCTTTCACCACAATCTGACATTACTAGTAGCGCTTGGAGGCGGTCCATAAGGCTTGGACAACAGGGACTGCTCGAGATAAGGCGGCAATGGGTGTGGCGGAGTGTCGCTTAAATGTCGCCGGGCAGTCGGACGGTATCTTGCGTTCTTGCTGTTGTGGTTCCAGTTGCGCGCCTCAGCGAGGAGCACAGTCTTGACCGCGTTCCATACGGACGAGCGGGGGCACTGCTGGCTTGGTCTTGGTGAAATGCAGTTCGTGAGAAGACGCAGAAATGATGAAGTACAGCGGGTAGTATTGCTTCGGATTTGGGGAGGCGTGCGTGCGACATGGTGATAGAAGCGAGCACGGCGAGCCTTCCGGTAGGCTACGGGCAGGCTCGCCAGGCGCCTTGAGATCGATGCCGCAGGAGAACGACCAATAATGTTGATATCGAAATCCCGAGTCAGGTCGTCGGTGGGGTTCTTGTAAACATCTCGGGTCCGAGTGAGCGCTGGCTGACACCCTTGTCGATACGCGACTCCGCAGGGAGACAGCTTGACGGCGATGGACAATGGACAGGCAATTAAACAAACCAAACAGACCTGGTTCCTATTATTATCTCCTCGTTTCCTACCCATCCATTTTACCGCCATGTCTTACGAGCTCTTCTGCGTCGGAAATCCCCTGCTTGACATGCAGGTCACCAAGGGAGAGGCGCTCCTGGCAAAGTACAATTTGAAAGCGAACGATGCCATCCTTTCTGAGGAGAAGCACGATCCGATGTAGGTTTTGAGATCGTCCCATCACAGCCACTTTCTAAAAGACACGTTAGATATAACGAGCTCGTCAAGGAGTATCAGGTCACCTGTGTTGCAGGCGGGGCCGCCCAGAACGCTGCACGTGGAGCTGCTGTGAGTGTAGCCGTGCAAAATGCAAAATACTCATCGCGATGTCCTGATATAGTTCCTAGTACGTTCTCCCTCCCAACTCCGTGGTATACACCGGCTGCGTCGGAGACGATGATCTTGCAGAGCAACTCAAGGCCGCAAACCAGCGCGAGGGCCTCCGGGAGGTGTACCAGGTCAAGAAGGGCGAAAAGACTGGCGCGTGTGCTGTGATCATCACTGGCAACAACAGGTTCCTTTAAGCAAGATTCGTTTATTTTCTTAAAACTTTTTCTGTGTAGGTCCCTAGTGACTAGGCTGCGCACGGCACAGAAGTGGGACAAGTCTCACCTCGCCTCCGAAGTTGTTGCGCCGCTGGTAGCCAACGCCAAAGTGTTCTACGCCGAAGGCTATTTCTTGACCCACGGCGTCGAAACTATTGTTGAACTGAGCCAGAAGGCATCGGCCGCGTCCAAAGTCGATATGTGCCTTATGGCTAGTCAATAGGTCGCTGATTCTCTTACAACTATCAGGTCTTTGTCATGAACTTCTCTGCGCCTTTCATCCCCTCGTTATTTGGCAGCCAGCTGAAGGAGGTTATCCCTTACACCGACATCCTCATCGGCAATGAGGCTGAGGCCGAGGCATATGCCACTGCGAACGGCCTTCCCGAGCCCAAGAACATGGCCGCCGTTGCCAAGGCCATCGCCCTTCTCCCCAAGTCAAACGCTTCTCGGCCTCGCCTTGTCATTATTACCCAAGGCGCAGAGTCCACCGTCCTGGTCTCGTCGGCAGAGCCGGACAGCCCCAAAGTGTTTAATGTACACCCTCTCAAGGACGAGGAGATCGTCGACACCAACGGCGCTGGCGACGCCTTTGCCGGCGGCTTCCTCGGTGCATACGTTGCTGGCAAGACGATTGACGAGTGTGTCGAGGTCGGGCATAAACTCGGAAGCATGTGCGTCCAGCAGGTATGTGATATCAGATTCTGTCGTCGCGGTGTGTGTGAAACGTTCAGGTTGGACCTCAATACCAGTGGCCAAAGGTCAACGTCCTCTAAATAGACGTTGCCTAATCTGTATTCCTACTCGCTCTCAACAGTGACAACACCTCACAAGCCAATCCAGCTTTCCACAGCTTGTAGCACCGTCTGATTAATAAATGTTCTAGCCATTGGCACTTGATGACTGTACAAATTTCATATTGGGTTGGAAAAAAAAAAGTCAACAGCAGGGTCAAGTTTTGAATTCATGAGTGCTACCGAAGAGGCGATCGACAAGGATTCATATCAATATGTTTCGCTTTGGCCATACGTGATCGAATGATTAATTTATCACCAGCAGAGGACCCCCGCGCCGCGCCGCCGCCGCGATGGGCTAAACTTGTCCGAGATACTGATTCCATCGTGGATTCATTTCTTTATCTCAAGTCGATATCCGCTCAAAATACCCTTCCATAAAATCCAAGATAAGAAGCCGACATGGCTTGAAAACAAATTCAACACCCAGTCACCTGATTCATTGTTCAAATAATCCGAGGCACATCGCAAGTCCCGATGTCCGAGTCCTCCACTCCCACTAACTCCGTGGAACAGCGCTGCCAAAAAGAAGGGTCTCATAAAATTTCCACTGCGCGAATCAAAATGCAGCAATTCGTAACATTCGTTCATTATCACGGCGATCCCCAATTTGCAATGACCTCAATGGGACGCCTTCTCGTGATCAGCTTCCTCCACCGCGCCCCGCGCCTCAACGCGCTCAACCGTTGCCTCCACATGCTCTGTCATCAGCTCTTTCACACCCTTGAGACACGCAATTGCGACCATCGCAAGCACGACGAAGGGAATTATAGGAATCCACGCAAACCGATACGCTCGCGCGAAGGCATTGTGTGATGCGTCCGTGGCTGCGGCAATCACGGCGTCCGACGCTCCTGGAACTGCTGCGATGGCGGAAGGCATGCCGCCGGCCAAGGCAAGTAAGAATTCAGGCACTGAGCTGCTGGGGAGCCCGGCTGTGACAGCCGCATTGCCAACGTCGGAGTCGTACGAGGCGAGTTTGTTGTTGATGATGGCGTTTAGGATAGCGGAGCCGAACGCCCCGCCAATTGCGCGCGCACTAAAGGCAAGACCTGTTGCTGTCGACTACAGCACGAGTCAGGAATATCACCGATCCAGATGAAACCGGTATTTACGAGGAATTGGTGGGGGGCGGTAAATTGTGTTAGTGCAACGATAAGGGTGAGAGGACCCGATTGGCCGATGCCGGCTGGATGCTAGGTGAGTAGCTATTCGAAGAAAATACGTCATAATCCACCTAGGACGTTGTACCCAATTTGTGCGTGGTTCATGTTCGGCTTAATTGTCGCGTAACATATTGATCTGGGTTTATTGGCATTATTCGCCAAACAAGTACCTGAAGGTGCGGTACTTACACAACAAGGAAAAAGAAGAATGTGATGAATAGAGGGCTCTTGAGATCCTTGTACTTCGTCGCATATAGCCTGCCGGTGAGTGACAATTGGTATAATACGCATAAGCCTGCAGAAAATTAAACACAAACGTGATCGGAATCGAGGTTGCGATTAACACCTAGTCTCATAATGACAGAGTCAGCCTCGACAAATGGGAATCACACCAGACTCGCCAGATTATACGACAACTGCCTGACGCTGATCCGCCACGCGTTCGTCTCGAATCCGAGATTCAGTACAATTTGAGGGACGACCGAGTTTACGGCGCTGTAGAAGACGAAGCCCTCCACCGCGAATGCGAACACCGACAGACCAAAGTTGGGGCCGCGCTCAAAGAAGACGTGTGCGATAATACCGTCCGTCCGGCCTTTCCATTCGTAGAGCCCGAAGAAAATGAGGAGCACGATACCAGTGATTAGCGGGCCGAGGACATGTGCGTCGCGCCACACGTAGGTGCCACCAGCCCAGTCGAAAGCAAGCAATAGAAGGGTAGTGCCCGCGGTCATAAAGAAAGAGCCGATTGGGTCAATAGCCCAAAGGATTTGGCGCACGTTGAGCTTCGGGTAGTTGGAGGGCGGCGGCCAATAAAATCCCAAGAGTCCCACGGCGGTCATACCGTGGAATGCAGCTTGCATCCAAAATATGTTTCTCTGTTGCCCAGAAAATAAATTAGGATTCGTCTATACGTTGTGTGTTTCATATTACCCAGCCAGCAGGATTGATGTTGGTACTATGGAATTAGTTTGATGGCCTCGCAATTTTAGAAGGAGCTCACACGCCTCCGGATCCCAGGGTACCCACAACCCCACCTGTGTCAGGCTCAATATTTTGAGGACAAGATGCAGTGCGATGACCAACCGAATGATCCAGCCAGAAACGCAAATCCATTGGCCAATGCACGGTACTTGAGAGGCAGAATCTCACTACAGAAAGTAGAAGTGAGGAGGAATATTTATATCGCGACCATACTCACGAAGGAATCGCCTGCACAATCGATATTGTACTGAGCGTAGTTCCGATTAATATACCTCCTCCAATCAGAATAGCCATGGATTGCGCTTTCGCTGACATCTGAGGGAGAATGCTCAACAGATATCCAATAGAGTTATAAAGTATTACGCACGACTGCACCAACAAACGCAATCAGTGGGGGGACACCAGCGAGATATTTCCGGTCAAGAACGTCAGAGAGCCGCCCAACTAGAGGCGACATAACGCTTTGCATTAATAGGGGACCCTAAACATAATTTTCAACCACAAAATAACGTCGCGCGCAAAAAAATCACCTGTATAATCCATCCTTCGAGCAGTTCAATAATTATTAATGGGAGTGACTTGAGTGAGACACCCACCAGCAATGGCCGGCTCTCCGAGGTCTCGGATGATGAACGCAATAACAGACCCAGCAGCCACGACCACAAAAACTTGGGAGAAAATTGCGAAACAAGAAATGAGCACCACGACCCAGGAGCGCCAAGTCAACGTAATGTGTTCCTCGTCGAGGAATGAGTCTGTTCGGGGTATAGGGATACCACTAGAATGCTTTGGGTGACTATCCTCTTCGGAGCCACTGTTCTTCTCGTGTTGAACGCCAGGGACCGACATGGTAGAGAGTGGACGTCCGCGCTTAATTTGTTCACCCGCTGCAGCCACAACTCCCACACATTGACGGTTCGATTTGCCGCGGCGGTGCCCTGTAAGTCAGCGGTGGGAAGAACAGTGACTGTCACTGATCAGGTGATATCACGTAGCGCGTCAATTTTCCTTCAAGCCTTTGCTCTAAACCAATGACATGTCGCAGAGGGAAGAATCACAAGAGGCTCAGCAATTACCTCCTGTACGCTGCCACCGACAAGGAAGTACTTCTGAGCAATCTTGAATTGTTTCTAGGTCCTGAAAGCATCTGTTCATGACGTCCGCTACTTTGCTGCGCTGCTTCGTGGTGTCAATTTTGTTAATGTGCGCGGAATGTCTAGCAGCTGAGCGACGGCCAACCGTACAATTTTTCAGCGGGGAACGGTGACAATAACGAAGACGGGCTTCGTGGTAGTCGTCGAAGAGGCGCGGACGCTTTTGGGTACTTATGCCGTCAGGTTCTCAGGACGCTTCTCATCCGACTAGGGACGGCCTACATTTTTGCCGACATATTTGACGAGTACACATACAACTCCGAGTCTCCCTCTGCACCCCAGGACTCGCAAAATTCGGACCCCGAAGAGGAAGACAACGCGGCTTTTGAGATCCCGCTGAATACCTTGGTTGAATGTCTGAATATTTTTGGGACGGCCGGGCCTAGCGCGTCGGCGACCAATGGCCCGACGAGCAAGTTCAAGAAGTGGAAGAAGGCAGGCGATAATTCTGACGGCGATGACAACGACGACGACGGGGATGCGCGCGGCCGAAAAGGCCGGCAATCGAAGGAGAACGGCATCGACCAGTATTTTTCGAGCAGCACAGAAAAGGGGACTGGGATGCGGATGACTTATGCGGGTTCCGGATACCCGCTGACGCTCTTAATGCAAGTATCTTTACGTACCTCAAGTGGTGGGTCTAACCGCTCATTGTAGCGCGGAGGACGCAGCAGGGCCAACAACTAAATGCGAAATTACGACCTACGATGCCGAGCCGCACCTGCAGCTCCCATTCGAATCGGACCGAATGTGGGCCGTTTCTGTTTTTTTATGAGCTTTCGCAGCCTGATGATCGTCAAGGGTATTAAAAATCATACTGAAGGCAAGGCTGTGTCCGTGTACTCCCCTTTATGTGACTGACGGGCAGATAGTCGTCCTGGCTCCGGGACGCGCTGTCCGAGTTAGACCCTTCGTGCGACAAGCTGACCTTTATCGGAAACCCTCCGCCATCGGCCGCCACCAGCAAACAGCGCCAGCAGTCCGGGACGCCCATGCTGAGAATCCAAGCGGCCGGCACGTTTGGCAGCACCGAGGTGGGCCGTCACATCGCCCGCATACATAACCAATTCACATCCACCGCAATAGATGGACTACCCCAACGACCGCGACGTTTTAGAAACATTCGAGTGCACACGGCCCATAAGCTTCACCTATCGATTCGGGCACATATCGCGCACCCTGCGCGCGCTGCAAAGCTCCGCAAAAACTTCGCTCCGGATCGACGACGAGGGTTTGATGAGCCTTCAATTCTTGATGCCATCGCCAAAGGCCAAAATTGACGAGCCATCGACGGACGGGTTCATCGAGTTTCGAGTGCGTTTGTCAACTTTGATTTTCTGATGTTTTCTTGACGTGCTGCAGTGCTTGGCCCTAGATGACGAAGTATAATTCCTTTGTATTCCTGATAATTTTACAGTGCGTGTGGTGAGATAGTGTTACATGTGTAAGTACAGATCAGAGGATGCCCTCAAAATATTGCGCCGTGGTGCATTTCTTCGCGACACTGGATTTCGCACCTATAGACGCCTTCAATGAACGAACGTCACAGAAAATGGGCCACGTACCCGAGCCACGCCGAGAAAGGGTAGACACGATAGTCTTGCGAAGCGCTGCTCCGTTCAGCTAAGACAACATGAGTCCTGAGTCTATCGGGAACGGATCTGAGGCGAACCTGGTCATCAGCGATGGCAGTCTCCGCAAGCGATTCCCGCACGGAGTGGAGACCAGCGGGAGGTGACGACCGCACCCGGGGGAGAAGTTCCGAGTGATGCTGCGAGTTTGCATGATCCGTGACCATCCCACGGACCCCAGTTGCATGGATAGCGTTGGCGTCGCCGGTGTGCATCTCGAACAGCGAGGGACTGCGGCGCGCGGAGGACATCATGGGACTCTTGGCGTGTTCCAGACCGAAGGGGCCCCGGCCTTGCGGGTGAAAATGATGCTGCTGCACCGGCGGGACAGGTGGGGGAGGCATGGGCGCTCGTGCCTTGTGCTGTTCCTGAAGGCGCGCCAGCTCCTGCGGCGTCTTGGCCACTAGTGCAATTACCTGCTCGACAAGGACATTTGTGCTGCCGTCAGGCACCTACATAGTACAACGGTTGGAGATT
The DNA here is from genome assembly GCA_029282285.1 of Mycena rebaudengoi. Taxonomy (NCBI): domain Eukaryota; kingdom Fungi; phylum Basidiomycota; class Agaricomycetes; order Agaricales; family Mycenaceae; genus Mycena; species Mycena rebaudengoi. The sequence continues at coordinate 615,896 of JARJCX010000023.1, forward strand.
AGAACGTCCAATAAGATAACTTGCATACCAGTATTTTACCGATAATACCAGGATTCTGTGCTTCAACGTTAACGGTAGTGAACTCGGACTCCTAAATTCACGGTAGATGAAGGAAGAATGATAGCGAATGCCGCGAGCTTACTATTTGAAGAAGGATGTCTCCAGCCTGGAATAGATCCCCCTCTTTCTTATGCCAACGTTTAATGGAGCCGCTCGTCATGAAGGGGGACATGTAGGGCATTAGAATGGCCCTCCTGGAAGAAGATCCGTGGAGAGCTGGAAGACACAGTTGGTTCCTCTTGTAGCGAGCACCAGTCCCGATCTATGTACTTACATCGCCGTCCAGATTTTGGGACGAGTTGAGCAGAACGAAGAGGGCTAAAAGATCGACAGTTCATGATTGGCCAGCAACGATGAATAGTGGGCCGTGTAGGTGAGCGCTGCTATATATCGTTGTCGTTTAAATGAGCGCTCCGAAGCTCCGGACTACCCCGCAACTACCCCGCATTCTGGTTTCCGTCAACCATGGACCACCTGACCGATCACTGAGGTCATTGCGACCAGCTCCGTCCGAGTACGCTCATTGACAGCAAGCAATGAGTAGTCTCCTCTGAGTCTCACGAGTAATAGTAAGGAAACGCAAGTTTATCTTGTCTTTTTTTCTGAGAGGAGAGGACAAAACAAAGGTCGGGTGTTTGAGCAGGTTGGCAAGGTTTGAGCCGATCGAACCAAAATTGGAAGTGTATGTCATGGGAACCAGCACAGCCACGTGTCGAACTTACGCTCGGTCCGAAGTCTACTGAGGCTCCGACTCTACTCCTTCTCTGTCCCTCATAGTACCGCGGTGTTCTCGCCTGTTCCCGCCAGCAGCTAGGAACATCAATATGCTTTAAAAGTTGATGATATTTTCTTCAGCAAATACCCGGGACTGGACAGGGACGCATGGAGATCTCGGTCTCTCACAGGGGCTTATATGAAATCCTGAGCCTGTTTATGAACACCAATTCGTGTCATAAATCATCCGTGCTGTTGGTTTTGCAAATGCATCGTGGAGCGTGTTCCATTAAGCTCCTAAGCCTGCCCTATGTCCTTCACGCTGTCTATGGCTCAGGATCTTGAGCCGCCCTTATTTCATGTCAATCACCACTCCTTCTGAACATCGTCCGCTACTCTTGGTTTGGTCAACCTTCGAGATCTTCGCTGGATGCTCCAACGTCATTCTTCTGGCCATAACACTGGCCAGCCAGCGCGCGAAAGCCAACCCCATCCTTCTCAATCTCGAGATAATTTTCATCTTGGCCTCCTTCACCAGCAGCGTGCTGATATGGACTGGTCATGCAATGGATCGCAACCCACCGTACGAACTATGCCTCATGAATGCCGCCTTCATCATGTATAGTGTTCCTCTCATGGCAACGGGAGCATTATCGATTGTCCTGAAAGTGTGGGGAAGCGTGATGATTGCCTGCCACCCAAATTGGTCTCCAGCGATGCGATGGATCACTCAGACGCCGGTGGTACAGTTTTTATGACCTTCATGCATATCTTATTCTCACCATTCGTAGCTGATACTTTTCCCTCATTTTTGCGCACTCCCCCTCCTTGCTGCTGGGCTCCTGGTACGTTCTTATCCTAGGGTATCAGTATCTTTGAATAAACAGATACCAGATCGGAATTGACCACCCCGGCCTCGTCTCTCGTGGGTCCCCATTCTACTGCACCGTAAACGTCCCAGCAATGTGAGCGGCCCGCTGCTCCATATGATGCTGACTTTGGACTGACATCTTATGGAGACAAACTGCCACAAGCTGTTTTGGCGCTATCTACACCATGATTTGCTTGATCCTCGCAAGTTGGACCACGTACATGTTGATTACGACTCGTTGGCGTGTCCGCCGAGTCATCGAATACCCCGATGTGTCGTACTCGTTTGTGTGCCGTGTTTTATTCTTTTCGATATTCGTCGGTGTGGCATTTGTGTGAGTAGCAAGTTCCCAGTTCTGAAGCGGAGCCGTGCTCTAACTTGCGGGAAAACAGAGTCGGCATCGTGTCGCTCCTGTCTGACTTTGCCGCAATTGTACCGGATGTCGTTCTATCGTCCTGCGGAGTTGCGAGTTTCTTCATCTTTGGAACTTCCAAGGTAACACTTTTGCAATTTAGCCAAAAATCTATCTGATTATTCCCCAGCCAATTCTCCAATTCCTATTCCACTGCCAGCGCACCCCGAGTACACAATCGACTCCACCGACTATCACTTCATCTACGCCATCCTTGCTCCGCCCCCTACCCGAGGTACCTCGAGAGCTTTTTAGACTCTCGATAAGAGAACTTACTACGAGTACCGGAAAGACGTATTCAACGGATGACCATCCTTTGTGGCAGATGAAGGATCCTGGAATGCCAGATGAGGAGTCCAGCATGGGTCTCCCAGAGGAAGGAGTGATTAGGCACTCTATTCGGACAGTTATATAGACAATAATACGTATATAATAGTACCAACCACTCATTTGTACCACTCTACGAATCTGCCATTATAACATCTGCATCCCCGGGCTGGTCAAGCAGACTCTCTGCAGCGCGACGGATGTTATTGAGCTTCTCCCGCATGACCGTGATGGCCTCCGTGAATAAGCGCTGCGGTGCATAAGCACTCTCAGACTCAACGTTGACTGGAAACCTGGTCAGCGCTCATGCTGAGGGGGTAATGGGGTCCACCCACAAATAAAGAAATCCCGAACGCGGCTCAACTCGACCGAGCCTTCGAACTCCGGGTGTCGAAGGACCTCCCTGCTCACGGTGTCTTTTCTTTTCTTCTCGTCATCGACACTGACTGCTTTAGTACGTGGATCGATGCGAATAACGCCTGGGGAGAAACATTTTTGGAACTTTTCGGCGAGATGGGGTGGAATTGGTTTTTTTATGACTATATTTGGTAGAAGTCGGTATGATGCCGTTGCTGAAGACGAAGAGATATGAATTCAGAAAAGATTGGAGTAGAAAAGTACTCACCGACAGGACTGAACTTCGCATGGTCTTTCCCCACTCCCTTGACGGCATGAAGAGTCACTTTGACCGCTTGACCCGGCCGCAATTTTGCAATGACGATGTTAGGATTTGTTGGGGCAGGAGGGTTTTTCCGAAAGACGTCAGTCTGCTCGCCCGCCGGTTCCCATACGAGATGAGATGATAGCAGTTCGTGGTTTTCGTAAAGGTCGGACGGCGCAGTCGCGTCCTTGGGGGCATCGGGCTTGCGCTTGCATTCGATCTCCATATTGAATACCATGGTATTGCGGTCAGTTGGGTCGTCGTCAAGTCTCATGTCCATTTCTTTGGGGTCAACATTCAGCGGAATGAGACCAAGCCGCTGCGCAAGAATCTCGTCGGCAACCACAGTGGTGTTGTTGTAGATATAGACGTGTTCTATGCACACTGTGGGGACCTTGGTCCGGGTCAGTAGAACATAGGAAGGGGCAACTCAAGACTCACTTCAGCGATGATAATCCGGCGGAAAGCATTCGCTATTGATGCGTCCACTCCTACGAGGTCAAACTCGATGGATCGGTTGGAGACGCGTTGTATTTTGACTGTTAGATTCTACCCTTGCGAATCCACCCAGCAAGATTAATGAACAACAAGAGCCGACCTATTTCCAGGGAGACGCACCTCGCGAAACTTTTCCATATTCCAGGAATGGTCTTCGTCCGGATAATGGCCAGGAAAGTCTCTGCTTGAAACATCTGTTACACGTTCCGCTTGAATTCCAACCAAGCGTCTAGGATTATATGTTTGTGCCATTTCTACAGAGCGCACTCGCAAAGTGACCGTTTTTGGCAAAGCGAAAAAAAAAATCGAAAAGAAGTTGCGCTCACGTGAATGTCCAAATGAGCACATCTTTGTCGTGTCCTGTTACGACAATCCCTGACGGTATCCAGATATTACTGACCCACCGGCACTCAAATCGCGGGCTACATGGCTTCCCGTACTTTTCTCCCTCCTCTAATGGCGGATTCCGACTCCAGCGACGCGGATTCTGCCGTGAGTGACCCGTCGAGTGACATCAGAGTGAGTTTCACTTCTGCCTCTTTTTCAAAAATGGCTGAAACTCCGTGCTAGGGCGATTTTGAAGACATTTTGCAACAAGGACTGGATTTTGGCGGTCACCCTTTCGCGTTTTCTCGAAGATACGCGACTGGCGACGCGCCGAATCCTCATCTGAACATCGACGGCTTGGGTGTCGTCGGAATACCGCTCAGTGTACGTGATGCGCGCGCCATCATACCTGTCTGCACCCCTGCTCCAGTAAACCAAGTCGGGGTTTGGGAAATTTCTTCGGACAGGGTAAGTTTTATCACGAGCTGCCCTGGCACCCGGCGATCATCTTGCTTCCAGGTCCATTTTGACAATCATGCGTGGGATGCCTGGGTGCGCGAGGTGGCGGGACCAGCCGCTGTCCATGGCCTGCGCGCAGACTCCGGCTCGGCCAAGCCAGAATATGTGTTCCAAAAACTGGTTGTTCATGAGATCTGCTCTCGGTAAGGCATCCAACTCCGTGTACAATATATGTTGTTGATGCGTGCACGCAGATTGGTACACGTCGAACAGTAAGATACCTGCTTCAAGACGCGTATATCTGCTCACCTGCCGCCTTTTCAGCGCGCACGATTCAGCCGCGAAAATCGGCGAGCTGATACTTATTTTGCCTTCATCTTTTGTCGGGGGCCGCCTTCGCATGCGCCACGACGGAGAGACCAAGACCATGGACCTGGCGCATCAAAGCGGCCTTCTTACATCGTTGGCGGCTGTTTACTCAGGTGTCGAGCGGACGATGACTGCGGTCACCTCTGGGTATCGGCTGTCTCTGGTGTACGACATCATCCAGCCAAGTGGCCCTGTCCCCACTCTCGCCGACTTCCAGACCCCGATACAGCGACTTTGGCATGTCATGCGATCCTGGAAGGAGGATGCGGACGGAGATGCTCCCCAGTTCTTGGCGTGCTTGTTGCGAAACCGTTACGCCAAGTCGGTCACTTTTGGAGCGAAGGCCTTGATCGGCGAAGATGAGCAGCTATTGTCCCATCTTCAGCCTCTTGCACTGGAACTGGGGTTCGAACTCCATCTTGCCCATATCGAAGTTACCCTGAACGCGTGGGCGGACGAACGCGACAGTGACGACGATTCTGTAGACGACGCGAGGGAAGAGGACTTCAATTTCGAGGACGAAGAGCCAGAACTGTCCGTCACTCAGGTTGTCGATCTGAGCGGGATGCCGGTTAATGTCCTTGCTCTTCACTTGGACGACGATGCGTTTGCCAATGGTTCGATAACCTCGGTAACGGCGGAGGAACCAGATTTAAAGGACTTTGAGATCGCGGAGGCGAGTATGTTCACCACATCTTCTTGTTCTTGCTGATTTTTATTTCTTCAGGATGGGGCTTCACTCAGCAAAAGTCTGCTGTTTCGCTTTCTACTTTGCATCCTGTGCTGATTCTTTCTATAGAATATAAACGAACGGTCCTACTGCTTTGGACGTCATCGACCTTCACCGTGGAAGCTGGCGATATTTACGAATTTGCATGCACCAAGCTTGGTTCCTCCAAGTCTGCTGCGCCGACAGACAAGGAGAAAACACTCGTGCACAATCTCATACAGTGGTGTGCGACAACGCACGTGGACACGGAGCTGAAGCCTGCAATTCGCATTCTCAGGGAGTCCGCTCAACGCTGGAACTATGTCTCTATTCTTGTCAGCACACTGCGAGCGTGCGATGCAGCCAAGTGGATTGACCTAGTAGGGATCGAAGCTTTCGTCTCCTCATATAAAGCTTTTGGATGGGCTCCACTTGAAAATCTGTAAGCTCGAATTCGTTTCCTACGCGGCCGCTAATTCGCTTTAGTTGTCATCATGCCCTATGGAACAATCTCTCCAATACGACCCGCTGGGCCTTCCTGGCGCGACTCGAGCAAATGGCGGCCGCTGAGAATGCCGCGTGCGTAGCTCTGTGGTGTCAAACAAAGAAGGATACAGTACTCCGGCACCTGCGCAAGGTCAATCTTAACGAAATCCAATGGTTGGTCGAGCTGTGTGCGACTCGCGGAGGAGATTATCTGGGCTTGTCAGTCCCCGGGTCGTTTCTTAAAAATGTTTGAACGCTGATTGGTCGATTTCCTCAAGGCTTTTCTCCCAACTTGAGGCTCAGCGGGTGCCCGAAAAGCTGTGGATTTCCTTCTATCGTCAATTACACCAGATTCGGTCTCGTATTCCAATGATCCCCCAAGCCATTATCGACGCATTCATCAAATCGGGGATCGTCGTATTGATCACCTTCTTGCCAGGTGTGCCGCCTAGGGCGACACCAGTGCAACCAGCAAACGTTGATGAGAGAGTCTTGGACCTCATCTACCTTTGTCTCGACGTAAACCAGCCTACTTTGTGCACGGAGATCGCTGAGAAATTACAGCGCACGCCCTCACGGTTACCATGGACGTCTTATGTCAAAATCACTCGCTCTTTGGACGACTTTATTGGCGCCAAGCCTGAACCTGAGCGATCGGCTTTGCTTACCACTGTCCGACCCATCTTCGAGGACACAGTCACGTCAATGATATCGCCAATTCAAGTCGAGGGACGCGCTGTAGCTTGCGATTTGACTGGCACCACGCTGCAGTCTTTCATTAGAGCATTGAAGCGAGTTGGGGGGACAGCTTTCCTGAAAGACAGGTGTGGGTTTACGTTGCCCTCAGTCCGAGTCTATCTAATCGTGGTTCAGATTGGACAACGATATGGTGAAAGATCGTGATTCTGCCATGTTGCAGGGGCTCGTTCGCTCTATTGCCTCAAAACTGAGGCCCTCTTTTACCGAAACTACGGCGTACTCTGCATATCGAGCAACAGTGCACTTTTTCTCCGACGCCGCCGTCAACGCTTTCCAGACTCTCAACGCTCGTCCACCCGCAATCATGGCTGTCCTCAAATTTTGTTGGGACGTCAAGGCACCTACCGCCGCTCAACAGCGTCTGCTGACACGCGTGCTGTCTACGCCCGAGGGCACAAATGTCCAACGCCATATTTCCCAGGTCCTCGTCCCCTTGATGCCCCTCCTGCGGGAAGCCCTTGAGGCCAGAAGTCTCGACTTCCAGAGCGACCCCATCAAGTCTTTTGCAGCGTCCGTTCTAAAGCTCTTCTCGAAGCACATCATGAAATCGAAGCCGCCGGGGTCCCACATCACCGAGACCCTCCAGGTTGCCGTTGGTTGCTCGACAGATACGTGCCAACCGTGCGCAAAGTTGAAGAAATTTATCGGCGATGGGCGAGAGTCGATTACATTCCAAGACGTCGTTTCAGTCAGGACTCACGTTGAGCGCCATCTCAAAGTTTCCGGCAGGTTTGGATTCACGTGGGAGACCCTGAAAAGACGTAACCCGCACACCCTCCAGGCGAGCGGCCCCTTTCCTTTTTTGTCCAAGGCTCTTCTGTTGACCCGTTCAACCGCAGATAAAAAAACCCGCCGACTTGATTGCCGTTGGCGAGTGGCATGAGAACCATCTTGCCGGGCAGGGCTTGCTTGCGCTTTTAGGAACGACCGAAGTGCAGAAAACTGTCCTTGGCCCCGGTTATGACCAGATCTTTGGGAAAATTCATGGAGTAGAAGTTAGACAGCCACTGGCGGTGGTGAATCAAGAGCGGACGGGGCAGAAGCGTGGTCAAAGCGACTCCTCGCAAGTGGCGAAGAAACCCCGGTTGTCGTGACCGGCCAAACAAACCTTTGTAAATTAGTAATACGTGGTGCTTCCATTTAAAATGCCGTTTCCTTCTCCAGTTGTACGCCTGATTTTTCGGATGTATGTCGACGGGAAAAATTACCTCTTTTGGTTGTGAGGAGGTTGTTTGGTCCTCACGCTATCGACTTTCAGATCCAAACATGAGTTTCACTTTTTCCATGGCTCCGACCACCAACGCGTTCGGCGGTTCCTGGACGACTCTGCCGACGGCCCTCACGCCATGGATGTAACTGGCTATTATTACGTCCAATGTATCTCCGCTCACCTGTAATGTAGCCTAGATGTAATCCAGTCCATGGGGCATACCCAAATGACCCCGGTCCAGGCGTCCACGATCCCGCTGTTCATGCAAAACAAGGATGTAGTTGTGGAAGCTGTAACTGGGTCCGGGAAGACGCTCGCCTTCGTTATACCCATCTTGGAGCGCCTCATCAGGCGAGAACGAAAACTGCGCAAGCATGAGCTCGGGGCGTTGATTATCAGTCCAACGCGGTGCGCCTGTCTCCCAATTGCACCATTTTCACTATATTTACTGTTTCACTGTTTTACAGCGAATTAGCCACTCAGATACACTCCATCTTTTCCCTATTTCTCTCCGCTCAGCCTAGGAGTGACGCTGAAGATGAATCCGAACCCGAATACCCTGAGCCGCTATTGCTCATATCCTCTAATAATTCGTCCCCTGCACAAGATGTGCAGCGATTTACACTTTGCGGCGCGGACATTGTGATCGGCACTCCCGGTCGTGTCGAAGAGTTTTTATTAGGGAAAGGAAAGACCATTGTTAGCGTGAAAGAATTAGAGGTTCTCGTTCTGGATGAAGCTGACAGGTGTGTATTGTAATGTTGTTTTTATATCGTGTTTCTAACCTCTGTAGGCTGCTTGACTTGGGTTTTCAGACGGTGATAACGCGTATCATCACGCATCTACCCAAGCAACGGCGTACAGGTCTCTTCAGCGCGACCATGACCGATGCCAATGCACTTTCTGAGCTAGTGCGAGTGGGGTTGCGCAATCCGGCTCGCATAGTGGTAAAGGTGCAGGCCAAAAAGCTGAAATCTGTTGGGCCTACCGGCGCCGTTATTCGGGAAACAGTGGAGGAGAGACGGATACCTGCCAAGTAAGTGTCGACTTGAGCGCCATTGGCACATACTGATTCGTGGCGTCCAGTCTGAAGATTTTATACCTCGTGTGCCACGCCTCAGAAAAGCTTGTGCAGCTGACACGAATAATCTCCTCTGAAATCAAAGAGCATAATGCCTCGCGATTTATTGTATATTTTGCCACAGGCGCCTGTGTAGACTATTTTTACCGCGTATGGTCCCGGGTCTGAGGCCGCTTGTGTTCTGCTAATATATTTACATCTTCCCTCTAGATTCTCCAGGATTTACTACCTTCAGAATCGGCCTTGTTTTCTCTTCACGGCCACCTCCCGCCGTCGGCACGGACACGGACTTTGGCAGCATTTTCGGACGCCCCTGCGACATCTGCAGTTCCATCGATCCTCCTCGCCACTGATGTGGCTGCTCGGGGGCTTGATTTACCCCTAGTCGATACAATCATCCAGTTCGACCCCCCTTCGGACCCGAAAGCCTTTTCTCATCGATGTGGTCGTACAGCACGGGCTGGCCGCAGTGGGAGAGCGTGGGTGCTCCTCGTCGGGAGGGAGACAGCGTATATCGGTGGGTCCTCTTTCCCCTCATCTGTGTCGAGCTTAGAAACCATCATCTACAGACTTCATGGCCATCAGGAAAATCCCAATTTTGGAGCGTCCATATTTCACGGCCACTGGGGGACAACCTATGCCCTTTGCCCCTCCTGCGAGAATTGAAAATGAAGACCATGAGGCGGAGGAGGAAGTTGTGCGCCCCGATGATGCGGACGTCTCTGTCTACCTTAAGCGTATACGGAAAACGATTCTGACGGATCGGGCGATACACGATCAGGTGAGCATCTCAAGGCAGTGATATTCCAGTGTACTAACGGTATTGCCCAGGCTGCTAAAGCCTTTGTGTCATTTGTTCGGGCGTACTCAAAACATGAAGCGTCCTACATATTTCGTGTAAAAGATCTCGATCTGGTTGGTGTGGCCAAGAGCTTTGGACTCCTGCGACTTCCACGAATGCCAGAATTGAGGGATCTACCCCGAGACAGTTGGGAAGATGCTGATGTCGACGTATGGTCTTTCTTTTCTCTTCGTTTTGTCAGGCTGAGGACACCACGCAGTGGAACGCTTTTGCATACTTGGATACTGCACAAGAGGCGAAACGGCTGGCAGCGGGGGCAGCTGCGGCAACAGTTCTGGACGTTGACCGAGAGAAGCGCCGAGCGGAGCGTGCTGAGAAGCAGAAGATGAACGAGGCGTGGAGTGATAAGGTCGTGAAGAGGGAGGAGAGGGAGAAGAGGCGAGAGAAGAAGGGAAAGAAGAGAAAGTGGCTCAAGGCACAGGCTGGGAGCGGTGCACAGAAGGAGGGAGAAGACGAGGTGGAGGTGGATGGAGATGAGGCTGCGGATGACGGAGATGATTGGGAGGAGAATGCACGTGAGGAGCGGATGGCCAAGAAAATGCGAAAGGGTGATATTAGTCGGAAAGCATTCGACGCTGAGTTTATCGACTTGTAATGATAGTGATTTACGTAGCATATTGATTGTAGTGGAACGTCTTGTTATGCAGGGAAAGTGATGTAAACCATGTGACTAGTAGTAACTATCGTCTCTGCCCATTTAAGGGAGGCCGTGGGGTAAAACCCGATGGAAGAAACGCCTCAGTTGCCCCTTGGCGCGTCAAACTCCCCCGCGACCGAAACGAGTGGTCGAAACTGCCCCTCAGATTCATCAAGTAAAGTGTTCACAAGGCGCGCCATACGATCGACCCCATGTTTCATATCCATTGGGAGGCGGAGCTGGACCTTCTCGCGACTCGGGAGAACCATATAAATGTTCAAAAACCTCGAATAGTCGTCCAGCTCGGCGTCGGTTGGGCTAGCAGGCAAAACCTTGCGGAGCGGTTGTGGCGGGAATGTCGTGTAATCCATTGACATTGCAAGTATGACCTTGTGCGACTGGATGAACCCGGGAGTGTTGATGAAATACTTGAAATTAGTTCGCAACCCTCGTCGAATGATCGCCAGTGCGCCGTGCAAGTCGGGGTTGGAGGACTCGAATGTCGCCCCTTCTACAATTGACCGTCGTAACAAGCACAATGAAAAAAACTGCAGCGGCATACCTAGGCGACGCCTTTGGAGTGCCTGGCAAACTTCTCGATGCTCCAGCCACTTCTTTCTTTGACATCTCCGTGAGCAGTAGCGAACTTGGGAGCACCCATCGCAGAGACGTAGCTTTAGATTCTCATCACCAAGACAACGGCACTGCAGAACTGCATTCAACAGGGTTCAATGAACACAGGTTGGTGTTTACTCACTCGGGGGTGGTTTTGGCAGTCATCGGGAGCATCCATGACCTGTTGCCCAATCACAAGTGCCCGCTCGAATACTAGTGTGTTAAACCATGACCATGCTGTCCAGAAATCGCCCGATTTTTGTAGTGCGTCCGCTTCAGACCTGGCGTGAACCTTGTTGAGGGCCCGTCGAGCGGAGCGGAGAACGGAAATAAATATCGAGCTTGGTAAGAGAACTGTTTGTAGGATTTCTGTATGGTAAGGCGCCGAGAAGAAATGCGACCATTGGATCGACTTGAGCAGGGAAGGCAGAAGCCCCGCGTCGAGGGATTGCGTGATCCATGTGAGACGATCTGTTCGAGCAAATGAATAAAGGAGATAATGAAGAAGATAAAAGATATAGTCCGCGACACGACTGTCGAGATCCGAAGGTGTGGGCAGCGAGGTCAACGCGCGAAGAATCTGAGTGGCACGCCGGACCGAACTCAACATCAAGAATCTGTAACCAAAAAGTTCATAAGAAAGTAATCTGAGTACCGTGAAACGAGTTTCAGCGGCAGGCGTCAATCTTGTCTGTTCCTTCAGCCACAGTGTGAACCGTCGCAATTGCATGATACCGGCCTTCCCCATTTTTCTCTCTCCCAAAGTGTCGCGCAAAAGGAGAACGGTGTCGAGGGTGCACGGTAAGAAAACAAAATTAAAAATAGATGCCCATGCGTGTCCGTATGGTAACCCAGTTGTCGTGTGCCGGTACCCCAGTCTCATGGCCAAGGGCTTGAATCCAGGAGTATTTGCCACCATATCGTGTAAGGGCCGAAACCGCACAGGAACGTGGAACAAAAATGCGAGTGTCAACCAAAGGTCGTCTACAGTCTTTATTTAATATTGCGCGGACAAGGTGCACAAGAAAGAACAAACTTCTGAGTGGAGGGCAGCGGATAAACTCCGATTCCCAGGCTTGGGGGCTAAACAATAGAGTCTCCAGTGCCTGGATCCACAACCAAACCGCAGGCCAAGCAGCTCTGAAGTAATTCGAGAATTGATCGCGTACCGAGGCTGATTCAAGATGCACGTTGCGACTTATGGTCACGGATAAACCTCTGGCCGCATGAAGGACAAGCTGAAGGCGGCCAATTGCCTCTTGGGTGGGCGGAAGGCCGAATACCGGGATATAATTAGGGTTCAGAAAATGGCGCAAGAGACTAAGGATCCCGTGCAGCTGGTGGATCGGGCAAGTTGCAGTATCGGCAATAAGTTGTTTGATTCGGGAGGAAGGTGGCATTGTAGATGGTGGTGGTGGTGGTGAAAAGAGAGATTGTCCTATATGCCACTGATCTAGTCCTTAAATATGGGAACAAAGCGCCACACGTGACAATTCCTCGCGCATTCCACTGGCAGTGCTTTGACGACACTTGGGGACAATGTTAGGGATACCATTTGATTCTACTAGGTCCTAGGACAGCATAAAGTCCGAGAGAAGCCACGTTGAAGCAGAGTTTCCGAACAGTTGCCCAAGTACCAGTTAGAGTTGCATAGGCCGGAGATCTGAGAACATAGATTTTGGAACAGTGCTGAATACTGCACAGAGCCTCTGTAAAGCGGTATGGCTCAAGCTTGGTTGAAGTTGGGTGAAAATCAAAGCGATCGTTCAATTCAAGCTCCGACTCGGAAGTTGCCGAGGGCTCCTGTCTCCTGCAAGTACATGTTTTGCAACCATGCAACTTCGCAAACGAAACCGCCCAGATACCCGGTCATCCCCATCTAAGAAAAAAAGAGACCAAGAGTCGGATTTGTCTTCTGAACAATCGGAGCCTGAATCGACTCCGAAACGCAGGAGGACTCGGAATAATAAAGTTATCCTTTCAGACCCTGAGGACGAAACGGAGGAGCCTTCTCCCAGACGGTCTCCGATTGCACAGCACGCTGAGGTCAACCCCACCGTGGTAACTCCCCCGAGCCGACGTACTGCTCCCCGACGTACTTCAAGAAGGATAAATCCTAGATCGTCCTCACCTGGGCCAGATACCAGTGATGAAGATACCGAAGGCCTAACAGACACTACTGGCTCTGAATACCTCTCTTCTTCCTCGGGCGTCCAGCAGGCTGGGGTAAATTCCGCTGGATTCAACTCAACACCCCCGGACCGAAACTTGGGGAGGGCTCACGCTTCACCTCCTGAGCTTAACGATTCGGGGACAAGTGGATCGAGACTGTCATCTTCACCTGGGCCCGAAGATCAGTCGAATTTGTCGGACACCGATTCCATGCGCAATTTTATAGATGATGACGATCCAGCTGATGCTGTTGAAACCGAAAACGCCCGTGCGGAATTACCCAACGAATTCCGCACTCTTCGTCAGAATTTCGAAGTTGTCGTTAGCTATCTCGTTCGGCTCAGAAGCGATCCAAAATTTTTATCTACCCTCGACGACACCAGCAGTACGCAGTCAATTTTGATCGCCTGGACACGGACTAATCCTATCTTTTGGAAGAGCTCTATTACGAATCTGCCATAAAAGCACTGAATGCAGTCGGCGATTCCCTGGCCGATGCAATATCTTTGTCTGACTGGAAAGCGCCCTTCCGTGCAACCCTGGATTTGCGCCCAAAGCTCAGGGAGGCGGACGAGGAGCAAAGGGATGAAGAAGAGGCACAAAATGATGCAACTGAGTCAGACGTCCAGTGTGGAGGCGATCCATCGGAGGAAGTGGAGGCTGAAACAGAAGCAGAAGTAGAACGCGAAAGTAAAGGTAAAGATAGGGCGGACGAGTACGAAAGCGAGAACGGGGAAGAGGAGGGGGGAGGGGACGAATCCAGCGAAGAGGAAGCAGAGGCTCAACCGGAAGAGGAATCCTCGGAGGATGAATACACGGAAGGCACCTGCGACGAGATGTACCCGAGGAAAGTTGTGCACTCCCGGAGGGCTCTGTGCCATATCCACGATCAGCGGCACATACGACCGCAAAACCTTCAAAGTCGAGCCTTGTCCCTGCACATCATATGTGGTTCCTGATACCTTTTATCAGGACCTGCCAGAAAAAAACATCAAATACGGCACGACGACGGTGTTCGAGGAGGGCAGCTCCCATGCTCCTAAACGACCTTATGCACCTCTTAAAGTCCTAGTCCTCGGTCGGAGATGTTACAATCGTGCCCTCATCTAGTATGTTTTTCTCAGTCCAATACGAAGAGAACTAATGCTTTTTTTGTCGTCACGAAGCCCGACACTACATGTACAATATCGCAGCCAAAATCACAGATAAAATGGCACGACTGTCAGACGGAAACCCAAGCAATCCAGACGCTGTCCTCGAGCAATGGATACAGAGGGCTTCATTGAAGAAGTGAGCTCTGCACTTTCCACCGAGTCTGGCCACTTAATCTCACTACAGCTGTGGGACCAATTTATGAATGATAGACAGAAGTGGCAGAATGTGGCAAGCGGGGGGAAGGCTCGCTAGTGAAGACCACTGTGACTTTGTTCGGCTGCTGAATACGATCATCGAGATACCCATGACACTTTACATCGCCAGGCCATCTTCACTTGAGAACTTGGAAGCTCAGAGACGCCCAGTAGCTGCACTCCAGCTTTGTCCTCGACGATGGGAAGCGCGGGACACGGGAATTCCGAGCTGGCTGTCAAAGGCTGTCAAACAATGAAACATCGCATTTTATCGCTTGGACCAACCCAGGTTAGGTACCAGACGAGACGCAATGAGCCTTTATTTTTTGGAACTATTTTGTAGACTTCCTAAACTGCGAATCCAGTGTATCTGGTCCGATCGGATTGAATATATATTATGAGTAAAAATAGGAGTCGTCAAGTCGTCAAGTGGCATTGAGCCTGGAAATCCCTCAGTCGTCATTAGCAGCGACAGCCTCATCCTCGGCACCCTCCTCTTCCGCATCTTTCTCCTTCTCGTCCCCTTCGTCTTTACCAGCGCCCTTGCTGCCCACGACGGTAGCATTAATACTGCATGCATGTCAGCCCATCGAGCAAGGAGTAGAAATAAAGCGGCACGAACTTGAGCATAACGGTCACCTTCTCTTTCTCCCCACCTTCGGGGTTGAGGAGTTCAATCGTGAGCCGCGAGTTCCCTTTCCACCCATAGCTGCCGGTTGAGAACGACGTCGGCACGAGCGTGAGGCCGCCGAGATGCCCCGGGTCCATGGGGGCCGCAGGTGTGGTGTCCGCGTCGGCGATACTCGGCGGAGTGTGTGTCAAGTTGACATGGAGTGGCAACGCCTTGCTCTTGAATGCGGAGGTCGGGATCGCCTGCCACCAGTCTCGTTAATCCCTGAGGGCCAGCGAAGTAGGGAAGGTAGTTCACCTTGGTCTTCTTGCCTTTCTTTCCCTTTGCAGCGGCTGGAGCTTTGTCCGTCTTTGCCACCTTGGACGCGCGGGTGGATGGCCCGTCGCTCTCTGCGCTTCGTTTAGTTCCTTGAAGGATGGAGTAATTAGCCAGTTTTCAAGTTGAGAAGGAAATATCGCACCACCGGCCATAATGAGATTGTTAGGTTGGGGGTAGGAAAGGTTGTGGTGGTAGGGAGAGAAAAGGTAATAATGGACCAAGCACAATGTTGTTTTTGAAGGTTGTCATAGCGAATGACGTACCGCGTTCGCGTCATTATCGTCTCGTGATTTCTGTGACGCGACGCGTCAACAACCGGTGGTTTTCGACAACTCGCGGGTCGGGTCTCAAAGTAAGTGGGCACAGTAGAGTTTGGTTCAATAATTTCACAATTTCATTATCGTTCATGAAGCACCTTCATATAGAGTTTACAAATTACGGTATAAAAACAAATGTCCGAGAACAGTCTATGAGCGGGAAGAAGACGCCCGCTTGCGTTGTACATCGTCCTTGCTGCGCACATCGAGCGTCACCTGCAGGTCGTGGTATTTCTGCAGATCGATCGCCTCGGAGCGCGCGACACCGGCAGAGTCATTAGGCAGCCATATGATGGGTGGAGGCGCGATGAGCTCCGGCGCATACAGTATGCTTGCCATCTCTTCTGCGTGGTCCGTGAATGGCAGCGGCGGAAGATGTGGTGGAGCGTCGGGGTGTGTCCGTGCGGCGCGCTCGGTGGCCGTCAAGTCATCCAGTGTTTCCGTCTCTGGAATAAGGGTCAGTATATTTCCATCTAGCGCAAAGGGAAAAATACGAACTCAGAGGCACAGGACCCCTTACAGGCGAAGGAGAGGGCATCACCGCCAGGGTCAGGCTCATCATCTCCAATACAGAGGCCATCGACCCCCGAGGCCGGTGGCCCTGCCTGCCACTGCTCACAAGACTCGTAGTTTCCTCGTCCACATGGCGACTCCGCGCAGGTCGCGCAGCTTCACTAAATGCATCCAAAGAATCACGGGTGATGGGCGACAAGGAGCCCCGGCCAGGAAGACGCGTCTTCCTGTTCGTGTAAAGTTCCACGAAAATGACAACGAAAACACCCGAGCCGATGAGAACGCCGCCATCGATCCAGTATTTGCGGCTCAAGAAGATGAGTCCAATCAGTATCGGTTGGATAGAGAGCAGGGTCCCGAAACGACGGAGGAGCCAAATCTGTAGCAGTCCACCGGTCTGTGAGTGTGTCCGGGCATAAACGTAACCGACGAGGAAACGATGTGCTGTTCGATCAATCAGCACCAAATCCCAGCCAGGACAAACACAAGGACTAACCGACAAGGGTGAGGAGGAGTAAGAGAACAACAGCGGGGGCCATAAGTGGGAAGATTAAAGAGAATGTACATGCGAAAATGATAGCAAGTATGCAAGCGCCGATAGCGAACGCGGGATTATATGTGCGCGGGTATACAGCTGGTGTCAACGTCCATCAGCACACGGAGATCTTAGCAGGATCTTCAAAAATGCAACTCACCTCGGAAGCGTTGTCGTGGAGTCACAGCCTGTTTCTCTGCACGAAGGACATGCCACAAACGGAGCGGTTGGAGAAGAAGCAATCCAGGGAAAATTATAGCGACAGTGAATACCAGGCTGAGTGCCAGAATACTCATATATATGGCGCCGTCCGCGACAGTTTGCGACTTGTTGCCGTCAGAGTTGAATGCTTGCAATGTGTATACTAGGGCGCCGACGGTGACAAGCCAGATGGCGCCAATCGCCACGAGAATGTAGAACATGGCCTTGAAAACGAAGAGTTGACCACCAGAGACGGAGACCGAGCCTCGGATGTGCGCCGACCCTGAAAAAAGAAAGGTCAGAAATAAATTTTTAAACTCGGGTGATCGATCAGCATACAGTTTATTATTGCCACAGCGAGAACAATAAACAGAGTAGCGGCAACAGCAGGGGCAAGGACAGTGGCAAGGCCGGCAGCGATGGTATTGGTGGAAGAGAGCAAAGGCGCCAGGAAAGGTAGAAAATGCGCAACGTCAGGCGCAGTCGTGAGTGAAAGTCCAGCCGCAGCCGTCACTAAACATTTACATCAGAATCATAGTCAGAGCGATGAACAAACTAACCCACGTCCAGCAGCGAGTAGAACACAGGCGACACCGAGGAGACACCAAAGAACGATGGCATCCAACGCACCACGCTCATGCTGTAGTACATCCCACCGTATATCCTCCTTGGCCATGCCCTCAATCAGCTGCATCCCTTTGACATGCCGCAGCCCGCGCCCTATCAT
Organism: Mycena rebaudengoi; assembly: GCA_029282285.1. Classification (NCBI taxonomy): domain Eukaryota; kingdom Fungi; phylum Basidiomycota; class Agaricomycetes; order Agaricales; family Mycenaceae; genus Mycena; species Mycena rebaudengoi. The sequence continues at coordinate 633,716 of JARJCX010000023.1, forward strand.
CAGCCAGCCCTTAATCCGCACGCCGTCCGAGATGTCCAAATACCCCGCATTCTGAGCATCGGCGATCTCGGCGTTGATCGATTTCAGTTTCGAGCGCCACAGCGTAATGTCACTGTAGACCACGCCGAGATGGTCGAAGTTGATCCCGTCGTGCGGGCGCACGAACGGCTGCGCAGGCTGTAGGCGTAGATGCGGCGGCTGCAAGCCCTGCTCATCGGTATCCGGCGTGCCTGTCACCCGCCGGCGGAAGGGGAACGTCTCACGCTTTGTGCTGGAGGACGGCTGCTCGCGGTCGTCCCGCGTCGTCGACGAGGAAAGGAAGGCGCGCCTGAAGGGCGACGACGGCCCCGGGCGCTGGTTGTCGATAGAATCCTCCCGCCGTGGCCGGTCCCTCCAGATATCCACCCAGTCCGCCTCTTCCTTCTCGGCGTCCGTGTCGTCCGACGTCTCCATCCCATGATTAGGCCCGAACCGCCGCGGGTCGGGAATGTCGAAATATCCGTGCTCGTCGATGGTGTCGATCGCTGGTCCCAGCTCGCCAGTCTGGTCTACCCGCACGCGACTCCCGAGAGGTAACCGCCCGTATATAGAATTGCGGTTGACCTCCTGGAAGCGGCTTCCAATGACACGCGAGTTGATGGTCTGGGACAATGTGGGCTGGTCTTCGGCATCAGCAACCGCGCTCTCGGCGCCGAATTGACCACCGCTGACACCCTGCACTCTATGGAGCTTGTAATACAGGGAAGGGGCAACAAATGACGTCGGCGCAAGAGAGGACGCTGCAAAGGCGGGATTCTTGTGGGATCGTTTCCGCCGCGGTTGCTAAATAGACAGTCAGTGGAGAAAAAGGGAAAGAAAACGGTACACACTTTAGTGGACTGGAGAGGTTGTGGATGACTAATGTAGGGTCGGTCAGTATCTTTGGGTGTAGGAGGCTCGTAGTCGGCGATAGAAGGGTCTGGTGTCGAGAGGCGGAAGGATGATATATATCGGGTCTCCGCAATCTCCAGGTTCTCCAGAACCTCGTCACGTTCATCAATGAGCAGGGCCAAGTGTTGGGTGTCACTGACAAACATTCAGGGCCTTTTGACAGCCAGGAAATGAAAAATGAAACACACCAAATGGAAAATATGCTCTGGATATCAACTTGTAACGCATCCTTCTCGTCCTGATTCGGGTCGTCCTGGTTCGAGGTCTGTCCATTTTTCGACTTGTTCCCATTGCGAGTTAACCCAGAATTCTGCATGCCAGAACTCAAGCCGGACTTGATGACAAAGTCCTTGAACCGTTTTTCGCCCCATCCTGCAAACCCCGGTGCTTCGCGTGCACTCAACCATCCCATCTGCTTCCCCTCGCACCGCAGCTCCAGCCAACGCTGGCGGTAAGCAATAAGTCTATTGAGCTCCTTGATGATCTTCCACAGCGCAGGCAAGAGCCCGAAGACAATCACTAATACCGTCAGGATGATGATCCTGAGACGGAGATGCTGAGGGTCACTGGGATCGGAGACGATAGAGCGAGTTTGCAGCAAATTTTTGGTGGAGAAGCTACCGCTTTTGCTGTCTAGGGAGCGTAGTAACCGCATGAGACTCAAGTCTTCCAGGGTCGAGTAAGCGCCCCCGAAGACTGCTGTAGACGGGAGGTCGGCGAGACATGGAGTGGACACCATGTACAGTGGCAAGGCACCGGCAAGACCGAGGAAAGCCCAGCCAAGTGCGATCAGGAGTGCAATCCAGAGGGCTCGTTGACTGAGTTGCTCGTCCGCGGGGAAGAGCTCGGCGTCTTCCGCGGGCGAGCGGCCCATGTCCGAGACGTCTGTCGGCACCGGCGGCACAAAAGGAACGGGTGGGTGAAGGAATGCGAATAGTCCCGAAGATAGCGGTTTGGGACGCAGGCTAGTGTAGGCATTGATTAATGATTTACCCCCCCCCCCCCAAAAAAAAAGCGACTCACTCTTGTGCAACGAACCATTCCCGCAGGCCATACAATTGTCTGAATCGCGGTCTAAGTATTGCGAACAGAAGCTGCAAAGTATGAGTGGTTGATGATGTGGCCGCAGCAAAAAAAAAACGCACCCATATTAAAAGACCAATAAAACTTGGGACGAGGATCGCTGCTATTAGCCCGTTGGAAGACGAGTCTACCCCGGAGCCAATGCAGACAGACTGGGCGTTAGAATTAATCTGGCCGGGAGGAGACATGGTGGTAGTGGATAACGCGCCAGTAACCACCGACTCGGCCAATGACGTGAAAGTCCTCGTTGGCTCTGTGACTGTCGTAAGATACGTAGTGGTATATGTCGTGAGGCTTCCTGATAGCGGAGGCGATAATGAGGTTAGAGGGGGGGACGAAGAAGTGGATGCGGATTGGGAGGCCGATTTTGAGGAGCCTGGTTCCGTTCCCGGAGGTAGGTAAACGGAGCCATTGCTGGCAGTGGTGTACCAGTTCTGTTTGAGGCTCCCGGTTACTTCTCGTGCAGAAAACATTACAGATCGTGATGGTCGTCGCTCTACAGCAGGTCGTGGTTCGTTAAGAAAAGTAATTTTGGCGGACAATTCAACATCGTACCCCGTTAAGGAAATGGCCACAGGGTCGGCGTCGGTTGATCCGGTCTTCCTGCTTTCACTTGCAACTTTTCCTTCCGATTTCCTATAACCCTCGTCGACTGTCTAGTGGGCCTGGATAACTCTGTGGTAGAGAGAGAGATAGAATGCACATCTAAGGCACAGAAAAGAACCACAGCGTGGAGTGGACGATGAGGTCACTGGGCGTCTCCCTGGGAACGATGTCGGCGACTTTATCAATGACAGCTCTTTGCAGATCCTCGAGATCGTCTTGTACAGTACACACATTCGTGTCTCCTCAGACTGGAGACGCCCAATGTTGGCCCCAACGCTTTGCGGATTTAGAACCTCAATTCCTCAGCCCAAAACCCGATCTGCTTTACTTGAAGGCGACAGAGAAAAAAGAAGCCAGCCAGCTGTCATGGCCCGCTATCGCAACGAAGGGAAACTTATTAGTAGGAATACAATGAACACCAAATCTGTCTCAATTAAGAAGGACGGCGCCAACGCTATATGTCAAGGATCGTATGGCCATCGGCGTGTCGCACATATATTGTACACACTTGACGACTGTCTCGTCCGATCGAATAATGCGCACTGTTACTTTTCATAGGAGGTGCGAGCTCACAAGTATTGTATCTTGGCAATCGTTGTGTACATGGCCGCGTGTATAGACAGGAGCGAAACAATTCAGGATGAATTCGATATTGACAATGATTCAACCCAGAAGCTGGAACGTTAAGGGAGGAGGCACACGAGTTTTGCTTTTGTCCCCGGCCGGGATTTTCCAATAAATTAGAAAGGAAAGAAGGACAACAGATAAAAGGTAAGAAAGGTAGTCCGAAGCAACAAGTCCGAAGCCTTCAACCAAATCGTTCCCCTGCTCACCCCCCACATTGAAATCGTTCGACTCGTCCCTCCTCCCCCCACACCGCAAAGACAAGCAACTCTGGCGGTGGCGGGCCGGAGTGGAAGAAGGAGGGGCGGGCGGTCTGAAGGTGCCTGTGGGCGTGGGTGTCGGGTAGACGTGGGGGTGCCTGTGGGCGTCGGTTGCCTGGTGGGCGTCGTATCAGAAACGGTCGACGGTACGCTGAAAGCGGCTGTCGATGGACGTGGGCAGGCGACTCAGACTAGTCAGCCAAGACCTAATAGAAAATAATATATCAGCGCTGAGAACGATAACAGTGAATGAGAAGCGACATACCCTAGCTCTACCGTCCCGCAACCCATATCCGTAACCAGAAGTAAACCCAGCTTGACGCTCCGCGAGTCGTAGTGCGTCCACCCTCGTGGCCGGCATCTTGCTGGGTATGTGGCAACTGCAGTCGTGTCGATCGAGAGGGCAAGGCGTCCCCCACCGGCCGTTCGACACGTCCGCGGTCCTTCTGGTGTTGGATATGGTGTGGCGATTCAGGAGCCGGGGTCGATGGCTGCTGGTCGTCGTCGTCTGCCAGCAGGGCAAGGGCGGGGTCGGGACAGCGGGTCGGGGGGTCGTCGAGTCCAGGAGTCACCCGATCTTCGGCCGCGCTCCTATCCGTCCTTCGCCCGTCCATCCTTCCTGCACATCGCGCCGCCCATCGAGTGCCGCAGTGCTTTGCGCCCACCGTCGATCGTTTCTGAGGTGACCCCAGCCTCGCCCCCCCATCGTATATTTGAACTCGACGAAAAGCGGCCACCGGCGAGAGACGAGAGCCGGGGCGGGAGAAGAGGATGCGGTGGTGGAGGTGGAAGTGGAGGTGGAGGTGGAAGTGGAGGTGGAGGTGTCGCCTGTGGGCGTGGGTGTGGTGTGGACGTGGGGTGCCTGTGGGCGTGGGGTGCCTTGCGGGCGTCGGTTGCCTTGTCAGCGTCGGTTCAGGTCAGTCGAACGGCGCGCTGATAGCGGCTATCGATGGGCGTGGGCGGGCGACATTGACCAGTCAACCACAACCTAATAAAATAATGAACGTCAGGACTGAGAAGAAGGGTGAATGAAGAAGCAATGTACCCTAGCTCAACCGTCACACAGTAAAGTGCAGCAGAAGCTGGGGTCGGTGGCTGAAGGTCGGCGTCGGCCGCCAGCAGGGCAAGGGCGGGGTCGGGACAGCGGGTCGGGGGGTCGTCGAGTCCGGGAGTCACCCGATCTTCGTCCGCGCTCCTATCCGTCCTTCGGCCGTCCATTCATCCTGCACATCGCGCCGCCCATCGAGGTGCCGCTACTCTTTGCGCGTCGCCGTTCTTCGAAACTGACGGACCCCGATTCGACGGCTTATCTGAAAGAGGTATGTCAGTTACGGCGCGACGAGAATAGCGGCGGCGCGACATACATATGGTGTGGCGGCGCTACGGCGTCCTCGACCCATGCGCACGCTGAGAAGCGTTTAAAAGCGCGACACTAAGCGACGGTCAGTATAAGGTCGACGTCGAAGATGGGCGGACTCACTGGGGAGATCAGCCTTCGATGCCACCGAAACCAACGAAACCGTCGGGCAGACGCTCGCTGAGCGAGGAAATGGGGAAGGAGAGGAAGGAAAGTGGAATGGAGTGAATAGCAGAAATCGCCCAGAATTTATACCTTGCACTCTTATTTGTCTCTGTGTGCGAATTTACATCCGCATGTGAAATACCTTTGCAATTTGAAATGATCATTGCCTGATAAGGAGATTTTGGAAATTTGTGGCTGACTGTGGCTGACATCCCCGGAGCATGTCCGCGGAATGCGAGGAGGGGTTCCGGTGAGACTCGACATTGCCCTTGGTTCCATCGCAATGGCGATTTTCTGCAAGCCTGAAGTGCGGCGCTCTTGGGCGCTACAAACCTTGAGAACCGCTTCACTTTTCTTCGTGAAGTGGAAACAAGCAAGAGCAGCGACGTTTTGAGTAATAGTAGCTGCAGTTTGCAGGTTCATTTATGAGACAACGTTGTTGACAATCTGGCTCGCGAAGATTTTCTTCCACAGTTTCCTTGCCTATCGATTTCGATTGACGCCGGACGTGGAGACTTGAGGACTCAGTGGGACGTGTATAGGAAGCAAAACAACGAGATTTTCAGAGTCTTGAGACCAATGGGACGTTGCCCAAACTTGAAGAGACAAGGATGTATGAGCCACATTACCCGTGCCACATCTTGGTCTGGTCTGGGCTTGCGTGTTACTGAGACGCAACCCAAGTCAATTCACGAAGAACATATGCAAGGACGTCTTGTTGTTTGGCGGACCATTCAACACTTCGACTCTGAGTAGCGAGGCAATTAAAACTTGAACGGCAATTTAGGCAAACGGTGGCAATGGAGCTGAGACAGGAGCTGCTTCGGGCTCTACTGAGAAGAAGTTGAAGAAGGGAAAGGTCGTTGCTGGTGTAAGGACATTGCAGCCCACAGATTCGCATTCGAAAGGCCAAGATATAAGTTTGGAGAAGAGAGTTGTTTGACCGTGTCACGGTTGATGCCGACTTTTCTGATCGCTGTTCCACCTGCTACTAGTACGAAACGGTTCTCTTTTTTTCTGGCGCTCAGTGCTCCTGGTTACAGCGCTCAATGCCCATCTCGCGCCTATTCGTGAATACGTATTTAATTCGCCGTGCATCAGCAGCCTGGTAATGTGGAGGATGCAAGGATAAGTCAATATTCAATATTCATCGATTACTCTTCATATACGCGGCATTTCTCAGCGCCAACGCGCTCCACCTCTTCTTGTCAGAATCGTAACGCTCCCAGAGCTTCAAAACCGAGTCAGCGGGCAGCAGTCCTGCCACGCAGTATAAAACTCACATTCGTAAAGGTCCCCTTCATTTTCAGCGCATCACGAGTAGCCGTTGGGGTATGAGGTAAGTTCGGTTTCTTCTGCTCCAACTCCTTCATCGCCTTCTGAACGGAAGCGGCGACTTTGAAGAGATAGTGCCGTGCTTCACTGCTGGGGGAATGTTCAGCAAGGATGTTCAGTGGATGTCCAAGACGAACTGACTACGCGAATGCTAGCTCATAACATGATTGGCCGACTTGCAGCCGGAATTCGGGTGGATATGGCACTTTGGGAGCTTCAGCGTTGTTCTTGTAAACGGTCTTCTTGCTGTACTTGATGTTTTTCTCCCGTCGTTTCTGTGTGCGTCGTGAGAATCGGGGCGCCATGAAGGTAGAATATTACCTGAAAAGTATCGGGGTTGTACATGCCTCTTTTCGTCCACAGCTGTAAGAAACCGTCGTAGCTGCAGTAATACCGCCCTCGGGTCCAACATGCATGGCAGGCCGATCTATAGTAGTCAGCCTTCGGGTCCCTGTCGTCCCTACTACTATCGCTGTCCTCAGTCTGGTCGTCTTGTTCCCGGCCTTCGTCGCCCTGTTCGTCGCCAGAGCTGTCGCTGTCATCCTCCTCGAAGTCAAGGTCGAAGTCGAGGTCGAAATCGGAGTCGGAGTCGGAATCAGAGTCCTGCTGGTTACCTCGAAGGAGATGGCGCAAGTCCAAAGCGGCCACAAATGGTGGCTTCCATGTCGCCTTCGCGATTTGGCTCGCGTGTATATCGTTATCTCTCCGCAGCGCGATTATGGCCGTACTATAGTATTCATCTATGGCGGGCAGGTTAGTAGAGGACATGTGAATCCTAGTGCACAAACAACCATCCTCGTAGAGCTTGGAGAGGAATTTGCGGTCAAGAACGAGCTGGACCACACAGTCAAGGAAGACGTCGAAATGCTGCCTGGGTGTGCGATTTTTGTAGCGCCAAATCTCAATGGCAGCTTTAGCTTCGGCAGCATCGGTGTCAGAATCTCGAGTATCTGGTTCAACTGGGCCCTTTTCAGATGCGATGCGATGACAAGCACAAAACTGCACATACCTCTATCGTCGTCGTCGTCTGAGCCCAATCGGCTGCTCACTTGATTAGACAACGATCTCTTGCGGTAGATCCTCCGTTGAGGACCGGCCGCGGATAGCGCGCCGTCGGATTTTTCGGCTGCGAGTCGCATTGTTTAGAAAAGAGCGAATGAAAAGAAAATGACGAGTTGTGCATACACTCCTCGCCTGAGTTTCGGGAATCTGGGTCAGCTATGGTATTCTTCAGCAGCGACTGGCGAGAAGCTGTAAAAAACCACCTACATCCACCATCTAAGCCCGAAGGGCTATCTTCTTGAATTTTCGGGTCGTCATGATTAGATGATGACCGTTTGCGATAGATCCGCCATCGAGGACTGGCCACTGAGAGCGCACCGTCGGATTTCTCGGCTGTGTTTCAAATAAGAAGAGAGAGAGAGAGAGAGACGCCACGCACACTCATCGTCTGAGTTTCGGGCATCTGGTTCAGCTATGTCTTCTTCAGCAGCGACAAGACGAGAAATAAAAAAATCCACGTACATCCATTGTCTGAGCTCAAAGGGTTGCCTTCAACTTTCGAATCGTCATGAGTTGATGACCATTTGCGGTAGAGCCTCCGTCGAGGACTGGCCACTGAGAGCGCGCCATCGGATTTTTCAGCTGAGAAAAAAAGTGACAAGTGGCGCTTACACTCCTCGTCTGAACTTATTTCAATAATATCCCTCTGCAGGCTTGGCAGTTTCGGAGCGAGTCTTGAGACAGTGGTGGGCTGCTGAGCTAGCGAAAATATTAAATCAGATTGTGATAAGAGCGAAGTTGCTTGACATGTCCGACATACGGTCATCGTCCTCGTCTGAGCTTATTTCGATGATCTCCCTCTGGTTTTCCAGTGCTCTCTGAGTAGTCGCCGAGGGAGTCAAAGGCCCGTGGGCTGCCAATAGGAGCCACATTATTGTTAGATACCAATACCAAACGACAAGCTGCACAAACAGTCTTCGTCCGATGAGCTTATTTCTATAACCTCCCTCGCGCCAGGGTTTGGTGGCGATCTTCTGCGGATGAATATTTTCCGAGGTGTAGTCACTACAGGGTTATATTCCAAGCCCCGCATAGATTCGTCGTCCGAGTTCGATGGTGTCGCAGCGACCTTGCGGCGCTTTCGGGGAGGAGACATAGCAGTTCGCGAGTGCGGTGCTTGCTTCCCCTCCGTGTATCAGACGATGAGGCTAGAGATGGTGGTTTGCGTTTCGTACGATAGTTTGTACAAAGAGGACACAGCGGGTTGTGCGGCCCGGCTCGTATTGATGATCCGACCCGGCCCGTCTGAATTTGGATTTCCTCCTTCCTTTTTGTTGTCAACATACTGCAGATACGGCTAAGTACTGCATATGTGCTGCTGCATGTCAGAGAGCGTATTAAAAGTTAAATTATCCCACGTTTCGAATGAGTTGAGTGCCTTCCCACTGCAATTCTTCAAGTTACATCGAATTAGGTATTTATTTGAAGTGGCATACTTAATAGGGTCATAATTTTACTTCGCTGTAAACTGCAGCCAAGTCAGTCGTATGGAAATAATGAAAAAAAAGCAGTAGGACGAACATAGACACAGTCATCGAGATTTCCGTGCTGGGCAATGGGAACAATCACCTATAAAAAAAAGGGAGATATAGCTATGCGCTCTAAATCGGCTGTCAATGAGACTAACCGGCTGGTGATTCATTGCGGCATTTTGTGAACAAAGACGATAGAAACCAGCAGGCACGCCGGCGGTGACGGGCGTCGAAACGACGCCATTGACCGGAGGGGTGTTGATTCCCTGTGCACCCTAAGTACACGTAGGTTGATACCCAAGGTCCGTACCTTGAAAAAGACAAAGGTGGTGGGGTCGGTGATTGTGTCTTGGTCGAGGGCGGAGATGGCTTCGATGACGACGTGTGTGTGCCCGACGATGATCCCCTGGGCATTGAGCTGTTGGGGTGCCGCGAAGTAGTTTTCCTGTGAATGTGGATTAGCGTGGTAATAGCAGTGACGGCCAAATAAATTGCCTTGGCGTTCGTAAAGTGACCAGCCTGCCACGTATATTATGAGCCAGGAAACTTGAATTAGAAGGTTCGGCTTACATCGACGTTACTGAGGGCCAGCTCGATGTCGAAAGCAGTGTTGGCGAGAACGGTGGCCAGGTTCCTTGGATTCTTGAACTTGGACGAGGGCATCTTCGCCGTGGATGGAATGAGACCGATGGGTGCACCGTTACATGAGCCTGCAGTTTATTAGTATATTGGGAGAGAATGATTTTTTAGGCACTGATCAAGGTACCTGTGGTAATCTGCTGCCCATTTGTGAGTGGAGTTCTAGGTAGAGTAAGGGCGCAGAAGTTGATGAAGTTATTTCCGCTGTGGTGAAACTTAGAAACTAACCCCTGCGTAGGCGGAGACACAAACCTTGTCAGAGAAGGGAACTGCCCTGCACCAGACCAATTATCCACAAGCAAGAAAGGCGAAACTGCTACGTACCAGCAACCGGCGGATTTTGACCATTGTTGAGGAACCCTTTCTGGAGGACGGAAGGATCAAGAGCTAGACAATAACATGAGCACAAAATGAGCGGGAAAAAGGCAATTGCATACTGAAAGAGGTTTGAAGGTCGCCATCACCCGCTGCTCCCGAATTGTCGATCCCAGTAACCTATGAAATACACGTCAGAGGGGTAGATGTTGTTAGCGCAATCACTTGCGGTGGGGAGAGCAGTCGATGCGAGAGTGGCAGTAGCAGTGGAAGGAGGTAGGCCGGTCGGAGTCGGTAGGCCCGTGGGGGTGGAAATGGCTTTGCCCTTCTTCCCATTCTTGCTACCCGCGATTTGTCCGTTGCCAAAGTCGCGGAATCCGTCTTTGGGGCGTCTGATGGGCGTAGGCGAAACACACGCGGCCAAGGCCAGTGCGAGAATAGCGAGTGCGGAGGAATGCATCTTAAAGTTTGAAAGAGCGTAGAGAGGAAATGACGCCAGGCCAGAGGGAAAAGGAAGAGTGGGTGGTTGATAATTCTTGAGGGCATTTAAGAAGCCGAATCCGGAGCTATTACATATCGGGCTTCCAGGTGTTACCTGAATAGACTGCTGATTGACGGTCAAGTCGGAGAATCGAGGGGCGACTGATGAGGGGAATTGGAATGGTCTAAGCGGGAGATTCCAGTGCTGATTTGGGAGCCTGCCATCATTGCACGAACGCCGCGGGACACCAGTCACTGAGGCCTCGAGCGGCAAGACCGAGAACTGGCTCATTGCAGTGCTAGTAGCGCGGCAGATAGGCTTTGTAGAAACGTCGACCCAAACACGCATCCTTCGCAAGGCATTTTTTCGTGGCTTACTCGCTTGTGCGACCGATCGAGGCCGATCGAGGATCCATATCATTTACAGCGTAGAGCAAACAGGGACTGCTTGATATCGCGCATCTGGAAACAAGACAAGCACATCGCGACGACATGATATGCGAGACATCGAGGGGTCAAAACGGCGCTGAAGAAACTTCTAGGCTCCTGATTTGAGTTGTCAGTGTAAACAGCCTGTGTGTGAGGGAATCTTACTCAGTCCAAGCTCAGTCCATGACCAAGAGTGGGAGCGTTAATAATGAGTCGACGTGGCCTCTCCAGTCGCAAAGTGGGGCTGTTGACGAATTTCCTAGTTTTCAAAACCAGATCATACGAAAGGGAAAGGAAACGTTGAAGACTCGGAAACAAAACACCGAATCCGGGGTGATGCTCTATAGCATAGCACTTGTGAACGATTGTCTTCCAAGTGCGTGGTCCATTTGAGAGGCTGGTATCGAGCGTAGGGTGATGTGTCGTCCGAATAATGAAATTATAACACTAGTTTTATACTTGGTCGACTGGGTAATAATCTATCTTGCTGTATTTTCTGTTGCTTCATGTAGTTTATGGTGTCTTTCGCACTGAAGCTGAAATGTCAAAACCAAGACTTAAGAACAGCAAGTTCACGTACGTCGCAAAGCCTTCAATCCCTATAGCCTTCGCAGCCATCCGCCGAGTGTGGCGGACGAACTTGGAGGCAATTTGAGGCCTGCGCAGGGATTCTAAGGTGGCGCTGAATTCCTTGCGTTTCCGTGGCCGCGCCTTCTTCATCACCACTTCCTCTCCAGCTTCCTCCACCTTTTTGCTCTGCGCCTCACGCACCATTACGCGTATCTTCATCCCTGTGTACCCGAGCCGGCTCGCGCTGGTCTGCGTCACATAATTGTCCACTCCTCCTTTCTAATATTCTCGCGTTAGCCGACGCGAGACACGAAAAATATAAGACCATGCCTTCTTGATGGTCTTCAAGGCGGAAGTGGTCAACTTCACTCTGACATGCGACTGGAGTGTATCGGAGAACAGGCGCTTCCGCTGGACATTGGGCAGCCATGTCCGTCGAGTTTTGTGGAGAGAGAAGGGGACATTGTTGCCGTATTGCTTGGTTTTCCCTTCGAAAAGACCAAACTGGGAGCGTTTAAAAGGTTGGGCGGTCACTGCGACCTCCGCTGGACGACGCGCCCCGCGAGCTACAAGGGTAGCATGCATTTGAGGTTAAGAGGTCTTTGGTACACAATGACAATCAAGTGCGATTAGATTACGAGCTCAATCGTAACCCCATTCGGTCAACATTCGGAATTGCTTGCTCAAAAAAAAAACGTTGGAAAATCGATATACACCACGCAATAATAGATAGAAAGAAATATCGTACGTGCAAACTGGACACCAGACCTTCACCGTGGCCTTTTTTAGTCAGTGGCATGCACCAAGCTCCAACGTTCCACATACTGCCAGGGTGGTCACCGTGCTGAAAAGAGACGAGCACTTGCTGGCGATTCTCCGAAGCTTCTGTCGCGCTTAGCTTCGACCCTACATCCATCCCCAGCGTATCTGGAAGTAGGTTCACTGCGCTCGAGCCAAAGGCGAAACAGGTGCGCTCAACCACAACGTACTTAGTATGCTTCAGTCCGATGTTTCTCTACCAGTGCTTATTTCTTTATCCATGTTTTCTCACACGAGGCGGTCGCGTTTGCAGTCGAGCTAGCGATAGCACACAATGTGTGCTGCCTAGGACTCAGCTGTTGTATACTTCGATTCGAGCGGTTGAGGGCAAGTTGACGGATTGAAACATTCTAAATATTGTCGTGCAAGTCTATTGAGAATTAAATTAAGCCGTCCAGCCAGTTCGATGCCTTGGGCGGAGGCGGGACTACGGCTGATTTTGACTTTAATTCGGGCGATGTTGGTGGGAGGTAGTCCGCGATCACCGCGTCGAAATCGGCATGGGCTAAGGAATCTGGGAGATGGAAGTCAGTCGTTGGTGTCAACGTAGTTGTGGGGGAAAGGCACATGTAGGAGGAGGATTGCGAGCCTTAACGGAGTTTTGCAGCATCGTCGAAACAATCAGCCGGCGCAAAGCGGGACCATCCAGCGGCTATAATCAACAGTTTTGAGAAGTTTTTTGTATCCATTGAAGAGGCAGACGCACCTTGTACTCTTCTTTTTTTGGCGCCGGTGCTGCGGCTGGTGCAGCCTCCTTGTACGTCCCTGTGGGTCCAGACGCTTTGCCAAGGAACGCGAGCACATCGCCTTTGGTTAACATTCCGCGCACGCCGGTGCCTTTAATTTCGGACGGCTTCGAGATATTATGCTCCATGAGCAGGCGGTGGACAGAGGGGAAAAGCGGCCGAGAGTGGGAGGGCGGGGTTGAGGAATGCTGAGGCACTGGAGGTGGTGTGGACTTGGATTCCTGAGCCGCGGGTGGAGGGGCCGACGCGGAGGACTCGACCTGTTGCTGCCGCTGCTGCTGCTTTCGCGGGCTTGTTTCCTCCTTTGGGGGCTGGAGATTCGAGATATCGTCGCCTTCTTCCGCGAGCAGCGCGATGACTTTTCCGACGACGATGTTTTTGGAGCCGTCCGGGACCTGCAATAGCTCATACCTTGCGCGTAGAGGGTCGAATTCAACTACCCACGAGTATCTTGCCCATTATTCCGTCGTCTTGCGCCTCCACATCGATGGTGGCCTTGTCCGTTTCCTGCAGACATGGGGCGTAATGAGCAGTTTCGACAAAGACAAGTATGCAGATCTTGAACGCACAATCTCGAGCAAGACGTCCCCCGCGACGAATGATTCTCCGTCCTTCTTCTTCCATCCTGCAATGCCGCCCTCAGTCATGGTCGGCGACATGGCAGGCATTTCGAGGTTGGTGATTGCCCGCCGAGCATTGGATTGGTGTAAAACTGGGTAGCAATGAATATAAGTGCAAAGGGAGCGTTTGGGCTCTTACACCGTCTCAAGAGAGGTCGCGACAACGCGGACATTTGGGAGAAAGTTGCTGACCACGTGCACATCACATTTTATCGCTTGGACCTGACGATTGCGGCCGCTCTTATGTGGCTGCGTCCCGACGTATTATCGCTGCAACATGGACTTGTAGCAGCACTGGCATTTTTTCTTCTCAAGAATATTAATAGCCTGGCTAAGCTAAATCTAGAAAGTCTGGGCTCATGCCTCTACAGCTGCTGAATTTTTCTTTTTGCGCTTCCGTTTCTTCTTCGCGCCCTCCGAAACTTGACCGACCTCAACACTTTCTTCTGGACCCTCCTCCCTCTTGCGCTTTAGACTCTGCCCGTCCGTCGCCCCAGTTTCATTTGCCTCCTCCCCATCCCCATCCGCACCCTTGAGCTTCATCCTTTCCTTCTTACCCTTACGCTTCTTCTTGGGCTGCTCGCCATCTCTATCGTGCCCTATCAGTCCCCCACCGCGCTCCTTCAGCCGCCCCTTGAGCTCGCGCAGCCGATCCCCACGCGTCTTGTCCCAGCCGCCCTTGACGTCCGCGCGGTACGGCGCGTACTTCTTGACGCTCATGTACTCGTTGAGCTCCTGGTCCGTTGCGAGCAGTATCTCCGCCGGCGTGAGCGCGAAATTTTCAGGCGCCACCGAGGTGTAGTGGAAACGGGTAGGGATGTCCCCGACCTGCGGGCGACGTCAGCAAAGCACCGGAACCTCGGGAACGAGAAAGCACATACAAGATCGTTGAAGTCGAGCGCATACACCTCGTTCATCCACTCGTCCAACTTGCGTTTGCGCATCTCCTCCGTGCCGTCCCACTCCTCGTCGTCATCTCCAGCAGCTGGAATCACATCGGCGTCCATCACGTCGATATCCACACCCGCATTTTCCTCGTCTGTGTCTTTCTTCTTTTTCTTTTTCTTCTTCTTTTCGGCTTTGCTGGTACTCGCCACGGGGACGTCGTCGATGTCCACGTCGATATCCCCAATGTCCACATCGTCCGCCCACACCGGCTTCTCCCCGTCGGCGAAATCATCTTCGTCTCCTAACTCGCCCTCGTCCTCACCATCCCCTTGCAGCGCATAAAGTCCAGCCATCTGCCTGTCGTGCGCCTCGGGGTCCCATGGGGCATCGAGGTCAATCCCCAGTTCTTCCAGGGCTAGTATCGGATATAAATAAACATAGAAGAGCAATAACCAAGGAACACTCGTACATTCTGCACCACCCGTGGTAACACCGGCCTTCTCCAGCCTCACGCGAATCTCCTTGACCTTGAGTCCTTTGAGCCGGCGCACCTCCTCCTTGCGCTTCGCCAATTCCTCCTCCTTGCGCTGCTTGCGCCGTTCGCGCGCATCTTTGCGCGTCGTGAGCTCGCGCCGTACGAGCGAGGGCAGGTTACGCGGGTACGATTTTATTTCGGCGCCCTCGCTGCGCGTCGATTAGTCAGTCTCTTCAGAAATATATGTGCCAGCACCCACTTTTCCTCGAACCGGAAGTTGTACGAGCTTTCGAAGCGGTCGACGATATCATCAAACACCTCTTCCTCCTCGCTGTCGTCTTCCCCCGAGAGCGCCGCGCCGTCCGCAGGCTGAGCTTTTGCCTTGCCCTTGCGGGACTGGGAGGTGATCTCGCCGTAGGTCGGGACGCGCTTTGCGGCGCGGTCGATCCATCCGCGGTTGAGGATGTAGCTGTTTGGGTGAATAATAATCTAAAGGGATAAGAGAGGGAACGTACTTAACGAGGAACTCCTGATCAGCCTCTTGCTTGCTGCTCCCAGCAGCATTTGACGCGCTCGCTCCGCCATCCGTTGTCTTCTCCGTTTCCTTGTCCTTCTTTTTCTTTTTCTTCTTTTTGGGGCTTTCACCTTCGGGAGCGGATTCCGCAACGCCGCCTTCCACGTCCACCAGGTCCCTGACGTTCCCTACCTCTTTCTCGAGAAACTGGCGGTACTCCTCCTCCTCCCGCGCAACCTCCTCCATCGTTTTCTCCCGCGGGACCAGCCAATCCTCCTCCTCATCTCCATCGACAGCATGGAACGCTGCGATGGTCTCGTTCCGTAGCAATCGCTGTTCCTCGACATGCGCAAGCGGCTCGGGGGATGGCGACCGGGAGAGCAGGGTGGATTGAAGGGCGGCAGCACGTATCGTCAGCGGCTTTCCCTGCACCATGTTTGTTAATAAACTGTTAAGAGACAACCATGAATCAACCGACCTTGTCCTTCGGTTCTTTGGTTGTCCGTGTAGGTTTCGTAAGGGTTTCCTTTGCTGATTTCGTAGTCTTTTCTTGTTCCTCTTTTTTTTTTTGTCAAAGATGTTTGTTAGCACGCGTTCAACTTACACACCTCCAAATATATTCTTGCCCTCCTCGTAAATTCCTGGGTCCTTTCTTTTAATCCGTGCCAAGGTCCGTAAAATGGCGGCGTCCACAGCAGGCGTCAGCTCCTCGCCGTCCGAGTCTTCTGATTCGAGGTCCTCCGAGTCTGTTTCGTCCTCCTCCTCTGAGTCTGGATCTGACCCATATTGCTCTTTCACTGCAAAGGAACATAAGAAACAGTCGGTCAACAACAAATAACGCCAGCTCACGCCGCTGCAGCTCCTCCCGTTCCTTCTTGTACTCGAATGCCTTGGCATAGTGCTCGTTGATAGTCAACTGGTGCACATCCTGGTCCGCCTCGCTTTCAGAGTCAGACAGCATGGTGAATTCTCCGGGATACCAGGCTCAAGTCTGACAAAAAGTTCAGTTTTTGGTGTTGAAGACGCGAGCACGCCTGGAATATCGGGGCAAGAAAAGAGCGGGGAAAAAAGTTGTGACATGTGACTGTGTGATGCCATTCCTATCTAATCTAATCTACCTGCTACAATAAACCGTCACTACTGTGAGTGGCTCCGATTATCTTGAAAGGGATTCTTAAAGCGCGCGAACGGACGCATGAGCGCAACCTCTTGCCACACAATCCGACCGAGCATTTCACTATAGCCATTATATACACTGCGCGTCTTGTCCTGATGGAGGTTGTCCTTCAAGTTGAATTTGTCATCCGGTTCAAACGTTTTACCCAGAAAACGCGCATCGGACGTTTCAGAACTTATACTGAGAGGGATGAAACGAGCGAACTTGAAGACCACTGCTTTAAGTCACTTTGTCGTGAGGTCACGGCACGAGACTGTGACACTACGTGTCAGGAGGGTGGCGGCCGTGGTGAGAGCCTAGGCGCCTAGGAGCAACTGCATCAATATTAATACAAGGCATACATAAGTGTGATGACCAATATCTCTCGAGTATACGCGTCAGTGTTCTGCTCAGTCATGCAAGTGTACGTTAAACGTATTCCGAGTTCACCGCCCAGATGTGAACGGTAATTACGAAACCGTGACTGCCGGACTTGGTCCCCGCCGCGCGCAGCTCCGAGTCCTTTATAAACCATGCTCGAGGCCACCCGGTTAACCAAGGTTCCCTCCCATCTCCATGACAAACATTCGTCCCAAAGTCTGGCTCATCACCGGTGAGATCCTCCTCCATCTCAGACCTCGTTCTTGGTAACTATTGACGCGATGATCCCTTCAAGGTGCGGCATCGGGATTTGGGCGCTGTCTGGTCGATTCCATCCTCGCGCGGGGCGACCGCGTCGTGGCGACTTCGCGCACTTTGGGCACATTGACGAACCTGGAAGGGACGACTGACAATATCAGGTTACTCCAGCTGGACGTCACGGACGGCGACGCAGCCATAAAAGCGAAAATAGACGAAGCAGCGGCGTTCTGGGGGGGACTCGACGTGGTGGTGAACAACGCTGGAACCAACTTCCTCGGTATTCTCGAAGAGGGCGGGTGGGTGCCTCATCTTCTCATATACATTTTTTAGTTAACGTTCATCGCTTTCAAGCACGGCGTATCTGAGGAAGCAGTACGAAGTAAACGTTTTTGGTGTCATGGCAGTAACAACCGCGGCGCTCCCATACTTGAGAGCCCAGAAGCAAGGCACTGTGGTGATTATGGGGAGTCGGTCCGCTTGGGTACCGGAATTTCCTGTGAGCATGAGTAGCCGTTCTGTTTCTTGGACCACTCATGAACCCTTCCATAGGGAATAGGTAGAGCGTGGTATCTTGCATTTACAGACTCCAGCCTAACCATGGTATGCAGGGGCATACGCGAGCTCGAAAGCCGCGGTTCATGCATTGGCCGAGGGGTTCGCCGGTGAACTGGCGCACCTGAACATCCGCGTCCTTCTCGTCGAGCCTAGTGCGTTTCAGACGAATATGCTAGATCAGGCCGGCAGCACGGCAGGCTTGACTCTCAAGGATGGGGAGGGTATTGCGGACTACCACGAGCTTCGGGCGCGCGTCCTGCGATTCTTCGACCCGTCTGTGCTCGCAACCATGACCACAGGAGATCCAGCCAAAGCGATGGAGGTGGTCGTGGACGTTGTGAATGGCGAGGGCGCGGCGGCGGGAAAGCCCTGGCCAACGTATCTGGTGCTCGGCTCGGCTGCAGAAAAGGCGATTCTCGACAAGACCGAAAAACTGAAAAAGCATATGGAGGAATGGAAAGATGTGGTTCACGGACTTGTCACGGACTAGAGTTGCAGTAGCCGCGGTTCCGTACAAGATAAGTACTAATTGTAGAAATGAGATCATTTTCGCCTACATTTAATTTGTTTTCAGCTTCTCGCCATGAGTTGAATGAACAGTTGAATGCAGGTACGACTCCCTCCATAGTGCAACGGCTGCGATCGCAGCGCCCGGTCCTACGAGTATGGTACCCGTAATATTCCACAGCACGATAGTGACTGCTTGTTGCGCGTTCTGCGCAAACCACACGCTCGCGAGGAGAGTGGATCCGAAGGCAAAAACAGCGTCCCATTGGAGGAAATTGCGCTACGATGGATGAGCGCGGCACTGAGAAATAAATAACTCCTACATACCACTTGCAAATTCGGTGCAGCCGACGTGAGAGGCACGAGAGAAGGAAGAAACAGCGCCTTAATGTTTTCGAGGTTCTGGGCTTTCGACAAGGCTGCAATGTGCGTCGCTGCCGACAACATGAAGGCCCCGATGTACAAGGCGCGGATCCATGAATAACCAGATTTGGCATTCGCCGACGGGTGGCGGACCAAGAGATGCGCGGACTGTGCCAGCCACTGCAGAACGGGGAAGAACTGCCATACCGCCGTGACGTATGGATCCTCGAGGACAGTGAGACACAGAGTAGGCACTGCTGCGCCGCTAGTGATGCCAAAGACGACTGCCTGTGCATGCGCTTTGGATATGTGTGTCCCTGGGCGGCGCTGCGCCGCTCCGGTCAATATGAATATCAACCAATACATCGGCCAGATAACGGCGACAGTCATGAGCTGTGCAACAAGGCCGAACACGACGGGGAGGGCCAGGAGAGCGGGGCGGCCATTCCGCACGGATTCGAAGGCTGGCAAGGCAAGGAGCGGCACGGCGGAGACCATAAAAGTGGCGACGAATGGAAGTGCCTCAGGGGTCAGTGCCAGATGGAAGAGCGAGACGAGACCGCAGAGGCGTTGGTCCACGACTGGGATGCCGGTGTACACGAGCCGATATGCAGAGCCAGTGACTGAGCATTGCTGCTTGAGGGTGAGGCCAAGACCAGACGTAATCATGTGCCCCAGGGTAAATCTGAACGCAAGCACGGACAGTGCAGGAAACAGGACCATTGGGAGGACATTTTCTATCCAACCTCAACAGCTGCTACTCGGCGCAAAACCGGACTCACGGGTGAAGATTTTTTGAAACATGATGAAGGAGGAAGACAAACAATCAATCTCCCCAAACCCAAACCTTCGTGCCTCAGGATGTTTGTCAAATATCTCGAGGTAAAGTTAGAATAGTCGACGTCTGCCAGGGAGACTACAAACAATGCGATTAACAAATCACAGAATGGATGTCCAGCCAGTACATACTAAGAAGAGACTCGCGCGGAAATAGCAATAACAGTGATATTAGGTACGTATATATAGGTAGGTAGGTAGGTAGGTAGGATTACACGGCACGGTCCCGCTCAGGAACGCCGGGCCCAGGAAGTATCTAATGTACAAAGGCACTGCGTACACTAGTCCCTGGACTTCACTGTATCTCCATGGCCGAGCTCGCGATACGAACCGCTGTAGAACCACTTCAACACACCGAAGCAAGTTAGTCACCCAAAACAGGGGGTACTAGAGCATCTGTCAAACGAAACACGGGGCATGCGTAGAACAATTCAAGGACATCATATACATACTCTGCCACAAGTGTGATGGTTGGGCAGTCGTTAAATCAGCCTTGCGGAGTTGCAAGGATGGCGCGTCTGAGAAGAGCTTCGTGAGAAACGTGGAACGTATTTGATTCAGCGCGTCAAGTGCGTCGCATGAGATCAGTACTCCAGAACATGCACTAGTGCATGTTCTGGAGTTTCCACCTCGTTTTTACACATCCTGCAAAGCCGTTCCGCCCGGGGCACGGGAGCGTATGCGTGGTCAACGTAGCGCAATACTTCCACGGCAAGTAGATGGGTAGAGAGCAGCAGGGAGGTAATTGCCTCCCAGTGCTTCTGTACTCTGACCATACTTAAATAATGCCGCATAATAGAAGTGATTTGAGCAACTAACGAATGTGAGGTAGGAATAACCCAGCGTGGATAATAATTAATGCAACTCTGTGATTGTTTTTTGGGGCCTACTAGGCCTTTCCAAACCTGAACGCGGGGTTCTTCGTGTCCAAGAATCCCCATACAGCATCAGACTTGATCCCACTCGCCTTCCACGCATTCAAAGTCTTGGGGAAATACGGCAACACGTGGATCAAGCTCTCATCATGAGCAAACACAACAAGCACCGACGAGTCTGCATCGAAATCCGCTACTTTGGCAAGAGAAACGCGTGCGGCGACAGGGTCGAACATTACCGTGTTGGGCAAGTCGGGGATAGACAACAGAGGTTGTGCGCGGGAAGCAAGGTCGAAAGCTCCGGGCTGGCTGTCGGACGACCAGAAGAAATCGGTCGATACGGCGGCCTTGCTATTGGCAAGGATGTGTGCGGGGCAGGGAACTGCGCGTTGCAGATCGTGAGTCGGCCGTATCTGACCAACGTGGTGACCTGAATCGGCGCCGAGCAAGACAAATGTCGAAGAGGTAACGCGAGCGAGAGCGGTCATGTGTCCGGGAAGATGCTGACGGGCCAAGTGAGGGAATACTTCACTCGAGCAGAAGAAGGACTTACGCCAGGTGTATTGAGCAGATAGAAGCTTCCGTCACCGAAGAAGTCGAGTGCAGGCAACCCACGGATTGTAAGATTGACGCTGGTAAAGCTCAGTTCCGTGACATTTCGGCCCCTGGAAGATATTAATGGGTGAACGGCAGACTGGTTTTGGAACATACGCGAGATCGCTGGTCAGTAAAGAAGCGTCCGGGAACTCGGGGTAAGTGCGTCTATCCGTCCCAGGCCCAACAACCAACTTGGTGGTATTCGGAAATTTCGACATATCGGCGATGTGGTCGAAATGCGAATGACTGAAGGGTTATTCAACCTCATAGTTGGACTCTGGAGCGCGTAGAAGGACTGACCTCCAAATGACGGTGTCGATAGTGTCAAGAGGAATTCCTCCTTCCGTTAGGAGTTGGGTGATATCCTTGAACGGGTCGACACCGAGTGCCCCGCTTTGGAAGAAGGAAAGAACGCTAGGGGGGAGGTTCTGAACATCGGGTCGCATGCCCACGTCAAACATGACGCGTGTTTTTTTGGTCCCGACAGTGTGCTCGACCAAAAACGCATAGATAGGAATTCGGGCCGTTTCTCTTCCAGGAAGAATAGGTTGATACTGAATTTGGGCACCTCTAACGTTCATAGTCGCCACATTGAACGCCCGCACATTGACGGTGCTCGAGGACGAGGGAATACCCAGAGTTGCCGTGCAGGATGCAACGAAGAGTGCGAGTAATGGCCAGGCAGACATGGAGGGTAAAAAGGAGGTTAAATCGTTAAAAAATATTTTGCAGAGGATCGGGGCACTTTATAGAATTGTCATACCGCCATATATAGCTTCCAGTGCCGCAACTCCCAGACACACGGTCGCGCCATACCATCACTTCTTGCACATGGTGATTTACGTGCCGACACGGTGTCGTTTCCGAATCACTTCGAAGTAATTGAGAGTGCGTCCAAATGTGAGAGTCCTGTCAAGCGCCATCAGAAATGAACCCATTGCAGTATGTGGGTGTTTGTCACCGGCATTGATGCCACTGCGCGCTACAATATAATCGATGAACGCGGGATAATGGATGACTTTCCATAAGCATAGAAAAAGATTTGAGGAATATCGGAGGGGTGCCAGCGATGTCGGCATGACATTGTATTCCGAAAATCTAGTCGTTCTGGGTTCCCACAAGGATTAAAATAGATTATATTTCCCAGAATATAAAAAGCCCTCAGTGTGGCCGTTGCGGTCGGCAAACAACGCCCGCAACGCGCGTCAACGTGCGTCAGCACGTCTCAGCTTCATCCACAACCCCCGCGCGCGTCTCGCGCCGGGCGAGGCCCCAGGGGGGCCAGCCATTGATACCCTCGGCGACGTGGTGGCCGAGACGGAGCGCTGGCGGTGGCGGTGTGGCGGCACGGGTTCATGTCGCGAGTCTAGCGAGGCGAGGAGGACCAGGCACGCGCCATCGAGGCTGAGACACCCCTCCATATCGTGACCTGCAGTCGAGAGTCCCGGATCTGCAGTTGTAGGTGCCGAAGAAGGGACACAGCACACAGCAGCTCAACAGAGTTCACCCCAGACGGCATACTACTGCACGCAGTGACGACGCCAGGCGAGTCGTATTGGGACTTGATTGGGACAATAGCGCGCATGTAGACGCCGGAGATGGCGCGAGCCACACATAAAGATGACGTCCGCGATGGGCGTCCGTGCCTGGCGCGTGAAGAGGTTGTTGATCATTGTGCCGAGCGCAAGGTGCAGGTGCACGCAGTTCGGCAGCATGTGTGTGGGTGCGCGTCATGCGTGCAAGCGGAGGAAAGCAGCGGTCCCAGCCGTGATCCTCTGACGATGAAGGGATTTTGGGTGTGGGCGGGAGGTTTGTCGCTGTTGAGAAGAAGAGTGACATGATGACATGCATCCCAAACCAGCCCAATGTCCGGATGATGCTTGACGAATCCGCTTATATGAGAGCAATTGCATCTAATATAATCTGTAGGGGGGGTCCCTACCCCCCCTACAGATTAAAATAAATTAGAGTTTATTGGAGGGTCAAGACCACATCAAAGTCAGATCCAAGTCCGATGGGGTCCTGACTACAGAGGGAAGGATCGTCAAGAATAGCAAGGATAACGAGAATATAGATGATATAGTAGCTTGTTTTCCCGCTGCCGGTCGGGGTTACCGCAAACAAATGGATTCCGTCGAGACTTTTGCATACACCTTCGCATTGGTAGTCATGAGGGATGTAGGTCAGTGGTGTGCGCTCCACAATCCGTCGAACCAGTGCATGACCCTCGGGAGAGCTCCAGTGAAAAACCTCGGACATTCTGGCCCAGCAGAGATGACGCGACGGGAGCAAGAACGCGACGCCAATATGTGCACAGCCTGTCCCAATGCGGCGCATGGGAACATCAATGCACGTGCAGTCATGCGGTCATCACGGCTTTCCAAGGTCCGGCAACCGGTAGTATGCCCGGGCCAACAAATTCAGACTCTATATTAAGTTCATCGACTATCTTTGAACTTTTTTTATAGAGTCTGCTACGTGAGACTAGGTCCTGACAGCTGCCTCGGCATCCCGGCGGAAAATGGAGAAATATTCCAAAACATTTATCTAAAGTCATCCAATATCTCAACAACTATAGATTATATGTCGGATGAAAACGAAACCTCGCACGGAAGTCCTGAAAAACGGCCAAGAGAAAGGTCTGGGACCCAATCTACTACCGGCTCTGACTCCCATATAGCTAAACAAAGTAGACTACACATGTAAATGCATTATTTTGCGCCTCATGAATGTTTCCGATACGAAAAGAACAACCGAGAAATGTATACACGCGAAGAATCGTGCGCGGAATACTGTACCATTTCGACCAAGTGTTCAGCCCATGTCATCCGTCACCACAGTTTGAGGTGTTCATTTCGTCATTTCACGTGCAGAATTCCCATATGGGGACGTCCGGGCCGGATTTTTTTGACAGATTTAGCCCCTAATTGGGCCAAAATACTCGAATGTCACCGTCACTGGGACCAAAAGTGTTCAGTTCAGAGGCCTCGGTCGAAATGACACATGACCCTGTCAGTGGCATCAATGCCGGCGACAAACACCAACATACTGCAATGGGTTCATTTCTGATGGCGCTTGACAGATCGCCCCTTGGTGGGACTCTCACATTTGGACGCACTCTCAATTACTTTTATAGAGATTCAAAGTGATTCGGAGCAAATCAAACGGCACCGTGTCGGCACGTAAATCACTATGTGCAAGAAGTGATGGAGGAGGAGGAGAAGAAGGATGTATTACTGCAACGGTCCCATCAGGAAACAAGCAGGCTCTGTACCTACGTACAACACGTCCGTATGTACGTTACAAACATCGGGAGCCCTAGCGCTTTGATAGCCTACAAGTATAGACGTCTCACGAATAGACCGAACCTGTAAGGTACTTCCCTCATACCCTGTATATATTAACATACCTATTTTTCGACATTATCCATACACAAGTGTTTGATGACTCATGGACTTTACGTAGATACGTAGCACGTGATGTTGCCAGCAATCAATCTATTCTTACTCAAAACCTCCTCGCCACGATATCATTTCACCCACCCACTATTACGCATATGATGACGACGACCAGCAGATAGCACTTCTCCCCTACTTTACTTACCATCTGCTAGCGTAGGTACTGGCAGACCGGATTAGTGACCGCGTCTTCAGTGTTCGCCCTAAGGCTTAAGGCCTTAACTGAATCAAGGCTTAATAAGGTCTTAAGCTAAGGCTTAACAATTCTCAGGATTTTTCCAGACCTTAATTAAGGCCTTAAGACCTCGGGCCGCAATCGGGCCAGGCCCAAGATCAGAGAGATCAAACCACATCAGATGTCCATGCAGCAGTGTTGCAGGCGCTCAAAAAATTCCTCCTCCCACCATCATGGGCAAAGGTGGTACGATCCTCCATGCCCCTCCAGTCGTTGCATATAGCAACTCCCTTCGGTCCTTGGCCAACGAGCGTCTCTTCGCAACGCTGTTGAAGGTCATTCTGACGAGGAATATCAGGACTAGCGCTTTGTACAATAAAAAATACTTATATCCTCCATATCTTGTGAACCATGCATCCCAGCAAAGCGAAATTTAGATGTAATGGAAGCTAGAACACTGGCGGAGAAAAATGAATTTAAGGCCTTAATTACCCCCTTATAATTAAGCCTTAAGACCTTAATAAGCCTTAAGAGATTTCAAAAGTCAATTTAAGGCCTTAAGGGCGAACACTGCGCGTCTTAGCCCCTTATGTTGGCTTGTTGTGGTATACAAATATAGAATTCTCTCTCTCTCTCTCTCAAAACCTCCTCGCCTCCTTAGCCTATTCGGTCTCCCTTGGAGTTTATACACTCAAGAAGGAGCCTACAGGCATTAGGCGAGTCTCTATAGTAAAGCACCGAAGCTACTGAAACTTCCCGAGACTTCGATATGCCATATTCGTCGGGATTAGGGATCCCCACCGTACCGTATACGGTTACGGCCGTAAGAATACGGCCCGTAAAAAGTCAAGCTTTTGCCTCATACGGGACGGTTACGGGACGGCTTGGAGCACCATATGAACCCGTATACGGGTGGTCAGAACGGGGTGGGGTGAAGCTATATTCGGGCAAACCCAGTAGATTTGGCCTCCTCCTTCTCCCTGCATCTGCCCCGGGGCCAGAGCTTGTCTCCAGAGCCCTCCCGGCTGAGTTTCCGACAACCCGTACCGTAGCCGTACCGTATAAAGGCCCACCAGAGGGCTATACGGTACGGTTATGGGAACCGTAAAGCCGTACCCGTAAAGCCGTATTATACGGTACGGTGGGGATCCCTAGTCGGGATACGGTTCTCGCTCCAGTTCTAAAGGGTATCCTGAGAACTGCAGCGGTATTGTAGGCAACGGGTATCTGAACTGAAGTACTGCTGAAGAGCGTAGACCGCCTAGCTTATATAGATAACCTCTGGGGTCCTTACCATCTTGTGAGACCTTATTGTTACGCTCGTCAGGCTTAACTTGGCTCTTTCCAATATATATAAATATTGCTAAAACCCTAAGGTCTTACAGAACCGACGGGTGAGCTGATTATCCAGGAACCCTGTAAGCCATGGGGAAGAAACAGGGCGACTCGTTGAAGACCTTGAGGGTGTTGAAGACGTACCTCGCGAACAGCTGAACTGCTTTTCGCAAGGCTACAAGCCTGAGCAAAAACATGTAGTGTGTGGAAGACACGACATTGCTCTTGTCATCGGGTCGCGGTTTGCCAAGTCGGCCAAAAAGCGTGTCCTCAAGTCGACTAGGCGGGCTTGTGAGGTGCAGTCAAACAGGGTGACCACCTCGTCCTCAACAGCTCACCTGCAGAACCTGCAGAGTCTGTATTCGCACGGTACTTTGGCCTTGTACCGCGCGGAATACCGGAACTGTTCCACACTAAGAGAGTGATCCCCGAGGTACAAGCCAGTCAGCGCTTTGCGATGCGCGGGGACGACAACCATGGTCAGATAGTGCCGCAAGCGGCAAGTGACCAAATTTGACGAGTTGCCTTCCCCAGGCTCGAGCCTATTGCGTAAAAGGTGAGTTTTGACCAGGTTATCGATGTTGAACTGCAGGTCCGCATCCGCGACGTCCGTGATGCAGATTATGAGGGAGTCAATGAAGTCCGCAGAGAGCAAGTCGTCGGGTGAAACCTCGATTGGGGTTGGCAGGCATCACAGCATTACCACCAAATCCGAAGCCCACCCAGCTTTACCTTCTCGTAGGAGCGAGATTGAGTCCAACAGTGCGGAGTGAATGACATGGTCAGGTTCCGTATTCACCAGATACTTAAGTCGGCCGATCGCAAGCAAGAGGCGCCGGATGCAGATGGGCATGAGACCGGTTTCTGTGAACAGTACAGAAAGCATTGAGTAGGAGTTGAGCTCCAGCAAGCGACGGAGAAATTCATGCGGGGCTTCCAGGTGTTCACGAAGCAGAGACACGTTGGTATGGCGTGACCGTGTGGAGGTGATGGTCTGGGATGGTCTGGCAACGTAACTGTGTCTGTGGTGGTCTGGGCAAGAAACGGAGTGTGCTGTGAAAATCCGTTTCCAGATGCCAAAGCCATCGGGATTCGGAAAGTCTCAAAGTCCTGCTGCGCTACTGGTTCAGGAACTTTCGCGTTATTGACACTGGCGGTCGCTCCTGGGTTGAAACCTCAACCTTCTTCAACCTCACTCCAACTTGCTCCGAGTACCTGCGCTTCAAGGCTTCGACCAGTCGCTACTGTAAAATGAGCAAAGATAATTGTTTGATCAAAGATGTAGCGACTGGAATCATTTAACCGTAACCAAGTACGGTCGGAGATTGCCGAGAATAATAAAATAACTCTGCCAAAATTTCGACAAGCCCAGGACAGAGTTCTCCGTTTTGCACAATTGAATCGGCATTTTTGTCAAGCTCAAAATTCTAAGAAACGTGATGTTTTCATATTTCTGAGGAGTGTGCCGCTCATCCCATAAATCGGCATTCTTTGCCCACTCGGCGTTTCCCGGGAGACACGTGCGGAGTGGCTGTGCCATTCCCCTGCAACTGCCTGTAGCGCACATTCTGCGGTCCAGAGGTGAGGAGAGTACGTAGTGGTAAGATAATTCACCTGCTCTATGGTATCATAGTCCCAGGGGTGTCTTGTGGGCGAAGTGGGGGCTCACCAGGAGAGCCCTTCAGGATTAACGACAAGAGATGGGGGCTCTTGGGGCCTTCTGGTGCCGTTTGGATGTGAGTGGAGGGATGTAGTATACATCAGAGTCATTTATATGGTGTTTAACTATCATGGGAGCAGTGTTCGCCCTTAAGGCCTTAAATTGACTTTTAAAATCTCTTAAGGCTTATTAAGGTCTTAAGGCTTAATTATAAGGGAGTATTTAACGCCTTAAATTCATTTTTTTCCCGCCAGTGTTCTAGTTTCCACTACATCTAAATCTCACTTCGCTGGGATGCATGGTTCACAAGATATGGAGGATATAAGTATTTTTTATTGTACAAAGCGCTAGCCCCGATATTCCTCATCAGATGGACCTTCAACAGTGTTGCAAAGAGACGCTTGTTGGCCAAGGACCGAAGGGAGTTGCTATATGCAATGACTGGAGGGGCGTGGAGGATCGTACCACCTTTGCCCATGATGGTGGGAGGAGGAATTTTTTGAGCGCCTGCGACACTACTGCATGGACATCTGATGTGGATTGATCTCTGATCTTGGGCCTGGCCCGATTGCGGCCCGAGGTCTTAAGGCCTTAATTAAGGTCTGGAAAAATCCTGAGAATTGTTAAGCCTTAACTTAAGACCTTATTAAGCCTTAATTCAGTTAAGGCCTTAAGCCTTAGGGCGAACACTGCATGGGAGAGTCCAGAAAGGGTGTGTGAGTATACAGCCCCTAACTCACAAAAGTCCTTATTACGCGTTGGGCTCTAACGTAATTAAAATCGAAAAACATCACATACCTTAGAATTCTGAACTCTAAAGAACTGCCGGTTTAGATTTGTGGAACGGACAACTTTGTCCTGAGGTCGTCGAAAATTTGGCTAACACAATTTTATTATTCTCGGCAATCCCCGACCGTACTAGGCAACGGTTAAATTATTCCAGTCATCACGGATTGATCGACTGTCATCAATCTTAGAAAAAATCGCTACTGGCTCGAGTCTAACGTCTGCCTGGGAGACTACAAACAATGTGATTAACAAGAATGTCAAATCACAGAATGGATGTCCAGCCAATACATACTAAGAGACTCGCGCGGAAATAGCAATAACAGTTTATTAGGTACGTATATATAGGTAGGACTAACGAATGTGAGGTAGAAATAACCCAGTGTGGACAATAATTAATGCAACTCTGTGATTGTTTTTTGGGGCCTACTAGGCCTTTCCAAACCTGAACGCGGGGTTCTTCGTGTCCAAAAATCCCCATACAGCATCAGACTTGATCCCACTCGCCTTCCACGCATTCAAAGTCTTGGGGAAATACGGCAACACGTTGATCAAGCTCTCGTCATGAGCAAGCACAACAAGCACCGACGAGTCTGCATCGAAATCCGCTACTTTGGCAAGAGAAACGCGTGCGGCGACAGGGTCGAACATTACCGTGTTGGGCAAGTCGGGGATAGACAACAGAGGTTGTGCGCGGGAAGCAAGGTCGAAAGCTCCGGGCTGGCTGTCGGACGACCAGAAGAAATCGGTCGATACGGCGGTCTTGCTATCGGCAAGGATGTGTGCGGGGCAGGGAACTGCGCGTTGCAGATCGTGAGTCGGCCGTAACTGACCAACGTGGTGACCTGAATCGGCGCCGAGCAAGACAAATGTCGAAGAGGTAACACGAGCGAGGGCGGTCATGTGTCCGGGAAGATGCTGACGGGCCAAGTGAGGGAATGCTTCACTCGAGCAGAAGAAGGACTTACGCCAGGTGTATTGAGCAGATAGAAGCTTCCGTCACCGAAGAAGTCGAGTGCAGGCAACCCGCGGATTGTAAGATTGACGCTGGTAAAGCTCAGTTCCGTGACAGTTCGGCCCCTGGAAGATATTAACGGGTGAAGGGCAGACGGGTTTTGGAACATACGCGAGATCGCTGGTCAGTAAAGAAGCGTCCGGGAACTCGGGGTAAGTGCGTCTATCCGTCCCAGGCCCAACAACCAACTTGGTGGTATTCGGAAATTTCGACATATCGGCGATGTGGTCGAAATGCGAATGACTGAAGGGTTATTCAACCTCATAGTTGGACTATGGAGCGCGTAGGACTGACCTCCAAATGACGGTGTCGATAGTGTCAAGAGGAATTCCTCCTTCCGTTAGGAGTTGGGTGATATCCTTGAACGGGTCGACACCGAATGCCCCGCTTTGGAAGAAGGGAAGAACGCTAGGGGGGAAGTTCTGAACATCGGGTCGCATGCCCACGTCAAACATGACGCGTGTTTTTTTGGTCCCGACAGTGTGCTCGACCAAAAACGCATGGAGAGGAATTAGGGCCGTTTCTCTTCCAGGAAGAATAGGTTGGATCTGAATTTGAGGAACTCTAACGATCATAGTCGCCACATTGAACGCCTGCACATTGACGGTGCTCGAGGACGAGGGAATACCCAGAGTTGCCGTGCAGGATGCAACGAAGAGTGCGAGTAATGGCCAGGCAGACATGGAGGTTAAAAGGAGGTTAAAACGTTAAAAAATATTTTGCAGAGGATCAGGGCACTTTATAGAATTGTCATACCGCCATATATAGTTTTCAGTGCTGCAAGTCTTGGGGTGATTTCCACACGATCAAAAGTTACACACACACGGAGTAACGAGCCGTTGATATTGAATTCGACTTTTAGCGAAGCCTTGAAGCGCAGGTACTCGGAGAAAGTTGGAGAAAGGTTGAAGAAGGTTGAGGTTTCAGCCCAGGAGCGACCGCCAGTGTCAATAACGCGAAAGTTCCCGAACCAGTACCGCAGCAGGACTCTGAGACTTTCCGAATCCCGATGGTTTTGGGATCCTTGCGTCGGAATATACCTACCTACCTTGCATTTCAACATTTCAACAGTTTGGCTCACCCGCAGATCATAGATGGCACCTTGATGGCCCTTAAGCTGACAGAATAGGAGTCCCGGACCTCGCTCGTTTTCTTCTTGCTCACGGCAGTATTTGGCAAGTTTCAGCAAAGTTTCAGGCGCTCGAGCACTGTACAGTCCTCTCCTGCGACTTGAAGCTCGAAGCTTGGGGAGAGAATTCAAGTTATCAAAGAGATGGAGAAACGGGATGTCGATGCCAAACAGAGGCACACAACGCCCTCAAACTTTTCGGCTCACAAGACGCAAGTCTCACATCCTTGACTGTCTTTGACTGGGCCTCAATGATTGTGCATGGCGCCATCTTGGCGTCTTGTTGCCAGTTGGTGTCATCTTGATTCTTAAAGCTTGAAGACTCAGACTTAAACCCTTCCTAAAAGTTTCCCACATGAGCTGGACCGCCTTTCTATACTAGTCTGAATATCCGATCTGGGCAATGGATCCTCTCCTGCAAATATTGAACACCACCAAAAAATTTATTGTCTCCTTTCCTTTGGGTTACCCCAGCATTATACCTTCCAGTGGTCTCGCGTCGTCCCTTCCGGCGCCGCATTCAGACACGCTATCAACTGTAGACGACCACAACCGGGGCCTGCTTGTACTGCAGGCAATGATACCCACGAGTAAGCTCTTGGGGGGACGCCACGACAGTGAACCTTCCTTTATCGGTCTGCCTATATCTTTGATTCGGAAATTGCGTGTAAATTCTCGTGGCTGGATCTCTTCCAACCGTCAGCTTGGGCCTGTGTAGAACAATCGCCCCGTTTGGAAGCGGGCGGATTGGTGTGTACGCCAGTTTTTCCCGCGACTCATAAATTCGAATGAAGGTCGTACCTGCTTTCAACTAGTTCTGCATTACCCTCCTTCCCTTGTTTTCGCCAATTCACACGACGTGCGACCTGGTTCATACTCTAGCAGTGACCAAATACTAATAGAACCGGAGCGGGCACCAAATTAATGTTGACGAGATTAGTCCTCGCCGATTGAAGGCACAAACGTCGGCCACCTATGGAGACAAACTTGGTGCCGAGCCTCACTTGGAGTGGTAGGCAAGTCAATTGAACTCGCACTTGCCTCCATTATGTCCACTGTGTCTAGGCTGGGAGCCGAATGGGACTCACAGGAAGCAATATTAATCTCATATTCTGAAATGCCCCAAATCCGGTACTAGTTACCTCTCTCGAAGTTGTCACCTTTTACCTGTTTGATCCCAGTAAGTACCAACTAGGACCGCTGATTATAGGCGTGAAGGCCTGTTTTTTTTTCTCACAAAATGTCAGGACCGATTTTGGAAAAAATGTCAGGATTTACACAGGCCTAAAATTTTTTTTCGGAAAATGTCAGGAATCTAAAACAGGCCCAAATTTCGCTCAAAATTGTCAGGATTTGCGAAACAGGCCTCAGGAGGGTCCAATTTTGTCAGGAAACGGCTGAAAAGCGCCAAAAAAGTCCGCCGCTGGCGCTACGTGTCTAATGAGTCTAATGAGTAATACATATCAAAATCCTTGTGTCGTGTCCTCCTCGGCTTCACGATCCAGCTCAGCCGCCTTTTTGCGTGACCGAGACAGCTTGACGGCCGCGTTGAAGCGTTCGGTTGCAGACATAAGGTCCTTGAATACATGGGCATCACCAGCGCTGAGTTCTAGACCCACTGCATTGGTGGTGGGCGTGTCCGAGAGAAGACTGAGGAATGTAAAAGGTGGAAGTAAGCGAAATTGGTGGGTATGCAAAAATGAGGTTGCTTGAGGAATAGCGCGGAACTGACGAGCGTGCGCCATTTCGAAGACCTGAACACCGATCTGTGAAAAGGCACTGATGTTGTGGTGTTCGTTGACCGCGCCGTGTTTACCGTTCTTTCCGCCGCCTTTGAAGTAGAGAGCAACAACTACAGAGATCGGAAGTAAGAACATAAATAGAAAATCCATACGATTTAATTCTTGCCTTGACCGACTCGGAGCCCTACTTCCGTCCAAATAATCCCAAAACTACCGATTTTCAGAGGGCGAAAGTTTGTTAATCTAGCGTTCGATACCAGCACCAAATGCCGAGCGTCGAGTTTGGAATCTTTAAACAGCCTCGCACGGCGTGTCGCGGCCTAAAGCAGATATATATCAGTGATCATCATACTATACCTGCAGCATAACTGACCTTGGTCGCAACGGCAGAGGCGACAGCGGCGGCGTTGGCGGAATTGCCTGCAGGCGGCGTCTTCGGTGCTGTCTTCCAACGCGCCTCCCGCTCCACGGCACTTCCAACGGCTCGTGCTTGATCTTCCTTTAAAAGCTCA
Organism: Mycena rebaudengoi; assembly: GCA_029282285.1. Classification (NCBI taxonomy): domain Eukaryota; kingdom Fungi; phylum Basidiomycota; class Agaricomycetes; order Agaricales; family Mycenaceae; genus Mycena; species Mycena rebaudengoi. The sequence continues at coordinate 666,449 of JARJCX010000023.1, forward strand.
TGAAATTTTCGAAGTAGTTGACGTCGAGTAGATTCCGCAACAGCCGTATGGGAGTCGTCCAGCTTCGTGTCTTTAATCCGGGCGCATTTGGCTGCTTGTCTTGTCTGGTGTTCTTGGCGTTGACGCACAAGGGCCTTGAAATCCAGGGCTTCAAAGGACGAATTAGCTCCGCGCCCGAATGGCTTCGATACATCCGATGCGATCTGGAGCGCAGGGAGGGCCACTGCGACAGAAGCCAACGTCATGGACTGCATTGTATTCATCGCCGAGCATTTCTTCTACAAGATCGTCGTCGGCCTCCTGGAACTGTTGGCTACGAAAGAGTGAATATCCTGGTAAAAGACTCGAAGTAAGAATGGCTTACACTCGCATATGCTCATCCACTGTAACGGCGATGCTGGCACAGGTTAATGACATAATCGTCCGATCCTGCTGGGGACTGCGGATCGGCCCATCCAAGGGCTCCTCCAGGTCAATGAGGGCCTGCAGCTCCTCAGCGTCAGAAGGGCCCTGGTGTACGTCGTCAAACTCTTCGTCCTCCTCGAAGCCCGGAATTCAGCGCGTCTTGATCTATGTGATCCAGACCTTTGTCCTCCAGCTGCGTGTTAATCCAGTCCCGACTCTTTCGCCACATTTTCCGATCACTACGACCCACAATAGTTCCTTCCACAGGGTCAGGGCCCATAATGGGAATCGTTCGCGTCCTTCATTAAACCGGGGATCTATTATTGATTATTGATTTGCGCCCATCAATCCACGCTTGGCCAACTTCTTTTGCGAGGTCATCGAGAAATTGCTTGGGGGGAATCAGTCGCAAAAGCAAGCAGTCAACGCTCATGGTAGGTTTTTCGACGTTGAACCAAGATGCAGGCTTGGTGAATACGAGAGCTGAAGATTTTTTAGGGAATGACAGCTCCAGAAATTCCGCTATTGGCAGATTGGATCCAGGAATCAGGCGCGCGCGGTCAGTGTCCGGCATTCTGAGTACGTCAGCGAGAGCTGCGTGTACTTCAAAATGGGAATCTCCTAGGGGAATTTCTTGTGCTGGCCAATCCAGTGGGCAGGATTGAAGGGCGGGTCATCGGAGGAATAGTCGAAGACCTCCCTATCCATGTTACTGTGCGATTCGAGAATAGAATGTCTACGGGCGGCGGGAGCTAAAAATATCAAGTACATACAAAATAAAATATCAAGCGCATACAAGATTAAATAAATACACAGAAAATGTCGAATCGTGAGGATCGAACGAGCGGACAAAAAGATCACATATATATAATTTTTCCATACAACTACCAGCATAACCACTCTTCCAAGCACCCATGTCAGGACCATCTCCACAGGCCGGCCAGCATCGATCGGGGTATGTCAGGATTAGAAACCAGGCATCAAGGGCCCAAAACCGCGTTTTGTCAGGATTTTGACCAGGCCTAGAGCCAAAAATCGCCCGATTTTGTCAGGATTTTGACCAGGCCTTCACGCCTATAATCAGCGGTCCTTACCAACTATACGGCTTGCAAAGTTATGACCGCATTGGCCGCCGCCGGTCCAATCATTCCCACTGACAATCTACTGTCAGACTCCATTCTAACCCTGTCAACAGCTCGGCTCCGTCGTCGCTCTCCTTCAGCTCCCTTTGTAGAACTGAGGTGTTTGGAGGTTACCTAGACGGGCAATAATCCTTATAAAATTACATAGACCTTTGCTCTTGAAAAAAAAAAGTACCTATTTTTAAGTATTCCTCAACACTGCAGTTGTCGGACTTGACGGCGACGGTGTGTCGGCCAAATCGGCGATCAAGTCCGGACCTCAAATTCCCATTTGACGCCTGGGCTGCTTCAAGCCAAAGCATCCAGCTCCAGCGAGCTCCCTGTTCTTGTCCTCGACGCTGCCAGCGTGTTCCTTATCTTATGCTTCTCTGATACCGAAGGCGTCCCTGGCTTTCTTACTCCCGCTTTACTTCTTGAGCAGCATACCTTGAACGTAACAGCAACGTTGTGGCTTCAAGTCTGTTCCCACCCACCATGGTGGACTATGGACCCAATGTATTGCTCCAATACGCTAGGATGTATGGGAAACGGTTCTTCCTTCAATTCGGATTGTATGTGCTATCCGCGTTTCTTTTTTTTGCGCGCCGCACTGACCGGTTATCAGGCATTGCGCAACCCACCAAATCCGCATCATATTGGTTTCTTGCGTCGTTATTACCTCGCTTTTCTACCCCGCACTCGCACTGTACTCGTCGTCGCACCCAGAGTTCTTATCCATACTCGACGTCACCCGTCGTAGCCAATATCCACAGGATCTGGTAAACCTATGGGCTGGTCACGACTCCCTGCGCGTCTTGGAAGACCCTGTTTCCCTTGCTAAAACGCGCGCCAGCTGTGCTGCGGACCGCACTCTTCGCGTAGAGCGGATCCTCATCCAGAGCCCACTGCCAGAAGCCGATGGAGCCGTCAACCACCAAATTCTGCAGTCTACTTTGAATTTCGAGCGGCGAATAGACGAACTTCGGCTTCCCTGCCTAAAGCGTCTCGACGGAAACTGCTTCGTCCTTTCGCCATTGGCATTCTGGCGGCACGACCTAGACGCACTATTAGAAGACTCCAATATTCTCGACACCCTGAGTCCCACCCGCAACATTTCTGTTGCTGGCATCCCGATTATACCACAGATGGTGCTGGCTGGCCGCGGATCCGACGAGCCGCAAGTTGCTGGCACCAACTTTGACTTTGCCATGTTTCTCGCCCTCACATACTTTTTCCCCAACTCGGATTGTCTCGGAAATGCCGAGCATCTAGAATGGCTTCGGGCAGTTGACGTGGCGAGCCAGAATGCTCCTAGGCCCCTTCAGACTCAAGAACCCACCTTGATCGCGCTTGAAGTTAGTCCCCTATCTTCACAAGCTTCGCGAACTAAATGATTGCAGTACGACGAGAGCCGCCCCCACCAGGAGGGTTGGACAGCCATCTCGGCGCTGTCGTACATGGCGTATAGCGGATTCTTTGTCTACGTATCTTGGTCAATGAGGCGCATGGACGCCGTCCACTCGCGTATCGGTATCACATTCACTGCCCTAGTCGAGATTGCGGTCAGTACAATCACTAGCCTCAGTGTTTGCGCACTAGTCAGCTTCAAAGTCACGATGGTTCCTTGGTAATTCTCCCACTTTTTGGCCCTTCAATGCAAACACTAATGCCCACTTCAAAGGCAACTTCTTCCTATCGTGATTGTATTTGTAGGCGCCGAAAACATGTTCAACTTGGTTCGTCAGATTTCATTTGACTTTCGGTTTTCTTATATCTTTTATCAGGTGGACGCGGTCGGCAAAACTTCAGTAACACTCTCCGTGAAGCAGCGGATCGCACAGGGACTGAGCCACGCTGGGACTTCTAACACCCTCAAAGTTTTCGCATACAACACTATTCTTGGTGTTATAGCTTTCTTCGCTGCCGGCGCTATCCGCCAATTTTGTGTCTTCGCCATCGTCGTCCTCGTGGCACATTGGTTCCTTGCGCACACCTTCTTCATGGCGGTTTTGTCCATTGATATCCAGCGACTCGAGGCAAGTGCGCTTTTAGCATGAATTGGCCCTAGCTTACAGCATCTTCAGTTGGATGATCTCTTACGACAGAATCCGAGTCTGATGCCAGCCGTTCCTCAGATAGTGAAGGAATCGTCTTCAAAAAAGGCGCGCACGCCCTGGGAGAAACTCGTCTTTACAACCCAGAATCTCCTGCGAGGTCGCGCGACTAAGAATATTAGCCTGTTAATGGCATGTTTTCACACTACCGCATGTTGCTGTCTTATTTAAACTTTCGTAGCTTCTGGCTATCACGGGCACCCTATACTATACGACATATCCTACCGAGACACGGCTTCCTGTAGAGATCATGGGTCGTGCCCTCACTCGTCACAAAACGAATCTCTCTTCCAACGCTCAACATTCACGATCTCCAGCCTGGAATATTTGGAAAACCCTCAATCCCAACGAAACGGCACTCCATCTCCGCATCGAAGGGCCCACTATCCTTACATTCCGCCCAGACAAGGACTGGGACACTAGGGACACACAATCCTCCCATCGATCGAAGTTATCAATGCGCACATTCCGAGTCGTATTCTGGCTGGTTAAGATTGTGGTTCTACCCATCACCGTGACGACCAGCGTCCTTTGGGGGTTGCTCCTTTACCTTCTCAAGGACGCTGAGCTCCTCGAGGCCCAGCGGAATCGCCCAGATCTGGACTCTCCTGACATGGTCGACGACGACACAAACACTTTCGACGAGTGTATCTCGTTCTCTACGCTCCCCAGAGCGTTTGCCAGCGATGTCGAGCTCATCGCCGCGAGTAAGAATGGGGAGGTCGTGATCTCAGTCGGGATGCAGAACGAGGTCATCATATGGCGCATGCCAAGCCGAACGCATATCTCGATTGATGCTACAGATGTCCTTCTGCGCTCTGCAAGTACTTCTAGCGCATCATCGACACTCACGTGTGTTGCTGTAGATGAGGGCGGCGGATATTGTGCGGTCGGAACCGGCGCGGGTAATATAGCAGTTTGGACTATCGGGAAGGACGGCGTGCACCCATTACCGCTACTATCCCTCGGCAACTCATCCGCCGGTGTCGTGGATCTGCAATTCCTGTCTCCGGTGTCTCGCGGGTCCTTGCTCACCCCTCCACACTCTGAACCTACATCACCGACAGACCAGACAGCGGCGGTCTCGTTGGTTGCGACGTATGAAAGTGGACTGGCAGCTAAATGGGGGGTTAGTATAGACTCTCGGGTGGCATACTTCACTCCCTCTCAACGCGCCTCGCTGATAAAATCGATCCTGTTACGCGTACCACTCGAGGGGACGGTCATAGTCGCATTTTGTATGGACGACGGAACATTCGAGCTCGCAGACGTGCAAGGCGCGCATCCGCTGGCGTTTTCCGATCACTCGATTTGTGCGGGGAACCCGGCGGATGTGGTGACAAAGGTGCATGCTTGTATGGTCGAGACCGGCGGCACTGCGCGGCTTGTGGTCGGTGCGGCGACCGAGTCCGGAACGGTGTCATTGTGGGATGGAGGTAGTGGCGAGCTCATTCGTACTCTGGACGATGCCCACGGCCGGATTAATCACCTGCGGGTGTCTCCCGCTCCCCCAGGAGCTTGTGGTACCTGTGGAAAGCTGCCACTTGACGGGTTCTTCCTTACGTTTTCGGTTGACAATATCGTCCATTTCTTCAGGGCATATTTATCGGATCAAGCCCGCCGCTGCTCTTGTAATGTGCCTCAGCCCCGGCGCGTTCCGTCCCGGGACAGTCTTGGTCGTCGATCGCGCACCAGTAGCATCACTCTACCGCCCGGTTCTTCGCCTTCATTGCCTCGAGAAAATTTGCCCGCGATCTTCGAGCCATCTCCATTTCCAGTCTCGGGGCACGGCGTCCACTCTCGGCGCACGTCGGAGAAGGAAATTCGTCGGTCGTTGGAAACATTAACCGTTCCAATACCTGGCGACGACTACGATTTTTGGGGGCCCTCGGACTCGACGAGGCCGACCCCCAGCTCAACTCCGCCGTTTTGGAATCACGCAATCGTTGTGCCTGTAGCAGATACAGTCTGCGATAGAGGAGGGTGGGATGTTTCGGAGCGCAGGGTTATTGGGGTCCGGAGGAAACCGCGGTCCAAAAGCGTTAGCTCAAATACCCCTGCTGTAGCATCCCAGTCGGGGTTGACTCCGGCTACGCTTGAAAGGTGGGAGTTGTGGTCCTTCGATCCGTCTGGAACACGCATCCAATGCTCCACTTTGGCAACTCTGGTTCGCCCTGTCGATTCCCCCGCCTCCTCCCGCACCTCCACCTCCTCTGTCTCATCTGCGTCTTCCTCGAGCTCCCTCCCTTCCATAAAGCCAATTCCTCGGCTACCCTTTACCCGTGTATCACCTTTTCTAATGACGAGGTCACACAGCGTTGCGGGATTCGGCAACACTGTGGGTGTATTTAACTTTTTCTCTTAATTGTATGTTATCGAACGCTACTCGTCTTGTATTCCTGTCCCTGTATAACCACTGGATAGACTTAAACTAAATTCCACTTTTTTTTTACCGTGGCGACTTGTCAGCGTGCTGAGGTCATAAGGCCAACGAACCCAAAACATAGCAAACCCAAACATCTTTCTCAAAAAACTTTCAATGGTTCGCGTGCGGAAAGAAAAAGGCGCTACTGCTGCCCCAGCTTCTGCAGGGCCTTCCGGGAAACCAAAATCGTCCAAAAAGTCGCGGTCTGGGGATGCCGTTTTACAGGAACAGGTTCTAGCGCTAGGCGGAACCAAAGCAGACTATGAACTGGTCAAAAACACGAAGGAAACTGCGGCGGCAGCTGGAACATCGAACTCGGACGCAAGCCGTTGCATTTCTGCGTGTTCTTAGACTTACCATTGGTTTATTATAGCCTACCCTTTCCAAGGATGTCTCGCAGTTTTTGAAGGGATTGAACTTGGGTGGACACGGTGACCCCGGCACCGAACCAGTTGCTCAGAAATCGTCTAAAGTTTCCGACAAGAGTAAAAAAGGCCCACCTGCAAAAGAAACGCCGTCGAAGAAAAAGGGACGCACCAATACCAAAACAGATGTTTCGGCGTCAGCAGTGGCTACAGAGCCCAAATCCCTTCCTTCAAAAAAGAAGGGACGTGTCGAATCGAAGGCGCCGAAGATCGATGTACCTGTGGCTGCCGTCGAGGAGTCCAAGGTTCAACTTCCCACCAAAGTCACCCTTGACCCCAAATCCCACTTCATCTTTACCCCAGTATCACAATGGTACCTGTCTGCGTCGCCGCTGGGGGCGACGTCGACCTCTCTTCCTGTAGTGACTGCCGCACAGCTTGCGTTACTCACCACGCGAGCATCTAATCTGCATACCACCGACATCTACACATTTCAGACATCTTCTTCGTCGAATTCTTCCGCATCCGAGGCCAACTTCCTCTCGAAGATCATTCAGTCGGGAACGCTTTCGGACAGGCTCAGTGCCCTGACTCTGCTCGTTCAGAGCAGTCCGCTACATAACACAAAAGCTTTGGAAACGTTGAAAGGCATGGCAGAGCGGGGAAAGGGGAAAGGTGGCCGGGAAGAGAGCCTCAAAGCATTGCGATGCATAGTGGATTGGTGGGTTGGTGGTGGTGCGCCCGACCGGAAACTCAAGTAAGTTGTATTCACCACCATGAAATTATTTTTAACGTCTGTAGATATTTGCGAGACCAACCGCTGTCTCATCCTTCGATGACGGATCAGCATCTCTTACTATGGTACTTTGAGGACTGGTTGAAAAAGTACTTCTTCTCTATTCTTCAGATTTTAGAGGTGTGTTATCCTTCGTAGCACCAGTATCGCAGACGTTCACCCTCGTTTTTCAGACGCTATCTCTTGATCCCCTTCCCTATGTGCGAACCCAGACACTGACTCTCATCGCCACTCTCCTTCGAGACAAGCCAGAGCAGGAGCAAAATCTTCTACGTCTTCTTGTCAACAAGCTGGTGCGTCTCCTCTCAGGTCCACTCTTCACGTGTGCTGATTAGCTGCAGGGGGACACCGAAAAATCCCTTTGCTCCCGCGCATCACATCATCTTCTGCAGCTGCTGCAGTCCCACCCCTCAATGAAAGCCGTCATTGTTCGGGAAATTATCGCTCTCGTCCTGCGCCCTCCTGCACCCCCTGCACCCGCTGCCCCAACTACATCCAAACACATTAGGTTCACGGACGATCCAAAACCGAAGCCGAAACCCAAGCCAGAAGAGAAAAAACCAGCTGGGAACGTCCATGCTCGCTACTATGCCACAATCACGTTTAACCAGATCGTGTTGGCCCCGGGAGACCGCGACGTGGCTTTGCAGCTGATCAATGTGTACTTTGAGTTGTTCCGAGAGTTGTTGGGGGAGGGCAATGTACCGGACGCTGCTGACGAGGCGGTAGATGAAGGAACTGAAAATGGGAAAGGAAAAGCTCCTGAGATTGTGACAGACAAAGGCGGGCGTGTGCGGGATTCGGGCAAGGGCAAGGGGAAAGGGAAGGGCAAGCTTACCGAAATCAAGGGAGCAGCCGGATTCGCTGAAGTGGAGGATGCGCACTCGAAGCTCATCTCAGCCATCCTTACAGGTGTAAATCGGGCACTGCCGTTCGCCAAAATCGAGGCTGAAGATGTTGGGTAAGCACAGTCCCTCCCCTAAAATTTCCATTAGTTGAAGTACTCTGGGACAGTCTCAACAAGCACATCGACACTCTCTTCCTTATCACTCACACCTCCACGTTCAACATCTCTCTCCAGGCTCTCGTGCTCATTCAACAAATAGCTGCATCCCTTACCCCTCCCCCAGCGGATTCAGCTTCGTCCTCATCCACACCAACTTCAAAATCGATCATAGACCGATATTACCGCACACTGTACTCTTCCCTACACGACACCCGGCTTGCTACATCGTCCAAGCAAGCAATGTACCTAAACCTCTTGTTTAAATCCATCAAGGCCGACGCGGGCAATATGGGCGGAGAACGAATCAAGGCAATTGTGCGAAGATTTGTGCAAGTGTTGGTGAGCGGTGGCAGTGGTGCAACTGAATTTATCGCCGGCGGCCTATTTTTACTGGGCGAAGTACGTCTCATTACCGAATGGTATTTACAACTTACTTACGCTGTTCTCCTAGCTATTCAGCAGCATTCCTGGTCTGCGGAGCATGCTCAACGATGCAATTCCCGACGATGCAAGTGAAAGCTATGATCCCCGGAAACGAGATCCTCAATTCGCGCACGCTTCGTCGTCGCCTCTTTGGGAATTGGTACGCATTTGTTACCACAGCTTCACCCTCGGTATACCTAACCTCGAACAGACCCCCCTGCTCAACCATTACCACCCTGCTGTATCCCTTCACGCACGGCAGCTACTCTCCTCGCAGCCCTTGACGGCCAACGCCGACCTTTCTCTAAACACCATTTCGCATTTCCTGGACCGCTTTGTTTACAAGAACCCGAAGAAGGTCAAGGCAAACGCCAATAATGCCAACGTCGTAGTAGGAAAAGGAAAAGGCGCGAGTGCTATGCAGCCGGCCGCGAGTGGTGTCGAGGGAGGTGGCGTTAAGCTGATGAAGGGTGAAATGGGGGACATGGAGGACCGAGTTAATGAACGGGACTTTCTGCGGAAGAAAGAAACAGACGTTCCTGTGGATCAAGTAAGTCTCTTATCTACCACCTCAATCTGGCGGGCTATTTACGAACCCGCCCTCAGCTTTTCTTCCACAAGTTCTTTTCACGGAAGAGTGAAAAAGAGAAATCCAAAGCCGCCAAGGCTGAGCGCCGGAAGAATCGTGGCGGAGATTCCGATTCCGATTCAGAGGAGGAAGGAGAGGGAGTCGCAGAGGACGACGACGACGCAGAAGAAATGGATCTGACTGGTGATGAAGCTGAAAAGGCCGGCGAGGCCGATAACTTTGAGGAGGACGAGGAGGACAGTGATGCAGACGAGGATGAGATCTGGAAGGTGGGAGCAACGCTCATTTTCTTTTCAACAGCTCATATTATCCGTTCCTTAGGTCATGAAAGCAAGTATGCCCAAGGCCGGCGGAGACGATGACCTTATGGAACAAGACAGCGAGAGCGACGAAGTTCCCTCAGACCTTGACCAGGACAGTGCGAGTGAAGGCGATGACGATGACGACGACGGCCTCTCACTCGTAGAAGGGTCTGACAATGAGGATCTCGTCCCGCTCGACGAGTTCCCAGCTGAGCTGATTGACTATGACGGATCGGATGGAGAAGCGGAAGCAGAAGATGAGGAGTGGGGTGGAATAAGCAACGGTGATAAAAAGCGGAAACGAGAAGAGTCTTCAAACCAGCGGAGGAAGAAGTTGAGATCTCTCCCAACTTTTGCCAGCTACGAGGACTATGCTAAAATGATCGAGGATGGGCCAGAAGACGATATTTAAACGCATGTACTTGCAGATTTATCGGGGAAATTACTTAACGTGTTTTCGGCAACTTAGTTGCTTTGCCCTTGCTTAGTCAGACTTTACTTCCTTCTGTCCCGTTGAATACACCGAGTGCGCTCAGCGTCAAGCACACAGCTCTGCTACAAGCTGGAAAGTTCCGTCTCTGCCATCTTCATGCCTTGCCACCGCAGGCACCTTTCGGGCGCCTCGTATAACCATCGCTGGCGCATCCGTCCTTCGCCCGGTAACACATAGTCTAAAAGTCACCAACCATTCCACGCGTCTTTCAAGCTTGGCCAGCGGCTGTCGGACTCAAGGCTAGATGTTGTCCATTTCAGCGCGATCGTCGGCACTCAGAGCCTTCGGCGATTGAATATTTCCGAGGGCTACATCCGCCATGACGAATTGTGGACCGCAACGTTCACCTGCCTTGGCCACCTCTGGCGCCTCTTGGGCGCCTCCCGAAATCCTTTCGCTCCTGCAGCTGGGAAATTTATGTACCTGTGTCTTCGCCATCCCTTAATATGAAGACGAACGCCGCCCAAAGCAATGGAGGCACCTCAACAATGCTCTTCCATCCAGCCTCGCAAGCTGGCAAGTTCCTTCTCTGCCATGTTCATGTCTTGGCCGTGTCTTTCTGTAAATGAGGACAGTCACATCATGTCATTGGCCCCACCCCAGGCGCCTCTTGAGCCCTCGCGAAACCATTCCGTGCAGTTAGGAAGTTCGCCCGTGTCATCTACCTGTCCTCGACTTGTACCATCTCTCAATAAGAAGACTGGGCTGATATCGGCTCCGTTCGACGGCCGCCTCCTGTAGGTTGGCGCCGACATGGAAGACGTCCGACTGGCCCATTTCTTCTGTCTCCCGCACACTTTTCCCGCCGTCACAGATAATAGTTCCATTATTCGAAAGACATGCTCAATGGAGGCCAGCTATAAAGAACGCATACTAGTTTTAAATTCTTCTTCACTCTTCAACAGCTGTTACTCATGGCCACACGCTGTATGTTTTCCTCACAACCACTGTTTTCGCAGTGCTAATCTTCCCCGACACAGTTTTACTTTCTCTTCTTACTCTGATTGCACTCAGCGTCGCGGCCAGCTCAACGCCAAGTAGGCCTACTGTTCTGTTCATTCAATGCTTTTTAATTGATCAATCAACTTTAGGACGCGAGGGCTCCGTCGAATCGCGATGGACTGGCGACGACGCCGCTTCTGGGACCAGTGCGCTTGAAAGTACTGGTCTCGTTCGCCGCGCTCCCGGCTTGGACTTTAGCCGCTCGAATTGGATCTGGACCAACGACGTGGCTGCCGGTGCGGCTCCTGTGGGGGCGCGAGCGTTTCGCAAGGCTTTCACGGCCCCTCTCGGCAAAACACCTGTTTCTGCCGAAATTCTTATTACAGCAGACAACGTGTTCACATTGTATGTCAACGGTGCCCAAGTGGGCACGGGGCCTGACTACAGATATGCCGAGCGTTTTTGCGTCGCGTTGTACCCGTGTCTCAACGTGTTCGCCGTAACCGCTGTGAACGCAGCTACTGTTCCAAATCCTGCGGGCCTACTCGTATCCATCCAAATCCTATACCAGGACGGCACCACCAGCACGATCGTTTCCGACACCACTTGGCGTGCTTCTATCCCTGTTCCGAATGGCTTTGAACAGCTGTCTTTCGACGACAGCAGCTGGGCACCGGCCATTGCAGAAGGTGCACATGGCGTCAGTCCTTGGGGTCGAATTGGCAACCCGGCAGATCCTCCGGCGTTTTCGCTCCAGGGCGTCAGCTGGATCTGGACCAATGAGGTCGTGAATGGCAATGCGCCTCCTGGACCGCGCGCCTTCAGACGCACGTACATCCCTCCCCCCGGCCAGATTCCTACGTCCGCCAATATCATTATTGCTGCGGACAACGAATACTCACTCTACGTAAACGGTGTTTTGGTCGGATCCGGAACCAACTTCAATGTTGCACAACGCTATGTCGTCAACCTGGCACCAGCTCCCAGCGTTGTTTTAGCCGTTTATGCTGTCAACACGGCTGCTGTGAACAACCCTGCCGGGCTGATAGTCGTGGCTGAGATAGACAGCACCAGCTCCGAGTGCAACTGCACCTCGGGAGCTCTTCTCGTGACCCCTCAGGGTTGGAAGGCCAACACTGGCACTCCCATTGGGTTCCAACTACCCGACTACGACGATTCCAGTTGGCCTGCCGCTACCGTGGAAGGGGTGTACGGTAGTGCACCTTGGGGTAACATTGCCGTATCTTCTGCCATGGCGCCGCCTACTGCCTTACAAGGTGCCCCCGCTAGCGCTCAAACAGCGGCCTAGCCATAAATTGAAAATGGACCCACTTTTCTTTGTACTCGGAGTGCTATTGTTTTGCGGAAGCACCTGTAGTTCCATAATTCTTTCGATGTCGTATTGTGCCGTTCACGTATGTAGGCGTTCATTTTGACAATTACTACTTTCAATTAGTGTGTTTTTCTGTATTTCGTGACCACGTGATCATCACACAGTTGAACCGCGCCTTGAGTTGATGGACTCAGATAGCTCAGACTCGAAGATGCTGCCTCGCCATTACCAAGAAGAGGTATTTAATCGCGCACGAGACGGAAACATTATCGCCGCTCTCGACACTGGAGCAGGCAAGACCTTCATTGCCTTACTTTTGATTAAATCTGTTGCAGTCACTCCGGGACGAAAAATTGTATTTCTAGTCAACAAAGTAGCTTTGGTTGAACAACAGGGCGAATTCATTGCATCCAATAGCACTTTGCGCGTCCTCAAGCTTCATGGCGAGGTTGATCTGGCGGATAGGAGAGGGTGGAAGAAGAAGTACGAAAACAATGATGTCTTCGTCATGACTGGTGTGTGCAGGAACACATCGCTACGCGATCGCTAATGATATCTAGCCCAAATATTTCTCAACTTAATCACTCATTCGCTCTGGGGCATCGACAGACTGAGAACGGCTCTTATGATCTTTGATGAGTGTCATCACACTCAAAAAAACCACCCTTATAGGGGAATCATGCGCGAGTATTTCGCGGTGCCTTCAGAGCTGGTACGTCTCTGTGCTGAATGAGAACCCTGCGACTTATTTCGTTACCCAGCGCCCAAAGATTTTTGGCATGACTGCCAGTCCCATTTGGAATGTCAAAGACCCAACCAAATCCATCACTGAGTTGGAAGCCAACCTGGATTCCAAAATCGTAGCAGTCCGAGACCACCTCCATGAGCTTGCAGCGCACGCGCCGAAGCCTTCAGAGCTTATCAAACAATATTCGTCTTCACCAAACCATTACGACTTTCCGTCCCCGACTCTCTGGACGTGTTTAAATGTCTTCAAGTCCGCCTTTGGCGCACTAAACATGAACTATGAAGAACTTGAGCGGCGGTATATAACCACTCTCGAAAACTTGGGACCTTATTGCGCTTCCATGTATCTGCACTTCGAGTTCATCCAGCACATGGTCGAGACTGCACCAGAGCCTACTCTACCCAAAGACCCTTCCATGGACCACTTCGGTGCGGAGGTCCTGCAAATCCAATACGTATTGGCCGAATACACCGATTTCCTCACTCCTCGAATTTCGTTTCCTGTCTCTCTCGAATGGTGTTCTCCGAAGCTTCGAGTGCTGATTGAAATCGTGCTCACTCACTATTCACCGACATTTCAAGGCATCATTTTTGTCGAGCAGCGCCAAATCGCTGTCTGCCTTTCGAGACTGCTTCCTCACCTCCCAGCTTTGGGTGGTCTAATACGTTGTGCGAGCCTGGTTGGGCAGGGTGTTGTGGTTCTTGATTTGTGAACAGCTCAGGAAGCATGCATGACACGGTCCAGGCGTTTCGGGACAGGAGTCTCAATCTGCGTCAGTATTCTGATTTTTGTTCTTGATTTGAGCTCATTCTCCTTCAAGTGGTTGCTACGTCCGTTGCTGAGGAAGGTCTCGACTTTCCCGTACGTTTGTTACACAGCAGTGTAGTTACCTGTTCACTTTTTTTCTTCAAGGCTTGCGATTTGGTAATTCGGTTCGATGGCTTGCAGCACATGGTCCAATATGTGCAGTCTCGCGGAAGGGCTCGCAACAGTGCCTCTACTTTCATCGTTATGTTTGAAGAAAACGATACAGCGCAACTGGCGCGATACCAAACCTTTTTGGAGAAGGACCCCGAGCTTAAGGCGATCTACCAATCTCGACAAGAAGACACCGAAGTGGATGTCGACGACGAAGATGATGACATCCATCCCACCGATCTTGATGAAAGAGAGCGTTATGTTGTCCCCGCGACTGGTGCGGTTCTTACCTATGACAGTGCTATTCCTCTCCTCTTCCGACTGTGCGCCCTCATTCCATGCGACGAATTCACCCCCCATCATGCTCCAAAGTACTCAGGCGACTTCCAAGCGACTCTGCGACTTCCTTCCAGTCTACCGCTGTCTCGTGATGATTTGCGGTTCTGTGGACCTCGCAAAATGACAAAAAAAGAAGCCAAACGTGCAGTCGCATTCATGGCGGTGAAGCGCCTGCACGAATTGGACGTCTTTGACCAATACCTCTTGCCAGTTTCGAGCGCGCGCAAAGGCGAAGAAGACAGCGACGGAACACCCCTCCTTGATGTTAGCCAGGTTCCCAATGTCATGACAGTTGCAGTAAAAGATCCTTTTTGGACCGTAGAACGCCACAAGCTGTGGATTCATCCCATTCACGTTGGGAGCCGGCCGGTCGCAGGATTAGTGACAGGTACTGATCTTCCGCCCGTCGAATTGACGGTAGAGGGGTCTCCTGTGCGAACGCAGACAGGAGAACTAGTCGTTTTCCATGATCAGCAAGAGTTTGAACAAATGGATCAGTTCACCAAAATATGCATTTGGTATTGTATTAATGGCACCCCTATCACTGCGCCTCTTAGCCTATTCATCGTTCCCATCACACCTCTGGGCCAACCCGACTTTTGCGCCATAAAGTCGTTGCTAGACACATTCCCGCGCGGAAATTCTAACTGGGACAACGTCAAGGACACGGACTGCGGACATCTCCTAGTTTTCAATTTTAACCTGATTGGCAGACTATACCTGTTGGAGAAGTTTCGGCGAGATCTTTCTCCCGCTTCGCCTCCTCCGGACGATTCGCCAGAAGCTGGGTTTCAGAGCTACCACGATTTTTGGACCCAGAAATGGAAGCGCAGCGAAGGGAAAGGTGCAGCATATATTCCTGAAGATGGACCCTTGCTGGAACTTAGCTTCCTTCCACGCTCCACTCGTTCGGGCAAATATCCGTTGAACTGTAATACGTTGAGCCCAGCTGCTTCAACTCGTGCCCCAGCTGCCCATGTTCTGTTCCCGCAAGGTTGCTGCCGATGGATTAGTCTCTCCGAAGAGGTCCGTGAGGCCCTGGATATATTGCCTGCCCTGTGTCGTAGGATCACGGACATCTATCGCGTCCGTAGGGCGCGTCTGACTCTTTCGCTACCTCCTGTCGCAGACGACATCCTGGTGGAGGCCCTGACTCTGCCGTGTTCTGCTGCTGGATATAGGTATGGTGCTCTCAGTCTATGCGAGTCCATATTTTCATCTTCACTGTTTCATCTAGTAACCAACGATTAGAAACGCTTGGGGACGCTGTGCTCCAACTTTGTACCACAGTTCACATATTCAACAGGTACCCGAATAGACATGAAGGGCAATTGTCAAAAATACGACAGAATTGTGTGTCCAATCGGTTTCTTCTCTCTCGCGCCAAGGAAATTGGCCTTGAAGAATTTCTGACCTGCGAAAACCCGACTCAAAGGGAGGGGAGATACATCTCTTTACCGTCCGACGATGAATCGGATATTCCGGCGCGGTGTGTATCGAGACAATTCCCTCGGAGAAGTCTGCAGGACTGCATGGAAGCAACACTGGGAGCAAGTTTTGTGACAGGAGGCATAGATATGGCACTACATGCTGGACGCGCCTTGGGTCTTGATTTCGGTGGACCAACCCCATGGACGATTCGATACAGAACTCCCGAGAGATCGCCAGTTTCGAGTATGTTCACGGCGCTTGAAGACTCTTTAGGTTACACCTTTCGTTCGGGACAGCTCCTCGCCGAAGCACTCACTCATGCGTCCTTCGATGATTTGACGAGCAGTACTTATGAACGTCTCGAATTCTTGGGCGACGCAATCCTCGATCTGGTTGTCATTCACTATCTTTTTCGGAAATTTCCAGCCGCAACATCTGATCAGCTTGCGTGGCCAAGAACAAGGGCCATCTGTGCATCCGCGCTCGCGTTCGTCAGCGTACGATGTTTGAAGCTACATCATTTTTTGCTCGCAAATAACGTCGAATTGAGCATGCGCATCGAACGAACGGTTCCTCTTCTACGAACGTGTTCAGGAGAAGAAATCGTACGGCGCGGCTGGAAATACGACCCTCCCAAAGTATTAAGGTGAATTCAGGTCCAACGTCCGTTCTGCCCACTGCTTTATTCAATTGTTTTATTTTTTAGCGATGTATTCGAAAGTGTAATTGGAGCTGTCCTGGTCGACTCAAATTACAACTATGAGCGAACCGCATCGGTTGTTGAATTTGTGATGGAGGACGTCCTCTCAGCGCTGAATCCCTCCGTTGCGCGTGATCCTATCACTGAACTGATGCATTGGGCGGCCAAGTCGGGATGTCTGAGTAGCAAGAAGATTGTGTTCAAGTTTCGTCATTCCCATATTCCTTCATCTTGTTTAACTTACTATGTTATATGGGACAGGAAATCCTCCCCCCATGCAGGCCGCGCTGGTGTTTCTGTACTCGTTCATGATATTCTGGTTGTAGGTCCAATCGAGTCTGCCAGTGCCGTAGTTGCAAAGAACCTTGCGGCGGAGAGAGCGCTTTCTGTCTTGATGGACACGACAGGTACCAAACATCTTTCGCGCTTCTGTAACTGCGGGGAACCTTCTGAAAAGGAGAAATCAGCCCAAACCTCGACTGGTGCGCCTGTCGTCGACTCTTGTAGTCTAGGCGACTTGTGAGCAGTTGAACTTCTTGATAACGGACCGACGAGCAGTAAACAGTGTATAATAATTTTTATATTCCAGCTACATAATGTACGATAAGAAAGATTCCCATTTTTTTCTTCACCCGTGCTTTGTGTATTGTCTTCTTTTTGTCGCGTCTTTTTGCACGTGATGCGATTGCTCTCTTTGACCTTGACAAGTTGAACCTATCTGGCAGAACCTTGAATCATTTTCCGAACTCTGCTCCGCTTCTTGAATCGTCCATGACTCGGGCAGATCGGAGCCGACAGAGTACATGACTCAGTGCAAAAACCGTTGAAAAGGGCTTGACCTTCAAAGATCTTTATCTCGAAACTTTCTACCAGTCCCCCAGTAAACCTAAATGGCCACCAAAGACGTCCTCGATACCGAGCTCCCTCGCTCAGAACAACTCAAAGAAAAAGTTCCGCTGATATTGAAAAAAACGCTCGGTCTTGAAGTGCTGCTTTAAGTTCTTTTCTTTGATATGACCACTCACGGGATCGCTAGGTCAACCCAGCGAGCATCCAATACCTTGACAGAGGGTACAACAATTACTTGTACACGGTCGAACTATCTGAGAATTTACTGCCTCCGCTACACAAAGTTGGAACGCAACCGGGCACCGTTCCTCTTCCTACATCTGGCATACTACATAGTCTTCTTGTCCGGATTCTCAAGACGGAACTGGGGGCGCTCCCAGAAAGAGTCCAGAATGAAGTGGCCGCACTCGCACTTGCTCGTGAGCCGCTGAGACCAGTCGTTCGTCTACCCGATGTTTATGCCTGGAGCGAGGGCCGCGGAGCAGACGAGACCCCCTTTATAGTGCTCGAACTTCTTCCAGGTTTCTATTTTGTTTGTATTATTAAGAATTCGGAGCTCACAGGTCTGTTTGTCCTCTAGGAGTGCCTCTCGATACATTGTGGCCCAATCTAGCGTTGCCCGCTCGTGTTCCTATTATATCACAGATTGCGGACATCTTTTTGACCATGCGATCGACACCACTTCCTGTTTCACCTGATTCCGGGAATTACACATTCGGTGGACTGGGTTTTTCGCCTTCGGGCGAAATAACCACGGCGGTGCATCCTGACAGTCGTGGCGGGCCGTTCAGGTCTTCTGCCGACCAGTGGATTTCGATGCTTTCATATCAGCTCCGGTACGCCGGCGAGAATCAGTACATAATGGGCTGGAAAGGTCCTCTTCGGAGTCGATTGGACTCCTTCATAGCCGATAAGGAACACGGTTTCCAGGCCATTCTACAGCAAGCCGCCACAGACCCTATTTTCGTGCACGGCGATTTTAGTATGAGTCCCTTTTCATGGCCTCCCGGTCTTCTAATTTTCGCCTTCGGCAGAGTGTGGCAATATCCTCGTGTCCCCGGAAACGCACCGCGTCACTGGTCTACTCGATTTTGAATTTTCTCGGATAGCTACTACTCCTGAAGAGCTCCTCGACGGTCTGGAAGATTTTCGGTGCCACACCTGCGTGGAACCGCCTCCCGATGGACAGGATATCCATCGCCTGGAAGCTAACGGATGGCCTTGCGAAAACAACCCCTCTGGACACGCTGGATTAGGATGTGGCACAGCAAGGGCCTGGAAAAATCTGGTGGGACCTGTATTACCGATGCACGGATACGAGGCTACAGCCAAAATTTCTCTATTCCTCGAGAAACTCTGTCCGTAAGTGCTTGTAATCCTTCGATGTGCGGCTTTTGCGCTAACCTTTTCTTTTGCAGCTGGTATTTCCACCATGAGGCTTGGCGCAGGGCCCACGATATGGTAGTTGAAAGAAAAATAGTAGAGGATTATCTGGGAGCTTCTCTAAGCGAGTGGGGGTTCTGAGGATAGAGCCGACTTATTGCTTGCTGCACTATATTTCAAGTGATGTACGAAATTATAGCAGATACTGGCACCTGAAAGTTATGGGAGTAGTACTCAGGTTCCTGCCCACCCGCACGTTACGACGTTAATCTACAGATTTATTGAATACAGAAATGGTTTCGGGACTATCGGAAACTTTTTTGGGGGCCGATGTGACTCTCCACGGCCGTGACCAAGTCTGTTACTTAGTCACATTTCAGTCACAACGGTCCGGTATTTTCCGGTAGTACCGCATTTCGGTATCTACTCCAAAAAAATCCTCCTCTGTATATTAACCTCGAAACCGCGGCTGGGTAGGAACCTGAATAGTACTGTGCCAGACGTTTGAGATTTTGGAGTCGACTTGAGACTGGGAAGAATGTAGAAGTGCCCATCAATCCATCAAATCTCTCTCTCTCACATGCCGCCCACCAGAAAACGAAAGCACACGGCACTCGACGCGGTGGAGGCGACGCCTCCGGAAAAAAGGACGCGCCGTACTAAACCTGCGCCACCCAAACCTGTTTCTAACCCGAAACAGGACTCGAGAAAGTCTGCCACTAAGCGAAAAACGCGTGGAAAGCCTGTCCCCCTGTCGGATTCTGAAGCAGAAATCGAACCTACACGCGACAATGACGAACCCTTGAAGGTGGTCAATATTTCTTCAAGCTCTGAGCCTGAATCCGACTCAATTCTGGCCTCCCAAACCCGAAAACCGCGCCGCAAGCTTGCAGCCGCCGTGGCATCCGATTCTGAAGAGGATGGATCCAATAAATATCCTAAAAAGAGGTTGAGACGCGTCCGGCCGGCACCGATGAGCGACGCTGAGGTAGACGAGGACATGGGCTCGGTTTCTGACCAGGGTGGCAACCCTGCGGTTAAACAGGATTCGGATAATGATTCGGACGATCTTGAACGTAGGTGATGCTGCTTTCGACACATCCGAGGTCATGACACTCTAGCAGTACCACCCCAGCCAAGTTCCTCGCGGCCCACTGAGAAGCAGCGCAAGAACCAGGCGCTTGAGCGATATGCCCAGGCGCGTAAGAATCGATCTTCGCCTGCACCCGTTCCAGCCACTGCTGTCAAAGAGGAGGAAGACGATGATGAGGCTGAGTCAGACCTAGACATGTGGGAGCAGTTGTCACCAGTACCAGAGCTGGATGGCGAAATAGGCGTCGGGGATAATTCTGCGCAGTTGGACGACGAGAGTTTCATTGTTGACGAGGATGATGATGCCGACGTTGTCAACGACGCCCTCGGTGCCATGCGCTATGCGCACCGTGAAATTGAGGAGCATTTTGCGGTCTTCGTCGAGTACATCGTTGCGATTAACTCGGATCCAGATTTTCTCTCTACAATTGAGGGGAACGACAGTGCGTGCAACAGCTTTCTGATTTCCAGTGCTAATTTTGCCGTGCTAGAGGCCTCTTATGAATCTGCCGTGACGGCGCTCAAGCGACACATCGATCCTCTCGCCAATGCCATCGTACTGTCGACTTGGAAGGCGCCGTTCATTGCGACCCTCAATCTACGGCCGATTCTCAACGACACGTTTCCCTGTGAGGGAGGAGATTGCCATGCTTGTTGGACACGAGGGAAGTACTCGTGCGATGCCAACGGCTCGTACATAATATCCACCCGAAAAGGCGTATATGACCCCAAAACGTTTCGGGTATTCAATATTAGCCTGCGCCTCCTGATATCTCTGACCTGTGCATAGGATATATCGGAGAAGAAGAAGAAAATCAAGTACTCAAAGCAAACACAATTCGAGAATAATGCCGAGGCTCGCAATCTTCCATATCCGCCTAAGGTACGAGTTGGATCCCCTAAAGCGTCTGTCCCCCTGAGAGACTAATATCCGCCTACATAAGTTCCCTCTGACGGTCGGCGTCCGCTGCTACAATCGAGCGCTCGCGTAGTCCGTTTCTCCCGTGTCATGACGGAATGGCATTCTTATAATAACCTTGCAGTCACGAAGCACGACACTACCTTTACGACGTCTCGACGAAAGTCCAAGAGGAGATGGAGAAGTTGTGCGAAGAGAATGAAGAGTTGGCTGACGATCCAAATGCCCTCTTCCAAGAGATGCAAGAACAGGAGATTATAAGCAAAGTAAGTCCTCGCATTTTATTCCCTGCATTCAGGCCAACCCGGAGATAGCTCTGGGCACGTTTCAAAGCTGCCAAAAAGCAATGGGCGCATTTCGCAAATAGAAAGGATAAAGATACGCTTACGTAAGGTCGTGTCGTCAACTTATTTTTTCAGCGAGTTCCTCATTCCAGGAGGAGGAGGAGCTGCTGACGAGTACAGTGTATCTCTTCTCAGCGTATTTGCGTTATATATCCATTTTGCTCTTCTTCGGGAACTTCAATGTGGATAAAAGTGGAAGCCGCATCCATCCGTAGCGGCCGTAAGATCTTCTTGGAGTTACAAGTCTGTGGCGGTGCAACTCAAGCGCGGGTTTCGAGGCAATTGTCTATTCATGGGCTTCAACACGTACACGCAATGGACTAACCGACAGTCACTGAGTCAGCATTGTGGGCTGTGTCCCATAAATGCAGTATAACAACGTTTTCTGCCCGATTTGCCACTTCTACTCTACATCATGGATCTGGTTCGAGACTCGACCATCGGCCAGTTCGTCAACTTTCTCTCGGGCGGCCGGCTGCTCCCCTACGCAGACCAGCGCCCCGGATATGCCATTCCTTCTCAATTTCTACCCACTTCTTCGAGACCCGTGTCCGTCACTTTATCCCCCGGCGTGAAGACATCAGATGAGACGAAAAAGGAGGCGGATTCTCCCTCGAATCCGCCCGTGTCCAACAAGCGAGCTTCGACATTCAGTGTGATCGCAATCGATGTTCGACCACCGAGCCGAATCTCCAATGGCCGTCCCTCCGTGGACCAGTCCGCAGTGTACATTCCTTCGCAGTTCATGGTGCCCGCTTCCGAAAGTGAGATCGCGCTCGCGCCGATCATGGAGCCTACATCAGCGGAGGAGTCCGAGGAGCTCAAGAAGAGGGAGGTATCCTCGGAATCGCTTCCGATAGCAGTGAAGAGGGAATCTGTCGTGCTGGCTCCTGTCAATGAGAGTCGAGGCTTTCCAGATACCAACCTCGTTGGTTGGGACGGCGAGAACGATTCGGACAATCCAAGGTTTGTGTCCGTTGGCGCATTTTTTGCACTCGTCGGCTAAGAGAGACTCATTTTTCAGAAATTGGTCTTTTGGGAAACGCGTCTTCGTTTCATCCTGTATCAGCTTATTGACGTTTAGCGTATACATCGGCTCCCCCATATACACTGCTTCAATTCCCGGTATCATGGAAGAATTCAACGTTTCGCTGGTATACGCAACTCTTGGTCTCACTTTGTATATCGTCGGCAAGTGAAACTCCTCAGCATCATTCATGTGGTTAACACTCTGTTTAGGCTACGGCGTCGGGCCCCTTTTCTTCGCCCCCCTGCAAGAAATCCCCTCGATTGGCCGGACCCCGGTTTTCATTTACACCCTCTTCATCTTCGTCGTGCTCCAAATTCCGATCATCTTGGCCACTAATGTTCGCGTAATTTTTGCGCTCAGGTTCCTAACCGGCGTTTTCGGTGGATTGGCGCCTGCCACGGGAGCGGCAACCATGGCGGACATGTTTCCTCTCCAACAGCTTCCGTATATCATGGGGATCTGGTCCCTCTTTGCAATTGCTGGTCCGATAGTCGGCCCCATCACTGGCAGCTTCGCAGCCGCGGCTCACGGCTGGCGCTGGCCCATGTATGAACTTCTGTGGCTCTCTGGATTCTGTCTCATTTTTCTGGCGCTTTTCCTTCCGGAGACGTACGAGCCCACCATCTTGCTGAAGCGCGCTCGGCGGCTGCGCAAGCTGTCCGGAAACGATGACCTGTATACGGCTGCCGAGCGTCTGCAAGAGTCCCAGACTGCTGGCGACATTATGTACGAGGCGCTTGTGCGGCCTTTCGTTTTGATGGCAGAGCCGGTCATGGTTTTTGCAAATGTGTATTTGGGGTTCGTATGTGAGTTATCCCTCACTACTTACACGCTTTGATTTTAATTTTCAATTGAAGACTCCCTTTTCTACCTCTGGTTCGAATCGTTTCCGCTGGTATTTACCGACGTATACCAGTTCGGTTTCGGTGCCAGCACGTTACCTTTCATCGGGTACATCGTTACTGGAGCTCTTACTGTAAGGCCTCTACATTCACTGCGTTGAGGCCCCGCGTAGTCAGACCTTCGTCGTCGTTCGGCTACGGCGTTGTACCCGGGTAGACATGGTGGGGAAGTCTGTTTACGCCCTGTGTCTACTTTGTCTACCGGTCTGTGTACCCGCGTACAACGCCGTAGCCGAACGACGACAAAAGTCTGTCTACGGGTTGTCTAAGGGGGGCCGGAACGCAGTGATTCTGCGCATCTCGACCGTCTACTGATAGGCCGTAGGTCATCGGCTACTCTTTGTACCAGAAGTACCACATCACGCCGCGATACATCCGGGCCGCCATGGAAAATAAGATTATCCAACCCGAGATTCGACTCGAGATCGGGCTTATGGGTAGCATCTTTATTCCAGTTAGCATGCTCGTTTTCGGGTTCACTTCGAAGGCCAACATCCACTGGTCAGTGTTCCTGTCCAACACGTCTTACTTACTGAACTAAATAATTGCCATATCAAGGATCGTCCCTGTGATCGGCGCCTCGCTTTACCTTCCCGGTATGTTCTAGTCTCTCTCTTGGCAGACGCTTCGTAGTTCTAACTGTTTTCGAGGGTTGTTGCTCGAGTTCCAAAGCATCATGCTTTATATCGCAACCTCATATACAACGTATGCCGGATCCGCCTTGGCGGGCAATGGTCTTTTCAGGTCGGCGATGGCCGGCGTCTTCCCGTGCGTCTGCCTTTCTTCACCTGTCAGGGCCAATTCTGAGTCCCTTGCCAGTCTGTTTGGTCGTGCCTACTTTGTGAAGCTGGGGCTTGGACCGGGCTCTGCTATTCTGGCCGGCATCTCTCTCGTGCTAATGCCCGTATTCTGGGTACTAGTTTGTTTCTGGATTTGTATTGTTCACAGCTGACTCCGTTGTATAGCTGCTTTTCAAGTACGGGCACGCCCTTCGAGCACGGTCAAAGTACGCAAATCGTTATGCTTCGTAGCTTAAAGCCAGTCTCTACTCGATATATACAAGACCATCGTTTGTTGAGCCTTTGAGCTCATCGTGTGAATATTTATTTATCCCAGCCAAGACTGGGATACCAGGACTATGCTCTGGAGTACTTCACCGCTGTTATTACTACCTGTAAATTTTTTAATTTGAGTGTGTTATTATAAGAGGGGACCATCCTTGCAAGCGTCACGTGGATTTCATCAAGGTGTTATGTAGTGCTCTACAGTGCTAGAGAGCGCTAGCTAGCTGGAAGGCGGCTGCATAGGTATGATCGCTATGGCTTGCTTAACAGCGCTGCATGTGGCTTCATAGAGCTTCATAGCGTCTCATCATAGCGTCTCATAGCTCGGCTACGGTTTTCTTGATATGGTCACGGTTGCCTTTTTTGGGCAATTTCCGAAGATAATTGTGCTGTATATTATAGAGGTGGAATTGGGATAATTCCATACATAAAATGATATCATGAAGAATTCTACCAACTCAGATATGGACTACATCCGTGAAAGAATGTAGTTGCCGCCGCAAGACCACGATGCCTCCAAACATTGTGCAGGTAACTCCTCACTCAATTCTCCGTTCCTATCTATGAAATTGTATATTATGCATCTTATGGACATGTTCTACAGATTTATGTAAGGAATTGGGCAGAATTGCCCTGCATATTATTTGGGAGCCGTTTTCGCTGAAAATGAGACATCCACGTGACGTTTCCAAGGTAAGGCTGACTCGTTTCCAAACATTTGCCACTTTAGATACTGCCATAAGCATAACAGATAAGTCCCTCTTAGCTCAGTTGGTAGAGCGCGTCACTAGTAATGACGAGGTCAGTCGTTCAAATCGGCTAGCGGGAATCTTTTTTCGTTTTTTGACATTCTGAATCACACCAAAATCATACGTTCACACGGCACCTGAATCCCTTCCTTCTCCTTCTCCTTCGGGCCCTCAGCTTCTCGACCCTACATGATACGGTTTTTTCAAATCAACTAGCGGCAGGCCACGGGAAACTCCACCCAAGGGTTGTCCGGATTTCGAGGTTTTTTGTCCAAAAATTGAAGTTTCCGAGGCCAAAATCTGGCAACTCTTGTCCGGACTTGAGGCTTTTGAGGAATTTCAAGCGGAATCTACGATGCCAAGGGCTGACATGACTCCCAGCATAACAGGTCAATTTTTATTCCGACTGCGAGTTCCGACATCTGCGCTGAAGCTATAAACCCAGAAAAACCGTGCTCTCTATATTCTTTTTCCCTACGCCAAGACAGTACAAAGCCTGGTCCGACTTGAGGTTTTTGAGCTCCGAATCGTCAGGTTTTCGAGGCCGAAATCTGGGATTTTCTGGACAATCCTTAGTTGGAGCTTCCCGAGGCCTCTAGCGACAATTCTTTCAATCCTCCTCCTCAGGCTCTTTCAAGGCTCTTTTACTACTATTTCCAAAGTTGTCTTCAACAGTTCAATTTCCACATCCTCCTGTTTTCACCGCTCTATTATGGCCCCCATTGCGCAGCCCTAGTAGCTTCCCAACACCTCAGACTCAGCACCAGTCAACCGGTACCGCCCTCAGGCTGTCGTGGACGGACCATCTGCCCGTGACCCTCTCATCTTAGTACACTGGTGGCAACGATCTCGCCACCTTCTGCTTGGCGTGTTCGGCGCCAGGGTCTTCATAACGTATTGCTGTGGTTTCACGACCTCCATTCAAGTAAGGTTTGCCGTGGGGAAACTGGGCAGTCCGAATGCTTGATTCATTAAAGGAGCTTGCGTCAAGCTTGATTCAGTTTAACCCAAGGCGACGTCGGTCCGGGTGCCCATGCATGGTTCCACGACGGGGAAGAGCGGGAAGAGTGGGGGCGCGGATCGCTCGAGCTGGACAGTGGACGCCGGGAAAGTGGGCTCGAAAGCAGGTAAGAAGGTAAGAACCTGTTCGGAAGTTTAATTTCATTAGCATCGACAACTTGAACGTCCGGGTCCTGTGTCCTCGAGAACCTTTCTTTTCTGGGAATAATCTGCCCGCGGGGACGTACGATCCCGGCCTAGACATTTGTTACCGGAGAGGTTCGATATTTTCGATCGATGCCGTCGGCCGTCATCCCGACTTGGGGACAACCTCCTGATTCCATTATTTCCATTTGTGTTGCGTGTTGGAACTCTGGAAACTGGCCGGGTACGCTGATCATATGCTTTGTATGCGCCAAGCCTCACCCTACTGGCGAGCTCGTTTCACAATCATCCGCGCTTCAACTGTGTTTTGTTTTTTTCAAACCTCAATCAGGCTCCTGAGCAGCGTCAATTTCTGTCGTGGTACGGAATAAAATAACAATCTCCTTACTTTGACGAATGTCTTGGATTATTCGAAGCGGAGTCGCACTTTCTCCGGTCTGTCAAATCAAGTCTCGCCTGTGCCGGTTTCATTGAACCTTTTCTCGCCTGGCTGATTTCTGGGTCTCAGGCACAAGAATGTCTCAGCGATGTAGCAGCGGATAGGGGACGATTCTCGGCAGGAAACCAACCAACCTCCTGTGTCTCTTCATTTGCTTCCGACTCGGACGCCCAACTGTCTTGCCGATGTGTCTTGCCTATTTGCTTTGAATCATACTGACTCCCTCCTACATTTCGATTCCCGGGTCTCTGGTCCTTACCCTTATGAACTTGGGTACAGTTCAAATTAATTTACTTGAATTGTTTGACTTCTGCAGCGTAACTATATCCTTCTGTGTTCAGTCTAGGACGAATTTCAAAGGGCTTGGTCGCTGAACTAGGCGTTCAGTTGTCTACTGTCCCACTGACTCGCACCGGAATGTCTCAGCCGTTGCCACAAGCTTGGCGTATCTATAGGGTGCTCTATTTCTCCTAATGAATTACCTGTATATCCCCCTAAAGTGCAATGAATGTATCCTCGGAAGCAAATGTGAAATATTGGCCGGGCCTTGGCGTCTCGAAACGGAACCAACTAGGCTCTCCTGAAGTTGGTCTCATGTCCCTTGGAACTCAGATACGTCCAAGTTGAAGTAAGGATTGTATGTATGTCTCTCAACTGTCCCTGGAAATTAGGAGTTGAAATAGTCCAAGCAGAAGCTCAGCGCAATTTAATGTCAAGCAGCGAAACTCATATTGCTCTTATTTTTTCAGGTCACCGATCGGATCCATGTTTAATCACTGTGTCGGAATGCTGTGAACCATACTCCTATCGCACCCCCCGCTCTTTTTAATTCTGTTTCCGTCAAGCTGTGTTTTAGGGTGCAAACAGGAACGGAAATGAAATAAAAATCTTCACATTGACTCCTCTCTGGCGTCGCATAGCATTATTTGCGCACTCCCGTGACCTCGCATTCCTGTCAACGTCTTCCTTTTGGAGACCTTGATTTGACGGCCTTCTAATTGCGATCGTGATCGGGGACGAGCGGGGGTTCTTTATTGCTTGGCAATATAGGGCACGCGACCGTTTATTATATTGGTTGGTTCTTGCCCTCAATGCCCTGAGTCAGAACTAAATTATTAAGGTGAGGGGCCAAGGAGGATGAATTGTTCAAGACTTGGATCTTATTTTTATTGAATGTTTAGGCCTAAACGTTATTGTTGGTCTCGCAACAGCGAGTGGTGCTGCTCGTCGGTAGTCGCTAGTAATCGCTGGAATGCGCCAGCTTCACATATTATAACAACAAGGTTATTGAACGCCAAGAATCGCACAGTCCGCAGGCGCGAACGAAAAGTTGAATCTATAATCATATTTACCGCCAAAAGAAAGTTTAGTCAAAATCGGCTCGCCCGCGTGAGGTCTATCACTTGGGCGCAGCGAGGTTTTGTATATTTCTTCAAGTTCACGTTTTGTAGTTACAGTGCGCTCATTCCTCGCAAACCGGAGCCGGCGTGTAATAAAGAACGAACCGTGCGAAAGGTCTACTATGTTTATATACCGGCGAGAATGGTGGCCGGTGAACGTTCGTTCTTTTCGTTCGTAAATACTTATATGTCCGCCGAAGTCGACGGAGGTACGGAGGTTCTGAAGCCCGAGCGCCCCTTCCAGCCTTACTCATAATCAGAATTGGAAGCATTGATATTGACAACTGGCAGAACAGAAGAGACTCGAGAATCGACCGTGGGATGTTGCTTCGGGTCGTTATCGGCGTGTCGCGTACTCTCTTTCGTATGGAGCGATGGTACCGGTGATGTGATGTGAGGGGTGGAATGAATCGTGGGAGTTCGAGTGTTCAGCGGCTATTTCGGTAGCTATGGGGGAGGCCTTTAGCATTTTTTTTGGCGTACATGCGGTAGTGTTTGGAGTAATGATGTTGATATGTGTGTGTGTGTGGGTCCAGATAGAACGACTCGGAAGGACGGAAGGAAAGAAGGGAAGGAGGGTGTCTAGGTTACGAACGTTCGTCGATGGAGGGGGCGGCCGCTCGAAGAATATTTAATAACGGCTGGCATCACATCGCAGGAGCTGATGTGGATCCTTAGGTTCAGACAGGTGCGAAGGCGCATGCTGTAATCCTTGTGCATGTTTCATATTTATTTTCGTCAATATTATTATTCAAAGGGCGACACGTATTGCATCCAAGCGTCCGCATTCCGCCCGTTCGGGCTTTTTCGACATTTGTGGGCCCAGGTCGAACTGGGAAGGATTGCGAGGGCTAGTAGTAAACGTTCGAATGTTCGTCCGATGTCGTTTGTCGGGGTCTTTTGGTGAAGAGGAAACTCATACTACTGCGCGCCGGCGTTCGCCCTCGGTGGGTTTGTGTCAATTGGCGGCTATCCCCCGCTGAACGTTCGTCCGCCTGTATGTACACGTATGGCGAATAAATATCTACATCCACTCGAAGGTGAATCTCGACTGTGAGAAAATTCGAGGCTCGACCTTCACCCGCCGCCTCGCTGAGTTGCCGGTCTGTCCGACCCTTCGAGCGCGTTCTGAGAAGATATCAGAGTATATTATGTACGTCGAACCGTCGTTTTATTTTTCTTGCGTGGATTATTTAAGCTTAGACTGACTGTATGTATGTACAACGCGGTACGTTTTACTGTAACTTTTCCTTGCGCTGGGGGCGCCCGTTCGAGGATTAGGATCCGCCGTGTTGTCCAATCGGGCGAACGGGACGTATGTAGTATCTCAATCGCGGGGAATCAACCGTGAGAAAGTTTTAGGTTCAACGTTTCCCGATTTACCCACCGTGGTTAATTATTTGTCGCTACACATCGATACCACTTGAGAGTCAACGCCTCTGCCTCGGTAATTTTCATCACCTCTTTAAAGGCTTCGAGGAAAGGAGCCCCGTCTGCGCCTGCGAGCGTAGCGAGTTTTTTGGCGTGGGTGTTGAAAGTTATAAAACACAAAAGGTCGTTGTCATCGTCGTCTGTGTTTGCATATGCATGAGTAGCGTGGTGGAGAGATGAGAACATACGCGGGACTCGACATGGTGGTCGGTTGGGTTCAAGAAACGAACACACGCCAAGCACACACTCAAACAAGCACATAAAGAAACTCAAGACTGTCGTCGCGCACTCTTTTACTATCTTTCACAATGTGTAATAAAACTTATTTCATGTACACTTTTTTCTGCCTGTTATGTGGTTATTCCTCTCTAATCGAAGCGGTCCAAGGCTGGGCTGGGCTTGGCAGGGACCAATTTCCCCCAAATCCGCAATTCCGAACAATCCCGCTTCCGGGTGACAAACCCGGGTGCGTTTCGGGATATTGATTTCGTACATACGTAGTTGGTGGGTCCACTTGGCACGCCATACGTTATTACACTACGGTTACGGAAAAATCAAAACGTGCGTCCATTTGTTTCAGGTACGGGCATGCAGGGTCGGAAATTAACTATATTATGTATGACGTACGTTACATAATATTCAACAACTCTTGGTGTTTTCAAACCGATAACTTGGTCTTAAATTTCTATATCTTCAAGGCTCAAACGCCTCGAGGCGGGCCGTCGGGCAAGTTGTCGGTGTTAGTTATCTACGGTTTTTTTTTCGAAAATTCTTGTGGATGGTGAAAGTCTCACTGGGTGACTTGCATTATAGTAGCGATAAGTATATTCTCTAGAATATCTGGGTATTATTTTTCCAAGGCACGTGTCAGGACCCCATCAGCTCTATCACCCGAAAACGTACAGACTGCCAGAATCTGTACAGGGGGGTCGAACAGATTTAATATTTGATGAATAAAGTTCAATGGGATGTGTCTTGCTTTAGGGAGTGCGACTTGGGCCAAGCTTCCTGTTCTTTAAATATGGGGCAATGATGGGGGGGGGGGGCCCGAAATGTGATTTATTTTTTAAATCATCAGAGTGGAGTAGTTCAGTAACTTGGAAAAGTTAACCCGTCCAGATTGATCACATCACTGGGTGCACCTTCAACGAAGCTCGGATAATCTGGCAAAATAAAATGATTTATGGCTATGGGAAGTTCACCCACTTTAAATTGTGGGATGCAAAATGAATACATGTGAATTGGGATGCGAACTACGGATGCTGCAGTTTTCTAAAAATAGGGGGGAACCTACGATAATTTGGGATGCGAACTACATTCATTTGGGATGCTGCAGTTCTTAAAATACTTATAGGAGAACTCTCGCTGCCGAAGACAATGGGCAAGACAAAATTAGATGGGCTGAGACTTTAAATAAGTGAATAATTTGGGATGCGAACTAGGATGCTGCAGGTTTCTTAAAATATGGGGGAAGCTGCAAATAATTTGTTTTGGGATGCGAACTACGGATGCTGCAGTTCTTAAAATACTTGTAGGGGAACCTGCGGGATATTTTTACGCTCCGAACAGCATAGGCGAGTTAATTAATGTTCGGGCGTCGGATGAGACTCGGAATAAGATTCAAGGCAGTTTGCACCAAATACCGGCACAACGGTCGATGACCCAACAACGGCCGACGTCTCCCGGTTCCCGCCAAAGAACCGGGCATGTTTGATTAGCCCTCGTTGCCGAAGACAATGCACTTCAAAATTAGATGGGCCGAGGTGGGATGCAAGTGAATAATTTGGGAGGCGAGCTACGCGCGAACTACGGATCTTAAAGTATCATATAGGGGAACCTGCAATAATTTGGGATATGAATGAATATATTTTTACCACTCCGAACAGTATAGGCGAGTTAATTAATGTTGGAGCGTTGGATCCGGATGACTCGACTCGAAATAGGAATCAAGGCAGTTTTGCACCACTGAATACCGTCGACGCAGCGCCGACGTCTCCCGATTCCCGCCAAAGAACACTTGGCGGGCGGGCATGTTTGACTCTCGCTGCCGAAGACAATGGCTTCAAGACACGCACTTTAAAATTAGATGGGGCTGAGACTTTAAATAAGTGAAATAATTTGGGATGCGAACTACAATTTTGGGACGCGAACTACATTCATTTGGGTTCTTAAAAATACTTATAGGGGAACCTGCACTGATAATTTGGGATATGAACGAATATTTTTATATTCCGAACAGCGTAGGCCAAGCGTAGGCGGTTCAGGTTGGTTAATTAATGTTCGAGCTTCGGATGGGATGCGAACTACAATACTTATTTGGGATGCTGCAAGTTCTCAAATATGGGGGAACCTGCGATAAATTTGGGATATGGATGAATATTTTTATACACCTCCGAACAGTATAGGCGAGTTAATTAATGTTCGAGCGTCGGGTGGAAGGAGGGACATACGGAGGAACGTTCGTGGGCTAGCATGATATCGCGTAGGATAAAGGGAGTGGGAATGAAGACGGGAGCGGAGGAGTGGGCATGGATGAGATATCAGCGAACTGCGTCGGTGCCGATGATGTCAAAGATGTATGGCGAATTGCCAGGTAGTGGTCACTGTGTTGGGAGTCGGCCATGCACAGTAGTACGCGTGAGCCAGCCGCGGAAACACCTACGCGTGTAAGCCGAAAGAGAATGGACTTGACGGAAGAACTACAATAATCATTTGGGATGCTGCGAATATAGGGGAGCCTGCGATAATTTGGGATATGAATGAATTATTTTTATACCTCCGAACAGTATAGGCGAGTTAATTACGTCGGGAGGAGGAACGTTCGGTCTCGACCCTTGTGTGTGTTATCGCGGAGTACGTGTACGGGAGCGGGAGCGGAGTGGGTGGGATCAGCGAACTGCGCCGGTGGCGATGATGTCAAAGATGTGTGGCGAGTTGCGAGTCCGCCATGCTCCGTACGCGTAAGTCAGCCGCGGAGCCACGTATGTATTACTTACCTTGCGCGCGTAAGCCGAAAGGGAATGGAGGGGAGACGGAAGGGAATATTACTGTATAATTAATGGGCGGGCCGGAGCATAAGCATTGACAGACAAGATTCGGCAAGTATTATATAGGCCAGAGCGGGAAATTGACCGAGGCTCGGTGAGCACGGCGACCTTCCCGAGGTGGGCGATTGTTTGTTGCGTGGCCTCGGCCGCATACGTACATAGCTCAAGGAGTGCGATAAGGAGCGAGCGCGGTATTGCATAAGTTGTCGGTGAGCTAACGGTAACGCGGGCTGTGCAGTGCTGATAGTATTTTTAAGAGGGGCACACGTTCGTAAAAGCGTAATTCCGATGGATGGGGGTGTCGTGTGCGGGATAGACTTGCCAGTGGGGCAGGTAACACGGAAAGGTTAAGTAATGCAGGACGTGGAAAAGGAAGACGAGACTAGTAGCTGCTACGTATATACGCGGAGATCACGGTTATATGTCTGTCAAATTTGGACGAGTGTTCTGGGCGTGGGAAGCCAAGATATGTTGCTGACGGCAATATGCGAGATATGGAATTGATGTGAGTCTCAAGTTTTTGTGGTTGTTTCTGCCATGATGTCTGTGGTGTCCCCGCGGTCGATCCTGCTGCCATCGCCGGCGTCGACCCACTCGTTGTCGTCGTCAAACAGCACCGGCTCGTCGTCATCCGCCAGCAGCTCGTCGTCGCACACCAGCGCAGACACCTCAAACACACCCACAACAATGAAACAGCGTCGCATCCGCTTTGCACCATTGCCCGATCCCCGCCGCTCAGTCCTCGTCACAGACGACGGCGCAGAGCTGCCGCTGCCGCCGAGCCCGGCCGAGGACGACGAGGCCCAGCACATCTATGTCCCGGCCGCCCCGCCGTCGCCGCTGCCCCCACCTGCTTCGCCCCTCCCGCCTTTGCAGTCCGCCCCTGCCGCCACCGGGCCCGGCCCGGCTGCCAAGAGCTCGACATGGCCCAAGCCAAAGGGTCTGCTCACCCCGTTCTACAAGCGCAGCACAGGCACACCGCAGTCGTCCACCGACTCCCTCACCCCCACGCCCTCCTTGCAGCCACCCACGCCAAACTCCGCAACCAGCACAAACGGAAAGGGCGTCACCAGCAACAGCCGCATATTCGGCCGCTTCAACGTCTCCACAGAGGCAGTCCTCACCCTCGGCACCATAAACCTCTTCCGCGACCGTGCACCCACCGCACCGGCGGACGACACTCAAACACCATCCTGGGGCGCGGATTTACAGAGATGGGGCAGCGCGGCGAGCACGAACAGCGCCGCCGCAGCGGGCTCGCCGCTCGGTCGCATGCAGAGCCGCACAGGCAGCGTCAGCGGTGTCGCGTACGCATCCCCGAACAAGAAGCGCAAGGGCCTCGCTGCGCTGCGCCCGTCCTCAAAGTCCGCTTCCACCGACACCAGCAGCGCGAGCAAGCCGACGCTGAATGCGTTTGGCGGGAGCCTCACCAATAGGCGCGGGACACGCATGCTGAATGGCCGGGTGTATGGCTCGAGGAATGGTGAGTGCTTGTTCTTTCTTTCCTTCTCTTTCATTCTGCTTTTTTATTTGCATTTTTCGCTACATTCCTCTACTCCCCTCCTGCACACCAGGCTGCTGTCGTGTGCTAGCAATCGCAGTGATGCTGTGGAGCGCTGTTGTGGTGCTGTGGAGAACTAACTCTGCTGTTGCAACATGCCGTGCCGTGCTGTGCATAGATCCGCCACGCCAGCTCACGAGCCTAGATCTGCGCTTATCGAGTCATTTGCCGGATACTACATACCTCCGTCGAGCGCGGCGCCTATGCAAGGCGGGAGGGACTGGCGATGTACGAGTGGAGACGTGCGGCGCGTCCTGCGACCGCTGGTGATTCGAGTGGAAACCGCACGAGAGTCGGGGCGGCCCCGCCCCACCGTCCGTGACTCGACTCGGACTGCACCCGCCTCTCGTTGGGGGTTTTTTTTTCTTGGCAGAGGTGTCAATCGCGCCGAGTGTCTGATTTCGTGATGGGGGAGTACCGTCGGTGAGCGTATAGGCGCGAGACCGATTTCGTCGTCCGCCTCGCGCGACAGTGGGGTGGTACTCTCTCGCACGACTCCTTGCCATTTTTTTAGCCTGCTCTGCCCTATGTTTTTCCCTACTACTACTAAGCAACAACCCCCGCTAATCACCCACCCCCATGACCAGGCAACGCCAACCCGTTCGCGAACGCGCGGGACGAGGCGGACCCCGAGTTTGTCGAGTGGGGGTATGGCGGGATGGGGAGCGTGCATAATAGCCATGCGGCGCCGGGGGACGAGAAGTATAAGAAGATACAGGGGAGCGGGCTCATGGCGGGTGTGGGCGACGGGGGGGAGGACGATGATGATGGGAGTGGGATGGGGTGGGTGAGGAGGAGGAGGGAGGCAAGGGAGAGGGAGAGGAGGGAGAGGGAGGCGAGGGAGGCGGAGGAGAAGGCGAAGGGGGAGAAGGGGGGGGAGGAGGGGGATGGGGGTGGGGGTGGTGGGGAGGGGAAGGAGGAGGGGAGTGCGGGTGGGGAGGGGAAGGAGGAGGGGAGTGCGGGTGGGGAGGGGAAGGAGAAGGAGAAGGAGGAGGGCGGGAGCAGCGATGCGAGTACGCCGATGGGTGGTGCGGAGGGGACGGCGCCCGCACCAACACCAACACCGGCGCACGTCCCGCCGCCACTCGACAAGGCGGCGTTGGTTACGCCGGATTTGGGGTCGCCGGCGGCAGAGGAGTCCGCGGCGACGCCCACGTCGTCATCCACAGCGACGCCCACGCCCGCCGTGCCGGGATCAACTACAACACTGTCCTCCCCGCCTGCGTCGTCCTCTGTTGCGTCTTCACCCCCCGCGTCCAGCACGCCGCACGACGAGGAGCACGTCCTGCGCGCCGTTACGCTGCCTGCGCATTTCCGGGGGCACCATCATCACCATCATCATCACCACCATCACCACCACCGCTCGGGCTCGCGCGAGGCGGTGGGGAGCGCGCCGGGGAGTGCGCCGGGGAGTGCGCCCGGAAGTGCGCCGGGCGCGGCGTCGCCGCTTGCGGGGTTCAAGCCTTCGTCGAGTTCGAGTGCGGCGGCGGCGGCGGCGGCGGCGATAGGCTCTGGGTCGTCGTCGTCTGGGTCGAGCTCGGGGTCGGATTCGGAGGATTCGGATTCGGAGGATGAGGACGAGAGGGATGGGAAGGGCAAGGGCAAGGTGAGGGATGGGGAGGAGGAGGAGGAGGAGGACGATGAGGAGGAGGAGGAGGATGGGGAGGAGGCGAGGAGGCGGACGGCGCTGGGGGCGGGGGTGGAGAAGATTAGTCGGCATAAGGAGTGAGTTGTGTGGGTGTGCGGGGTGTGGGTGGGGTGTTTTGCCTGTGGGGGGGAGGTTTTTTTTTTTTCGTGGGACGATCCACGTCGATGGTCGTCTTCGCGCGCGCGCTCTGTATTTATCTATCTATCTGCCCCCCACCTCGCCTCGCCCCGCCTCGCCCCGCTCCCCACCGTCGTTCACGTTCACGTCCCCCTAGCGGCGTATTGGTGTCGGTGACGTCTTGACGTCTTTTTCCCCCGTCCGGTCGTCGTCGTTTTCGCCTCTTCACCCGCCGTCGTCGTTTTTACCGCCCCGTCGTCGTATTCGCCCCTTCACCTGCTTCGTCGTCGTTTCCTCACCCCCACCCCCGCCCGTCGCACACCCCCCGCTACCACGGAAAGAAGGAGAACGAAAACGAGAACGAAAACGAGAAAATAAACAGAGAGAGTGGGGGGAGGGGAACGAACGAACGAAACGAACGAAACGAATGAACGAGAGAGCAAAGAGCGCAAGAACCCCCGATACCACACCCACTCCCATGCTGTTCCGTTCCCGTTACCGTTACTAGGTGCGTTGTTTTCTTTCTTGCGCGATCCAGCCAGGCTGATTTAGAGGACAGGTTCCTCTTCTCTCTCCTGCTTTCCATCCACATCCCCGTCCCCGGCTCGCTCGAAACCTCCCCATCCCACCCCCACCCCCTCCCGCGTCCGCGTCCGCTTGTTTGTATACTATCACCCACCCGTCCCCCGCCCACTGGCATATTATATATACATACTCTGAACCCTACCTACCCTACCCTACCACCCACGTACTCTATCTACCCCAGCTCCTTTTTATTCTCGTTTTCCGTCTTCCATTTCTCTTTTCTGTTTTTCTTTTTTCTTTTTCTTTGGGGGGACGCCTCTTCCGTGGTCATGGCATAGTGCGCGGAACGGGCTTGTTTGTCGCCATATCTCCTTTTTCTTCTTGTCTTTTCTTTTCCCGTGTCGTGTCCCTTCTTGTGTACATCATTCCATTTATCCATCCAATCCATCCATCCATCCATCCATCGTCCCGCTCCATCTCAGCATAATATGTCATACGTATACCACCCACCCACCCATCCGCGTCCACAGCCAGCACATTACATACATTACACGAATTGGACTTGGACGCCCATCTCTCTCTCACTCGCTCGTAGCAACAAACAACTATTATTATTATTCTCTCTGTCATCTCTTTTTCGTTTTCGGCTGAATGAATTGAATTGTATATGTGTGGCATTGAGAGATTATTATTATTGAGGAGAGTAGAGATAAAAAGGAGTGAAAGAATACACAAAAAGTTCCCGCTAGCCGATTTGAACGACTGACCTCGTCATAAATTTTTGGAATATTCGTAGATACTAGTGACGCGCTCTACCAACTGAGCTAAGAGGGACTTGAGTGGCGTTAAAATTATAGACTACACGGCGGACGCTAATCTGTCTTTGAAGGACCACAGATGGCTTTCTTGGACACTCAGCTCTATGCCTTACTTATAAGATAAGGAGCAGCTCGGCGGTTACTAGATGGGTTTATGAAGGGGAAGTGAGATTCAGACGTTTCCAAGAATCTTCAAAAAAAAAAAAAAAGGAAAAAATTCCCGCTAGCCGGATTGAACGACTGACCTCATCATATGCTCAACGAATACGAGTGATGCGCTCTACCACTGAGCTAAGAGGGACCTGACACGCCATCGAATTTAAGGATGGAGGAGATTTGGAGTAAATTTGAGGATTGAATGTTTTTTTAGTCGACGCTAAATCGGAAAAAGGGTTGAGCTAAGAGGGAGTTATCAAAAAATTCAGGGATGGAAGAGACCAAAAAGAAACATTAATATTATTGCCATAGTGTTGGTATCGATGATTTTGACGACACTAATAGCTGTAGTAAATCAGAAAAAAAGATTCCCGCTAGCCGATTTGAACGACTGACCTCGTCATTACTAGTGACGCGCTCTACCAACTGAGCTAAGAGGGACACATGAGCCGTTGCACCATTGGTCTCATGAGGACAGGAACACGGTCCTACGAATGACAAAAATGCCATCTCCTGTTTTTTGAATCCTGACCCAATCCTGACCTACGCCGGACGGGCGGGCCATGCGCGCTTACCCGGCTCCACGAAGAGTGACCGTACCGTTTCAATTTTGGGTCCAGGTGTTCGAATTCTTAGCGGTTTCGCTCTCGACCGGAGGGCTTCCTTTGCCCATATGAAGCGTGGATAGGATAGGAGATACTGGAGCAGCTGGACACGCCTGGAGAAGCTAGAAGAGATCGTCCAAAGGGTTCGCCAGCTGCAGGATTACATGACACTAGCTTTGCTCAGCTCTTCTATCTTGATGCTGTATTGCAACTGCAGAAGCAGGCTGTAGAAACGCCGATAAGTCATTGGCCAGATCCAAGCATCAAAAGAGTTGAGTCAACATAGTCAAATAGCTCTCTCTTTCGAACCACTTCATTTGAATGCCAATCCCTGCCTCTGAGCAGTCCTACTTCTGTCTCGTCTGGCAGACCTCCCCCCCCCCTCAAGTGTCTCGCGTTAGAACATGAAGTAGCTCTCCTGCCCCTATCTGAGGTCTCCATCGACCGAGCTAGAATTTGCCGGCCAGTGCTCAATGCCACTCAAATAACACTTTTATATGACGGGATGAAGATAGTCGTTCACCCAAATATAAACCACTCAAAGAAATCAAGATGTCCCAGCATGCATCGTTTGCCAATCGATTCGGGTTGCGTCTCAGCAGACTCCAAGGCTGAACAAGATGAGGAATAGACACCGTGACGATACGGAGTCAGTTCGACTTCGTACAACCCCACGGCCCCAATCTCAAAGCTCTGAACCATCGCTATGTTCTCTATGCACGTCCATGGGTCTCCAAGTCTTCAATCTCCGCATCACTCGACTGCAAGGAAGCGTGGAAGAGCGCGTGCATGATATCCTTGGGCTAGGCTGTAATGGCAAATGGTCTTCAACGTTCTCGAGAATATTAATGTATTCCTCAATATTCTCCGAGATTTCCTTGAGCTTGCTTTCTTGAAGGGCCGCTACTTCTTTTGAAATGGGTCTTTGGTTTCACATGCCGCCTACTTTCAAGAGCGGCAGAACATCGCCATTGCGTTGGAGCTAAGGGCAATGTCGAGTGCACAATTACCTCACCGGAGCCTCCTCACATTCCACGGACTCAATCGGACATGCTCCGGGGATGTCAGCCACAGTCAGCCACAAATTTCCAAAATCTCCTTATCGGGCAATGGTCATTTTAAATTGCAAAGGTATTTCACATGCGGATGTAAATTCGTACACAGAGACAAATAAGAGTGCAAGGTATAAATTCTGGGCGATTTGTGCTATTCACTCATTTCCACTTCCTCTTTGTCTCCATTTCCTCGCTCAGCGAGCGTCTGCCCGACGGCTTCGTTGGTTTCGGTGGCATCGAAGGCTGATCTCCCCAGTGAGTCCAGTGCCTGTCTTCGACGTCGACCTTATGCTGACCGTCGCCTAGTGTCGCGCTTTTACAACGCTTCTCAGCGTGCGCATGGGTCGAGGACACCGTAGCGCCACCACACCATATGTATGTCGCGCCGCCGTTATTGTCATCGCGCCATAGCTGACATACCTCTTTCAGACCAGCCGTCCAGTCGGGGTCCTTCAATTTCGAAAGAACGGCGGTGCGCAAAGAGTAGCGGCACCTCGATGGGCGGCGCGATGTGCAGGATGAATGGACGGCCGAAGGACGGATAGGAGCGCGGACGAAGATCGGGTGACTCCCGGACTCGACGACCCCCCGACCCGCTGTCCCGACCCCGCCCTTGCCCTGCTGGCGGCCGACGCCGACCTTCAGCCACTGACTCCGGCTCCCGCTGCACTTTACTGTGTGACGGTTGAGCTAGGGTACGTTGCTTCTTCATTCACCCTTCTTCTCAGTCCTGACGTTCATTTTTCTTATTAGGTTCTGGCTGACTGGTCAATATCGCCCGCCCACGCCCATCGATAGCCGCTATCAGCGCACCGTTCGACGACTGAACCGACGCCGACAAGGCAACCGACGCTCGCAAGGCACCCCACGCCCACAGGCCCCCAACGTCCACACCACACCCACACCCACAGGCAACACCTCCACCTCCACCTCCACCACCCGCATCCTCTTCTCCCGCCCCGGCTCTCGTCTCTCGCCGGTGGCCGCTTTTCGTCGAGTTCAAATATACGATGGGGAGGCGAGGCTGGGGTCACCTCGGAAACGATCGACGGTGGGCGCAAAGCATTGCGGCACTCGATGGGCGGCGCGATGTGCAGGAAGGATGGACGGGCGAAGGACGGATAGGAGCGCGGCCGAAGATCGGGTGACTCCTGGACTCGACGACCCCCCGACCCGCTGTCCCGACCCCGCCCTTGCCCTGCTGGCAGACGACGACGACCAGCAGTCATCGACCCCGGCTCCTGAATCGCCACACTATATCCAACACCAGAAGGACTGCGGACGTGCCGAACGGCCGGTGGGGGACGCCTTACCCTCTCGATCGACACGACTGTAGTTGCCACATACCCAGCAAGACGCCGGCCCCGAGGGTGGACGCACTACGACTCGCGGAGCGTCAAGCTGGGTTTACTTCTGGTTACGGATATGGGTTGCGTGACGGTTGAGCTAGGGTATGTCGCTTCTCATTCACCGTTATCGTTCTCAGCGCTGACATATTATTTCTACCAGGTCTTGGCTGACTAGTCTGAGTCGCCTGCCCACGCCCATCGACAGCCGCTTTCAGCGCACCGTCGACCGTTTCTGATACGACGCCCACCAGGCAACCGACGCCCACAGGCACCCCCACGTCTACCCGACACCCATGCCCACAGGCACCTTCAGACCGCCCGCCCCTCCTTCTTCCACTCCGGCCCGTCATCGCCAGAGTTCTACTTGCTATGGTGTGTTTGTTTAGTTGGGGTACATGAATGTGTGGGGAGGGGGAACTCATTGGCGACGGATTTATCATATAGGGGGGGGGGAGGGAGGCGGTGGAGGAGTAGTTGGACTCTTGGAATCGGACTTGTATTTTATTGTTATTATTTTCCTTTTTTTCTTTTCTTTCTTTCTTCTTTAATTTATTCGGAAACCCCGGCCGGGGACAAAAGCAAACTGGTGTGATTCAAATTGAGGCCAATCAGCATTTTGTATCGAACTTCTTCATGATCTGTCGACAAAATTTACAACCCATTTGCAATTAGCCTGCTATCGTTATTCAAGAAGAACCACAATAATATTGGCCGGTATGTAGATTCAACCCGTTGGTGCACAAAGTCGTTATTAATAAAAAATTGAATACTTGTTTGGCTCAAATCATAATATACCGCTTGGACCGCGTTGAATGTATTAAGTGAAGTGACGGCGAGTCGGCCGAGAATGCTAGATTAAGAAATAATAAAACGACCTGAGAGCGTTAGAGCAATACTCCATTTCCACAGGATGGTACTTGGTCGAGAAAATATTCAGAAGGTTGTCGGTCATTAGCGAGACTGCGAACGTCAGGACGAAGAGATAACCATGGCATGCAGTATAGATTGTGTGCATGTGCGTACATGCGTGCTAGACACAGCAAACCGCGAGAGACCATCACAGACCATAAGTGGGGTCTGTGTGCATCTACTCCTCCTCTTCCTCGTTTCGGCTGGATTAAAAAAATGGAGGTAAGCAAGATCTTGCACAGGAGGTGTTGAAGACGACGACGTACACGGCGTTGTAGCGCAGCTAGTAGATATCCTTTGACGGCGCAACGACGCGGACCCAGTCGCGTACCGAGTCTTGTGGAACTTTCGCCCGTCCCGACGTCAATTTATAGCTTTCTCGGCAGATTTTTGTTATGGGACATTCCGATGATATATCGCCAAATACTAGTGAATGTTTATCGGGTCTTCTCCCGCTGGATGAGCTCAGGGTGGGGCGCCTTTGGCCGGGATGCCTTAAAGCATCTGAATACCGCCGAACGAGTATTGTTGTATTTACGATAGTGTTGGCTATTGGACTCGAGCTGAGTGTGCAGACGGCAGCATCGTAGGTGGTGGCGGATCCAATTGGCACTGGCGTACGATGCAGAAGTTAAACTGGGACAAAATAGGAAGCAGCCCCAAAGTCGGTTGCAAGTGTCCAGACACAGCGAGGCGTAAGTAAAAAACATCGCCAGTCGAGGAGGGACTGGTAGGAGAAGACCAGCAAGCGCATCGTTGTTGAGTCAACCCACTTCAAAATCAATGCGAAGAGCTGTTCGTCACGTTCAACGAGCTGGCTTGACTAAAGTATATTGATAATTGGCGCCTTCACGTGGCCGGAGAAAAGAGTTCCGTTGAGTGGAAGGCTGTCCAAGGACAATGCGGCCGCATTGTGGGACTCGGAATGAAGTCATGATGAACACCGTGACCGAGTCCAGTGTTAAATTCGAGAGACACCAATCATGTGCGCGAATACCTGCATACAGCCCGAGTAACACCGGTGCCCGCTAGCTCCCGAAGGTGTGGTGGTGAGCATGCTGACTGATTACGCGACTCGCTTACGGATCGCGCAAAATGTCACGTTAACCCGCGGTTAAAACCGTCTCTGCGCCGTCGCGTTTCCTCATACTGGCGTTCTACACTTCCCACCTCGCCAGGAGAACTGCTATTTCAAGACTTTCATTGGTCTGTTTGTTATCTGCGCCAATTCGGCCGAAGCTCAAGAGTTCGGAACTGTACTAGATATCCAGAACCCTCTCCTCAGTCGCAATGCCGCCCATTTTCGATAAACCAACGACCGACAAGTATGATCTTGTCATGATCGGTGGTGGGAGTGGAGGTTCGGCGTGTTCGGTACGTCGCTGGAATTATTCAACTAACCGCTGGTCTGATGTGGTATGATTGCAGCGACGAGCAGCGTCGTATGGGAAGAAGGTCGCCGTCGTCGAGATGTCCGGTGTCCTTGGTGGAACTTGCGTCAATGTTGGTAAGTGAATCGCGACTTTCGGTTCTCGCTCTATTCTTATTCTAAGTAATTGTTAGGATGTGTCCCGAAGAAGGTGATGATTCTCTCAATAATGTCCTCGGTCCTGGCCCTTGGCCTCATACCAGAGCTTGTTATTTTTATTTTTTTGGCTGGGCTTTGGCTCGCCAAATCATTTTTAATGCTCTGGATTTGGCCTGGCTTGTAAGCCAAGCCACGACCAACATATAATGGCTACGTATTGGAGTGCTCATTGATTTTATCCAACAGATTATGTGGCATGCTGCAGACCTTCAGGAGAAAATAACTCACCACACCAAAGGATACCACATCAAAGGCGATGGCGCAGTTCCAAAATTCGACTGGGCTACATTCAAGCCCCAGCGGGATGCATATATCCACAAGCTCAACGGCATCTACGCCAACAACTTCGAAAAGGAGGGCGTCGAGCACCACACTGGCTTCGCGCGTCTTGCGTCTGCCACGGAGGTGGAAGTTACCCGGCCCGATGGTCAGAAGTATGTCCTCAAGACGGGCCACATCTGCATCGCCAGCGGCGGGCACCCCACCATCCCGTCCGACGACAAGATTCCCGGTGCATCGCTCGGCATTGACAGCGACGGCTTCTTCGCCCTCGAGGAGCAGCCGAAGCGCGTCGCGGTCGTCGGCGCGGGATACATCGCCGTCGAGCTGGCCGGCGTCTTCAATGCCCTGGGTTCGGAGACGCATCTCATCATCCGCGGGGAAACCGTCCTCCGCACGTTCGACCCTGCGATCCAGCAGGTGCTGACGCCGTGGATGGAGCACACCGGGCTGAAGCTGCACAAATCGAGCCATGTGGTGAAGGTGACAGGCGAGAAGGGCAAGACGCTCGTAGTGACGACCGACAAGGGCGAAAACGTCGAGGTCGACGCGTTGGTGTGGGCCATTGGCCGCACGGCACTTACGGCTGACATGGGGCTCGAGGAGCTCGGTGTCAAGCTCGATTCGAAAGGGGACGTGATCGTTGACGAGTACCAGAACTCCAACGTCAAGGGCGTCACCGCTATCGGTGATGTCCAAGGCAAGGCGCTCCTTACCCCGGTCGCTATTGCCGCGGGACGGCGGTTATCGAACAGATTATTCGGTCCCCCGCAGTTCAAGAACGACAAGCTCAGCTACGACGATATTCCGACTGTGGTTTTCTCGTAGGTTCTCCCCTCATTATTGGTATCTTCTGTTTAAAAATCACGCCCTAGGCACCCAACAATCGGCACCGTCGGACTGACCGAGCCCCAGGCGCGCGAACAATATGGCGATTCGGTGAAGATCTGTAGGTATTCCGTCATCCCGCTTTGTCAACTGCTGACCCTTCTTCAGACAAGACGTCCTTCCGATCTCTGTATTTCTCGATGATCGACGAGGAGCACAAAGAGCCCTCCATGTTCAAGCTCGTCTGTGTTGGCCCGGAGGAGCGCGTCGTCGGTGTGCATATCATCGGCGCCGGCAGTGACGAGATGATGCAAGGCTTCGCCGTGGCTGTGAAAATGAAGGGTAGGGCTCTTTATTATTTCCCCCGTTTGTTGTTGAGCTAATATACCGCGTTCTGCAGCACGCAAGCAGGATCTGGACGAT
The DNA here is from genome assembly GCA_029282285.1 of Mycena rebaudengoi. Lineage (NCBI taxonomy): Eukaryota > Fungi > Basidiomycota > Agaricomycetes > Agaricales > Mycenaceae > Mycena > Mycena rebaudengoi. The sequence continues at coordinate 710,573 of JARJCX010000023.1, forward strand.
ACTGTGGCCATTCACCCGACTTCGGCTGAAGGTGAGGCTTTTTGTTTTTCAATTGCAGCTCTTATTCACGGCTTTGCAGAGCTGGTCACTCTCCGTTAAGTGGTGGATAGAAAAAGAGGCTCTCTCTGTTATACCATGTTGTACAATGTGTATCCCTGAAAATGGAACAACTACGTGATAAAACGTCGCGGGTCTCCAACCATCAACGGGTTCACTCCGGTTAAGCCACGCAGATGTGTTCAGACAGCATTCCATTAGCGTGGGATTTGCCAGTCATCATGTTGTACCGTGAAACCAATAAGAGGCCCGGTCCCGAAATTTTAACTGATTTAATCTATGAAAATCATGACTTTGGACCCAGATTTACTCCATCACGGAGCTATTTTGACCAAAAATTCTCCCTGCGGGGCACCTTGGCGGGAAATTTTTTGCCGGTCGGTGGCTACACACCTCGTGTTTGCTCCTAAAAAAAATCTCAGACCCCCAAGTTTTGTTCTATGGTGGACCCAGTTCGCCATGTTAGAGACTATTTTGGGGACCGAAAAACACCCATTTCCGAGTCTTGATTAATTCTATTCCGGACCGACCTATGGGAGGGCCTCCAATAAGTACTGTATGAGCATTCATTCCGGACAGGGGAATATAATTCACTCTAACTTTTTAAGGCCCCCCAATAAGTATGAGCATTCATTCCGGACAAGGGAATATTCGCTTCACTTTTTTAATGACTCATACCAAAAGACACAAGTGGTACCTCGTTTATAGGGCTGAACCTAATCCAACCTAGGTTAATGCAAACGACACCGACGCCCGCATTTGCTCAGGATTGTTGTAGTCACAAAAATACAAAAATGCCGACAACGGTTCAGCCCTTCAGCCATTCAACATTCAACGTTCAACGGCTGAACGGCTTATTCAAGTCCGATGTGGCCATTTAACCGTTTAGCCGGACAGTTTCTGGCTTCGCGAGAATTCAGTTCACAGGCAACCGTAGCCAAACCGTAGCAGCCGTCAGGTCAATTGTCCAAATGTCTGGTTAAACGGTTAAACGAACTCTGATCGTCGAGCAAGTGTAACCGGCAGTCACCTCCCATCCATCCACAGGGCACTATTGGTTAAACCGTGGTTAACCGGTTAATAGCCGGAGATCCAGGAGGGCAAACCTGGATCATCGTGGTTATTAATGGAAGACCTGAAGCGCAAGTTGTTTGATGGGCCTTTTACTGAATAATGGCTCAAGATCTCAGTCCACACTTCGTTAACTTTACTATCTGCTGAGACACTAACCGGTAATTTCCTCGACCTTTAAGAATCCTTTTATAAACAAAGTGCGCAGATCCCGTTTTGCGTTTCACTCAGCTTCGCAGCTTCGGGAATGAGAGCTCCGCCACTTGATCTCCTTCGTCCTCTCGTTCACGGCCGGTCCCCGGATAAAGTTTCGAAGTGACCTCCCGCAGGTGCTGGAATTCCATTCCGGCGCTGAGATTGTCCAGTGCCTCCCACTGAAGAGTTGTTATCTTCAGCGAAAGCGCGACAGTGATCCTGTCCAGTCGGCTGCTGCAGTTGTTGAATACGTGCAAACGACCTACCGGTTCACTTGGAGCTATGTAGAGCGAGCGCAGATTCTGAGGGCTTCTGTTCCTTGAACACAGCTATATTTGAACGGTGACAAACAACTTAGGAGTTGTCAGGAGTAGCGTTCAGTGTTTCGATGAAATAAGGTGCAGAACTGTATACGTAACCGCGAAACCAGAACAAGTGAACTGCAGTCTGAACGATTATATTAATTCATTCTGACAAATCTGCCTTCGACCAACTTGGGGGCACGGTTGCCTCTTGAATTAAGGTCAGCACATAATTAGATGCGGTGGAACAGGTGTGACGGACTGGGTATTTCTTCAACTTGTAAAAGACCTCTACTAGTCAAGGTGGGCAGATACCGCCTCGCGTTGCCCATAATCCCAGCAACAGTTGGCGAGGCCAAATTTCCTGGATGAACCTTCAGGTTGACCTGAAGCAGGTTCGATAATCCTGGGCGAGTAAGAAGGTCATCGAGTTCCTTCCATTCGGAAGCCGAAAGCTTTAAGAAATCGTGGGGTAGCCGTTCGATGGTGATCCGTTCAAGGCTACTGCAATGTTCAAATAGAAGCGGCCAACTGTTGTCCCCAAAGGAAGATATATGAAATGACTTGAGACTTGTATGTTGTTTGAATAAATATATTTTCTCCTCCGCTACTATCCCAACGGCTAACACGACGGTGAGAAACACGCCGCTTCGAATGGATTGACCACATACGCATGATATGATCCCAAAGACCGAGATGTTGGAGTGTGCCCGCAGGCCGTTTTAAAAGGTCTTCTAGCTGGTTCGGCGTAACGTAGCCTTGGATTGCTAAATTTCGAACGTGGGTGAGGTCCAGGGGCAGCCGAGGACTCAAAAGATTCCTCAGAATTTCCTCGGTGCAATGTGAAATAGTGAGTGATTCCAGCTGAGGCTTTAGGCCATCGAAGGCCTGTTCCGGATTTCCTTGAATGCGAGAGCTGAGGCGGTATAAATGTAGTTCCTTCAAGCTGCTACACGCGTCGAAAAAGAGATAGAAGTCGGAGGGTTCGAATTTTATCTCTCCAAGATGTAGAGACGTGAGAATTGGGGATTGAAGAGCTTGGCATACCGAGTTTTTCACCCTCGTCGATAATAGCCACGTAGGGAGTCTTCCGGGATTGTAACAGCGTAGAGAGATTCGTTGCAGAGGGAGAAGATCCAAGAGCGGGGCCAAATCGGCGTCCCGTCCGGCACTTATCCAAGTAAACCCCGAGCGCCGTATCGGATCCCGGTCAACGGTATATCCCTCGACCATCTCCAGACATTTCACGGAAGATGCCAGATGTGGCGACAAAGATAATATTCGGTAGAGCCTCTCGCAGGGAGTAGGTTTCGTGTCGCTTTGTGGTGGAAGTAATGTGATGTGTGAAAAGAGGTGTTCTTGTGCGCTGCTCCGGAGTAAGGAGGATGCGTAGGAGTATGCCCTGAGACTCATAACATCATCACGGAGCTCATTGACGATGGTATCGAGTAACTCCAACGGGAGAACAGAGTGCATGCTGCGAGAAGCTGGAGGTATGTCAAAGCTCTGTACGACAGTTTCTGGCCACTCACTACGAAAAACCTATGAGGTGGTTCAACTTAACGAAGGCTGATTGGTCACAAGTCACATGTAGTGATGGATAATCTTGGCCTCTTTCATATGATATTTTTTTATTTTTATCTGACATCAGCTAGTATGGAGTTCCTTGTCCTTCCGTCCTTCCCACCACATCGACAAAATGCCCTACCTCGAGTTAATGACCAATGTCCATATCCCCAACGATACCGAGTTTGCCCTCGAGTTTTCAAAAGTACATCCGTCTCCGGAAGATCATTGACATTTCGCTGACTCTCACGGTAGGTGGGGGCCAAGGTGCTGGGCAAGCCTGAGGCCTACATCACGGTCAGCATAACCTACAACAAGACTCTCACTTTTGCGGGGACTTTGGAGCCTGCTTTTGCTCTGAGCGTCGTAAGTCGATCACGGTCACGGTGGATCATGTTCAATTTATAGCCGACACTACCAATGAAGACCAGCCTGGACAATCTCAACCCCGAGGCCAACGAGAAGTACAGCGCTGCTTTGTCCCAGTTTTTCCATGAGAAACTAGGCACTCCCTCTGACCGGGGTTACATGTGAGTATGTTTTCTTTCTGAGATTCCTCTGCTCAAAATGTGCATTCAGAGTCTTCAATGATCCGGGCAGGGGATTTATCGGGTGGGTGTAATAAGATGAAATCAAATGGAGTTTATTTACTCACACTCCCACAGATACAAGGGGACCACCTTCGCGACAATCTTTGCGAAGTAAAGCAAAAGTACCACTGAAAATAAACCCAAAGAAAAAAGTTGTCGTCGTTATGATCCATCTTTCCCTTATGTACTTGTGATTTCCAAAAGAAAAAAGTGTATTCTGTCTTGAAGAAATCTTTGGCAAGCTCAATCTATCATTTGAACCTTGAGTTTCCAACCTCCGCGCTCCAGTTTCGAACCTCCAGTGAGGAATAGTTTCATGGGGAAAAAAGCTGGCAGTCTTGATAAGAATCGAAATTTTACATAGATAGATGGCAAAAGCGTACTATCGATCCCATACCAATGTTTTTTTTTTTTGCTGTAGGAAAAAGATAGCCAAGGCGTCGAACAATATATGTCAACAACCCATATTGTCCCAAAAAGGAGATTTGCAGACTCTCACGGATTCAAGTCACTGCAACGATCGTCCAGCTCATTCGGAGGGCTTGCGGAGGACGGAGTCATTTATCGCAGAATAATCCTAGCTATTCCAGCGTAATTGACTTTGTCTGATCATATCACACCCGTTATCATAGCTGTTCACTTCTAAACCATGGCATCAAATTTACTCTCAACAACCACAAACCGACTGCAAGCCATTAGCACGGTGTAGATCAGAATCAGTACTACTGAATGTCTCGTGTAATGAGCTAATCACTGCGGCGATCAAAAAATATAACTCCGGGAAAAACGGCCCTGTACCGTGAAATTCAATTTCCTGCGTAAATATCACCTTGGATGAGAATCGGGAAATAGTCGGAATTTTTCCTACCAAATTTCCCCAAGTAACATAAATACTTTTACCCTGGAAAAATTTGAGAAAAAAGTCCAGCTTTTTCTTTCAGAATGACCTAAGGAAACAGGCAGGACTTTTCCTCGGGAAATTCCCAGGCCGATTTTTTCTCAGGGGATAGCCAGGTTGTTTGTCTTGGAAATCGGCGGGAAAAAAGTCTTTCACCTCAGAGAAATTGCTCGGCTATCTCCCACGATTTCTCCTGAGGATATTTTGACCCGCTGAACGTGGCTACGCGCCGGCCATGTGCGGGCCGCCGAGCGCCCGGTCAGGCCCGTGGCTGCAAAGCCCCGGCGCGCAGCTTCGAGCGCCCGCACGCGGGATCGACGCGCCTCGGGCGGGGGCATAAAATAGTTCCTTGCTTTTCTCAACTGCGCCGTTGTCACCGCACAATACATTTATTGAAAAATGTAAAACTATTTTGGATGTGAGCTTTTTTACAGTCCACCTTTTTTGGGTCCGCCTCAAACTTTCCGTCTCAAGAGGACATCCACTAGGAGATGGCCCAAATGGGGAGATATGTAGAGGCAAAAATGAACGGTGCTGCGCGGGCCATGCCCCTGTCCGAGGCGCGTCGAGCCCGCGTGCGCCGGCCTGAGCGGGCGCTCGGCGGCCGACGCGTGGCTCAAAATATCCTCAAACGCAGTGGTGGGATGATTCATAGCGTCGAAGTTCTAAAAAAAATCCGAAAAATAGGGGAAGATCAAGTGTGCAAATGTACCGGACAGTACAGTAATAATACTGTATTGAACTATGCATTGATGTGCTATCGTTTAATAGGGGAAGTCAAAGCTCGAATTCGGGCGTCGATTCGGGCGCTGATTCTGACATCGATTCTGATATCGATTTTGGCACCAGAATCGACGTTCTCGCGAATCGAACACGCTTCACTGTGAATCGCTGTTCCTCCTCCGGAGGAGGAACAGACCATGGTCGATTCTCGATTCTGCGGATTCTGGAGCGATTTTCGGACAAAACCAACCCCAGAATCGGCCCTAGACGCTTCGAGCCCGAGCAGGCCCGAGCGGCGAGATCATATCTCAACTTGGCCCAATAGACTTGAGCTCGCGTCAAATTATAAAAGTAACGAGGCAGAGCGAAACACCTTTCTGTAGTACTTCCTGTCTTACTTCACTTCCACCACACCAACAAATAAATGCCTTACCTCGAGTTAATGACAAATGTCCAAATTCCCAATGAGACCGAATTTACCCTCGAATTTTCCAAGGTCACCTCCACTGCCTTTTCAAAACGCTGGCATGCTGATTCCCACGGCAGGTCGGGGCCAAGGTGCTGGACAGGCCTGAAGGGTACATTTCGGTCAGCGTAACCTACAACAAGGCCCTTACCTTTGCGGGGACTTTGGAGCCTGCTTTTGCACTGAGCGTCGTAAGTCGATCAGCCATGGTGGATCATGTTCAATTTATAGCCGACACTGCCAATGAAGACCAGCCTGGACAATCTCAACCCCGAGGCCAACGAGAAGTACAGTGCTGCTTTGTCCCAGTTCTTCCTGGAGAAATTAGGCACTCCCTCTGACCGCGGATACATGTGAGTCTGCTGTTTAATAAGGGATTGCGGTGTTGAATAATGTGTTTTAGAGTTTTCAAGGACCCCGGCTACGGACATATCGGGTGGGTGTAACAAGAGGAAATCAAGCAGACTTACTCACATTCTCGCAGCTTCAATGGAACCACGTTGGCGGTAGTGTTTGGGAAATCCTAAAGCTGAAAATAAGCCGAAATGTCACTTCTTCTTTTACTTGTGACCTAAAGAAATAAAGGTGTAACGTGTCTTCAAGTAGTCCTACATACCTCTTCGGCGAGTTGTGTTTAGATCAATGAGCTCCACAGGGTGCGTGTAACCGGAAGAAATAATCATAGAAGTAGAAGGATCTAAACAGAAAATCCCACAAGAGCAATTAGTATGCTTAACCCATCATCGAAAAAATTATCATTATATCATATGGATGGCCACCATCTAGTCGTCGTCAGTCCTCTCCCCCTTGCGTCCATGTATCGAAGCCATCAGAAACGTTACGAGCGCATCACATATCAACCTCTGCGAAAGAGATTTCGCCAGCCCTCTTGAGCCGGCTCCCGTCCGCGGAAGTTGAACTCCACCAGCAGGGGAACAAGAGCGTTATCGGGCTCCGTGAAATAGTCCATAAAGGTCCACCCGCGAATAGTGGGCTCGGTCACTTTCGCTTTCTCGTCCCCGCTGCTGCTACCGGCGAGCTGTTCCAGAGCCCACTTCGCCACGCGGCTGTTCACGCCCTCGACGCCCATGCCCCAGCTGGGCCAGCCGAAGCCTTGCGAGATCGTCGGCGGCGCCGCGAGGGGGAAGCTGGACGCAGAGAAGAACGTGATGGGGAGGACCTGGCGATCTGCATACGCGGGCGAAGGTTGCAGCACTTCCGTGGAGAGGACGACCTTCTCTGGGATGGAGAGGAAGGACGGGATGTGGTACCAGTCGCTCGTGCGGACGACGATGTCGTTGCACATCCACTCGAATCCCTCCTTCACGCTGTCAGGCCAGTTGGTCGGATGGATGCCCATGCCGTTGAGACCGCCCTCCCAGCCATCGCCGTTACCGAAGCGGCTGAATAGAACGACCTTGCCGCGCGCTTCCTTAACTGATTAAAAAAAATTGAGTCTAGTACTAAACACAACGAAAAGTATACCACGTACGTGTCGGGATCTTGGACTCGAGGAACCACATATCGCGCCCACCGGCGCCGACAGCGATTTCGTCGTGCACAAGCTGCGAGAACTCCGGCGCCGGTGCTTCCTGCTTGATGGACATAATGATCGTCTCTCTAGACCCGGCGGGCGAGGTGAGGAAATCATGGGCAGATTTAAGGATGTCCTGGAATGGAGTCTTCTGCGGATAGGCGCCATGGTATGCAATGAGGCGGCCGTTGACAGGCGTAAGCCTGATGTCGACGACTCGTATACCGGCTGAAAACTGGACGGAGAGGGGGGTGGCCAGGGATTGGCACTGTGAAAATGGCCATCCGTAGAACGCCATGCTGGGTACCGCTTAATTGGGCTCAACAAAGCTCGACTGGACGTACGTACGTATCATGGGTACCTTGAGAGAAGAATTTAAAAAGTGGCGTCAGGCAGAGATGGACTCTACTTACCGGGAAGTAGAAGAGACGACAGGGGCAGGCGGTCGGGCATTTCCTGGTTCAACGTTAGCTTTCATGCAATGAATTGAATAGATGTTTACCGAGAGGAACGAAGCCAAGTTCCGACGAGGGACGATGATGAGCTTGCGGTGTTTGGATGTAACCTTGGCCAGTCAGTCCCAATGTCAAGTACGTGAATTGACAGCCCGTACCTTCAAAATGTAAACGCGCCAGAGACAGTCGTTGGGAGCTGAGATTTCTTTCCAGGAAGCCCCGCAAGTCCCGAAACTAGAGACTTTGACAGTCTCCCAGTCTGCAGTCTTCTCATCACCTAGGCTCAGGGTTGCCGAGCGCGATTTGGAGAAGGTCACGGTCGACGGCAAGGACGGCAACGCCAGCAGCTCCTGAGTAGTAGAGCTGGCATGGCCGTACGAGAAAACCAGAGAATCGGCCGTAAGATTAAGCACAGTGAGATGCATTATGGTCAACTCCAGAGGCGTCTTGTAAAGTCTTCAACTCGTCCTCGTCGGTGAAGTGTTCAAACCCAGAAGAAGAGCACGAGCGCAGCAGGCAGAAAGGGGATTCGGGCCGAAATCGCGCAACACCCACAAATGTGCATATGCGCTTTGCTTCTTTCCACATCGTTCGACATGCAGGACTCGCAGCTCGCATTTCCTTGAAAGCTTGAACCCTTCAAGTTGTACTTCCGCGCTAGCTTCAAGAGGCTTCAGGCCGCTATTCGGCTGTTCAACGTGTAAAGCGCCCAAGGTCACACCCACCCTGGCATAATTGTCAACCGATTTCTCTGGCGGTCCTCAGATATATGGCATCCAGGACAAGGGCAAGCGTGCAGCCTTCTTGCCGAATCTCTAGCGGGATGAAGACCTGGGAAATTTTTAATTGACCTCCTAGTCCAAGCTACTTGCGACGTTGTAATATCTTTATCTGCGACGCGTTTTTCACGCGAATGCCAAAATTCACACATCGGCGAACGTGTCGGAGACGCCAAAGCCCTCACTCGCTGGTACCGCGTATTATTGGAATGCCCCATGACAAAAATCTGGCTTGACTATAATTTCACGACGTTCAGTGTGATTCACTGTACATTCTGACAAAAATCTCTGCGACCCTCCATTCCTCGACTAATTGGACCGTCTGAAACCCAACTCTCTGACACCGGCTCCGACGGCGAGAAAGCTATATAATGGCACAGGGACCGGCAAGGATCTCAGTCGATTCAATCCGATAATGTTGTTTCTTCGGCCCACCATCGCACTCTTTGCCCTTGCTGCTCCCGCCTTTGCGGCGACCCTCGCTGCGCGCCAGACGGGCTGCAGCCCCAACTTTGCAGGCCACCCCGTCAGCATCCTATACGCAAACGGAGGCACGCTCGAGGAGCTCACTGTCGCTGGCCACACCTCTGGCGCCAACATCATCACTCAGGTCGTCAGCGCGCTCAGCCCGGAATTCCTCATCGAGAACTCGGGACACTCTCCCGCGAGCTACATCATCAAGTAAGCACCTGCTTTTCGGACCCTCACACCGGAGGTGACGTTGATGTAAGTAGGGACCAGACGGCTCAGAGCCTTGTCGCGTATGCGACCACCATCCCCCGCGCAGACGCACCGATCAAGCTGAACCCCATCGACAATTCCGGCACAGACGAGTAAGTGCTCTCTTACCAGTTGCGTACCAGGACGCTAAACGGCCGCGCCAGACGCCAATACTGGTTCATCACCTGCACTACGTGTGCAGACCCGACGTTCCCTGTCCCGGCTGGGGGTGTCTTCGGCACCTCCTGTCAAATCCAGAACTCAGGGCTGGGCTGGTGTGTGCAGCGCGCGGGCCCAGTGGGGACGCCGCCGGCCTTGGCGCCGTGCACCGCGGTGGAGGACACCCAGAAGTTCAACTTCCGCCGCGAATTTCTTTAGTTGACGGGGATGGACCAATTATCAAAGCTAATAATTCTTCGAGTGACGAACAAGGACGTTGTTCCGAATATATGAAAATTTATGTTGGTCTGATATTGAAAGCCATGCGACTGGGGGTTTTTGTAAAAACTTGACCGGGCCCAGTCCAAACTCAGTCTCACAGCGGACATTTTGCAGATGAATGATTTTTTTATTGTTGTACTAACAGAAAACCCCAGCTCCCAGTCCACCCGCCTCACAAGGCGAGCGTTGGTGTAGCGTGCGCAGCGTGCCCAGGTCTCTCTTTGTCCCACAAAAAAAAAATCATCGCTTAGAACAAGCGCACAGGCTTGCCCATGGTGGTCTTGATGTGCAGACTCTTAACGTTCTGCCAGTTCTTCTTGAGAAGCGAAACGAGGAAGTTGATCGCTGGGAAGAGTCAGTATGCAACAATGGGTGGGTTGTTAGCGCGACGTACACAACATGACGTTCCCGAGCACGGCGTCCTCGGTCATCTGGACGTGGCCGACGGCGACACCGAGGCACAGCACCTTCTTCAGCTGGAACTTGATGGTCGAGCGGACCTCGGTGAGCTTGTTGGAGAGGTCCTCGGCGTGCGAGATGGGGGTGGGGAATTTTCCAGCTGAGGTGTGCGTTAATACAAGTTTACGAGAACGGGAAACATGACGCACCCTTGGACAGACCGGGGCCAAGGAGACGCGGAATCTGCTTGATGAGCGTCTCGGACGCGAGGAATGCGTCGTATTTTTTGGCGAGCTTCTTGACGAGCTTCTTGTTTTTGTTAAGCCTGCGCGCCCTCAGCACGTAGCTCAATACAAGAAGTGAGCACCAACTTTTTGAGATCGTCGACGCTCATATACTCGAGCTCGATCTGCTTTGCGCGATCAATGTCGGCGGCATCCGCAAGGATAGCTATCGACATGCGGGGACGGGGGACATTGGGGAGCCTGCACGACGGTCAGAATAAATATTGCACGCAAATAATTTTAAAAAGCCCTACTTGACGGTTCCCGAGAAACGCTTGTCGCGCTGGGGGTCATAGTTCTTGAGGCCAATCTGGAGCTCGATGGTCTCGACGAAGTTGCGTTTCTTCTCGCCGTTGGCATCGGCCAGGAGCTCCTTGATGGAGCCGCGCACGCTGGACACTGAAAGTTTAGAGCTCATGATGGTGAAAGCCTGAAATTTAGTGGACGGTCACAGTGTGACAAAATTATACAGGACCAACCAACTGAGTTCTCTTCTCAGTACCACCTCTTTCGCCCGCCATGGTCAGTCTCCACACATCATGCTTTGCTGAGTGTCCTTCTCAGTAGGCTGATGTTTTCCTAGCCTAAAGCCGCAACCGGAAAAGCCGCCGCCTCAAAGCACAAGTTTGTCATTGACTACTCCAAGCCCGCGGCAGATGGCATCTTCGACGGCGCAGACTTTGAAAAGTACCTCCATGACCGCATAAAGGTCGAGGGCAAGGCTGGCCAGCTCGGTGAGAGCGTCAAAATCGTCCGTGACAGTGCGTACCGTCTCTTCATTTTTTTTTCGACAAGTTGCATTCGATGCAATTTCTAATGCAATTTCTCCAGACGCCGCCTCAAAACTCACCATCACGACCTCGATCCACTTCTCCAAGCGGTACCTCAAGTACCTCACGAAAAAGTTCCTCAAGAAGCACTCGATCCGCGACTGGGTCCGCGTCGTTGCACCGTCAAAGGACGTCTACCAGCTGCGCTACAACGCCGTGTACGTCGTCGTCTTCACCACCTCGTGCCCATCTTGCTCACCTCCATTTTTTTTATCCAGCCAGAACGAGGAAGAGGAGGAGGAGTAGATGCACCCAGACCTCACTTATCGTCTGTGATGTTCTCTCGCGGTTTGCTGTATCTAGCATGCATGTACGCACATGCACACATAATTTATACTGCATGCCATGGTCATCTCGTCGTCCTGACGTTCGCAGTCCCGCTAACGACCGACAACCTTCTGAATCTTTTCTCGACCAAGTACCAGCATCGTGTGTAAATGGAGTAATGCTCTAACGCTGTCAGGTCGTTTTATGACTTATTAATCTATCATTCTCGGCCGCCTCGCCGTCACTTCACTTCACACATTCAATGCGGTCCAAGCGGTATATTATGATTTGAACCAAACAAGTATCCAATTTTTTCCATTAACGACTTTGTGCACCAACGGGTTGAATCTACATACCGGCCAATATTATTGTGGTTCTTCTTGAATAACGATAGCGGGCTAATTGCACAATTTGCAAATGGGTTGTAAATCTTGTCGACAGTTCATGAAGAAGTTTGATACAAAATGCTGATTGGCCTCAAATTGAATCACACCAGTTTGCTTTTGTCCCCGGCCGGGGTTTTCGAATAAATTAAATGAAAGAAAAAATAAAAAATAAAAAGGAGATAAATAAAATACAAGTCCAATTCAAAGTCCAACCGCTCCCCAGCCACCTTCACGTCATAATCGGTCAACTCCTCCCCATCCGTATCCTTATCCCTCTGCTCCCCACATAAAATCGCGCTCCCCCCAGGTCCATGACAGCAAACTCTGGCGGTGACGGGCCAAAGTGGAAGAAGGGGGTGCGGGCAGTCTGAAGGTGCCTGTGGGCGTGGGTGTCGGGTAGACGTGGGGGTGCCTGTGGGCGTCGGTTGCCTGGCGGGCGTCGTATCAGAAACGGTCGACGGTGCGCTGAAAGCGGCTGTCGACGGGCGTGGGCAGGCGACTCAGACTAGTCAGCCAAGACCTAATGGAAAAGAATATGTCAGCACTGAGAACGAGAACGGTGAATGAAAGGCGACATACCCTAGCTCTACCGTCCCGCAACCCATATCCGTAACCAGAAGTAAACCCAGCTTGACGCTCCGCGAGTCGTAGTGCGTCCACCCTCGGGGCCGGCGTCTTGCTGGGTATGTAGCAACTACAGTCGCGTCGATCGAGAGGGTAAGGCGTCCCCCACCGGCCGTTCGGCACGTCCGTAGTCCTTCTGGTGTTGGATATGGTGCGGCGATTCAGGAGCCGGGGTCGATGGCTGCTGGTCATCGTCGCCTGCCAGCAGGGCAAGGGCGGGGTCGGGACAGCGGGTCGGGGGGTCGTCGAGTCCAGGAGTCACCCGATCTTCGGCCGCGCTCCTATCCGTCCTTCGCCCGTCCATCCTTCCTGCACATCGCGCCGCCCATCGAGTGCCGCAATGCTTTGCGCCCACCGTCGATCGTTTCTGAGGTGACCCCAGCCTCGCCTCCCCATCATAAAAAGGAACTCGACGAAAAGCGGCCACCGGCGAGAGACGAGAGTCGGAGCGGGAGAGAAGGATGCGGGTGGTGGAGGTGGAGGTGGAGGTGTTGCCTGTGGGCGTGGGGGTGTGGACGTTGGGTGCCTGTGGGCGTGGGGTGCCTTGCGGGCGTCGGTTGCCTTGTTGGCGTCGGTTCGGTCGTCGAACGGCGCGCCGATAGCGGCTATCGATGGGCGTGGGCGGGCGACATTAACCAGTCAGCCAGAACCTAATAAAAAATGAACGTCAGGACTGAGAAGGGTGAATGAAGAAGCGGCGTACCCTAGCTCAACCGTCGCACAGTAAAGTGCAGCAGGAGCCGGGGTCGGTGGCTGAAGGTCGGCGTCGGCCGCCAGCAGGGCAAGGGCGGGGTTGGGACAGCGGGTCGGGGGGTCGTTGAGTCCGGGAGTCACCCGATCTTCGTCCGCGCTCCTATCCGTCCTTCGGCCGTCCATTCATCCTACACATCGCGCCGCCCATCGAGGTGCCGCTACTCTTTGCGCGCTGCCGTTCTTCGAAACTGAAGGACCCCGACTTGGCGGCTTATCTGAAGGAGGTATGTCAGCTATGACGCGACGAGGACATCGCGGCGCGACGTACAGATGGTTTGGTGGCGCCACGGCGTCCTCGACCCATGCGCACGCTAAGAAGCGTTGTGAAAGCGCGACACTGGGCGACGGTCAGCATAAGGTCGACGTCGAAGACAGGCACTGTACTCACAGGGGAGATCAGCCTTCGATGCCACCGAAACCAACGAAGCCGTCGGGCAGACGCTCGCTGAGCGAGGAAATGGGAGAAGAAGAAAAAGGAAGTGGAATAGAGTGAATAGCAGAAATCGCCCAGAATTTATACCTTGCACTCTTATTTGTCTCTGTGCGAATTTACATCCGCATGTGAAATACCTTTGCAATTTGAAATGACCATTGCTCGATAAGAAGATTTTGGAAATTCAATTCTGCGGAGCATGTCCAATTGAGTCCGCGGAATGCGAGGACGGGAGGCAACAACTGGCTCGTTCCGGCGCAACGGCGCTGTTCTGCGCGAGTGCGGCGCTCTTGGAAGTCGGCGTGGTAAATTTAGAGAACCGCTTCGCAAAGTAGGCTTTTTCACGGGTCGTGAACGAGCTGAAAAGCGACGTTTGAGTAGTAGTTTATAGTTTGCGGATTTATTCATAACACAGTATATGTGGGAGCCGGTCGTGCTCATTCTTCCCCACCTTGAGGCTTGAGGGCTACGAGCAAGGTGACGGTCTCGACGGAGTAGTATCCTCCTGGCCATCGATTGAAAACTTGGAGACTGAATTGGATACGTATAGGAAGTACATAACGAGGGTTTCAGCGCTTCGAGAGCAATGTAACAATGTAGGACTTCGTTCAAACTTGAGACGGCGAGAATGTATGAGCTCAATCCGCACGTATCACCAGCCTTGAAGTTCCCCGTTGACGATCTGAGTCTGGCTTTGGGCTTGGATGTTTCTGCGACGCAACCCGAAGCGATTCTGAACACATGCAGGACGTCCTGGTTGTTTGAGGATCGTTCACTTTCAGGACGGTCCATGGGAGGCAAAAGGTGGCAATGCTCGGAGCAGTTGTTCGGGGTACACCGAAAGAAGTCAAAGAGGGTAGGAGAGCCGGGGATAGCTCTGCAAGGAAAGGCAGGGTATGTTCGTTGCACGCCAGATTCGCACTTGAATGCCGGTGAAGAGTGAGATGTGAAACCACATCGAGAGAATCGCCTAGATTTGGGTTTTTATGTACCACTGTAACTGGCAAGAGCTGGGAGGAGTCGGGTTTCAGAATAGGGTCCGACGAAGGCCCAGTTTCGTTGCTACTAGCGACGGCCCTTTCCGCGTCTTCTCGAATTGTGAGAGGCACTGGATCCGATGTAAAACCCAGTTGATCCAGTTCATTCAAGACGCCCGGGCCTAGCTGGTGGTCTAAGATATCTAGATTCCTCTGCTTGGCCTGATAAAGAAGCTTCTCCAGCTCGCGAGCCCGCTCAATGAGGGCTCTCGCTGAGCTCAATTGACTGTTCTCGTCGAATTTGCAGTCATCTTCCGTTCGGGCGGCAACGCATGCGAGACATGGCCAATTTCCACTGCATTTCTGAGGTGCATAGATGAGAAACAAGTTCTTCAGTAAAGACAAGCAACCGCAGTACATGCCTTCTTTTTACGCCTGCATTAGCTATAAAATTCAGCGTGTCTATTAACGAAAACACGGATGCCCACCGGCAAGCTGAACACGCTGCCCCTTTCCGGAGTTCGGATACATACACAGTGGTCGAAGTGCTGGTATAATTACAGGTCACTTTGGTGCGCGCTCTGGAGCACGGACCGCAAGGATCTTTGCCGTCACATCGCTGGTAGAAAAATCAGGGAACTCGAACTAATTAGGAAGTAAACTCAACTCGCAATCTTCATCGCTCGACATCGCGTACAGGTTGATGCTATTTTGTCCATGACTGCGGAGGGAGGAGATCCTTTGGGAGCGGCGAGGCATACATAAATGAATGCGGACTTGAGGTGGACCGGCTTGGCAGGTCCGGTATGACAGCATTCTCCAGCAGCGGAAGGCAAGAGTCGTCCTAGTCTCTCCTAGCCAGACGCTTTAACAAATGAAGCTCGTACCTCGCTTGCTAAAGCTTGGTGGTCATTGAAACTACATTCTGTTCTTCTCCCGGTCAGCGAACAACAACCATTTCGTTCGTGTCAACTTGTATTTGACTTGTATACATATCATGCGTTGGGTTAAATAATATGCGACCACCGTGGTAATACATCCTCCTCCTCCTCCTATCAAGTAGGTCGATCGTCTATCAAATCGGGCATGAATGCGTTCTGGTCCTGATAGGTTTGCTTCAGATTCTGATTGCATTGTCGGATCGTGGCGATAATGGAGTTTTGGTTTTCGTAGACGATCCTATTTTCAAGAATCCCCTGGGTCGCAACCGCCCAACACAACTAGAATGTAAGTAAATTATGGAGCCAAGGCATCATGCAGGCCACGTACCGACAAAATCACGCCCAGGTATTGAAAATCGTCTCGTGTGAACGTGCTAGAGACGCTCACAATCTCAATTAGGGTGTCGCGATAGCGCCTTGACGATTCTGGATGGGAGGGTGCAAAATTGGCATGCAGGTCGGCAAGGGCCGCAAGAGCGAGGATCGTGGAGAATTTCAAAACTAGTCCCGTGCTATAGTAGTTTGCACTGAATGAAACCTTCAGGACTGCGGATTGCAGGTGGCCAATGTGTGAATGTAGTGGCTCGATCAATTTCCAGTATCGGCCAAACCACAGGGTAGGCGGACTTGGACCTATTTTGAAATAGTAAGCGGTGCTATTAGTTCGATGCAATGGGGTGTACTCGATGCTGGACCATCCCACGTCGACGTCAACTGGCGGGCTTCTGCAAAGAGCCGGACACTTTTGGCTCGCATGAAATTCATGTCGACATGTGCAGCCACCTGCGTACTCTGAAGAAGAAGAATGAATGAGTAAACGAATGTATTACTGTTGAATTAAAACACATACCATCAAGAGGCGGAACTTATCTACAAGCCGCGCATCGACCAGTAGCGGTTTCTCCATAAGTAAGTGAAGCGCAGTCGCGACATAGATCAGATGAGAAAAAACAGCGCGCATTTCATCGGCATCATTGCTGGGGAGAACAGAAAACTCCTGATCGATCTCGCCAGAGGAAACGTTAGCCAGACACGCCAAATCTATGTCATGCTCGAAAACTGTTTTGCTAGCAACAGCCAAAAACTCTTGAGCTCGATCCAACTGCATTTTTTTGAGAAAGTAGAGAGCGACAGTCGTACATGTCAAGATGGATGTGACTGGGTTCAGAGCGGGTCCAAACATTCCGTCAAGCGACCCTTGGATCAGTCGCATGTATGTTAATTCCTCTTCGATTTCAAAGTGGACCAAAGTTCCAGTCCGTTCCAGGAAGTCGAGGAGATATCCCCAGAGATGACAGACATGTACCAGAACAGGATGGACGACGAGACCCGTCATATCACCCTTTGCGATAGCATCGAGTTTCTTCAGTGACAGGCTGAATCCGTACGTCGGGGCCGCCTGCAGGAAGAGAGCTCGCCTTCTCGGAATATTGAGCGGGAAGAGGTAGACTATTAAGGAAGAGTACTGACAAGCGAAATAATTTCTCTTCTTCGGTCTCCGTCGTACTACCAAGATTAGGAACCAGATCGAGAGAATCGCCTAGATTTGGGTTTTTATGTACCAGTGTAACTGGCAAGAGCTCGGAGGAGTCGGGTTTCAGAATGGGGTCCAACGAAGGCCCAGCTTCGTTGCTACTAGCGACGGCCCCTTCGGCGTCTTCCCGAATGAGACGCACTGGATCCGATGCAAAACCCAGTTGATCCAGTTCACTCAAGACGCCCGGGTGTAGCTGGTCCAAGACATCTCGATTCCTCTGTTTGGCCTGATAAAGAAGCCTCTCCAGCTCGCGAGCCCGCTCAATGAGGGTTCTCGTGGAGCTCAACTGGCTGCTATCGTCGAACTTGCAGTCATCTTCCTTTCGGGCCGCAACGCATGCGAGACATGGCCAATCTCCACTGCATTTCTGATTTGATAGATAAGAAACAAGTTCTTCAATGAAGACAAGCAATCACAATACCTTCTTTTTACGCCTGCATTAGTTGTAACATAGCGTGTCCATCAACGAAACAAGGATGCCCACCGACAAGCTAAACATGCTGCCCCTTTCCGGAGTTCGGGTACATATACGGTGGTTGGAGTGCTGGTATGGCTACAGGTCACTGCGGTACGCGCTCTGGAGCACGTACCGCAAGGATCTTTGCCGTCACATCGCTGGTAGAAATATCAGGAAACTCGGGCTAATTGGAAGTAAACTCAACTTGCAATCTTCATGGCTCGACACCGTGTACAGGTTGACGCTTTTTTGTCCATGACTGCGGAGGGAGGAGATGCTTTGGGAGCGGCGCGACATACATAAATAAATGCGGACTTGAGGTGGGCGCGCTTCTGGTGTTTGCGGTGATCGTATCACCCCAAAAGAGTGCATTTCAATTTGGCCGTAAAGACGCGTCGAACTGATCCCGTCCGAAAAAAGGAGTATTGGATCGATCGTTTGACATGTGTCGTGTGAATTTGGTTCTAGCCTGAGCATTTTATTCCGTTCGAATGTGGACTTGAGGTGGCTTCTCCAGCGGCGGAGAAGGGGGGGGGGGGGGTTAAGCGACAAAGCGAGCAGCATGCAGTAGCGGATGAAAAATAATATTCTGAGTCGACAGATCTTTGTATAAATGGGGGGGTAGGCAAAACATCTAGAGCACATAAACGGAAATGAAAAAGGAATAAAAAGTTTAGGATCGGTATCAAACAAATTATCGCCGGGTCCGGCATTCCCTATTTGAGGGCACTGTCAAGCAGTTAATGTCCGGCCGGGAATTGCCGCTTGCCTCTTGGGCGGAAAGACAAGAGTCGTCCTGCCTACCTGACTCCGAGAGCAAGAGTTATTTGATCATGTTGACTCATTTGATGCCCGAGCAAAAATATTTTAGGCTAGCTAAGCTTAGTGGTTCTACCCAGTCCGGTTGCTACATTGCACATTTTCTTTTGGAAGAACAAACGACAACAATACTGAGATAGCAATAACAGATAAAGCGGTAAACTTAAAGTACGGCTAATGGCTAAGCAAGGCCAGTATCCTCATGTAATCCTGGCGAACGCTTTGGAAGGTCTCTTCCAGCTTCTCCAGGCGCTCCTGTTTGTCCAGCTGCGCTAGGATTTCCTGTCCACGCTTCATAAGGGATGCACAAGACGAAAACAAAAAATACCCACAAAATTGAAACGGTACAAGCGCTCTTTGACCTGAAGCCGGTACGCGCGCATGGCACGCCCGTCCGCGGGGTCCAATCGCAACAAAATAAGCATTTCGACCAGCCGGTGGAATTGTCGCTGTCAAAATGGTTCAAGACTGCTTCAGTGACGCAAAAAAGGGAACACATACACCAGCGATTTTTAAATCCTTTCGCCATTGTTCGACCCAGGGCTTGTCCGCCGGAGGGCCCATCTTCCCCTTTGCCACGACTGTGTCCCCGCCTCTGCCGCTTCGACCGCTTTTCCCAACCCCACCGGCCCGTCCGCCACCGTGCGACTCACCGCCAAATCCTTCTTCCATGAACCGCTGGTGCGAGAGCAGCAGCAGGAGGTCGTTCTTGTCGCGCAGATCCTCGAAGGCTTCTGCGGGGTCTTCGACGGTAAGCTCCGCGATGTTGGGCTGGGATACAACATATTGGTATATCGCCGTGTAGAGTTCGGCTAGGATTCAATGAGGTTAGAAGATCGAGATATCCGAGAGTACTCACAGCCATGGCCGCTGCGCTGGTAGGGCGGTAATATCACAAATTGGCTATTTTGGATGTATATGTTGGCAAGGGCAATCAGGCACGAGAAAATAAGTGTACCTCAATCGCAGGCGAACTTTTTCTGGGAAGCAGTAGAAGGGATACAACGATGAATAGCCCGCAAAATGATATGTTGTGACGTGCGGTGCATTTCTTCGCTTGCGCTTCTCATAACTAGTGAACGGGTCAGCAAAAGTATACCTGATCACTAACAGAAAACTCACAGGACGACGAACTCCCAAGTATCTTCCTCCTCGTTAATATATGAGCCGGCTTCGATGTAGAGGAGAATGAAGAGCTGCATCCGTCGATGGAGTTCTCTGAAACCCGGGGAATCCCATGTTGCCTGGATGCTGACCGTCAGAAGGAGCACAATCCCGTAGATTCGACTCACATGGTACACTTCGAAAACGACTGCGTCTTCGCTTTCGGGGTCCAGCGTCGGTGGAGCAACACCTTTCCCTTTTTTGCTGGCTTCCGAGTGCGGTGCTGGCCGTGTGTAGGTGTATATCATTTGGCCCGTGGGTCTGAAGGACGTTGCATCTTCTTCAACGCGTGCAAGAAATGCTTTTTCTTCTTTGTAATAATCTGTGTGGAGAATTCTAACAGTCTGAACCACAGAAATAATGTGGAGCAACGCACCTGTAGGCATGAATTTTGTCAGAGTCCCCTCGACGTCGTCAACGGTGGACGAAGAGGCCAGCTTCTTGCTGTGTTTTACATCGAGAAACTGAACGAGGGACCCAGACGCGAATCTCAGCTGCAACACGCGTCAGCTCGAAGAGTTTTGCGGGCAAGCACGTCACACACGTCGATAACTAGATCATTATATCCGTATATCTTCTCGTCCTCTCCAAAAATCTACAAGCGCGAACAAAGAAGGGCATGAGCAGAGGACTGAAGAAAGACTGGAGCTTCCTACAGGATAAGTGAAGCTGGGGTGAAAGTCAACGTAGGTTTCTTCGTCTCCTAGCGTTTGCGCATCTTCTGGTGCTCGGACTGAGGTGCGGAAAAACGGAGCAAGGCAAAAGTCGGTCAGGAGAGTGGCAGGGTTAACTTTGAGGTACCAAACCTACCCAGAGAGAGGGTCAACGCCTCATTCGCGTCGGAAGTCCACTCAGCCATCGTGGTAGAGAAAGGAAAGTAGTCGTCGTGGCACTACGACTCGACGCGTTGTTTGTTCCTATTGCGCGCCGGTGCATCATCATGATATTCACCTTTTTGACTCGATCGATTGGATAAAAGCCTCTTAGACTCTGACTCCATGGCCTCTGTTCCCGAAGAAATGTCTTTAGATCCTACTGCACCTGCTACAGCGGAGACTCTCCCGACGTCCTTGGCTGCCGTTTCACTGGCTGAGTACGCAAACCGGTTGGCCTCTGATGTTGCACTCATTCCCGCTGTGATCTAGTGCTTCCTCTTCAGACGTTACCACTACTGGAGCTTCTTCTGGAACCTCATCTGCCCTGGAAGTAAAGCCGGCACCAGCAGATGCGGCATCGCACGCACAAGTCGTTACTCCCTGGGACGTGCAGGGATCCGTCTCAGCCGACGGAAAACAGAATGCGATCGACTACGACAAACTCATAGATCAGTTTGGCACACGGAGAGTAGATCCCGCCCTTCTGGAGCGCTTTGAAAAGCTCACCGGGCACAAGCCCCATATCTTTCTGCGGCGGGGGATGTTCTTTTCGCACCGGCATGTAGTTGTTATTAAAAAATTAAAATTGATCAATTTATATTGGGAGTGTAGGGAATTTGACAAAATCTTGGATCGATACGAGCAGGGCAAACCGTTTTTCTTGTATACGGGGCGGGGGCCTAGCAGCGACAGCATGCATCTCGGCCACATGGTCCCGTTCGTGTTCACGAAGTGAGTGACGAGTAGTTTTTATCCTGTTATTTAGGTCTGATTCGTGAAAGATGGTTGCAGGATGTGTTCGAGGTTCCATTAGTCGTTCAACTCACCGGTATGCATAATTTCAACGGAGCAGGTCCTTCTATAACTCGAATTTAATCAGACGACGAAAAGTTCCTGTTCAAGCACGAGCTCAAAGTCGAAGATACGAGAGCGTTCGCCAGACAGAATACACGGGACATTATTGCCGTCGGATTCAACCTGGAAAGAACCTTCATCTTCAGCGATTACGACTTCATGGGCGGCGCATTCTATCAGAATGTGTCGAAAATTTCCCGGCAAATCCCATTCAACCAGGCCAAAGGCACATTCGGGTTCAATGACTCGTGAGTTCGGCGCTAGAAATACGGGTACTCGGAACTCATGCCATGTGTGTCCCAGGGACAATATCGGCAAAATCCACTTTGCGGCCATCCAAGCTGCGCCGTCTTTCTCCAACTCCTTCCCGCAGATATTCGGCTCCGTGTCCAACATCCAGTGCCTCATCCCCTGCGCGATTGACCAGGACCCCTACTTTCGCCTCACGCGCGACGTCGCGGTGAAGCTAAAGTACCCCAAACCTGCGCTCATCCACTCGAAATTCTTCCCCGCTCTGCAGGGCCCACAGACCAAGATGAGCGCGAGCGACCCGAACAGCAGTATCTACATGAGCGACACGCCCGCGCAAATCAAGAACAAGGTCAACAAGCACGGTTTCTCTGGCGGAAAAGAAACGGAAGAGGAACACAGGCGGCTTGGGGGAGACCCTGAAGTTGATGTTAGTTACCAGTACCTGAGTTTCTTCCTCGAGGACGATGCAGAGCTGGAGCGACTTGGTGTGGTGAGTTTGTTGGAATTATTTCCCCCATTCCCTATTTATCAATGGCGAATAGGAATACCGGGCTGGCAGGCTCTTGACTGGGCAGCTGAAGAAACAGTGTATCGACCTTCTGCAGAAGTTCGTTGGCGGTTTCCAAGAGGTTTGTGGCTGCTTCTCGCCGTTACTTTTATTGACCCCAGTCGCAGCGGAAAGCCAAGGTTACTGAGGCCGATATTGATGCATTTATGGACAAGACACGGAAAATCGATCCGACATTTGGGAAAGCCAAGTCGAGCTCTACGTAGCCGATCCAAGTCATAATGTAACCCATATCATGTGTAATTGCAGTTCTGCCGCGGAGGCGTGAGGCTTTAGCTAAACCAATAGCATTGGATGATCTACCATTCATTCTACTTCAAGTCGAGGCCAGTGCTTCACTGTGCTCGCCCTTCATCCTCACTGTCCAATCAAAGAGGCCATTCTCTGCTTGTCTGTTCCATCCTTCGAGAGCCGCCAAGCCCGCCTCTCCCCAGTTGTAGGATTCGTGCTCGTCGTGGGACGCGGGGCCATCGACAAAGATGACGAGATCCTTCGAGGCCGGCCTGATGAAGCCGTACTCAACCCCGTTGTTGACTAATTGACGCAGAGGTTCGAAGAACGACAGAACATTGAAAACAACGACGGCTGGGTATATTCAGTTGAGGTGTCAAAATAAATCATAAGAACAGTGCAAACGTTTGTTGTGGATCCCCAACTGCGTCCATGTAATTACCTCAAGGATCTGCGGGGAATAAATAAACAAATAGTAAGTGCGGAGGGTGTACGAGTTCGGATTATATCACCTCCTCAAAAGTCCCGAATCCCCCCGGTAATCCAAAGAATGCCGCCACCCGCTTGGCCATTTCGACCTTGCGCTCATGCATAGAGTCCACGACTATGTGCTCAATCTTGCAGATCGACAGAGGTGAATAACACGATAGACGCGGTGTAATTAGGAATAGGCAAACCTTTTCGCGTCCAGCTTCGTTCAGCTCTACGGTCACAACAGCTTCGCCCTTCTCTTGCTCTCCTCCAGCGGCGACCATGGCATACGGCACTACGCCTGTAACTTTCCCGCCGCGTTCGAGAGCTGCGCCGGAGACGGCGCCCATGAGCCCCTTCGAACCGCCCCCGTAGACAAGGGGTCGGTTGGCTGCGGCGATGGCATGTCCAACAGCTATTATAATATTTGTTATTTGAAAATCACCTTGGCCTCAGGACACACATATCGCGGCGGCGGTGAACGCCTTTTTGGTGCTAAACGAGGAACCGCAGTATACTGCCACGGCATTCGAGGGAGAAGTCATGTTCAAAAGTTGGCCAAGGTGGGAAAAATCTTTGTCAATTGAAAATTGAAAAGGTGTGAGTCAGACATCGGGAAAACCGTACCCGAGTCCACTGTGAGACGCTATGAAGCTCTCTGAAGCCGTATGCAACGCTGTCAAGCAAGTCATAGAGCTCATAGCTACATACCCTCTATGCAGCGCGCGTGCCGCTCTCCAGCACGTTCTAACGTTGCATAGACACTTCTAGTTTTCCTGATGGAGTCAGACTCGGCAAGAGTCGGAGCTGGGCCCGCAGGGATTTGGTTCAACCGTTTGGTTGGGCCTTTTTCGGGCTTTATGCATAAGTATGAATCAAAGCTCGTGAAAAAATATCGAGATGAATTGGGATGAAACTTCAAAGGAGAAGTTGATGCGGTCAAGGCGCCGGACAACACACGTCAACAACCGATGTTGTCCGCAAAAGGTAATTCATGGCCTCGCACCATTTTAGTCTGGGTGCGACACCGACAGCGCTGCTGTACGCGATCTTCCAGCTTATTCCGAGACCCCGGATTCAGTTACAGGGAAGTAAACCTAGGTATTCAGGTTACCCTAGAAGAACGCATGCATTTTTGTAGGCTTCTAGTTCCTGAATCGATCTCACCTGAGTCAACGGTTGGAGGGCCTCGGCATCACTAGAAAAGTACATGTCATGAGAGGGGCATTGAAGCCGGAGATGATATTGTGCAATGGATGGGGGCGTTACGGAAGAAGATGAGCGGGTTGAGAAGGACGAACCAAGTACACAAAATAAAAGAGGTGTAAGGATTAAAGAGCGCGACGCATCGGGGCATCTACGGCTCTGGCAGTACAAATCAAGGCCTTATGGAAGCTATGAGGGCTATAAGAATTAAATTATCATGGTATTAGTACTTAGACGCCATTCGCTCCCTGACCACCGTCCAGCAAGCGGGCTCGTAGGAGACAGGAAGATAGACGGAGCCGGGTTAATCCTACCAGTCCCCGGTTGGAGAGAAGTCCTGCCACAGACACTCGATTGGTATCGCAGGCAATTCCGGAAAGTCGTTGCTCAAAGGAAAGAACTGATTGTCCGCAGTGTGGTGATTCAAACAGACATGCGGAACCAATGCGGAACCCACAGATCCCCGGATAACCAGTCGACCTGTCGAGATGTTTTGAGCTGCGGTTGGCTCCGCACTTCAAGCCGCTGTTTGGCAGTTCCAAACCGTCCTCTACCAGAAGACCTACAGCCCGCGGCGCGTGCTGTAGTCTTCCACATTCTTGAGGCGATTGGAGCTGCGTAACCTGGCAGCCTGCGCACCGATCATTTTGCAGTTACAAGTTCCGCAGGTGCGCAGTGGCCTGTTTTGTAGACGTAGGGTATTCGGCTGCGTCCCGCAGCGCAGACACGTATACATAAATTACTCTGAATGTTATCCGTCGACCCGTGCGCAGTCAGACGGCATCAAGACAGCATAAAGGAAAGAAACGCGGCTTTTGTTTGCACCAGTTATTCGAAGCCTCCACCGAACTGTGGTGTTCATTGTTTCTGCCCCTTCATTTTTGTATACCTACTAGACCGCCATGGCGACCGGACCTTCAGGACTCGGCGTAGAGATAGTATCGACAATCAACAAGCTCCAGGACGTTTTCAGCACTGTCGGCTCGAATGCATCACAGATAGACCTTCCGCAGATATGCGTGCTCGGAAGTCAGAGTAGTGGCAAGAGTAGTGTTCTCGAGGTCAAGTCCACGCTGTCCTCTTTGGAGAGGCAACCCTAACTGACATGCGCACAGAACATTGTCGGGCGGGACTTCCTGCCTCGTGGTTCGGGCATTGTGACACGGCGACCTCTGGTGCGTTCCTTTCAAAATAGCGTTTTCGATTCAGGACTAACTGAGTGGTGGGTAGGTACTACAACTTATCAACCGACCCGCAACTACCCCACCTGCAAACGGCGCTTCCGCCGCTGCTGCTCGTGCGTTGCGCTCACTGTATGCATTCCGCAGCTGACCCTACTTTTAGCACAAATCAATGGCGTGGATAAGGGCGCCGACAAGGGCGCCAACCCAGACGAGTGGGGCGAGTTCCTTCACCTCCCGGGCGAGAAGTTCTACGACTTCAACAAGATTCGCGACGAAATTGTGCGCGACACGGAGGCGAAAACCGGGCGCAACGCAGGGATCTCTCCGCAGCCCATCAACCTGCGCATATTCTCCCCGAATGTCCTGACGCTGACGCTGGTCGACCTACCCGGCCTGACCAAGGTCCCGGTCGGGGACCAGCCGCGCGACATCGAGAAGCAGATTCGGGACATGCTGATGAAGTACATCTCCAAATCTGCTTGCATCATCCTCGCCGTCACGGGCGCCAACCAGGATCTGGCGAACTCCGAGGGCTTAAAAATGGCACGAGAGGTGGACCCAGAGGGTACGCGCACGATTGGTGTTTTGACCAAGGTCGATTTGATGTCAGTCTTTTCATTTTTGCTCGTACCGTTCGCGTGACTTATTTTCTATTTTCAGGGATGCTGGGACGGATGTGGTGGATATCCTTGCTGGCCGTATCATCCCGCTGCGTCTAGGCTACGTGCCTGTTGTCAACCGCGGCCAACGCGACATCGACACCAACCGGCCTATCAGCTACGCACTCGAGAAGGAGAAGGAGTTCTTCGACACCCACCCTTCCTACAGGGGAAAGTCCCAATATTGCGGGACGCCCTTCCTGGCACATAAACTCAACACCGTGCGTTTACTCATTCCGATGCACTTGTTGTTCTGAAAACCCTACTTGTCGCAGATCCTGAAACTCCACGTCCGCAACACCCTCCCAGACATCAAAGCGCGCATCACGCAGCAGCTCCAGAAGCTGACTGCTGAGCTGCAAACGCTCGGCGGGCCCATGGACGGCAACTCCGCCAACGTCGTGCTCACTGTCATCACTGAGTTCACGTCCGAGTTCCGGACCGTCATTGACGGAAACACGAACGACCTGTCGCTGAACGAGCTGTCGGGAGGCGCGCGAATCAGCTTCGTCTTCCACGAGCTGTTTAACAACGGGATCAAGAATATCGACCCCTTTGACCAGGTCAAGGACGGCGATATCCGCACGATTTTGTACAATTCATCGGTTAGAACACCCCGCATTCCACTGACTACGCGTTGGCTAACCGGATGTATGTAGGGTTCGACGCCAGCGCTTTTTGTGGGGACGGCGGCGTTTGAGGTCATTGTCAAGCAGCAGATCCTGCGGTTGGAGGAACCGAGCTTGAAGTGCTGCCAGTTGGTATATGACGAGCTCATCCGGATCCTCGGCCAGCTCCTCGGCAAAATTGTACGTCGACGCGTGTTTTTGTTTTTTGGTGTGTTCCTACTAATGTGTTTTCCGTCTCTAGCAAGCATTCCGGCGGTACCCTGCGCTGCGAGAGCGGTTCAACGCGGTTGTCGTGAATTTCCTGAAGAACTCGATGACGCCGACGACGAAGCTGGTGTCTGATATGGTTGCGTGCGTATCCTCTTTACTGCTATGATGTGCTCTCGAGTCTTATGTGTGTGTGATACAGAATGCAAGCATGCTACGTCAACACCACTCACCCCGACTTTATCAACGGGCACAAGGTTCGTCGGCCTGCCCTTCTGACGCTCTCATCTGACGAATTGCTACTATTACTACTCTATAGGCCATGTCTCTGGTGAACGACCGCATGAACGCCGCGCGGCCGCCACCGCCCGCTGCGGACCCGAAGAAACTCGCGCCGGGGCAGATCAACAACAACCGCGACCTGGACGTGGAGGCCAAGAAGGAGGAGCCGAGCTTCTTCGGGTCGTTCTTCGCGCCCAAGGCCAAGGGCGCGACGACGAAGAAGAACGGGGTCGCGACGCCGTCGACGATGGAGGCGCCGCCGACGGTGATCCGACCACAGGCGGCGCTGAGCGAGCGCGAGACGATGGAGACGGAGGTTATCAGTGCGTTTTGTCCACCCTCCTGCTCGCTCAAACTTGAAACTGACGGCTTCCATTTTTACTTTTCGCTTTCAGAGCTGCTGATTCACTCGTACTTCAACATCGTGAAGCGGGAGATGATTGACATGGTGCCCAAGGCGATCTCGCTGACGCTGGTGACGCACTCGATAAAGAACCTGCAGCGCGAGCTGCTGCAGGAGCTGTACAAGCCCGAGGTGCTGGACGACCTGCTCAAGGAGAGCGAGCTGGTTGTTGCGCGGAGGAAGGAGGTCACGAGCATGGTCGCCGCGCTGAATAAGGCGGAGGAGTGCGTCTTTTTTACTTTCTTTCCTTTTCTTGAATGCCCGACTGACCGAGATGACTTGCACAGGATTGTAGCTGGCGTTTGATCGTTCGCTGGGCTGTGGTGGATGATGCTGCGGTTTTTTTCTCTTTCTTTCCACATTGTTGTTTTTCTGCATCGGCCGGTTTTCTTTTATGCATAGTATGTTTCTATTATAATACCCACCCAAGTACATTTATTTGTGATTTGGAATTGAGGTAGTAGTTGTCTCGAGGAAGGATGTTATTTATGGCTACCACATCCGAAAACACCCGAAAAGGCAATATTGGGATCTTCTAATTCAGGTGCAGGCGTATGTACCGAGTCAAAGCAGGTCATCCCTCCCCGAGCGGTAGTCCGGGACACGCGGACATTACATCTTTTAGGATCTGGGGGATATGTGGGATACGTGGCGGCGTTGCGAAGGAGGAAGATGCAATATGATGTTTGATGAAGAAGAGATATCAGAATTCGGTGCGTTGATATTCGATGAGTTGTAGGCGCACGGCGGCAAATGGAAACACGGAAGTCATATCGCTTTGACAGATATTTTTGATCAGGTGTCGTTGGCGTCACGTTTGTAGGCGCCCAAGATAAGAAAGACTTGAGATCCCCAGAAGGTGCTTTGACCCTTGAGCAAGGGGAACAAAGGAGCGAACATAATGGGCGAAAACGAGAAAGGAGGAGGTGAAAGGAGAACAAAGGGCGGAAGTAAGACGACGGTTGCTAGGGGCTGAGCTGGCTATTCGCGGGCGATAAGGACGGGATTCCCAGAGGAGGGGGGGGAGGAGGACTGTAAGACGGGGCGGACAGCGAGCCCAGACGACTGAGCGGCATTGGCGGGCAACGAGGGTTAAATGAGGTCGAGGAATGGAAAGGAAGGTTCCATCAAACCTTGTTCCGTCTTTATGAGTCAACAATCACGTGATGCTTATAAAAGGTATATAAGAGGGGCGCTCTCATCAAATTTCGCTCTCATTTTTTTTGATCCCCCATAAACAAGCGCAAACATGTCCTTTAACCTGCCCGCTCGTCAAGTCACTTTTGGTCGCTCGAATGCGTCTGCATTGCAGCAGCAACAGTACCAACAGCAGCAGCAGCAACATGGACTTGCTTTGCCCGGTGGTGGGAACTCATACCAGACCCAGAACGGACTCGCCCTGCCTGGCCCGTCGCCTTTGTCCCAGTCCACCCAGAACCCGTATCTTCAGCAGCAGCAGCAGCAGCAGCAACCCCCACCACCGCCGGCAAAGTCTCTCACGCCTCCCCCTAATGCCGTGGCGGGTCCGTCGACACCCCCTGTGCCATCGACACCCGTGCCTTTGACCCTCGAGCAGCAGCACATCACCGCCGTCGAGGGCATCGTGCCCACCCTCCAAAACATCGTCGCAACCGTCAACCTCGACTGCCGCCTCGACCTCAAAACGATCGCCCTCCACGCCCGCAACGCAGAGTACAATCCCAAGGTTGGTACCGTATGCTGCTTCTGATGATATAACACGTCGAGCTACTTGTTTCGCGTGTTACTAGCGTTTTGCCGCGGTCATCATGCGCATCCGCGACCCCAAGACGACCGCGCTCATCTTCGCGTCGGGCAAGATGGTCGTCACGGGGGCCAAGTCCGAGGACGACTCGCGGCTCGCGTCGCGCAAGTACGCCCGCATCGTGCAAAAGCTCGGCTTTGACGCAAAGTTCTCCGAGTTCAAGATCCAGAACATTGTCGGGAGCTGTGACGTCAAGTTCCCCATTCGGTTGGAGGGACTTGCGTACAGCCACGGACAGTTCAGCAGTTATGAGCCAGAGGTGGGCGTCGTTTTACGTCTTTTTCGTTCGTTACTGACCCTCCCCTTACAGCTGTTCCCCGGTCTCATCTACCGCATGATCAAGCCAAAGGTCGTGCTGCTTATCTTCGTGTCGGGCAAGATCGTCTTGACCGGTGCCAAGGTGTGTTTGCGTCCCTTTTCTTTCCATGCGTCCCCGTACGCACGCGCGGACGTGATGTCTGCGCCGTCGTCCCATCGTGGTCGTCCCCTTACTGACACCTCCCCAGGTCCGCGAGGAGATCTACACCGCGTTCAACACCATCTACACTGTGCTCTGCGAGTTCCGCAAGCCGTAGCACCACCCCCCAAAATGCATCATCCGCGGAAGGCGTAGAACGTAGTGCACGTACCCTTCTCGCGGTCGCGATTACCTATCTTATTTCGTTTCTTCTTCTCTGGTCTCATGCGCATATCCATCACTCCACATACTATCATCCATACGCAATACATACAACCAACATACATAACGTACATACAGCTTGAAGCAATCAATACATTTCGTGAACGAACACTTTTTTGAATGTCAGACGAGTCCTTCAGCGTCCCGCAAGACATCTGCAAAGCTGTGCAACTGTCAATCCACGTCACCCCTCGCGACATCATGATGATCATCCAGAAATTCGTTGACACTGCCGCAGATGAAGTCATCGGCGTATGGAAAAATGTGCATGCTGTCCATAGCGTTTTCGCCAAGAACGTCCACTCTTCCGCAAGGCCCCTCCTGTGACATTCAGTGACAATGTGGCTCTTTCTACCTGGGTCGTAGGCACATCGTTCCGGGAGCAAATTATGAAGAGGTAGAAACCTCTCTTTATTGCGTAAGAACACGCCTGGATTTTTCCGGGGCTTCGAAAATGAGCGGACATGGAGAAATTCCATAATATTACCCTCTCATCAACAGGCTCGGCAATCAGCTAACTAGGTACATGCATTAGATATGTAGTAAGAAAACCTAGAGGATACCGGGGCCAAAAGCGCACAGGTCAAAAACAGGATATCGAAATTGAGGTAGACATAAATATCAATGGCCCTCCGGGCAACCTTGGTTCCTCCATTGTTGTATCTGTTGCTCATCAGGAAAACCGGAACATGTACCTATGAGTGCTATGCGAGCTATGCAGTACTGGGCAGCAGTTCAGAAGAACGGATGTACCTATGCGAGTACTGGATAGTGCTGCATAGTACTGCATAGGGCTCCATAGCACGCTCGGCTAACGGTTTTCCTGATGCGGGAAAGCCAAATATATATTTGGGCCTGCCGTATCACACATGTTCGCTGAGTTTGAAATTTTGAGTAGGTGCCGTGATTGTCAGCTCGGAATGATATCAATTACGTTAGTGTGCAACGGACGGAACTCCTTACGATGGCGTTTTTGAGACATCCCGAACCAAGAATTGGGTAGACTAAGACAAGACGACTCCTTTCCGCCGCTGGAGAATGTCACACCACACGTGTTGAATGAGTCCACCTCAAATCCGCATTCATTTATGTATGCCGTCACGGTGCTGTATTCATTTATGTACTATACCTCGCCGCCCCCAAAGCATCTTCTCCCTCCGCAGTCATGGACAAAAAAGCGTCAACCTGTGCGCGGTGTCGAGCGATGAAGATTGCGAGTTGAGTTTACTTCCTAATTAGCTCGAGTTCCCTGATATTTCTACCAGCGATGTGACGGCAATGATCCTTGCGGTCCATGCTCCAAAGCGCGCACCGAAGTGACCTGTGATTATACCAGCACTCCGACCATCATATCTGGATCCGACGTCCGGAAAAGAGGGACAGCGTGTTCAGCTTGTCGGTGGGCATCCGTGTTTTCGTTAATGAATACGCTGAATTATATAGCTAATGCAGGCGTAAAAAGAAGGCATGTACTGCGGTTGCTTGTCTTTATTGAAGAACTTGTTTCTCATCTATACGCCTCAGAAATGCAGTGGAAATTGGCCATGTCTCGCATGCGTTGCCGCCCGAAAGGAAGATGACTGCAAGTTCGACGATAACAGCCAGTTGAGCTCCACGAGAGCCCTCGTTGAGCGGACTCGCGCGTTGGAGAAACTTCTTGATCAGGCCAAACAAAGGAGTCCAGATATCTTGGACCAGCTAGACCCGGGTGTCTTAAATGAACTGGATCAACTGGGTTTTGCATCAGATCCAGTGCGTCTCATTCGGGAAGACGCCGAAAGGGCCGTCGCTAGTAGCAACGAAGCTGGGCCTTCGTCGGACCCTATTCTGACACCCGACTCCTCCGAGCACTCGCCGCCAGTTACACTGGTACATAAAAACCCAAATCTAGGCGATTCTCTCGATGGGGTTCCTAATCTTGGTGTTACGACGGAGACCGAAGAAGAGAGGTTATTTCGCTTGTCAGTACTCTTCCTTAATAGTCTACCTCTCCCCGCTCAATATTTCGAGAAGGCGAGCTCTCTTCCTGCAGATTGCCCCAACGTACGGATTCAGGTTGTCCCTGAAGAAACTCGATGCTATCGCAAAGGGTGATATGACGGGTCTCGTCGTCCATCCTGTTCTGGTACATGTCTGTCATCTCTGGGGATATTTCCTCGACTTCCTGGAACGGACTGGAACTTTGGTCGGCTTTGAAAGCGAATCGGAAGAGGAATTGACACACATGCGGCTGATCAAGGGGTCGCTTAACGGAATGTTTGGACCCACTCCGAACCCAGTCATATCCATCTTGACATGTACGACTGTCTCTCTCTACTTTTTCAAGCAAGGGCTTTTGAATCGAGGTCAAGAGTTTTTCGCTGCTGCTAGCAAAGTAGCTCTCGAGCATGATATAGATTTGAGGTGTCTGGCTAACGTTTCCTCTGGCGAGATCGATCAGGAGGATCAGGAGTTTTCTGTTCTCCCCAGCAATGATGCCGATGAAATGCGCGCAGTTTTTTCTCATCTGATATATGTTGCGACTGCGTTTCACTTACTTATGGAGAAACCGCTACTGGTCGATGCGCGGCTTGTAGATAAGTTCCGCGACTTGATGGTATGTGTTTTAATTCAACAGTAATACATTCGTTGCTCATTCTTTCTTCTTTCTTCAGAGTACGCAGGTGGCTGCACGTGCCGATATGAATTTTATGCGAGCCAAAAGTGTCCGGCTCTTTGCAGAAGCCCGCCAGTTGACGTCGACGTGGGATGGTCCAGCATCGAGTACATCGCATTGCATCGAACTAATAGCACCGCTTACTATTCCAAAGTAGGTCCAACTCCGCCTACCCTGTGGTTTGAACAATACTGGAAATTGATTGAGCCACTACATTTACACATTGGCCACTTGGAATCCACAGCCCTGAAGGTTTCATTCATTCCAGACTACCATAACATCGGACTATCTTTGAAACACTGCACGATCCTCGCTCTTGCGGCCCTTGCCGACCTGCATGCCAATTTTGCACACTCCCATCCAGAATCGTCAAGGCGCTATCGCGACGCCCTAGCTGAGATTGTGAGCATATCCAGCACGTTTTCATCAGACGATTTTCAATACCTGGGCCCGATTTTGTCGGTACGTGGCCTGCCTGATGCGTTGGCTCCACAATTTACGTACATCCCAGTTGTGTTGGAAGGTTGCGACCCAGGGGATTCTTGAAAATAGGATCGTCTACGAAAACCAAAACTCCATTATCACCACGATCCAACAATGCAATCAGAATCTGAAGCAAGCCTTTCAGGACCAGAACGCATTCATGCCCGATTTGATAAAACGCCCGATGGATCGACCTACTTGATAGGAGGAGGAGGAGGATGTATTACTACGGTGGTCGCATATTATTTAACCCAACGCATGATATGTATACAAGTTGACGCGAACGGACCGGTCTGGCCGGGAGAAGAACAGAATGTGGTTTCAGTCACCAAGCTTTAACAAGGGAGGTACGAGCTTTATTTGTTAAAGTGTCGGGCTAGGAGAGACTATCACCAAGCTGTCTTTTTTTGGCGCAGAGTTTCTCATGTGGCGGTTGAAGTCCTTCGCTGAAATTTTTTATGCCGCTGAGTTGTGGCTTCCACCCCTTCCGAGAATTGTCACACATTTTTTACACATGTCTCTTAGTTCACACATTTAATATGCATTGAAGTTAAAAGCCTTACCTTCAGAATCACAGTTAC
The DNA here is from genome assembly GCA_029282285.1 of Mycena rebaudengoi. Classification (NCBI taxonomy): domain Eukaryota; kingdom Fungi; phylum Basidiomycota; class Agaricomycetes; order Agaricales; family Mycenaceae; genus Mycena; species Mycena rebaudengoi. The sequence continues at coordinate 744,245 of JARJCX010000023.1, forward strand.
TCGCAAAGGGCGTGATATTCAACCAGAACCTACGTTTCTTCACCGTGTCCATTATATCACATCCGCAGCCTTCTCCGACATGTGCAATTGGCTCCGAAACCCATCGAATTTCAGGATCTGTCCCCAGTCACTGTGCCTCACCGTGCGCCAGCCAATCTTCCTGTCATCTTCGAGTGAGCTGCACATACCGCATACGAAGCGGAAGACATCGTGAGCTAAAAAGAAGTAACTCGACTTCAACTTGGATGCACTAAGTACTGGATTTGTATACCCTCCTTCAAGTTGTCGCTTCATCTAATTGCAGTTCGAATTCTCTTACGATATGCTAAAGGATCGCTAAGACGGCCTCTTATTTATGGCGCGCTTTTTTCGCGTCATTGACTGTATACTACTTTGATTGCGACGCGTTCGATCACTGGATCACTTGGCACCCTATTCAGCACTGCTTTACGCGGTTCAACGTTTACTATCGATGGCCCACCTTTGCAAAAAACTTTTTTAGCGACCTAAATTCTTGCTCTATCCCTTAGATAAAATAGATATGAGCTCTTCCATACTCTGTGGGTATACAACTGAAGTCTCTAGTTGGTTAGTGTCCAGACGACCTCGGAAAAAAATCAAAACCTGTCAATATTGAGCCTTAAACAGGTGTAAACACGCTCGGCCTTTTATACCTCTTGCTACACTCAATGCCTGGACTCCCAAAAATTGGAGGTGAATCTTAGAGGTCTCCTCTACACGACCATATTTTTTGTTGAATAATAACCTGTTTCTATTTTGTGTCCAGCTATCGTTTTCAACGCGTGACAACCCCGAAGCGAAATTCAAACTCCGCTCGGCACTGCGTTCGGTACGTAACGTACCGAAAGCTTTGCTGAAACGTCGGCCTGATCGGCAGAGGAGTGACAGGCGTGATGTTTTTTGCAAAGGTGGGTCAAAAAGCATCAAAAACAGACCCCTTATCGGCATGCTTATACCTCCACCCCCAGGTGCCAGTAAATTCTGGAAATTTTCGAGGACAGCATTGAGACCCATAGCTTGAACTCTGTCTAAATTTTAGAGGAATCCGACTCCAAATGCTTGAGTAGCACTCCCATCAATTTTTTTTTGCAAAGGTGGGTGATCGATAGTAACGTTTAACCGCGGTTTGCCATCTCCTCAAGCGGTCCCGGGCCCTCAGCAGTACTGGAGTCTGTTCGTTTTATACCCCTGCCAGTGAGCCCTTAGCGCTCAACCCCCGCCCCGGTGGCGCTTCAAGTTCCCGCACCGCACCATCACTCGTTCATGCACCATCGCTGCGCACACTCGTTCACGCGCCCCCCGCTGCTGCGCTTTCTGCTCAGTGCCTCAGCAATGTAACACGGCGCTGCGCCGGTATCTCTCTGCGGCACATACTGCGCTCGTTCGATGACTCTCCACATCAAGTAGACCGATCTCTCGTACGAAGACAATTCTCTACGGTTGTTTCCACTGCAAGCCATTCTACGATGAACTTGCATGGCCGCGTTACAATTTACTGGCGCGGCAGTTCGCGGCACTACTGCGTGACTGCGTCGACACCGCGTCAATACCGCCCCTTATTGTCGTGGCCGCTCAGGCCAGTTAACTCAACGATCACTCGGGGCACCTCAAATTGTGGTGCCCTTTGTAGCAAGATACGTCAACACCTCCAAACAAGTTCTTCCTTGTCTCGCTCGTCAAGTCACTTTTGGTCGCTCGAACGCGTCTGCACTGCAGCAGCAGCAGTACCAACAGCAGCAGCAGCAACATGGACTTGCTTTGCCGGTGGTGGGAACTCATACCAGACCCAGAACGCCCTCGCCCTGCCTGGCGCGTCGCCTTTGTCCCAATCCACCCAGAACCCGTATCTCCAGCAGCAGCAGCAGCCCCCACCACGACCAGCAAAGTCTCTCACACCTCCCCCTCGGGTCCGTCGACACCCCCTGTGCCGTCGACACCCCCTGTGCCATCGACACCCGTGCCTTTGACCCTCGAGCAGCAGCACATCACCGCCGTCGAGGGCATCGTGCCCACCCTTCAAAACATCGTCGCAACCGTCAGCCTCGACTGCCGCCTCGACCTCAAAACGATCGCCCTCCACGCCCGCAACATCTGGAAAACAACACACCGCCACATAGTACGACATAGATACCTGTAGAGCCGCAGTTCCCTATTCGCTTGGAGGGACTTGCGTACAGCCACGGACATTATGAGCCAGAGGTGGGTGTCGTTTTACGTCTTTTTCGTTCGTTACTGACCCTCCCCTTACAGCTGTTCCCCGGTCTCATCTACCGCATGATCAAGCCAAAGGTCGTGCTGCTTATCTTCGTGCCGGGCAAGATCGTCTTGACGGGTGCCAAGGTGTGTTTACGTCCCTTTTCTTTCCATGCGTCCCCGCACGCACGCGCGGACGTGATGTCTGCGCCGTTGTCCGATCGTGGTCGTCCCCTTACTGACACCTCCCCAGGTCCGCGAAGAGATCTACACCGCGTTTAACACCATCTACACCGTGCTCTGCGAGTTCCGCAAGCCGTAGCACCCCCAAAATGCATCATCCGCGGAAGGCGTAGAACGTAGTGCACGTACCCTTCTCGCGGCCACGATTACCTATCTTATTTCGTTTCTTCTCTGGTCTCATGCGCATATCCATCACTCCACATACTATCCATACGCAATACATACAACCAACATACATAACGTACATACAGCTTGAAGCAATCAATACATTTCGTGAACGAACACTCTACTCTTTTTTGAATGTCAGACGAGCCCTTCAACGTCCTGCAGGAGATCTGTAAAGCTGCGCGCCCACCCCCGTGACATTCAGTGACAATGTGGCTCTTTCTACCTGGGTAGCAGGCATCGTTCCGGGAGCAAATTATAAAGAGGTAGAAACCTCTCTTTATTGCGTAAGAACACGCCTGAATTTTTCCGGGGCTTCGAGATGAGCGGACATAGAGAAATTCAGTAACAGTCCATATCACCCAACACGCCTGGCAATGAGCTAACTATATGTTCCCTTCGCTGAATCCCTTAGTTCTTTTGCAGGTACATGCATTAGATATGTAGTAATAAATCCCGGAGGTTACCGGGGCCAAAAGCGCACAGCCAAAAAAAAAAAAACAGTAAATCGGAATTCAGGTAGATAGGACGACTCTCGCCTTTCCGCTGCCGGAGCATGGCTGTCACACCGGACCTGCCAAGCCGGTCCACCTCAAGTCCGCCGCGGCATTCGTTTATGTATGCCGTGCTGCATTCCTTTATGTATGCCTCGCCGCTCCCAAACCATCTCCTCCCTCCGCAGTCATGGACAAAAAAGCGTCAACCTGTAAACGGTGTCGAGCGATGAAGATTGCGAGCTGTGTTTACTTCCAATTAGCCCGGGTTTTCTGATGTTTCGACTAGCGATGTGACGGCAAAGATCCTTGCGATCCGTGCTCCAGAGCGCGCACCGAAGTGAGCTGTAATTATACCAGCACTCCGACCATCGTATCTGGATCCGACCTCCGGAAAGGGGCAGCGTGTTTGGCTTGTCGGTGGGCATCCGTGTTTTCGCTAGTGAATACGCTGAATTTTATAGCTAATGCAGGCGTAAAAAGAAGGCATGTACTGCGGTTGCTTGTCTTTACTGAAGAACTTGTTTCTCATCTATACGCCTCAGAAATGCAGTGGAAATTGGCCATGTCTCGCATGCGTTGCCGCCCGAAAGGAAGATGACTGCAAATTCGCCGATAATAGCCAGTTGAGCTCCACGAGAGCCCTGATTGAGCGGGCTCGCGAGCTGAAGAAGCTTCTTTATTTGGCCAAACAGAGGAGTCCAGATATCTTGGACCAGCTAGACCCGGACGTCTTAAATGAACTGGATCAACTGTGTTTTACATCGGATCCAATGCCTCTCACAATTCGGGAAGACGCCGAAGGGGCTGTCGCTAGTAGCAACGAAGCTGGGCCTTCGTCGGACCCTATTCTGAAACCTGACTCCTCCGAGCACTCGCCAGTTACACTGGTACATGAAAACCCAAATCTAGGCGATTCTCTCGATGGGGTTCCTAATCTTGGTATTGCGACGGAGACCGAAGAAGAGAAATTATTTCGCTTGTCAGTACTGTTCCTTAATAGTCTACCTCTCCCCGCTCAATATTCCGAGAAGGCGAGCTCTCTTCCTGCAGATTGCCCCAACGTACGGATTCAGGCTGTCCCTGAAGAAACTCGATGCTATCGCAAAGGGTGATATGACGGGTCTCGTCGTCCATCCTATTCTGGTACATGTCTGTCATCTCTGGGGATATCTCCTCGACTTCCTGAAACGGACTGGAACTTTGGTCGGCTTTGAAATCGAAGAGGAATCAATACACATGCAGCTGATCCAGGGGTCGCTTGACGGAATGTTTGGACCCGCTCCGAACCCAGTCACATCCATCTTGACATGTACGACTGTCTCTCTCTACTTTTTCAAAAAAATGCAGTTGGATCGAGGTCAAACGTTTTTGGCTGCTGCTAGCAAAGTAGCTCTCGAGTATGACATAGATTTGAGGTGTCTGGCTAACGTTTCCTCTGGCGAGATCGATCGGGAGTTTTCTATTCTCCCCAGCAATGATGGCGATGAAATGCGCGCTGTTTTTTCTCATCTGATATATGTCGCGACTGCGCTTCACCTACTTATGGAGAAACCGCTACTGGTCGATGTGCGGCTTGTAGATAAGTTCCGCCGCTTGATGGTATGTGTTTTAATTCAACAGTAATACATTCGTTTACTCATTCATTCTTCTTTCTTCAGAGTACGCAGGTGGCTGCACATGTCGACATGAATTTCATGCGAGCCAAAAGTGTCCGGCTCTTTGCAGAAGCCCGCCAGCTGACGTCGACGTGGGATGGTTCAGCATCGAGTACACCGCATTGCATCGAACTAATAGCGCCGCTTACTATTCCAAAATAGGTCCAAGACCGCCTACTTGGTCTGAACGATACTGGAAATTGATCGAGCTACTACATTCACACATTGGCCACCTGCAATCCGCAATCCTGAAGGTTTCATTCAGTGCAAATAGCACGGGACTAGTTTTGAAACACTCCACGATCCTCGCTCTTGCGGCCCTCGCCGACCTGCATGCCACCTTTGCACCCTCCCACCGAGAATCGTCAAGGCGCTATCGCAGCGTCCTAACTGAGATTGTGAGCATATCCAGCACGTTCTCATCAGACGATTTTCAATACCTGGGCCCGATTTTGTCGGTACGTGGCTTGCATGATGCCTTGGCTCCACAATTTACTTACATCCCAGTTGTGTTGGACGGTTGCGACCCAGAGGATTATTGAAAATAGGATCGTCTACGAAAACCAAAACACTATTATCACCACGATCCAACAATGCAATCAGAATCTGAAGCAAGCCTATCAGGACCAGAACGCATTCATGCCCGATTTGATAGACGATCGACCTACTTGATAGGAGGAGGAGGAGGATGTATTACCACGGTGGTCGCATATTATTTAACCCAACGCATGATATGTATACAAGTCAAATACAAGTTGACACGAACGAACTGGTTGTTGTTCGCTGGCCGGGAGAAGAACAGAATGTGGTTTCAATGACCACCAAGCTTTAGCAAGCGAGGTACGAGCTTCATTTGTTAAAGCGTTTGGCTAGGAGAGACTAGGACGACTCTTGCCTTCCGCTGCTGGAGAATGCTGTCATACCGGACCTGCCAAGCCGGTCCACCTCAAGTCCGCATTCATTTATGTATGCCTCGCCGCTCCCAAAGGATCTCCTCCCTCCGCAGTCATGGACAAAATAGCATCAACCTGTACGCGATGTCGAGCGATGAAGATTGCGAGTTGAGTTTACTTCCTAATTAGTTCGAGTTCCCTGATTTTTCTACTAGCGATGTGACGGCAAAGATCCTTGCGGTCCATGCTCCAGAGCGCGCACCAAAGTGACCTGCAATTATACCAGCACTTCGACCACTGTGTATGTATCCGAACTCCGGAAAGGGGCGGCATGTTCAGCTTGTCGGTGGCCATCCGTGTTTTCGTTAATGGACACGCTGAACTTTATAGCTAATGCAGGCGTAAAAAGAAGGCATGTACTGCGGTTGCTTGTCTTTACTCAAGAACTTGTTTCTCATCTATGCACCTCAGAAATGCAGTGGAAATTGGCCATGCCTCGCATGCGTTGCCGCCCGAAAGAAAGATGACTGCAAATTCGACGAGAACAGTCAATTGAGCTCAGCGAGAGCCCTCATTGAGCGGACTCGCGAACTGGAGAAACTTCTTCATCAAGCTAAACAGATGACTCCAGATTTCTTGGACTACCAGCTAGACCCGGGCGTCTTAAATGAACTGGATCAACTGGGTTTTGCATCGGATCCAATGCCTCTCACAATTCGAGAAGACGCTGAAGCCGTCGTTAGTAGCAACGAAGCTGGGCCTTCGTCGGACCCTATTCTAAAACCCGTCTTCTTCGAGCTCTTGCCGGTTACACTGGGACATGATACTGCCCGAAACCCAAATCTAGGTTCACATCTTGGCGTCACGCCGGAGACCGAAGAACAGAAATTATTTCACTTGTCAGTACTCTTCCTTAAAGTCTACCCCCTTCCCACACTCACTCTTCCGAGAAGCCAAAATCTTTTTCTGCAGGCGGCCCCGCAGGTCGGATTCAGCCTGTCACTGAAGAAACTCGATGCTATTGCAAAGGGTGATATGACGGGTCTCGTCGTCCATCCTGTTCTGGTACATGTCTGTCATCTCTGGGGATATTTCCTCGACTTTCAGATACAGAATGGAACTTTGGTCCGCTTTGAAATCGAAGAGGAATCAGCACACGTGCAGCTGATCCAGGGGTCGCTTGACGGAATGTTTGGACCCGCTCCGACCCCAATCACATCCCTCATAACATATAACGCTGTTTCTACCTACTTTTTCAAAAAAGGGCTTCTCAATCGAGGTCAAGAGTATTTAGCTGCTGCTAGCAAAGTAGCTCTCGAGCATGACATGGATTTGGCGTGTTTGGGGACTGTTTACTCAGAGAAGATAGACCAGGGGTTTTCTGTCTTCCCCAACAATGATGACGATGAAATGCGCGCTATTTTTTCGCATCTGATCTATATCGGGACTGCCACTCACTTGGTTAAGCTGAGCCCGCTAGTGGTCGATGCGCGGCTCGTGGATACGTTCAACCTCCTAACGGTATGTGTTTTATAAAATAAACCGACGCATGCGCGGTACATTAGCTTGCTCACTCTTTCTTCTTTCCTCAGAGTACGCAGGCACATGTCGACGTGAATTTCATGAGAGCCAAAAGTGTCCGGCTCTTTGCAGAAACCCGCCAGTTGACGTCGACGTGGAATGGTTCGGCATCAAGTACATCGCATTGTATCGAATTAATACTATTTCATAATAGGTCCAAGTCCGCCTCCCTTGTGGTTTGACCGATACTGGAAATTGATCGAGCAAATACACTCGCACATCGGGCTCCTGCAGCCAGCAGCCCTAAAGGTTTTATTCATTCCAGACTACCATATCGTCGGACTAGTTTTGAAGCACTCCACGATCCTCGCTCTTGCGGCCCTTGCCGACCTGCATGCCATTTTTGCACCCGTCAAGGCGCTATCGCGACGCCCTAACTGAGACTGAGCATATCCAGCACGTTCTCATCGGACGATTTTCAATACCTGGGCCCGATTTTGTCGGTACGTGGCCTGCATGATGCGTTGGCTCCACAATTTACTTACATCCCAGTTGTGTTGGACGGTTGCGACCCAGGGGATTATCGAAAATAGGATCGTCTACGAAAACCAAAACTCCATTATCACCACGATCCGGCAATACAATCAGAATCTGAAGCAAGCCTTTCTGGAGCAGAACGCTTTCATGCCCGATTTGATAGAACGCACGATGGATCGACCTACTTGACAGGAGGAGGATGTATTACCGCGGCATTTAACCCCATGTATGATATGTATATGAGTTGATACGAACGGACTCGCTGTTGTTCACTGGAGAAGAGCAGAATGTGGTTTCAGTGGCCACCAAGCTTTATCAAGCGAGGTATGAGCTTCATTTGTTAAAGCGTCTGTCTAGGAGAGACTACCGCCAAGCCGTTTTTTTTTGGCGCAGAGTTTCTCATGTGGCGGTTGAAGTTCTTCGCTGAAGTTTTTATGCCGCTGAGCTGTGGCTTCTACCCATTCCGAGAATTGTCACATATTTTTTGCACATGTCTCTCATTTAATATGCATTGAACTTAAAGCCTTACCTTCAGAACCACAGTTACTCGCAAAGGGCGTGATATTCAACCAGAACTACGTTTCTTCACCGCGTCCACTGGCACTATATCACATTGATATCCGCAGCCTTCTCCGACATGTGCAATTGGTGGCATGTAATTAGCTTACTAGAAACCCATCGAACTTCAGGATCTGTCCCCAGTTACTCTGCCTCACCGTGCGCCAGCCAATCTTCCTGCCATCTTGGAGTGAGCTGCACATACGCGCCTACGAAGCGCAAGACATCGTTGAGTTAAAAACTGTTAAAAAGAAGTAGCTCGACCTCAACCTGGATGCACTACTGGATTTGTATACCCTCCTTCGAGTTATCGCTCCATCCAATCGCAGTTCGAATTCTCTTACGATCTGCCAAAGGATCGCTGAGATGGCCTGTTGTTTATGGCGCGCTTTTTTCGCGTCATTAACTGTACTTTGACGAATACTTTTTGCGACGCGTTCGATCACGGGATGGAGATCTTGGCATCACCGCTACCCCATTCAGCACTGCTTATCGCCGATTGCCGCTTTCCCTGCTGCAACCACTTCCACTGGCCGAGCAAGTCGCGAGCGCCTGTATGTACCGCGGTTCAACGTTTAACCGCAGTTTGCCATACACCATCTGGGTCTCACCACGACACAACCTTCAAGCCTCAAGCGGTCCCGGGCCCTCAGCAGTACTGGAGTCTGTTCGTTTTATACCCCTGCCAGTGAGGCCTTAGCGCTCAACCCCCGCCCCAGTGACGCTTCGAATTCCCGCACCGCACCATCACTCGTTCATGCACTGTCGCTGCGCACACTCGCTCACGCGCCCCCGCTGCTGCGCCATTTATCTCGCTGCGCTTTCTGCTCCGTGCCTCAGCAATGTAACACGGCACTGCGCCGGTATCTCTCTGCGGCACATACTGCGCTCGTTCGATGACTCCCCACATCAAGTAGACCGATCTCTCGTACGAAGACAATTCTCTACGGTTGTCTCCACTGCAAGCCATTCTACGATGGACTTGCATGTCCGCGTTACAATTTACTGGCGCGGCAGTTCGCGGCACTGCTGCGTGACTGCGTCGACACCGGGTCAATACCGCCCCTTATTGTCGTGGCCGCTCAGGCCAGTTAGCTCAACGATCACTCGGGGCACCTCAAATTGTGGTGCCCTTTATAGCAAGACACGTCAACACCTCCAAACAAGTTCTTATTTGTCTCGCTCGTCAAGTCACTTTTGGTCGCTCGAACGCGTCTGCATTGCAGCAGCAACATGGACTTGCTTTGCCCGGTGGTGGGAACCCATACCAGACCCAGAACGGCCTCGCCCTGCCTGGCCCGTCGCCTTTGTCCCCGTCCACCTAGAACCCGAGCAGCAGCAGCCCCCACCACCGCCAGCAAAGTCTCTCACACCTCCCCCTAATGCCGTGGCGGGTCCGTCGACACCCCCTGTGCCATCGACACCCGTGCCTTTGACCCTCGAGCAGCAGCACATCACCGCCGTCGAGGACATCGTGCCCACCCTCCAAAACATCATTGCAACCGTCAACCTCGACTGCCACCTCGACCTCAAAACGATCGCCCGCAACGCCCGCAACGCAGAGTACAATCCCAAGGTTGGTACCGTATGCTGCTTCTGATGATATAACACGTCGAGCTACTTGTTTCGCGTGTTACTAGCGTTTTGCCGCGGTCATCATGCGCATCCGCGACCCCAAGACGACCGCGCTCATCTTCGCGTCGGGCAAGATGGTCGTCACGGGGGCCAAGTCCGAGGACGACTCGCGGCTTGCGTCGCGCAAGTACGCCCGCATCGTGCAGAAGCTCGGCTTTGACGCAAAGTTCTCCGAGTTCAAGATCCAGAACATTGTCGGGGGCTGCGACGTCAAGTTCCCCATTCGCTTGGAGAGACTTGCGTACAGCCACGGACAGTTCAGCAGCTATGAGCCAGAAGTGGGTGTCGTTTTACGTCTTTTTCGTTCATTGCTGACCCCTTTACAGCTGTTCCCAGGCCTCATCTACCGCATGATCAAGCCAAAGGTCGTCCTGCTTATCTTCGTATCGGGCAAGATCGTCTTGACGGGTACCAAGGTGTGTTTGCGTCCCTGTTCTTTCCATGCGTCCCCGCACGCACGCGCGGACGTGATGTCCGCGCCATCGTCCCATCGTGGTCGTCCCCTTACTGACACCTCCCCAGGTCTGCGAGGAGATCTACACCGTGTTCAACACCATCTACACCGTGCTCTGCGAGTTCCGCAAGCCGTAGCACCACCCCCCAAAATACATCATCCGCGGAAAGCGTAGAACGTAGTGCACGTACCCTTCTCGTGGTCACGATTACCTATCTTATTTCGTTTCTTTTTCTCTGGTCTCATGCGCATATCCATCACTCCACATACTATCATCCATACGCAATACATACAACCAACATACATAACGTACATACAACTTGAAGCAATCAATACATTTCGTGAACGAACACTTTTTTTTTGAATGTCAGACGAGCCCTTCAGCGTCCTGCAGGACATCTGCAAAGCTGCGCAACTGCAAATCCGCGTCCCCGACATCATACAGAAATTCGCCGACAATGCCGCGGATGGGGTCATTGGCGTATGGGAAAACGCGCATGCTGTCCATAGCGTTTTCCACCGCCGAGAACGTCCACTCTTCCGCAAGGCCCCTCCCGTGACGTTCAGTGACAATGTGGCTCTTTCTACCTGGGTCGTAGGCACATCCTTCCGGGAGCAAATTATGAAGAGGTAGAAACTCCCTTTATTGCGTAAGAACACGCCTGGATTTTTCCAGGCTTCACGATGAGCGGACATAGAGTGAGAGAGAAATTCAGTAACATTCCATATCACTGCCCTCTCATCAACACGCCTGGCAGTGACGAGCTAACTATATGCTCCCTTCCCTGAATCCCTTAGTTCTTTTACAGGTAGAATGCATTAGATATGTATGTAGTGATAAAACCCGGAGGATGCCGGGGCCAAAAGCGCACAGTCGAAATTCAGGTAGACAGGACGACTCTTGCCTTTCCGCCAACTTAGAGGCAAGCGGCAATTCCCGGCCGGACATTAACTGCTCCCCAAATCGGAAATAGAGCATATCTGCACGGGCCAAAACGCCCGTTTGATTCTAAAAATGATGCCTGATTCCAGAAATGTTGGGGCAGCCTAAAGGGGAATGGGTGACACGAAAAAGAACGACCATGGTGCTGCTGTCGGTCATTTTACCCCAATTAAATTCCAGTACCATCCTCACATAGACTCTTCTTTAATCTGAAAATTGCATCTGTAAATTAAGTGTGGGAGTTGCCGCAAAGTCGAGGGTAGCGTGAAGTTACTCAGAAGTCACACTGAGATTTCATCAAATTTCTGACGTCGCCTAAAAACATGGAGTGATCTCCAAAATAAAAACGGTCGTGCAGATATGCTCTAATGCCGGACCCGGCGATAACTTTGTCGGCCAAATTGAAATACACTCTTTTGGGGTGATACGATCACCGCGAACACCAGAACAGACCAGAACCGCGCCCACCTCAAGTCCGCATTTATTTATGTATGTCGCGCCGCTCCCAAAGCATCTTCTCCCTCCGCAGTCATGGACAAAAAAGCGTCAACCTGTACACGGTGTCGAGCCATGAAGATTGCAAGTTGAGTTTACTTTCAATTAGCCCGAGTTTCCTGATATTTCTACCAGCGATGTGACGGCAAAGATCCTTGCGGTCCGTGCTCCAGAGCGCGCACCGCAGTGACCTGTAACCATACAAGCACTCCAACCACCGTATATGTACCCGAACTCCGGAAAGGGGCAGCATGTTTAGCTTGTCGGTGGGCATCCTTGTTCAGTTGATGGACACGCTATGTTACAACTAATGCAGGCGTAAAAAGAAGGTATTGTGGTTGCTTGTCTTCATTGAAGAACTTGTTTCTTATCTATACGCCTCAGAAATGCAGTGGAAATTGGCCATGTTTCGCATGTGTTGCAGCCCGAAAGGACGATGACTGCAAGTTCGACGATAGCAGCCAGTTGAGCTCCACGAGAACCCTCATTGAGCGGGCTCGCGAACTGGAGAAGCTTCTTTATCAGGCCAAACAGAGGAATCCAGATGTCTTGGACCAGCTAGACTCGGGCGTCTTGAATGAATTGGATCAGCTGGGTTTTACATCGGATCCAGTGCGTCTCATTCGGGAAGATGCCGAAGGGGCCGTCGCTAGTAGCAACGAAGCTGGGCCTTCGTCGGACCCTATTCTGAAACCCGACTCCTCCGAGCTCTTGCCAGTTACACTGGTACATAAAAATCCAAATCCAGGCGATTCTCTCGATGTGGTTTCACATCTTGGTATTACGACGGAGACCGAAGAAGAGAAATTATATCGCTTGTCAGTACTCTTCCTTAATAGTCTACCTCTTCCCGCTCAATATTCCGAGAAGGCGAGCTCTCTTCCTGCAAGCGGCCCCGACGTACGGATTCAGCTTGTCACTGAAGAAACTCGATGCTATCGCAAAGGGTGATATGACGGGTCTCGTCGTCCATCCTGTTCTGGTACATGTCTGTCATCTCTGGGGATATCTCCTCGACTTCCTGGAACGGACTGGAACTTTGGTCCGCTTTGAAATCGAAGAAGAATTAACATACATGCGACTGATCCAAGAGTCGCTTGACGGAATGTTTGGACCCGCTCCGAACCCAGTCACATCCATCTTAACATATACAACTGTCTCTCTCTACTTTCTCAAAAAAGGGGTTTTCAATCGAGGTCAAGAGTTTTTGGCTGCTGCTAGCAAAGTAGCTCTCGAGCATGACATAGATTTGGCGTGTCTGGTTAACGTTTCCTCTGGCGAGATCGATCAGGAGTTTTCTGCCTTCCCCAGCAATGATGACGATGAAATGCGCGCTGTTTTTTCTCATCTGATCTATGCCGCGACTGCGGTTCACTTGGTTGTGAAGAGCCCACTATGGGTTGATGCGCGGCTTGTAGATAAGTTCCGCCTCCTGATGGTATGTGTTTTAATTGAACAGTAATACATTCGTTTGCTCATTCTTTCTTCTTTCTTCAGAGTACGCAGGTGGCTGCATATGTCGACATGAATTTTATGCGAGCCAAAAGTATCCGGCTCTTTGCAGAAGCCCGCCAGTTGACGTCGACGTGGGATGGTCCAGCATCGAGTACATCGCATTGCATCGAACTAATAGCACCGCTTACTATTCCAAAGTAGGTCCAACTCCGCCTACCCTGTGGTTTGGACGATACTGGAAATTGATCGAGCCACTACATTCACACATTGGCCACCTGCAATCCGCAGTCCTGAAGGTTTCATTCAGTGCAAACTACTATAGCACGGGACTAGTTTTGAAATTCTCCACGATCCTCGCTCTTGCAGCCCTCGCCGACCTGCATGCCATTTTTGCACCCTCCCACCCAGAATCGTCAAGGCGCTATCGTGACACCCTAATTGAGATTGTGAGCGTCTCCAGCACGTTCACACGAGGTGATTTTCAATACCTGGGCGTGATTTTGTCGGTACGTGGCGTGCATGATGCCTTGGCTCCATAGTTTACTTACATCCCAGTTATGTTGGACGGTTGCGACCCAGGGGATTCTTGAAAATAGGATCGTGTACGAAAACCAAAACTCCATTATCGCCACGATCCAACAATGCAATCAGAATCTGAAGCAAACCTTTCTGGACCAGAACGCTTACATGCCCGATTTGAAAGAACGCACGATGGATCGACCTACTTGATAGGAGGAGGAGGAGGATGTATTATCACGGTGGTCGCATATTATTTAACCCAGCGCATGATATGTATACAAGTTGACACGAACGGACTGGTTGTTGTTCGCTGGCCGGGAGAAGAACAGAATGTGGTTTCAGTGACCACCAAGCTTTAACAAGCGAGGTACGAGCTTCATTTGTTAAAGCGTCTGGCTAGGAGAGACTAGGACGACTCTTGCCTTCCGCTGCTGGAGAATGCCAGCTGTCATACCGGACCTGCATCACCAAATGCGGAAAAATATTACGAGCGCTTATATGCGGTTATCATCGGCATAATCCTCACAAACCTCGCCATTATTGTGAGGTCGCTTATAATCGCATCTGCCCGGGTATCATGTTCACAGATCACACAATAATTGTGGAGTTCACAGCACCTGCAACCACATATAAGGGCTTTTCTGCGCTTCCAATCAGGTGTAAGACAGGTGCAATAGGACTAGATATCTAGTATCCATTCCAAAGCCTTCTCAGTTGTGGGCAGGCGTGTTTATGATAGGAGAAACGAAGTAATATTCAAGAGGTAGGTAAACTACGAGATTAAGCGGGAACCTTAGTCTCCCAGGAATGGTTGATGTCCGGCACAATGCGGGGGCGAATGAGCTGAGAGTACCGTTGCATGAATTCGAGCTTGGAGCACAGATGTGGAATATGGAATGTTGACGATTTGAGTATCTTGACGACGTCCAGAAACAACACGAGGAATGTGTTTACGGGGGCTGAGAGCAAGCTTGATGAAACAGGATACTTTGCGCAATTTGAAGTTGGAAGGCGGCGCAGAGGAACAGGCTCGCAGCAACAGCAGAGGATAGCAGACACATTCGAGAGACATTCTCCGAGAGGCGGAATTTGAAGACGGAGGACAGGGAAGTACTTGTAGACTTGGGGAGTGCTTGTGGCACCCTAAGGCATGGCGGCCTCATTGAGGAATTTGAGAGCTTTGATGCAGCATTGAGGAGCTTGAGAGAAAAACCAAGCCACACGAGAACACCATTCAAGGGGGGCTACCCGCATATGCGCTCGAGCACTGCGAGGTCGAGGAACTCGATCCCGCGAGCGCGCAATTTTGGTGTCTGTGTCCGTATCAACGATGGTGTTGGCAATGGCATTGTGCGGAGGTTGTAGGGGGCAACGAGGTTGACATGGACGGAAACGGAGAGGGAGGAGACGAGCAGAAGTTGCGACCAACATGGCTGTGCCAGCACGTGATAAGATGCACTGCCAAACATTGCGCACGGACCATCGGCCTGAGATCTCCGCAATTCTTTTTGGAACTTTTTGTGGCCTGTTTGTGGCGCACAAAATTCGTACTTATGTTCTTTCCGGAGGACCAGAGTATGTATATATTTCTTGAGCTGCGGCGACAAAATTCCACAACACCACCTACTAGTAGCCAACTAGTAGCGATTCAAATTAAGAAGGGACAGTCTCTACAGATGACATTTAGTCTTGCTTGCAGTGGAGTCCGTCACTAAGAGTACGCTGAAAAATTAATTCTGGTAGATTATTTTCTTCCATATTCTACTAGTCCGCTTCGCAGTTTGTTAACCTGTATTACTATTAGGTGTTCATGACCACCATGTCAGTAGATACAAGTGTGGGAGATGCTCGTCTGCGAGGATCTGCGATGTGCAGTAATCTGCAATAATTGTGTGAGATTGTGAGCGCTTGTGAGCGCGTCCAATTTGGGACAACTATTGTGCAAATGTCATGATCCTCACAAGCCGAAATCTTATTTTTCCGGATTTGGTGATGTGCCAAGCCGGTCCACCTCAAGTCCGCATTGATTTATGTATACCTCGCCGCTCCCAAAGGATCTCCTCCCTCCGCAGTCATGGACAAAATAGCATCAACCTGTACGCGATGTCGAGCGATGAAGATGGCAAGTTGAGTTTACTTCCTAATTAGCTCGAGTTCCCTGATTTTTCTACCAGCGATGTGACGGCAAAGATCCTTGCGGTCCGTGCTCCAGAGCGCGCACCAAAGTGACCTGTAATTATGTCAGCACTTCGACCGCTGTGTATGTATCCGAACTCCGGAAAGGGGCAGCGTGTTCAGCTTGTCGGTGGGCATCCTTGTTTCGTTAATGGACACGCTGAATTTTATAGCTAATGCAGGCGTAAAAAGAAGGCATGTACTGCGGTTGCTTGTCTTTACTCAAGAACTTGTTTCTCATCTATGCACCTCAGAAATGCAGTGGAAATTGGCCATGTCTCGCATGCGTTGCCGCCCGAAAGAAAGATGACTGCAAATTCGACGAGAACAGTCAATTGAGCTCAGCGAGAGCCCTCATTGAGCGGACTCGCGAACTGGAGAAACTTCTTCATCAAGCTAAACAGATGACTCCAGATTTCTTGGACTACCAGCTAGACCCGGGCGTCTTAAATGAACTGGATCAACTGGGTTTTGCATCGGATCCAATGCCTCTCACAATTCGAAAAGACGGTGAAGCCGTCATTAGTAGCAACGAAGCTGGGCCTTCGTCGGACCCTATTCTAAAACCTGTCTCCTTCGAGCTCTTGCCAGTTACACTGGGACATGATACTGCTGGAAACCCAAATCTAGGCGGTTCTCTCGATGTGGTTTCACATCTTGGCGTCACGCCGGAGACCGAAGAACAGAAATTATTTCGTTTGTCAGTACTCTTCCTTAAAGTCTACCTCCTTCCCACACTCAATCTTCCGAGAAGCCGAAATCTTTTTCTGCAGGCGGCCCCGCAGGTCGGATTCAGCCTGTCACTGAAGAAACTCGATGCTATTGCAAAGGGTGATATGACGGGTCTCGTCGTCCATCCTGTTCTGGTACATGTCTCTCATCTCTGGGGATATTTCCTCGACTTTCAGATACAGAATGGAACTTTGGTCCGCTTTGAAATCGAAGAGGAATCAGCACACATGCGGCTGATCCAAGGGTCGCTTAACGGAATGTTTGGACCCGCTCCGACCCCAATCACATCCCTCATAACATATAACACTGTTTCTACCTACTTTTTCAAAAAAGGGCTTCTCAATCGAGGTCAAGAGTATTTAGCTGCTGCTAGCAAAGTAGCTCTCGAGCATGACATGGATTTGGCGTGTTTGGGGACTGTTTACTCAGAGAAGATAGACCAGGGGTTTTCTGTCTTCCCCAACAATGATGACGATGAAATGCGCGCTATTTTTTCGCATCTGATCTATATCGGGACTGCCACTCACTTGGTTAAGCTGAGCCCGCTAGTGGTCGATGCGCGGCTCGTGGATACGTTCAACCTCCTAACGGTATGTGTTTTATAAAAATAAACCGACACATGCGCGATACATTAGCTTGCTCATTCTTTCTTCTTTCCTCAGAGTACGCAGGCGGCTACTAGTACACATGTCGACGTGAATTTCATGAGAGCCAAAAGTGTCCGGCTCTTTGCAGAAACCCGCCAGTTGACGTCGACGTGGAATGGTTCGGCATCAAGTACATCGCATTGTATCGAATTAATACTATTTCATAATAGGTCCAAGTCCGCCTCCCTTGTGGTTTGACCGATACTGGAAATTGATCGAGCAAATACACTCACACATCGGGCTCCTGCAGCCAGCAGCCCTAAAGGTTTCATTCATTCCAGACTACCATATCGTCGGACTAGTTTTGAAACACTCCACAATCCTCGCTCTTGCCGCCCTTGCCGACCTGCATGCCATTTTTGCACCCTCCCATCCAGAATCGTCAAGGCGCTATCGCGACGCGCTAACTGAGACTGTGAGCATATCCAGCACGTTCTCATCGGACGATTTTCAATACCTGGGCCCGATTTTGTCGGTACGTGGCCTGAATGATGCCTTGGCTCCACAATTTACTTACATCCCAGTTGTGTTGGACGGTTGCGACCCAGGGGATTATCGAAAATAGGATCGTCTACGAAAACCAAAACTCCATTATCACCACGATCCGGCAATGCAATCAGAATCTGAAGCAAGCCTTTCTGGAGCAGAACGCTTTCATGCCCGATTTGATAGAACGCACGATGGATCGACCTACTTGACAGGAGGAGGATGTATTACCGCGGTGGTCACATTATTTAACTCCATGTATGATATGTAATACGAACGGACTGGTTGTTGTTCACTGGAGAAGAACACTTTGAGCGATGTGAACTTCAAGTTTTTACTACGCGTTACGGTTTCCACCATACGTACAGTATTCCCAATTTGAATCCTGAAGCTTCAGAGCTTTGATAGCTTCCCTCGGCTGCCAGCGTTTACTATTTTACTCAGGGGTTCCAATTATCCTGCTGCATGCATCTATCTTTCAAATAAATCGACAACTCCCCGCCGAGAAGAAATCATGGCGACGACTTTCCCCTCAAATGAGAAGATATCCCCGCCACTGGTAACGACAAGGTTATTTCCTGCTTGCGTTGGCTGTATTCCAAGGAGTTCCTCGATGTTGGACGATGCCATAGCAAGTGCGGCCTCTTTAGATATCGAACTATTGGACTCAAGCGCAACCTAGCGTACATAATAATTAGCGTTTTCTTACATAGACGCTGTCGAGAAAGCATACCCAAGCCATGTCGAATCGCAGATCTAGTGAGGTATTCAGTAACCAGAAACCAAAAAGAGGAAGCGAAGAAAGTTTACTGAGAGCAGCCCAGGCGGATGAGAGAAGGCTCCCCTGCGGGCCTAGTCCGACAGTGACGTTGTGCACAGCTAGCCAGGCGGCCGAGCTTTGAGCACTTAGCGGAGGGCCCGAAAGACTAGTAAACACAATCAGCCATTATAAACGGTACGAAGGCAAGGCCAACGCACATTCTTCTCTGCTCCCATGTATAGGGATACGACCGTGAAGGCGCCAAAATGACTCCGACGTTCGCGGCGGCAAGCTCTGATGCCAGTAAGTGTGCCTCTGCGCCGCCAATTATGGTCATTTTCATCGCTTTGCCATTTTTCACTTCCACTTCTTTTTTCAGCAGGAGCAGAGTCGCGATGATGTCAGCACTATCGACAGTAATAACCAGGGGAATAATGCCCTAGATAAATAAATAGTTCGTTGATCATGAGCGCATAAAGTCTAAGAACAGCGCACCTCGCTGGCCTGTCTGAAATGTTTACTTGTGTGAGTGTCAAGAAGCAGCCGTCGAAGCGTCGCAATCTGAGTGCTGACAGAGCTCGCGAGGTTGAGGCTGATCTTGACGTGAAGAGCCACTATTTCCTGCAATACAGCTCCCGTTTCCAACTTGTGAGGGGATCCAAGGGAGAAGAACACGCTGAGACCTTGCAAGAATCCGAGTCCAGGTTGCGAGAGAACTCCCTGTCCGGATGGCGCAGTGATCCCGGAGCCAACACCGGCTCGGTACGCGAGGCTTGGCGTTCTCAGTAGGGCCAGGTAAGTAATGGATACGGTTCTACGCACAGTGCATCGCGAGTACCGAATTCAAGGCCATCGACGGCCCTGATCAATGTATCGGTGCCAAGTATGGCCGGGATGTTCTGGGACAGTGGATCCAACACCACGCCATCAGAGGTCGAATCTTCGTACTCTATCTCCTGCAGCCCTAGCTGGGCACCGATCGATACAAGAGCAGGGCATATCGACCCTCCCTGGAGATCTACAACGAGCGCTCCACTGTCGAGGTCGATTAATTCCGCATCAGGCCCAGACCACACTACCACCCCGTTTTCCACGACCACGTTTCCCGCGGGGCGGACAATCGGGATGCTAGCACTACCAGCGTCATCCTTATTGCCCCTGGTCCAGAAACTGGATACATTGCGGAAGACGACCGTCCCAGTCGTCGGGCGCGGCGCTTCAAGAGGCGGGAGCCCGTCAAATTCAACTGCGGCCTGCCTCTCCTGGTCCCAATTCGGCGTTTTCGGCGCATGTTGGTGCGAGGCAGGTTTTTCCGACACATATGGGCTGGGGAACTGGGGGATGCCGTCGATGAAGACCTGGGACGGGGTGGCGCCGAGCGCCAGGGGATGTGAATCCCACACAACGATGTCGGCGTCGTAGCCTGGCGATTGATAATCAGACGTGACCTGATATATACTTATGTAATATACCTGGCTTGACGAATCCAATTCTATGATCCAGGCCCAGGACTTGCGCGGGGGTTGAGGTGACGGAGGCAAGCGCGAGGTTCGTGCCCAGGCCGTAAAAGTGAGCTTGCTGCGCTTCGTGCATGACATAGCGCGCCAAAAGTGCAGGATGGTCGCTCTGCGATGAATAATTGATTTTAGGTTGGCCGCTGCGTGGAGGCACCAACCTTCATTACGACCTTGAATCCGTAGTCCGCCAGGATACGCGGGGCAAACTCCGAATGTCTGTACGCTTCGCGTTTGTATCTAAATGGAAGGATATGAAATCCAAAAAAAGTGAATAAAGAAGAAGCGGACCTCCCACAAGTGGCAAACATGGCCACGGCAGGCGGACGTCCTGTACAGACATCTTCAATCGGACACCTCGTCCGGAGGACAAGGAAACACACCGTAAGTGCGGTTCAACACCTCGGGGACGAGGTATGCTTCTGCAAAATCTATGTTGAGCTCAGAACGAGATTGATTCTGAAGGGGACGAACCCTGCGCGTGGTGGAACGCTGCGACCTCGAATTTGAATTCATTCGACAAGCGAACGAACGCGTCGATATCTACAGCCTCGTAGCAGTGGGTGTGCACCTACAGTAACAGCATGAGCACCTAGTGGAGGTACATATGTATGAGGAAAACCACCTTCACTTTCCCCCTCAGAACGTCCACGAGTGCCTCCCAGGCTAATTCTGACGGGAACTCGCCGAGGCCTGTCCACTGCCCCGCGAGTGCCTTGGAGCAGTACTGGTCTTGCGCGTTTTTTATCGTCCGCGCGTGCTCATATCTACACACATAAAAAACGTCTCGGCGGCTTTGAAATACGTGTAAGTACTTACCCTTGTCGCATAAGCCAAACTGTTTCCATCCGCGTGCCGACGTAGGAGGCTATGAGATATCAATAACTCGATACGAAGGGAGATGAGGATGCGCACCAGGGTTTTCACCTGGGAGCTGCTCGTTAGCATTCTGAGTTACATAGAATGACGGTACGAACCACACGCATGCCTGGGACGGGAGAGAGCTCAGAACGATCATGTTTACCTATAAAATAGTGCAACGAACTTCATATGCCTCCACCGAGGAGGGACTCCTTCGCGGTCCACTTCGGACGCGGTCCCATCAAGCTCAAAGGGCGGCTCCAGCAGAAGAGACGAGGGCGACCGCTCCTGGGTCGGCCGGAGCTTGGCCACAAACGCCTGTCCGCCCACCGCATTGGCCGAGCCCGGCAGGATCAGGCTGGTGGTCACGCCGCCCGCAACGGCCAGCGCGAACCCCTCGTCGTGCGTGTTGAGCGCGTCTACGGTGCGCAGCCAGGGCAGAACGAGCGTGGGGGCGGCGTGCGAGTTCAGGTCGTTCGCGCCGTCCAGCATCGGCGCGGCCCACATGCCCAGGTGCGAATGCATGTCGACGATCCTGGATGCTCATTTAGTCAAATCGTATCATGAGAGAGGCAACGAACCCCGGGGTAACCCATGCGCCCTGCAAGATTGTTTAAGCTACTACAATGATTTTTCTGCGGGTCGTACACACACACCTGAGCGTCTATGGTCTCATGCACATGCAAGGCCAACATCGATGGGTCAACGACGCCAACAGCGTGGATAATACCCGCATCCATGAACACGTCCCCCCGCACGACTTCGGAGCCCAGTCCCGTCCATATCGTCGCGTTTCTGATGAGCACCGCGCGCGTCACCCCGGGCTCATATCTGTCGGACTTAGTCCGCCGATGGAAGTTCGGCGGAGGCATAGGTTTGGCATCGAGCGCGCGACACCTGGACAGAATTGCCTCGGGGTGCAGGGGAAGAGTCGTCGATTTCCGCAGGGGGCGGGTTGTCAATGTCCGCAGTGGCTGAAGGAAGAGGCCGAATGCAGAGATGAACAGCAGCAGTGCGAGTAATTTACGCCGGCCTAGTGGCATGCGAGACCTTGCATTTGGCGGGGGAGGTGGAGGTGGAGGTGACATGGTATTCCGTGTATGTGGACCGCAGTAGTTCAAATAAGAGGACGGCGTTCAACATTTTGATCCTGAGTGTCGTAAACCAGAGCAGTCTTTGCGCAATGATCGGGGAGCCGATGCGGGGAAGCCGCCAGACAATACATGTCAACAACCGATATCGTCCATAAAAGGAGATTCGCAGCCTTGCGCAATTTAGTCCACTCCTTGTCCTCTGTACTCGGATTTCATGTTGAAGGCAAACGTCTGATGGCGAAACGCGAGATATCTTGAAAAAAAAACGATCACGGGATCGCGAGACCGAGCTATTCTTAGAGCAATACTACCAATATCTACATTATAACATGAGCCGTAGGGGTATATTCTAATAGATCATGATCCGCATCTAAATAATCATTCTACTTCCACGCGCTCGGCCCTATCTCGCTCGCCAACAGCCCTACCAATGAGTCCTTTGCCTCGCCCTGCAAGAACGTACGGTTCGTGCAAACCACCATGCCCTTCCTGCACCGCGAGAGCATCACATTCACGCGCCTCACATCCGCGAGGAAGCCGATCTTCTCCGAGCGCACCGTCGAGAGGATGATGTAGTCGTCCTCGTTCCCTACATATAGGGACACGCTCAGGATACGCTGATACGAAAGGGCTATGCACTGACCCTGGAACGAATCGACACAGAACACCTTGTTTTCCCACGGGATCTTGGCCGCCTTCAGATTCGTCTCGAGTATAGCGCGTTGGGCGTCGTACGGCGTGATGATGCGGTACGACCGCCGCTTCGCATGGCACCGGCGCGCCTCGGCGATGGCAGCCTGCGCTTCTGCGACGTTCTGTACTCGAGGGTCAAGCCGTGGAACCGGAGAGCAAAAGATGGATGAAACATACAATCCAGCTGCGCCCCTTGGCGACCTCGATGCCCTTGACGTTGACGAAGCGACAACACGGCGTGGTAATGGGATGCACGGTCTTGAGCTTGTTGTCGTAGACGTGTTTGCCGATGAAAGCGCCAAGCTCTTCGGGCATGCTGAGGCAGGATCAGCATCATATTATTTACAAGAAGCGCAAACCAACCGATCTAAATGTTTAGACGAGTCAGCGACCTTTACTCAAAATCCCAACAACGAATACTTACACTGGGTGTCGAGGAAAATGGCCTGCTTGCGCAAATGCTCCATCTCAAAGACGCTCTGCAGCGAATCGATGCTATTTTGCCCATACGGTGGCACTGCAAAGCGGCGGCGATGAGCCACGGAGTGCATGCAAAAAATAAATGCACTAACGCTGCTTGTCGTCTCCAATAAAGACGAGCTTCTGCAACGATTTCGAAAAGAGAGACAGCATGGGTAGGAAATTGCCGATCTCCACCTGCGGCATGTTCAATGTCCAGCCAAGGCCAAAGAGAGCATACGGACCTGACTGGCCTCATCCACCATGACCATTTGCACCGGTACCAGACGCGTGATCGGACCGATTCTCCAGTTGGAAAGCATGCTCAGAGTGGCGAGCACGACGCGAGTGCCTGCGATGCGCCTCTCGACCCCGACGATGTCGTCGTTCAGGTCATCCGACCGGATAACGTTGTCCATGATCTTCCCGTACAGGTGTTCATGCCTACCGAAACCAAAAGCCACATAAGCGGTGCCCCAGCCCAAAGGAACCACACTCACCAATCATGGTGGAAATCTGGACGCGGAAGCACGTCAGGGATAGACCGACTCTGGGACGCAAAACACACCTTTCGAAACAATCAGTGTAAAGTCGCAATCGACGTCCGCGAGCTTCTCCGCGATGTTTTTCACAGCGACGTTGCTCTGCGCAAGCACCCACACCGTGCGTTCCTCGTCCGTCGAAGAAAGGATGCTGACTACAGCCGCCGCGATGACGGTCGTCTTACCCGTCCCCGGCGGCCCCTGCACAAGCGTAACACGGTTCGCATTGTCATTGGACAGAATAGCGCGCACAGCGGCCCGCTGCGAGTCGTTGAGCGTCGCGTGGGGGTAGTAAAGCGAGATATCGTGGGTGGCGCGGGGACTCATCGACCATGCAGGCTTTTCGTCAGGGAGCCAGATGGCCTGGAAGAATGGTTGGCTCGGGAGGGTGGAGGTCCGCTGCAGCGCCTTCAGCACAATGTTTGCACGGTGCACCTCGGCGAGCGTCGGCGCCTCGCGCCCGATGGTGGTGACGCGGATGTTGTCGCCCTGAACTGTGTCCGATGCCAGCGCGATGCGGGCCGCGCGCCCGTCGACAAAAACGGCCTTGCCCGAGACCTTCGATACCTTTCCCTTGACGGTGCTCTCGACCTCCACCCGCTGTCGCGAAGTGAGCATGTATTCGGGAAGAACGGCGAGTAGCCAGACCCACCTGGTTGCTGGAAACCAACACTCGCATCTTGAAGCGCGTCGAGGTGACTTGCAGCGCGCCTTCTTTACAGCTGAACTCGCGCTCCACCTCATTCTCGACGCGCACCGGCTTCAGATCCGTCAGGAGCCGCGCCCCGCGGGTCATTTGCGCCAAAGTACGCAGCCGCTAAGGAGCCCGTTCAGTATTAGCCGAGCGGACAGCAGGAGACAGACCGATTCTGAGAATGCCCGCGTGTCGATCCGGGGCACCTCCGCGAGACGCTTTGCGTTGGATGCGAGGGTCGCCGCGCGCCACGCCGCCCACGCTTGCAAGGCAACATGCGCGGCTGGGGCAGCGATGCTCTCTTCGAGCTGGAACAGCCCCACGAGATTGTTCTTCTGCAGACCTTCTTCCCCGCCCAGCACACTGAAAAGCGCCGCCAACGATTGCCGGTTTTGCTGAGCCACGGAAAGCAGGTCGACCGCGCCAGTGATACGCAGCTCCAGATCGAGGTACAGCGCAGAGGCGGCCCCGTCCATGCGGAACGCAAATTTGGTGTGCCCCTCGGCGCAGAGGATGAGCTCGTGGAGCAGCTCCCGATTCGTCTTTCTGGGAGGGGCCTTGCGAGAGAGGTAGACGAGCAGGGCGTTCTCGGCGGTGGAAAACGCTATGGACAGTATGCACGTTTTCCCGTAGGCGGGCGCGACGCCGATGACCCCATCTGCAGCGGTGTCGACGAATTTCTGGATGATGTCGCGCGATAGGCGGGATTCGTGATAGGGGGTGACGCGGATTGGCGGGTGCGCAGCTTTGCAGATGTCCTGCAGGACGCTGAAGGGCTCGTCTGCCATACCGACGCGAGACAAAGAAGAGCTTGTTTGGAGGTGTTGACGTGTCTTGCTATAAAAGGAGAGACCGCTTTGGCCAAAAGCGGCAATTGGCGGTGGTAAATCACCATAATAATCTTTAGTCGCCTATTATCTACCATAGGGCTCCCACAGGAGGCTCTAAAATCTTTTTATACTCACATTATTCTTCATTGCTCGTTCAGCTCAACCGTCGACAGAGTTGGGTTATAATGCATGAACCTCCCGAATATCGAACGCAGTATGCCCTAGAACGAAGATGAAAGCGTTTGCATAAGCGCAGATACAAGGACCATCGGGACAGTGTTGTGGAAGACGAGTGACGACTGCAATGGTGTGCCTAGACCGGTTACCGGCATCTCTATGAAGAGGCGAATCGCCTCTTCATACACAGTACTGGTTATCAGTCTACCCGGACCGAGCAGATGAGAGGACCGCTTGAAAACTTGAAGCACATCGAACTGGCGGAGTATGTATTGACACTCCGATTTTCGAAACGACAAAACCAGCGACTCACCATGTAATTGCAACAATATCGAGGTAATCAAGTCACTTGTTTGAGGTACCCTGAGTGATCATTGAGTCAACTGGCCTGAGCGGCCACGACAATGAGGGGTGGTATTGACGCGGTGTCGACGCAGTCACGCAGCAATGCCACGAACTGCCGCACCAGTAAACTGCAACGCGGACACGCAAGTTCATCGCAGAATGGCTTGCAGTATAGACAACCATAGAGAATTGTCTTCGTACGAGAGATCGGTCTACTTGATGTGGGGAGTCATCGAAAGAGCGCAGTAGGTGCCGCAGAGAGATATCGGCACAGCGCCGTGTTACATTGCTGAGGCACGGAGCAGAAAGCGCAGCGAGATAAATGGCGCAGCAGCGGGGGCGCGTGAACTAGTGTGCACAGCGACGGCGCATGAACGAGTTATGGTACGGTGCGGGAACTTGAAGCGCCACTGGGGCGCGCTAAGGGGGGTATAAAACGAACAGACACCAGAGGACCCGGGACCGCTTAAGACTTGAAGGTTGTGTCGTGGGGAGACCCAGATGGTGTATTGAAAACTGCGGTTGAACGTTGAACTGTGGTACATACAGGCGCTCGCGACTTGCTCGGCCAGTGGAAGACTGGAAGTGGTTGCAGCAGCGAAAGCGGCAATCGGCGGTAAAGCGGTGCTGAATGGATCTCTATCCCGTGATCGAACGCGTTGCAACTTGTCAAAGTACAGTTAATGACGCGAAAAAAGCGCGCCATAAATAAGAGGCCATCTCAGCGATCCTTTAGCAGATCGTAAAAGAATTCGAACTAGTACTGCGATTGGATGGAGCGACAACTTGAAGGGGGGGTATACAGATCCAGTAGTGCATCCAAGTTGAGGTCGAGCTACTTCTTTTCAGCTCAACGATGTCTTCCGCTTCGTAGGCGCGTATGTGCAGCTCACTCCAAGATGACAGGAAAATTGGCTGGAGCACGGTGAGGCACAGTGACTGGGGACAGATCCTGAAGTTCGATGGGTTTCTGAGCCAATTCCTTGCCAATTGCACATATCGGAGAAGGCTGCGGGTTAAGAAACGTAGTTCTGGTTGAATATCACGCCCTTTGCGAGTAACTGTGATTCTGAAGGTAAGGCTTTAACTTCAATACACATTAAATGCGTGAACTAAGAGACATGTACAAAAAATATGTGACAATTCTCGGAATGGGTGGAAGCCACAACTCAGCGGCATAAAAAACTTCACGGAGGACTTCAACCGCCACATGAGAAACTCTGCGCCAGAAAAATGGCTTGGTAATAGTCTCTCCTAGAGACGCTTTAACCAATGAAGCTCGAAAGCTCAGTGGTGGTCACTGGAACCACATTCTGTTCTTCTCCAGCGAACAACAACCAGTCCGTTCGTGTCAACTCATATATATCATACGTGAGGTTAAATAATATGCGACCACCGCGGTAATACATCCTCCTCCTTCTCCTCCTATCAAGTAGGTCGATCCATCGTGCGTTCTATCAAATCGGGCATGAAAGCGTTCTGCTCCAGAAAGGCTTGCTTCAGATTCTGATTACATTGTTGGATCGTGGTGATAATGGAATTTTGGTTTTCGTAGACGATCCTATTTTCAAGAATCCCCTGGGTCGCAACCGTCCAACACAACTGGGATGTAAGTAAATTATGGAGCCAAGGCATCATACAGGCCACGTACCGACAAAATCGGGCTCAGGTATTGAAAATCGTCTGATGAGAACGTGCTGGATATGCTCACAATCTCAGTTAGAGCGTCGCGATAGCGCCTTGACGATTCTGGATGGGAGGGTGCAAAAATGGCATGCAGGTCGGCAAGGGCCGCAAGAGTGAGGATCGTGGAGTGTTCCAAAACTAGTCCGACGATATGGTAATCTGGAATGAATGAAACCTTTAGGGCTGCTGGCTGCAGGAGCCCGATGTGTGAGTGTATTTGCTCGATCAATTTCCAGTATCGGTCAAACCATAATGCAGGCGGACTTGGACCTATTATGAAATAGTAAGCGGTGCTATTAATTCGATACAATGCGGTGTACTTGATGCCGAGCCATTCCACGTCGACGTCAACTGGCGGGTTTCTGCAAAGAGCCGGACACTTTTGGCTCTCATGAAATTCACGTCGACATGTGTATTAGTAGCCGCCTGCGTACTCTGAGGTAAGCAGAAAGAATGAGCAAGCTAATGTATCGCATGTCGGCTTATTTTTATAAAACACATACCGTTAGGAGGTTGAACGTATTCACGAGCCGCGCATCGACCATTGGCAGGCTCATATTAACCAAGTCAACGGCAGTCCCGATATAGATCAGATGGGAAAAAGTAGCACGCATTTCATCGTCATCATTGTTCGGGGAGACAGAAAACCCCTGGTCTATCTTCTCTGAGTAAACAGTCCCTAAACACGCCAAATCCATGTCATGCTCGAGAGCTACTTTGCTAGCAGCAGCTAAATACTCTTGACCTCGATTGAGAAGCCCTTTTTTGAAATAGTAGCCAGAAACAGCCATATATGTTATGAGGGATGTGACTGGGTTCGGAGGGGGTCCAAACAGTCCGTCAAGCGACCCCTGGATCAGCCGCATGTGTGTTAATTCCTCTTCGATTTCAAAGCGGACAGAAGTTCCAGTCCGTTTTTGAAAGTCGAGGAAATATCCCCAGAGATGAGAGACATGTACCAGAACAGGATGGACGACGAGACCCGTCACATCACCCTTTGCAATAGCATCGAGTTTCTTCAGTGACAGGCTGAATCCGTGCTGCGTGGTCACCTGCAGAAAAAGATTTCGGCTTCTCGGAAGATTGAGGGTGGGAAGAAGGTAGACTATTAAGGAAGAGTACTGACAAGCGAAATAACCTCTCTTCTTCGGTCTCCGTCGTAATACCAAGATTAGGAACCCCATCGAGAGAATCGCCTAGATTTGGGTTTTTATGTACCAGTGTAACTGGCGAGTGCTCGGAGGAGTCTGGTTTCAGAATAAGGTCCGACGAAGGCCCAGCTTCATTGCTACTAGCGACGGCCCCTTCGGCGTCTTCCTGAATTGTGAGAGACATTGGATCCGATGTAAAACCCAGTTGATCCAGTTCATTTAAGACGTCCGGGTCTAGCTGGTCCAAGATATCTGGACTCCTCTGTTTGGCCTGATAAAGAAGCTTCTTCAGCTCGCGAGCCCGCTCAATCAGGGCTCTCGTGGAGCTCAACTGGCTGTTATCGGCGAATTTGCAGTCATCTTCCTTTCGGGCGGCAACGCATGTGAGACATGGCCAATTTCCACTGCATTTCTGAGGCGTATAGATGAGAAACAAGTTCTTCAGTTAAGACAAGCAACCGCAGTACATGCCTTTTTTTTACGCCTGCATTAGCTATAAAATTCGGCGCGTTCATTAATGAAAACACGGATGCCCACCGACAAGCTGAACACGCTGTCCCTTTCTGGAGCTCGGATCCAGATACGATGGTCGGAGTGCGGGTATAATTACAGGTCACTTCGGTGCGCGCTCTGGAGCACGGATCGCAAGGATCTTTGCCGTCACATCGCTAGTAGAAACATCAGAAAACCCGGGCTAATTGGAAGTAAACACAGCTCGCAATCTTCATCGCTCGACACCGTTTACAGGTTGACGCTTTTTTGTCCATGACTGCGGAGGGAGGAGATGGTTTGGGAGCGGCGAGGCATACATAAATGAATGCAGTACGGCATACATAAATGAATGCGGACTTGAGGTGGACCGGCTTGACAGGTCCGGTGTGACAGTAGTCTCAAGATATCTAGTCAGATACGAATATCCTGAGGCACGAAGGTTCGGGTGCAGTATCTACTCTGCCTCGAGGAGACTATGCTCCGTCGGCGGAAAGGCCAGACTACCTTTTTTGCTGTGCGCTTTGGGCCCCGGTAACGTCCGGGTTTTATTACTACATATCTAATGCATGTACCTGCAAAAGAACTAAGGGATTCAGCGAAGGGAACATATAGTTAGCTCGTTGCCAGGCGTGTTGGGTGATATGGACTGTTACTGAATTTCTCTATGTCCGCTCATCTCGAAGCCCCGGAAAAATTCAGGCGTGTTCTTACGCAATAAAGAGAGGTTTCTATCTCTTTATAATTTGCTCCCGGAACGATGTGCCTGCGACCCAGGTAGAAAGAGCCACATTGTCACTGAATGTCACGGGGGTGGGTGCGCAGCTTTGCAGATCTCCTGCAGGACGTTGAAGGGCTCGTCTGACATTCAAAAAAGAGTAGAGTGTTCGTTCACGAATGCATTGATTGCTTCAAGCTGTATGTACGTTATGTATGTTGGTTGTATGTATTGCGTATGGATGATAGTATGTGGAGTGATGGATATGCGCATGAGACCAGAGAAGAAGAAACGAAATAAGATAGGTAATCGTGACCGCGAGAAGGGTACGTGCACTACGTTCTACGCCTTCCGCGGATGATGCATTTTGGGGGGTGGTGCTACGGCTTGCGGAACTCGCAGAGCACAGTGTAGATGGTGTTGAACGCGGTGTAGATCTCCTCGCGGACCTGGGGAGGTGTCAGCAAGGGGACGACCACGATGGGACGACGGCGCGGACATCACGTCCGCGCGTGCGTGCGGGGACGCATGGAAAGAAAAGGGACGCAAACACACCTTAGCACCCGTCAAGACGATCTTGCCTGACACAAAGATAAGCAACACGACCTTTGGCTTGATCATGCGGTAGATGAGACCTGGGAACAGCTGTAAAGGGTCAGTAACGAACGAAAAAGACGTAAAACGACACCCACCTCTGGCTCATAACTGCTGAACTGTCCGTGGCTGTACGCAAGTCCCTCCAAGCGAATAGGGAACTTGACGTCGCAGCTCCCGACAATGTTCTGGATCTTGAACTCGGAGAACTTTGCGTCAAAGCCGAGCTTCTGCACGATGCGGGCGTATTTGCGCGATGCAAGCCGCGAGTCGTCCTTCGGACTTGGCCCTCGTGACGACCATCTTGCCCGACGCGAAGATGAGCGCGGTCGTCTTGGGGTCGCGGATGCGCATGATGACCGCGGCAAACGCTAGTAACACGCGAAACAAATAGCTCGACGTGTTATATCATCCGAAGCAGCATACGGCACCAACCTTGGGATTGTACTCTGCATTGCGGGCGTGGAGGGCGATCGTTTTGAGGTCGAGGCAGCAGTCGAGGTTGACGGTTGCGACGATGTTTTGGAGGGTGGGCACGATGCCCTCGACGGCGGTGATGTGCTGCTGCTCGAGGGTCAAAGGCACGGGTGTCGATGACACGGGGGGTGTCGACGGACCCGCCACGGCATTAGGGGAAGGTGTGAGAGACTTTGCTGGCGGTAGTGGGGGCTGCTGCTGCTGCTGGAGATACGGGTTCTAGGTGGACGGGGATAAAGGCGACGGGCCAGGCCGTTCTGGGTCTGGTACGGGTTCCCACTACCGGGAAAAGCAAGTCCATGTTGCTGCTGCTGCAGTGCAGACGCGTTCGAGCAACCAAAAGTGACTTGACGAGCGAGACAAGAAGAACTTGTTTGGAGGTGTTGACGTGTCTTGCGGCTATAAAGGTCTTTGGTCGCCTATTATTTACCATAGGGCTCCCACAGGAGGCTCTAAAATCTTTTTATACTCACGTTATACTTCATTGCTCGTTCAGCTCAACCGTCGACAGAGTTGGGTTATAATGCATGGAGGTTTGTATATAACAAAATTACCAGTATTCACGTACCGTTCGTAACAGTACGGGAGCATTTCGCCTGCTTTATGCCCCAATATTGAACGCAGTATGCCCTAGAACGAAGATGGAAGTGTTTGCATAAGCGCAGATACAAGGACCATCGGGACAGTGTTGTGGAAGGCGAATGAAGACTGCAATGGTGTGCTTAGACCTGTTACCGGAATCTCTATGAAGAGGCGAATCGCCTCTTCATACACAGTACTAGTTATCAGTCTACCCGGACCGAGCAGATGAGAGAACCGCTTGAAAACTTGAAGCACATTTAACTGGCGAGTATGTAAGTACTGACATTCCGATTTTCAAAATAACAAAACCAGCGACTCACCATGTAATTGCAACAATATCGAGAGGTAATCAAGTAATTAATAATACCTGTTTGAGTGCCCCGAGCGATCGTTGAGTGAGCGGCCACGATAAAGGGGCGGTATTGACGCGGTGTCGACGCAGTCACGCAGCAAGTGCCGCGAACTACCACGCCAGTAGACTGTAACGCGGACATGCAAGTTTATCGTAGAATGGCTTCAAGTGTAGACAACCATAAAGAATTGTCTTCGTACGAGAGATCGGTCAACTTGATGTGGGGAACCATCGAAAGAGCGTAGTAGGTGCCGCAGAGAGATATCGGCGCAGCGCCGTGTTACATTGCTGAGGCACGGAGCAGAAAGCGCAGCGAGATAAATGGCGCAGCAGCGGGGGCGCGTGAACGAGTGTGCGCAGCGACAGTGCATGAACGAGTGATGGTGCGGTGCGGGAACTTGAAGCGCCACTGGGGCGGGGGTTGAGCGCTAAGGGCTCACTGGCAGGGGTATAAAACGAACAGACTCCAATACTGCTGAGGGTCCGGGACCGCTTGAGGCTTGAAGGTTGTGTCGTAGAAAGACTCAGATCATCACCAAATCCGGAAAAATAAGATTTCGGCTTGTGAGGATCATGACATTTGCACAATAGTTGTCCCAAATTGGACGCGCTCACAAGCGCTCACAATCTCACACAATTATTGCAGATTACTGCACATCGCAGATCCTCGCAGACGAGCATCTCCCACACTTGTATCTACTGACATGGTGGTCATGAACACCTAATAGTAATACAGGTTAACAAACTGCGAAGCGGACTAGTAGAATATGGAAGAAAATAATCTACCAGAATTAATTTTTCAGCGTACTCTTAGTGACGGACTCCACTGCAAGCAAGACTAAATGTCATCTGTAGAGACTGTCCCTTCTTAATTTGAATCGCTACTAGTTGGCTACTAGTAGGTGGTGTTGTGGAATTTTGTCGCCGCAGCTCAAGAAATATATACATACTCTGGTCCTCCGGAAAGAACATAAGTACGAATTTTGTGCGCCACAAACAGGCCACAAAAAGTTCCAAAAAGAATTGCGGAGATCTCAGGCCGATGGTCCGTGCGCAATGTTTGGCAGTGCATCTTATCACGTGCTGGCACAGCCATGTTGGTCGCAACTTCTGCTCGTCTCCTCCCTCTCCGTTTCCGTCCATGTCAACCTCGTTGCCCCCTACAACCTCCGCACAATGCCATTGCCAACACCATCGTTGATACGGACACAGACACCAAAATTGCGCGCTCGCGGGATCGAGTTCCTCGACCTCGCAGTGCTCGAGCGCATATGCGGGTAGCCCCCCTTGAATGGTGTTCTCGTGTGGCTTGGTTTTTCTCTCAAGCTCCTCAATGCTGCATCAAAGCTCTCAAATTCCTCAATGAGGCCGCCATGCCTTAGGGTGCCACAAGCACTCCCCAAGTCTACAAGTACTTCCCTGTCCTCCGTCTTCAAATTCCGCCTCTCGGAGAATGTCTCTCGAATGTGTCTGCTATCCTCTGCTGTTGCTGCGAGCCTGTTCCTCTGCGCCGCCTTCCAACTTCAAATTGCGCAAAGTATCCTGTTTCATCAAGCTTGCTCTCAGCCCCCGTAAACACATTCCTCGTGTTGTTTCTGGACGTCGTCAAGATACTCAAATCGTCAACATTCCATATTCCACATCTGTGCTCCAAGCTCGAATTCATGCAACGGTACTCTCAGCTCATTCGCCCCCGCATTGTGCCGGACATCAACCATTCCTGGGAGACTAAGGTTCCCGCTTAATCTCGTAGTTTACCTACCTCTTGAATATTACTTCGTTTCTCCTATCATAAACACGCCTGCCCACAACTGAGAAGGCTTTGGAATGGATACTAGATATCTAGTCCTATTGCACCTGTCTTACACCTGATTGGAAGCGCAGAAAAGCCCTTATATGTGGTTGCAGGTGCTGTGAACTCCACAATTATTGTGTGATCTGTGAACATGATACCCGGGCAGATGCGATTATAAGCGACCTCACAATAATGGCGAGGTTTGTGAGGATTATGCCGATGATAACCGCATATAAGCGCTCGTAATATTTTTCCGCATTTGGTGATGATGGTGCATGGCAAACTGGCGGCGGTTGAACGCTTGAACTGCGGTAGATACAGGCGCTCGCGACTTGGTAAGTATGTTGCAACAGCGAAAGCGGCAAAGTATTCGTCAAAGTACAGTTAATGACGCGAAAAAAGCGCGCCATAAATAAGAGGCCGTCTCGGCGATCCTTTGGCAGATTGTAAGAGAATTCGAACTGCGATTGGATGGAGCGACAACTTGAAGGGGGTATACAGATCCAGTAGTGCATCCAAGTTGAGGTCGAGCTACTTCTTTTCATCTCAACGATGTCTTCCGCTTCGTAGGCGCGTATGTGCAGCTCACTCCAAGATGACAGGAAAATTGGCTGGAGCACGGTGAGGCACAGTGACTGGGGACAGATCCTGAAGTTCGATGGGTTTCTGAGCCAATTCCTTGCCAATTGCACATATCGGAGAAGGCTGCGGGGTGAAGAAACGTAGTTCTGGTTGAATATCACGCCCTTTGCGAGTAACTGTGATTCTGAAGGTAAGGCTTTAACTTCAATGCACATTAAATGCGTGAACTAAGAGACATGTGCAAAAAATATGTGACAATTCTCGGAAGGAGTGGAAGCCACAACTCAGCGGCATAAAAACTTCAGCGAAGAACTTCAACCGCCACATGAGAAACTCTGCGTCAAAAAAAGACGGCCTGGTGATAGTCTCTCCTAGACAGACACTTTAACCAATGAAGCTCGTGCCTCGCTTGTTAAGCTTGGTGGTCACTGAAACCACATTTGTTCTTTTCCAGCGAATAACAACCAGTTCTTTCATATCATACATGGTTAAACAATATGCGACCACCGCGGTACTACATCCTCCGCCTCCTCCCATCAAGTAGGTCGATCCGTCGGGCGTTCTATCAAATCGGGCATGAAAGGCTTCTGGTACAGAAAGGCTTGCTTCAGATTCTGATTGCATTGGCGGATCGTGGTGATAATGGAGTCTTGGTTTTCGTACACGATCCTATTTTCAAGAATCCCCTGGGTCGCAACCGTCCAACACAACTGGGATGTAAGTAAATTGTGGAGCCAAGGCACCATGCAGGCCACGTACCGATAAGATCGGGCTCAGGTATTCAAAATCGACATATGAGAACGTGCTGGATATGCTCACAATCTCAGTTAGGGCGTCGCGATAGCGCCTTGACGATTCTGGGTGGGAGGGTGCAAAAATTGCATGCAGGTCGGCAAGGGCCGCAAGTGCGAGGATCGTGGAGAATTTCAAAACTAGTCCGATGTTACGGTAGTCTGGAATGAATGAAACCTTTAGGGCTGCTGGCTGCAGGAGCCCGATGTGTGAGTGTATTTGCTCGATCAATTTCCAGTATCGGTCAAACCACAATGCAGGCGGACTTGGACCTATTATGAAATAGTAAGCGGTGCTATTAATTCGATACAATGCGATGTACTTGATGCCGAACCATTCCACGTTGACGTCAACTGGCGGGTTTCTGCAAAGAGCCGGATACTTTTGGCTCTCATGAAATTGACTGTACTACTAGCCGCCTGCGTACTCTAAGGATAGAAGAGAGTGAGCAAGCTAATGTATCGCGCATGTCGGCTTATTTTTACAAAACACATACCGTTAGGAGGTTGAACGTATCCATGAGCCGCGCATCGACCACTAGCGGGCTCTTCATGAGCAAGTGAATGGCAGTCCCGAAGTAGATCAGATAGGAAAAAGTAGCGCGCATTTCATCGTCATCATTATTGGGGAAGACAGAAAACCCCTGGTCTATTTTCTCTGAGTAAAAATTCCCCAAACACGCCAAATCCATGTCATGCTCGAGAGCTGCTTTGCTAGCAGAAGCCAAAAACTCTTGACCTCGATTGAAATGCCCTTTTCTGAAAAAGTAGCCAGAAACAGCTATATATGTTATGAGGGATGTGATTGGGGTCGGAGCGGATCCAAACATTCCGTCAAGCGACCCCTGGATCAGCCGCATGTGTGTTAATTCCTCTTCGATTTCAAAGTGGACCAAAGTTCCAGTCTGGTTCAGCAAGTCGAGGAGATATCCCCAGAGATGAGAGACATGTACCAGAACAGGATGGACGACGAGACCCGTCATATCACCCTTTGCGATAGCATCGAGTTTCTTCAGTGACAGGCTGAATCCGTACGTCGGGGCCGCCTGCAGGAAGAGAGCTCGGCTTCTCGGAAGATTGAGTGTGGGAAGGAGGTAGACTTTAAGGAAGAGTACTAACAAACGAAATAATTTCTGTTCTTCGGTCTCCGGCGTGACGCCAAGATGTGAAACCACATCGAGAGACCCACCTAGATTTGGGTTTCCAGCAGTATCATGTCCCAGTGTAACTGGCAAGAGCTCGAAGGAGACAGGTTTTAGAATAGGGTCTGACGAAGGCCCAGCTTCGTTGCTACTACCGACGGCCCTTTCGGCGTCTTCCCGAATGAGAGGCACTGGATCCGATGTAAAACCCAGTTGATCCAGTTCATTCAAGACGCCCGGGCCTAGCTGGTAGTCCAAGATATCTGGATTCCTCTGCTTGGCCTGATAAAGAAGCTTCTCCAGCTCGCGGGCCCGCTCAATGAGGGCTCTCGCGGAGCTCAATTGGCTGCTATCATCGAATTTGCAGTCAGCTTCCTTTCGGGCGGCAATGCATGCGAGACATGGCCAATTTCCACTGCATTTCTGAGGCGTATAGATGAGAAACAAGTTCTTCAGTAAAGACGAGCAACCGCAGTACCTTCTTTTTACGCCTGCATTAGCTATAAAATTCAGCGTGTCCATTAACGAAAACACGGATGCCCACCGACAAGCTGAACACGCTGCCCCTTTCCGGTCGGATACATACACAGCGGTCGAAGTGCTGGCATAATTACAGGTCACTTTAGCGCGCGCTCTGGAGCACGGACCGCAAGGATCTTTGCCGTCACATCGCTGGTAGAATTATCAGGGAACTCGAATTAGGAAGTAAACTCAACTTGCCATCTTCATCGCTCGACATCGCGTACAGGTTGATGCTTTTTTGTCCATGACTGCGGAGGGAGGAGATCCTTTGGGAGCGGCGCGACATACATAAATAAATGTGGCACGGCATACATAAATGAATGCGGACTTGAGGTGGACTTATTCGCCACGTGCGGTGTGACATAGTCTCCCTGAGGCAGAGGCAGAGTAGATAATATCATCATCATCATCAGAGTAGATAGTTTCAACTTTCGTACCTCAAGATCTCTATCTGACACATCCTGTGGCACGAAGGTTCGGGTGCATTATCTGCCTCGGGGAGACTAGTGTGACAGCCATTCTCCAGCGGCGGAAAGGCAAGAGTCGTCCTAGTCTCTCTTAGCTCGACGCTTTAACAAATGAAGCTCGTATCTCGCTTGTTAA
The DNA here is from genome assembly GCA_029282285.1 of Mycena rebaudengoi. Lineage (NCBI taxonomy): Eukaryota > Fungi > Basidiomycota > Agaricomycetes > Agaricales > Mycenaceae > Mycena > Mycena rebaudengoi. The sequence continues at coordinate 781,522 of JARJCX010000023.1, forward strand.
AGTTTGGTGGTCACTGAAACCACTACTCCAGCGAACAACCAATCCGTTCGTATCAACTGATATACATATCATACATGGGGTTAAATAATATGTGACCACCGTAATACATCCTCCTCCTATCAAGTAGCTCGATCCATCGTGCGTTCCATCAAATCGGGCATGAAAGGGTTTTGTTCCAGAAAGGCTTGCTTCAGATTCTGATTGCATTGTTGGATCGTGGTGATAATGGAGTTTTGGTTTTCGTACACAATCCTATTTTCAAGAATCCCCTGGGTCGCAACCGTCCAGCACAACTGGGATGTAAGTAAATTGTGGAGCCAATGCATTATGCAGGTCACGTACCGACAAAATCGGGCCCAGGTATTGAAAATCACCTCGTGTGAACGTGCTGGAGACGCTCACAATCTCAATTAGGGTGTCGCGATAGCGCCTTGACGATTCTGGGTGGGAGGGTGCAAAGGTGGCATGCAGGTCCGCAAGGGCCGCAAGAGCGATGATTGTGGAGAATTTCAAAACTAGTCCGATGTTATGGTAGTCTGGAATGAATGAAACCTTCAGGACTGCGGATTGCAGGTGGCCAATGTGTGAATGTAGTGGCTCGATCAATTTCCAGTATCGGCCAAACCACAGGGTAGGCGGACTTGGACCTATTTTGAAATAGTAAGCGGTGCTATTAGTTCGATGCAATGGGGTGTACTCGATGCTGGACCATCCCACGTCGACGTCAACTGGCGGGTTTCTGCAAAGAGCCGGACACTTTTGGCTCGCATGAAATTCATGTCGACATGTGCAGCCACCTGCGTACTCTGAAGAAAGAAGAAAGAATGAGCAAACGAATGTATTACTGTTCAATTAAAACACATACCATCAGGAGGCGGAACTTATCTACAAGCCGCGCATCGACCAATAGCGAGCTCCTCACAAGCAAGTGAAGCGCAGTCGCGACATAAATCAGATGAGAAAAAACAGCGCGCATTTCATCGGCATCATTGCTGGGGAGGACAGAAAACTCCTGATCGATCTCGCCAGAGGAAACGTTAGCCAGACACGCCAAATCTATGTCATGCTCGAAAACTGTTTTGCTAGCAACAGCCAAAAACTCTTGAGCTCGATCCAACTGCATTTTTCTGAGAAAGTAGAGAGCGACAGTCGTACATGTCAAGATGGATATGACTGGGTTCGGAGCGGGTCCAAACATTCCGTCAAGCGACCCCTGGATCAGCCGCATGTGTCTTGATTCCTCTTCGATTTCAAAGCGCACCGAAGTTCCAGTCCGTTTCAGCAAGTCGACGAGATATCCGCAGAGATGACAGACATGTACCAGAACAGGATGGACGACGAGACCCGTCATATCACCCTTTGCGATAGCATCGAGTTTCTTCAGTGACAGGCTGAATCCGTACGTTGGGGCCGCCTGCAGGAAGAGAGCTCGGCTTCTCGGAATATTGAGCGGGGAGAGGTAGACTATTAAGGAAGAGTACTGACAAGCGAAATAATTTCTCTTCTTCGGTCTCCGTCGCAATACCAAGATTAGGAACCACATCGAGAGAATCGCCTAGATTTAGGTTTTTATGTACCAGTGTAACTGGCGAGAGCTCGGAGGAGTCAGGTTTCAGAAGAGGGTCCGACGAAGGCCCAGCTTCGTTGCTACTAGCGACGGCCCCTTCGACGTCTTCCCGAATGAGACGCACTGGATCCGATGCAAAACCCAGTTGATCCAGTTCATTCAAGACGCCCGGGTCTAGCTGGTCCAAGATATCTGGATTCCTCTGTTTGGCCTGATAAAGAAGCTTCTCCAGCTCGCGAGCCCGCTCAATGAGGACTCTCGTGGAGCTCAACTGGCTGCTATCGTCGAACTTGCAGCCATCTTCCTTTCGCACGGCAACGCATGCGAGACATGGCCAATTTCCACTGCATTTCTAAGGTGTATAAATGAGAAACAAGTTCTTCAGTAAAGACAAGCAACCGTAGTACATGCCTTCTTTTTACGCCTGCATTAGCTGTAAAACTCAGTGTGTCCATTAACGAAAACAAGGATGCCCACCGACAAGCTAAACACGCTACTCCTTTCCGAAGCTCGGAGCCAGATACGATGGTCGGAGTGCTGGTATAATTACAGGTCACTTTGGTGCGCGCTCTGGAGCACGGACCGCAAGGATCTTTGCCATCACATCGCTGGTAGAAAAATCAGGGAACTCGGGCTAATTTTTAAGTAAACTCAACTTGCAATCTTCATCGCTCGACACCGTGTACAGGTTGACACTTTTTTGTCCATGATTGCGGAGGGAGGAGATGCTTTGGGAGCGGCGCGACATACATAAATAAATGTGGCACGGTATACATAAATGAATGCGGACTTGAGGTGGACTCATTCAACACGTGTGGTGTGACAGCCATTCTCCAGCGGCGGAAAGACAGGAGTCGTCCTGTCTATGGTGCGCGTCGGCAATACACGACCAAACTAGAACAATCAATGATGCCATCATTGATGTCTCAAATCGAGCCAGGAAAAAAATTCAAATTATTTACTCCTTTTCCGGCAGGTCTTCACCTCTCTGTGGGTCACAGTGAATGCCCTCATGCAAAAGAAGATGAATAGTATCAAAAGGGGAGGCACTTGAGACAGTTTTTGGATAACGGATGGGTGGAATAGGGGCTGTTTTGTAAGCACACGTGACTGATTAATTGATGCGATCAGTGATGTCTCAAATCGCCCTTGAGAAAAATATATTTATTGTCAGTTTTGACCCAATGGAAAATCCCTCTTGGGGGATTGAACTACTATCTAATCGGAGTGTTTTGGCCAGAGGATCAAGAGTAGGAAGGTTTTCCCCAGGAGTAATAAATTTCGTTCCTGTTTGGTGGTGTTTTGCCGACGCGCACCATACCCAATTTTTGGTTCCAGATTCCGGACAAAAAACGTTATCTAATCTTATCTTTCCCCAACTGAAGCGTTTGCCGCATATTTTAGATGATTGTTTTCCAGACCGGTATGTATTAGTACTTGACAGATTTTTAAACAATCTTCCTATTTGTATAGGGCACGCAGATGTTCCAGACAAACTGATGTGCTCGCCGTTGAGTTCTAATGTGCGGCAGCCGCCCTGGCACGCGAAATATGTATTTGTCGTGCGGCCACATTAAAACAGGCAGAAGTAAGCACAATAACCTTCGAAAATCAGTTTAGATAATCATTTAATCGGAAGCGGCCATGTATGGCTAGCTTACTGCAGAGCACACGATGGCCCTCCACCAAACAAAATTGCCCGAAAGGATGGCACCGATCATGGGGGGTCCAACGGTCGACCCGATTCCGATAGGCGAAAGAGCGTATCCCATTCTACGACTGATGAAATAAGAACTCGAAAAGCGGTTGGGGATATGCATACCCCATGTTGGTCCCGTCAGGCGTGAGATCTCGAATCATTGGCAAATAAATTGATATTACTGAGGGGGGTACAATTAGCTTTTGCATTATTGAATGAATGGGATGAGACACACTAGTGCCGAAGAGATACCCATAGCTAAGGAGGGGAGGGTATGAAGAATGAAATAGACCGTCTTGAAAAATCACGTACAGGAGTGCAAATAGAACAAGGCTTGCGGCGTTCCCACATCCGAGCATAGCAAAACACATGAGACCTTTATAATACAAAGCCAACATTTGAATTTTGCGGTTGTTGGCTGACTAAAACTTGCCTAATGCAACCAAAGAAGGGATAAAAACATTCGCGGCTCCCCATCGATCGGCCATCCAGCCAGGGATGATGCGTCCAAATATGCTTCCGGCGCTTAGGATGGCGAATGAATCTGGTTGATTTTCTTCGTGCCGGCATACAACTGCATGTAGAAGTTCGGTGTATTTGCCCCAAGAGCCCATAAGAATCCGCTAATCAGAATGAGAACATATGGAAGATCCCATATTGGGGCGGGCGATACCGAGGAGGACGTAGTGGTGCGTTCGTTCACTTTTCGGGGGGCGCAAATCAATGCATTCCCGACGATGAAACAGCCTAGGCTCATGAATCCCATGGCTCGAACACCCCAGGTAAATCCGATCGTCGAATGAAAGAGATGGTTCAGGACGGCTGTACATAGAGATGAGTTCGGTTAAATATAATAACCGGTATTGCATACTTGTGAATACAATGGCACCTACAGGGGACGCTGCTGCCACGATTCCCTAGAGTAGAGTTAAGAACGAGATACATAGATACAAAATAGAGCAAAAATGGAGTCACCATGGCGAGACCTCGCCGCGTGTTGAAATGTTCCGATACCATTGTCATGGACGGTCCGAATACCAACATCAACCCGATTCCCATACCTACACCTTGGGAAAGAAATACCTAGGCAATCACGGTCAGAGTGTGCAGCACCTTCTTTCAAATCGTCGCCTACTTGGTAATATTGATGAGGTTTGGCAAGCGACAGCAAGAAGAAGCTTTTACGAATATTGTTAGGATCTAATGATTGTACTCAAGAGTATATCGGGAACCTGAGCATGGAGAGAAAAGAGCCGAACCACACTGATGCTCTACCAAATCCGGCGTCGTACCTGGAGTTTAGAATTAGATGTTGCTTCTAAGCTCCCACATGCAGATAACCCACAGTTTCCCACTCAAGGGCTACATGAAAAAACTTGAGAAAGACGGTCACGAACAGCGAAGTTGACATACAGCGCATCCCAACTCGAAGAAGTATGCCACACCGCCGATCCAACTGATAGTTGATGCGGAGCAATTGTTCAGCCACTCCCGAGTGTAAAAATCTTGGAAAACACCGAATGCTGTTATCTTTAAAATAATGAGAATAAGGCCGCAACTGTCCCGTAGTACATACCACACCAACCACATAGAACTGGAGGATGAAAGTCCCTGCAACTTAAGGTAGGGCTCATGGACGAACCGCATACCTCACATGATGTGACCTCTGCCAAAATCATTGCCATCAAACCCGTTTTAGGCGAACTCTGGCTCTAATGGCACCGTCAAAAAGGACTAAATCAAAAATCACGCCGCAAGGAGTTGTGCCTAATTCACTTACACACAGTTCTCTGCAGACGGATTTCGCAATTTTGGCCCAAATAAATGGGCATTAATATTTTCGTCCATTTGTCACGTAAAGCACGTGATGTATGCGGTTCGTCCATGAGCCCTACCTTTGGGGACCGGCAATGTAACCGACTTTGATGTCCTTCTTTGAAAATTCATTGATGCAGCCTTAGCCATCCATGTTATTGCCTCAAGTGAAGTGAGAAACTTGTTTGCATTTGTCGTCTCCGTGTATTGTCCGGGACAGATTTTTTTTTTTGCTCCCTGTTGTTTCCTCCTGAATTAATTTCTTCGTTTCACATCAAGTTCCCTGCCAAATGAGGTAACTTATAGTAATCTCCTTGAGCAAATGAAAAGAATTCTGTCCCGGACAATACACGGAGACACAGTCCTTATACCATTTCCAATTTTTTTCAAAGTCATATAGTAAGTGGCCAAACCTGGGCCGACGTTTTGGACAGAACAAACAAGGAACAAACAGACATCACTTTGGTGGCGGTTGCCGGTCCCCACTACCTTATATATATAGGATATGATCAGACAGTCTCAAGAAGAATGTGAAGACCGACCAGTTCTCCAGGCTCTCCATAACCCATCGGCATAATCCGTGTTGCTCTGTTCGGGAACTGTGGTTTCCTTCGTTTGCGGTTCTTCAGCTGTGATGGGGGGCATTGCTAAAGCGAGGAAAACCCGAGTCGATACCTGCAAGTGAGTGTCGGGGACGAAATCCTCTAGCGGCCAACATGTTAGTAGTGTGCCCCTGTAGGCGCAGCGATATCTCTCTCGTAATGAATCACCGCGCCGGTTCGGCAAGAGATTACGAAGTACAAAGGTCAAGACATGGAAGGGTCCGAAAGGCTCGGGGCTGCAAGCAAGAGATAAGATTGATCTGTATGGTGAGTCCGGTCAGGGCTGAACGAAAGATATAACTAATAACTTACTACTAGTAGGAATGTCGTACTATTGATGGCACTAAAACAACTTGAATGACCTCCGGAGTTACAAACCATGCCCGTCGAGGACTTCAAGAACTCATCAGCACAGGAGGTGGGATATGGCCGCCTAGGGCCGCCTTTGGCGATAGCTGGCCAGCGAGCCTGAGACCGTACCACCAGGTTTTTTTGGGTGTGGCTGAGGCTATTCCAGTAGTCCACGCCTCCTTGGACGACGGTGAAAACAGGGCCCGTATTTCCCAGTTTCGCACCCTGCTGCGTTTAGCACTTGAGGAAAAAGTGAACCTGGATGAAGCCCGCAGAACCTTGAGTTTCAACCACGACGAAATGGAGGCATCTGCTTGGATGGGTTTTTTTGCTTGTATTGCGCACCTGAGACATGGTTACAGGTTAGTGTCCACTTAGTTCCAGATAATTATGACACTCACGAACGAAAATTTAGGTGGGGAGTCTCACCCGTCGTAAGAAAAGCGCAACGTGAAACGAGCGTGACGTTTCCGGAGCACTTGGATGCTCCTTGGATGGTGTTGCAACGTCGATTCGACATCAGTTCTCCGGGCGGGAATTTAACATCCAACATTTATTATGCTTTCAATGCACGCCAAGAATTGGAATACAGTTTTACTGTTGGAATGTCGAAGGTCCACCGGGAGACGGAACGATGGAATGCAACACTCTTCCTCGAGATGGAACGCAAGGTTAACTCATCGCATTTTCTCATGTAATGATAGTTAAACAACGCACAGGCTGTTCCCATGTACCATCTCATGGTTGCGACGATAGAGAGCATCGAAGCCGACGATGTTCCGAAAGCTCTGGAGGCTCTCAGCTCCGCGAACTATCATCTCAAAGCCATTTTCAAGTACTTCTTCGACAACCTTAATGATTCAAACATATCGCGGGATCTGTGGATGGCATATGTTCAAGGCCCACACGGATGGACCCTCGATGGAATAGACGGTGTTTCTGGAGGGCAATCGTTGGTAATCCGCACTGTCGATGCATTTCTTGGTATCCGGCCATTTCCTACACCACAAGTTGAGACACTTCACTTACCCCTGCCACAACGAACTTGGCTTGACACATTGCGACAATACGATATCCGGGCGGTAGTGAGCGCGAAAAATGAAAAGGAAATCGAGGTTGAACTAGAGGCCATGGTGAAGCATCTGCGGGTGAGCCGATTGCTTGTTGACCTGAAATCAGCTGAGTTCAGGATCCAAAGGTTTGGAGAATGGGGCATATGCGACGAATGGTGGAATACGAAAGAGTAGTTCGACCGGAGAGGCAGAACATGACAGCTGGAAAGTCACTCGTCGCAAGCAGCATCGCCCCAAATGAAGATGCAATGGTGGAGCACCTTAGAAAACAACTCGCGTTGCGGCTGATGCAGACAAAGTAATCGTAGATAGATAAAAAAGTTTTGGCATGAGTTGAGGAAGAGGAGAGAGCGGATCTAATCTTATCTTTAGCGGTCGCCGTCACGTTCGACGAGTCACCCAGATCTAATCTTATCTATTCCGAACTCCCGGGCCGCCAAACGACTTCCTCACTCCTTCCGTGTTTTGCTTGCTGACTTCCTCCAAGCCCACACGAGCGCTGGGTTCCTCATAGTGACATCTAATGAGCCCTCCTCCGGATCCTGACGCGACCTCGGTTCGTTCCATGCCTCAAAATGACGTCGAGACTGCTAGTAGCGGCGTATTGTCGCCACAGCGCGAACCTGCGCCCTCTATGAGCTCTCGGACCAGTGCTGGAAGGGTTACTACACCGCACAACCGCTCTCGTCCTTCTCTTCCCATTTCACAGCGGAAAGCCCCTGCATTCAACAAGTTCATTCTGTATGAAAATAGGCTCCGGTTCTTCATCATCGCATCCAACACAACCGACTCTCGACATCGGATCCTCAAGGTTGACCGCACAGCGCAGGAAGAGCTGGTAGTCGTCGAAGATGACTCCGAGTACAGTGGGAAGCAAATGAGCGCAATGCTCAAAATGCTGGACGATGGCAACAAGAGCTCTGGCGGTCTGGGCAAGGCTAGAGTCTTCTTTGGAATTGCAGGTAAGCTTATAGAGACTCGACTAGTGGCACCGAACTCATCTGCTGCATAGGCTTCATTCGGTTTACTGCTGGCTGGTACATGATCCTGATCACAAAACGCTCATACGTCGCGCTCCTTGGTGGACACTACCTATATCATTGCGAAAACACGGACATCGTTCCAGTTTGCTTCAACCACAAGATCGAGAAGCCTGCAGAAGAACAACGCTTGATGAATATCTTCAAGCAGGTAGACATGTCGAAGAACTTCTACTTCAGGTATTTAATGTCCCGCCCGCACAGGTTGGGGCTGAATGTTCGGACCCGTAGCTATACTTACGACATCACATCCACCCTACAACACAATCTTACCGGCTCCAGTCGCTCAGTACAGGGCGAATGGCCGTTTAACGACCGATACGCCTGGAATTTCCATATGATGACGGCTGCTTTTGGAAACGAAGACCATCCTCATCTCAAGCCGTATTGGATACTGCCTTTAGTTCACGGTCATGTAGACCAGGCCAGTACGCCCATACATTACTACTGTTGTGATCCCGGTTCCCTAACCATCGCCTAGAATTGACGGTGCTCGGACGCGTCATTTTCGTGACGCTGATAGCTCGTAGATCTCGCCACTACGCCGGTGCGCGGTACTTGAAGAGGGGTGTCAATGACGAGGTCCCGAAGAGTTCTTTCGCTGTGTCTACCAACAATTGAGCATAACTTGCAGGGAAATGTGGCGAACGAGGTGGAGACCGAACAGATTGTCTCGGAGGCTCTAACGACTCCATTCTATTATCCTTCTCGTCGAGATTTGGCACCGGAGCATCAAGACAGACGTCCAAGCCCAAACTACACAAGCTACGTCCAAGTAAGTGTCTCGCTTTTCAAGATTATGCGGCTCAGCCTGTTTCAACAGTATCGAGGCAGTATCCCGATATACTGGACCCAGGAGACAAACAGTATGGTTCCCAGACCGCCCATCGAAAGTCAGTCCGCTCAGTACACCCGCATGTCCAACACTGATTCCACCCAGTCAGCGTTGTGGACCCATATTACACTGCTGCATCGCGCCATTTCGACGATCTGTTCAAACGATACGGTGCCCCCATCATGATACTTAACCTTATCAAGAAGCGCGAGCCGGTCGCCCGCGAATCCAAGCTCCTAGATGAATATACCCAATGCGTCGAATACCTCAACCAGTTCTTACCTCGAGATAAGAAAATGAAATACCGTCCATGGGACATGTCCCGGGCATACAAGGAGTACGTCGTGACTTCGTTCCCCACTCCTCGATCTAACACTGGATGTAGAAAGACGCAAGATGTCATCAGCATCTTGGAAGACATAGCTGAGGAGTCCATCCAATTGACGAGCTTCTTCCATTCTGGCCCAGAACCGTATTCACACTATCTTCAAAGCGAAGCCGAGTGCGTCTCTCTGCTCTCATTCTGTGCATTCTTAATGATGACGGAACTTTCAGAAATAGCCAGGTGCCGTGGCGGAGCACTATTTCGCTTCAAAACGGGATCTGCCGGACGAATTGCGTGGACTGCCTTGACCGCACTAATGCGGCGCAGTTCGTTTTCGGCAAGCGAGCTTTAGGGCACCAACTCTACGCCCTCGGAGTTGTGGAAAACCCCAACCTGGCTTTCGATTCGGATGCTGTCAACATGTTGACGGAGATGTATCACGATCATGGAGATTGTAGGCCTATTCTCGTCCTGCATCCCCTGCACACTAACAATGTCACAAGCAATCGCACTGCAGTACACCGGAAGTGCCCTTGTCAATCGCGTTGAGACGTATCGGCGGATGCCCCATTGGAACAGTCATTCGAGAGACATCATCGAGAACATCAGGCGATTCTACACCAATTCATTACTCGGTTCGTACTTTTCCGGCCACGGCATACACATTCTGATTGTCTTTTCAACAAAGATGCGGACAAGCAAACTGCCATTAACCTCTTTCTTGGAGTACACAGCGAGCGACCCATCAACCATCCGCCGGTCAGGGGCGGATACCAGAAGTGGTTCCATGAGGAGTACCTCCAGTCTCCGTATGAGCTGGAAGATTGCGACAAAGGCCTGCGCGATTTTGTGCAGAACAAGAGTGACTTCTGGGTTGAGTATTACCGGCCGCTGCTGTTCACATCGCTGGGCAAGCATTTCGCCTATTCGATGAATAGTACACTCAAGCTTCCCGGGTAGGCATGGCCCTTCCTTAATGTACTTTCGTATTGATTTCCTGCGGTAGGAAGACCGCCAGAGACATGAACCACAGCCCCTTCGAGGCACACGGTAACGTTGCCAGACATCAGCCCAGGTGTGTTCGCTGCTTTTAGGATATGTGGATATGCGTTGACGACCCGTACAGCGTGGTCCAAGGCGTCCGGCGCTGGATCGGTGCTAACCCCGTGTCGAGTTCTAAGAAGAATCACAACAAGCCTCCTGTACGCGTCGAAACAAAGAACGCCGTCGTTGAGCCCGAACTGGACCGTCACTCTACAGAGGGCATGGCACGGCACCATCTGGACCCCACTGTTTCGGAAACGGAGGAGACAGAATACCAAGGGTAGGTGACCTGTCATTTGCACTTCAGAATCTTACAGTCTGCCTGAAGGTATATCGATCAGTGTCAAGAACTCCTTGACGCGCCGAGTACGTCGGGCGAACGGAAGGATCTAGAAGTGTATTCGTTAGCGGTGCGAACGGCCATGGGAGAGGTGCCCGATTGGTCTGGGGAGGTTCCAAAGGAGTTCCTTGCGTATGTTGAGCACGGGTCCACGCAGTACCTTGATGGCCGCAAGGACGTGCAGCCATCCTTCAACTACGAACGATGGCTCGCGTCTGCTGGATAGATATACCCAAATTTATTCGTTTACGCGACAGTACGAGACGCTAACTCTCAGTAAACCACCACGTCGCGAGGCACAGACAACCCAGCACGCCTCCAGTCGCAACATGGCCCACTATGGCCTTGTTCGTCAGGACTGAGATGCCACTCCCAGCTCGTCCAATTGTCGCCACCACATCCAAGTGTTTCTCGTTTTGGCTTATTATTGCCCACGAGGCACAACATACCGCCCAAAGTTTCCATCCCGGGAGCGCTTCTCTCCACTCCAGTACATCCCGCGCGGTCTTGCTGCTAAAGTAACCAGACACAAAGTGAACCGCGTACGCGATCCGCGCACTGAGATTGATGATGTTGGCATAAACCAGCGACGTGTCGCCGAAATGCCAGCGATAGAGCTGGATGGCAGTGCCCATATAAATGACTGAAAATGCTGCCATCCACCTGTCCAACTCAATTAGACGCGCGAGGCACAGAGCTGGACCTTGAGTGAACGCACCAGCTCTGTCTGTTGAGATCTCGCGGGGAGGAAACACTCGATATGAACGCTTCTAACCCTCCATTTAAAGCGAGAACTGGTATGTACCACACCCACGCGCTCAGTACGCGTGGAGCGCTGGTGGAGAGATATTGTCGAGGAAGTAAAATCGGAAGCACGATGGGCAGGTAGGCGTTACCAAACACTAGTAAAATGAGGGACAGGGATGTTTGGATGGAGAGTAGCTTAATAAGAGCATGTGCTGCAGTTCGCAGTGCCTCCTTGCTGGCCGGAGGAGCAAGCATCTTGGAAAAGGATATCCTCGATGTCTCCTCGATTGGTTGGAAGAGTATTCGCGCTATCAATGATCCTGCATATAACGTGTCAGGAACAGAGTGAAGGATGGATAAATGCAGCGGTCATACCATAATTCACAGCAATAGCATATCCACCTTGGTCTCGCAAGGGGCTGAACCATCCGAGCACGAGCTTATCGCCTTCTGTGAGAAAGTGCTTGATGAGAGACTGGGAAGTCATTGTAAGCGACAAGCGAAATATTTCGTCATCCACGGCGCCCCTCGTCGTGCTGTCGGTGAATAATGAGTGAGCGGATAATAAAAAGGTAGGACTAAACGAACTCGGTGGGAAGTGAGACGGGGAACAGGGAGGAGAACCCATAGTGGGACAGATACACGAGCAATAGACAAAGCGAATAAGCGAGTTGTCCTAGGCCAAATGATGTGAGAGCTAGATCGCCATCCCTCCCCGACCTCGAATCGTACAACAATACAAGGAAGGTGACCAGGGTCTTGCACATAACACCTGTGCCTTCTGCACGAACGCGAACATGCATTTTCATTTCTGCCGTAGCTCTGTGCACGATTAAGGCTCGACATTCCAAAGGGAGGAGACGGGGCACGCACTTACTGGTTGTGCATCGGCTCGCACCATAGCTCCATCACCGCCGCAAGAGCGTACACCGCGATACCGCTATGGAATCCTGACTGGTTTCTGGTTTCCTGCCCAGCAAAGTGTGCATATCCAAAGGTGGTGGCTAGCGCGAGCGGAAGTCCTATGCCTAGTGGGAGAAAGGAGAGGTTTCCGGCATTCCATGAACCGTCTTTAGCGTTCTGCTTCACGCGTAACAGTGCGTTTCTGACGCCTTCCCGACTTAGAAACAGGATCGTACTTAGGACCAACTCGAATTGGATGGCTGCTGTTCCGAATGCACGGGGCGAAGCTAGACGAACTAACGCCTGGTTAAGGAGGAATGTGACGCCTCGAGAGAGAACCTGGAGCCAAATGAGAGACGTGAGCTGACGCCTGGACATTGCTTCAGTCAATGTTTGGCAAGAACATGCGAAATAAATAAGGCATCGCCAGAATATATATTTCGCAAAGCAAGAGGGTATTTACAAGCTCGACCGAACCTTTACCCTCTCATCGTGAAGTCGATGAGCTTTATGGGAGATGGAGTGGATCCTGAACTGGTCTGCTGATAAAGGATGGACAAGACGCCGCTGGGAACTCGGGAGCGGTCAAGTGTTATCTCTCCGAAGACATTCAAGCCCGTCGCCTTCCCATCGTACGCCAATGTCCAGTCTGTCCACCCCGTCGACTTGCTCGCTGTTACGATGCGCAAAAAAGGTAACACGACGTAGATATTGTCCGCAGAGTCGAAGACGATCTGGCTCCTCCCCACATTGTTGATAGCGAAGGGGATCTCCACCTTAGTAAAGGTGCCGTTGGAATTTCGGTATACGTGGAACGGCCTGGCGAAGGAAACTCTGTCCGTCTCATAGTTGGCTACACATTGGGTGAAACGTCCTAGTTGCAGAGCGTTACATTAGCTGCAGCTGGAAATCAGAGCCAGAACATACCAGGAACATAGGATATGATAGCATGGATGAGTCCAGCCGAGTCTACAGCTTGCGACTCCTGGTTCATCAGTCCATGATCGGCATTGAGAGTGTCGACAATAAGCCCTGCGGAGTTGACATTAACTGGGCTTGATCCAGATGTCCCTATTTGAGTTCCAGCGTTGTTAAACCAGGTACGACCTGGAAGTAGTTAATTTCCTGCATGCGAATTCAGGCAGAAGACTTGCCCAGATTATCCGAATAGAAGTATACCGTATCGTGGTTCGTCAAGCCAGCGCTGCTGCACGACACAGCGGCGTTTTGCTCTCGCCAGGTGCCTGTCACATACGCCCTATTTCCATGGTATGTGAATCCATGGATGTAGAGATTGCGGGCCGTGCTGCTAACGCCGGTCGCTGTAGTGTATGTTCCACTCGCTGAAGCCCATGACCCCACATTCCTCCAGACGCCTCCGCTATATTCTGCGAGTTGTGTGGCCCCATTACCGGAGACACCGGAACGGTAAACGAACTGAAGCAGGTTCGAAGGCGTGATCACAAACTGTAAAAACGAAGTTTAATATCGCGTCTTTTAGCCAAATTGCAAGACACAAACTTGAGGGTAAGTGATCGTACTATAACAGAAAATGAGCCTTCGAGAATAGTGAAAGACACCGAACGTACGTTCCAACATTCAAGGTCCCAATTGTGGTTGTTATGGCTGCAAATCTACTGGCCACCCAACTTGCCCCATTTGTGGCTAGACCGGCTTCTGAACTCGTATAGAATACCGGGGTGCTGTGGCAGTCGAGAGCAACGTGAATTTTGCCGTCCGCAGGAGAAACTCCAAGTGAAATGACGTTGTGGGAGTCGATAGTAGAAATATTATGAGGCAATTGGAGAGTTGACCAGGCGCCAGAAGGGAGCGATCTGCGACCAAGAACGGCAGTCCCGGTAGACGTGTACCTTGAATAAATTTGTGTTCGGCTCTTATGAGTAGTGGTATGATGCTTACCAGGCAGCATATTGGAAACTGGAGAATGTGAGGACGGCGCTCAGTTGAAACGAGTTTGTGTTCACAACATTGTCAAAAGATATGAAGAAAAGCCCTTTGGCGTCCAGCTGAGTATTTGAGACAAGAGAAACCGTCGGGGCCGCTCCGCAGACGCTGGCAAGTAGAAGGCCTACGGTCGCTACAATATTGCATGCGAGGTGCATTAATATTACCGGCCCAGGGTACAATTAAGGGAAAGCGCATGCGCGCAGATGGTCTTGATAAGTAACACGAAACTCCGAAAAGACCCCGCCAGAAGCTGGGAAGCTAGCACGGGTGAGACGACCATTGGCCCACCAGGCCACCAACACCGAGCCTGGAAAAGAGTGGACACCGAACGGCCCGGTTCCCCGAGACCAAATATTTCTGAGGCACGTGAGCTCTGGTCATCGCTTCTAATTTCACCGTCACCTTCTGGCCCTTAAACTCAGATTGAACTCAAAATATCCTGCTTCTCAGAGTACTTCCATACTGAACGGATTTATGATTTGTTTAAGTCGTCATTGTTCCTCTTTCAGGCTGAGGTAGGCAGACGATGGTGGAATTAATATAACATGCAAAGAACATGTCTCGTTTTGTAGACTTGTGCCTCAGTATGCTCATAGCGCACCTGGCAGCAATACACAATAGGTTATGTTGCCTCTTCCTCCTCTTTTTTCACTCTGAGCCGATTCGCTGTTTTTAGGTTCCCAGGAATCAGGATCACATGGCGATCATTGCCGCCGGCGCTTCTCCTCGCTTCTCTTTCTTAATTTTTGTTCTGTTCAAGTCAGCTCTTGTACTCTGCTCTAACTTACCTCCGTTCGTTCGCGTGATGGCAGTTTGCAGATCCTGTGACGCTATGGAATTGCCTGTACAGGAGCTTGTGCTCCCGGCTCCACGAGGCTAAATAGATCGGAGTTGAAACAGCGAGGCCGCTACCCTCGCTTAAAAGGCGAGCGAGCAACTTCTACATCGGATCCACGATGTACACTCTCCTTTATCTACTGTCGACTCTCGTGCCTCTGGCCCTAGCCAGCGTGCCTCCACAACTGTTCTCTGGTCTTATTCCGGCCAAGGTTCTCGCTACAGCGAATTCTCTGCCTGCAGCAATCCAGTATCCGCAATATACTACGAGTGGTGGCGACTGGCTACTATTCGGCCCTGATACCTGGACTTCGGGATTCTTTCCTACGACCTTATATGCCCTCAACACTCGCAAATCCCTGTGCGGTGCTACACCATCCAACGGATTGGGCAGTGCCGATTGGCTCAGGGTAGGTCGCTCGATCAGCAACGGATTAATACCACTCGAAATCCGGAATGGTCAAGGGCACGACCAAGGATTTTTGAGCTTCCCATTTGTGGAAGAACTGGCAATGTAATTTTTTTGGGATATGGCAGGGGGCAGCTTTTAATTTGATATTCCCTTTTACAGAAATCCAACCAATCAGACCGCGTTGACTGCCGCTAAAGGTCTGTCTATGCAGTATGCTTACGACAGCCCGCACTCACTGCCGTGACATAAAGCTTTTGCGGGACTTCTTGCAGCAAGGTTCAACAAGGTAGTTGGTTGCACACGCTCTTGGGACACTGCCGACCCCACCGATTTTACTGTTATAATCGATAACTTGTAAGACCAACTGGCCAAAAAAGAGCGCGCCGACTAATACATACCACAGGATGAATCTCGAGCTTCTCTTCGTTGTTTACGAGTTGGTGCCGCTACTTTACCGTTCTATCCATCATTGCTGATAAATCTCAACTAGTCTGACGGGGAATGTAACGCTTCGCGATATCGCAATCTCACACGCGGACACGACCATTACGAACCACATTCGAGCTGACGGTCTGCCTCCCTTCATTCTCGGTGTGCATGTCGAAATTAAACACGATCCAGGCTCTACTTGGCATGTGATTGAATACAATTCTACTACTGGCGGTGTCATTAGGAAGAGGACAGAACAGGGATTCTCAGATAGCAGGTCGGTTCCCCTCGTAAATTTTTGCTTGCCGTTACTGAAAGCAACAAATCAGCACTTGGAGTCGTGGGCAAGCGTGGGGGATTTACGGATACGCTAATAGTGCGTTCTTTATGACGCACGAAACTCAACACTAACCTGCTAAACAAGTGTACAAGCGCACAAAGGATCCGAAATATCTCGCCACTGCACGCCGATTAGCCAATTACTTCCTCGACAATCTCCCTGCAGACGGCATCGTACCATGGTGCGCGTTATATTTATCCATACCCTGTATTTATTCACAGCTAATCTTGGTAAAGGGATTTCAATGCCCCTTTGGTGCCAGCCCCACGTCCTGCGGATTCATCTGCCGCCACTATCGCCGCCAATGGACTTCTCCTCCTCGGAAAGTACGAAACCAGTGCAGCGGCGGGTAAAGTGTGGACTAACGCCGCCATCAATGTACGCTGTTTTCATATTATCTAATTCTTGCTTCGACCTTCGTTAATCCCGCTCCAACAGCTCCTTGATCGCATAACTACTTTGGCGTGGGCTCCATCATTCCACTCTCTCCTTTCTAATGGAACCGTTAATAAGCCGGCCAACAATTTCCTGACGGGTACCGTTTATGGTCTGTCATTTTTTTAAAGTGGCTCCCCAGGCTCCATGTCTCACTTCGCTTCGTCACAGGGGATTATTACTATATTACAGGTGAATAATCTCTCAACTCCATCCCCTTTCTGTGTACTGACAGTGAATGCAGCGGGAAATGAACTGATATCAATGGGCCTTGCGAAGTGTTCGGGGGCCTGAAATGCTTTCTACTTTTTATACCAACTTACGAGGGTTAATGGATTTATACCCAATTGTTAATAACTCATCATTTTCACGTCGACTCCTTGGGCTTTCGCGAATTCAAAGTGTTGAGAGTGCCACGTGACCTGTTGAACTTCTTTGGCGGTGCGTCCCGAGTGAGGTAAGGCGAGTATTCAGTAATTTCTCGAAATCCATGGCGAGTTCTCCGGGCTTTTCGTTAGCAGAACGGAGGCCTGTAAACAAAAAGTTCGCCGGGTCGCGGCATCGGGTGATCCAGGGGTGATCACCGGTAACTTGAGGTGTCCGACTCGGACAGACGGAACCAATCTGCCCCATGACCGGTACGAACAAGACAGAGGATACCCAAGCTCCGAGCTGGCCGACTCGGAACGAGAGAGGATACGACATTCCTGACCTACCATATGGAACTGTGGGTGCCCCCTAAGAATACAAGCTTCTCGGGGTTTGATCGCGTGCATTGGCGACCAGCTCCGACCCATTAAAGTTATCGGCATCGGCGCTGAGATGTCTGGCATTAGTCTCGCGCACGATGTCCAGGAGGATGGCAAGAACATAGAACTTACAATCTACGGACGTGAGAGGGAGGGGCTCCGTCTCGCTTCACCCCTGCTTTCATCTGACTCGCTTTCAGGCACTTGGTTCTGGAATAAGTGTATATATTTTTATTCGCAAGTAAGCTTTTCGATCTCCAAAATTAACGTGCGATACCTCCAGATCCGGGCCTTAGATGTGGTATTCCGTCTGTGAATTACCAGATGCACTGGAGCCCGAAACTTGATTGGCCGGAGTATTATTCCCAGCGCTCAGTATTCCAGGAATATTACAGAAGTCTGGTCGACAAGTAGGCTTCTGCATTCTACTTTTTACAGGAGCAGATATGATGATGATCTTCTAGGTTTAATTTATGGAAGTATATCAACTTGCAGCACAAAGTGGTAAGAGCAGAATGGGACGACGCAGCCAAGAAATGGCGAATCAAGGTCCGCGGACCCAATGGCCGAGAATTCGAGGACGAGTGCGACGTCTTGCTCAATGGTGGAGGTCAGTCCTTCGTATTTGAAACTTCTAGGTGCACGCCGATCGATACCCCTCTCAAAGGCGTCTTGAATGTCTGGAAGTGGCCAGACATAGAGGGCCTCCACTCCTTCAAAGGGGATCTCTGTCATTCTGCTCGCTGGCCCGACGACCTGGTCGTTAAAGACAAGAGGGTAGCCGTCATAGGATGCGGAAGCTCGGGTATTCAGGTCCTCCCAGCCATCCAGCCCGAGGTCAAACGGCTGTTCCATTGGATCCGGTCCCCGACGTGGATCACCGCCGCATTTGCTCCCCAGTTTGCGGGCCCTGGAGGAGTGAACTTTCAATATTCGGAAGAGCAGAAGAAGAGATTTATTGAAGACCCAAAGCACGCCCTCAAGTACAAGAAAATGATAGAAGTTCGTTGAGTATGCATCGAGGTTTATTCCTTTCTCATCCGCGGGGCCAGTCAGAAATGAATGAACGGTTCAAATTTATCATCTAAGGAACTCCTGAACAGAAGGCCGCACTCGAGGTACGTTTTTGCAGTTCCAGAGGCGTTGTTTTATATCAACTTTCATCCCTGCGAAAGGTTGGGAATAAAGACATGCGCCAACGCTTGAGGGGAAATCAACGAATAATCAACAAAATAGTGCGGAAGGACTTCAACGTTGGCTGTCGCCGTCCTACACCAGGGAATGGTTATCTGGAAGCGCTGTTGGAGCCGAATGTTCATGTCTACATGGCGATCATTCATCTTGGCCGCTCGGCGCTTCAAACTCGCTTCTCTTTCTTAATTTTTGTTCTGTTCAAGTCAGCTCTTGTACTCTGCTCTAACTTACCTCCGTTCGTTCGCGTGATGGCAGTTGCAGATCCTGTGGCGCCATGGAATTGCCTGGACAGGAGCTTGTGCTCCCGGCTCCATGAGGTTAAATAGATCGGAGTGGAAACAGCGAGGCTGGCTACCTCGCTTAAAAGGCCAGTCGGAAACAAACCGGTCGAAGATTCAGTTCACATCGGATCCACGATGTACACTTCCCTTTGTCTGTTGTCGACTCTCGCGCCTCTGGCTCTAGCCAGCGTGCCTCCACAGCTGTTCTCTGGTCTTATCCCGGTCAAGGTTCTCGCTACAGCGAATTCTCTGCCTGCAGCAATCCGGTATCCGCAATATACTACGAGTGGTGGCGACTGGCTACTATTCGGCCCTGATACCTGGACTTCAGCGTTCTTTCCTGCGACCCTATATGCCCTCAACACTCGCAAATCCCTGTGCGGTGCTACACCAGGTAACGGATTGAGCATTGCCGATTGGCTCAGGTTAGGTCGCTCGACCAGCAACGGATTGATACCGCTCGAAATCCGGAATGGTCAAGGGCACGACCAAGGATTTTTAAGCTTCCCATTTGTGGAAGAACTGGCAATGTAATTTTTTTTTAAATATGGCAGGCGGCTTTTAATTGGATATTCCCTTTTGCAGAAATCCAACCAATCAGACCGCGTTGACTGCCGCTAAAGGTCTGTCTACGCAGAATGCTCTACGACAGCCCGCACTCACTGCCGTGACATAAAGCTTTTGCGGGACTTCTTGCAGCAAGGTTCAACAAGGTTGTTGGCTGTACAAGAAGTTGGAACACTGCCGACCCCACCGATTTTACTGTTATAATCGATAACTTGTAAGACCAACTGGCCAAAAAAGAGCGCGCCAACTAATACATACCACAGGATGAATCTCGAGCTTCTCTTCGTTGTTTACGAGTTGGTGCCGCTACTTTACCGTTCTATCCATCATTGCTGATAAATCTCAATTAGTCTGACGGGAAATGTAACGCTTCGCGATATCGCAATCTCACACGCGGACACGACCATTACGAACCACATTCGAGCTGATGGTCTGCCTCCCTTCATTCTCGGTGTGCATATCGACATTAAACACGATCCAGGCTCTACTTGGCATGTGATTGAATACAATTCTACCACTGGCGGTGTCATTAGGAAGAGGACACAACAGGGATTCTCGAATGGCAGGTCGGTTCCCCTCGTAAATTTTCACTTGCTGTTACTGAAAGCAACAAATCAGCACTTGGAGTCGTGGGCAAGCGTGGGGGATTTACGGATTCGCTAATAGTGCGTTCTTTACGACGCACGAAACTCAACACTAACCTGCTAAACAAGTGTACAAGCGCACAGAGGATCCGAAATATCTCGACGCTGCACGCCGATTAGCCAATTACTTCCTCGACAATCTCCCTGCAGACGGCATCGTACCATGGTGCGCGTTATATTTATCCATACTCTGTATTTATTCACAGCTAATCTTGGTAAAGGGATTTCAATGCCCCTTTGGTGCCGGCCCCTCGTCCTGCGGATTCATCTGCCGCCACTATCGCCGCCAACGGACTTCTCCTCCTCGGAAAGTACGAAACTAGTGAAGCGGCAGGTAAAGTGTGGACTGACGCCGCCATCAATGTACGCTGTTTTCATGTTATCTAACTTTCGCTTCGACCTTCGTTAATCCCGCTCCAACAGCTCCTTGATCGCATAACTACTTTGGCGTGGGCTCCATCATTCCACTCTCTCCTTTCTAATGGAACCGTTAATAAGCCGGCCAACAATTTCCTGACGGGTACCGTTTATGGTCTGTCATTTTTTCAAAGTGGTTCCCCAGGCTCCATGTCTCACTTCGCTTCGTTACAGGGGATTATTACTATATTAAAGGTGAATAATCTCTCAACTCCATCCCCTTTCTGTGTACTGACAGTGAATGCAGCGGGAAATGAACTGATATCAATGGGCCTTGCGAAGTGTTCGGGGGCCTGAAATGCTTTCTACTTTTTATACCAGCTTACGAGGGTTAATGGATTTATACCCAATTGTTAATAATTCATCATTTTCACGTCGACTCCTTGGGCTTTCGCGAATTCAAATATTCAACGAGTGTTGAGAGTGCCACGTGACCTGTTGAACTTTTCTGGCGGTGCATCCCGAATCTTATCGAGGTACGGCGAGTATTCAGTAATTTCTCGAAAATCCATGGCGAGTTCTCCGGGCTTTTCGTTAGCAGAACGGAGGCCTGTAAACAAAAAGTTCGCCGGGTCGCGGCATCGGGTGATCCAGGGGTGATCACCGGTGACTTGAAGTGTCCGACTCGGACAGATGGAACCAATCTGCCCCATCCCACCATGACCGGTACGGACAAGACAGAGGATACCCAAGCTCCGAGCTGGCCGACTCGGAACGAGAGAGGATACGACATTCCCGACCTACCATATGGAACTGTGGGTGCCCCCTAAGAATACAAGCTTCTCGGGGTTTGATCGCGTGCATTGGCGACCAGCTCCGACCCATTAAAGTTATCGGCATCGGCGCTGGGATGTCTGGCATTAGTCTTGCGCACGATGTCCAGGAGGATGGCAAGAACATAGAATTGACGATCTACGAGATGGGGTCGGACGTGGGAGGGAGGGGCTCCGTCTCGCTTCACCCCTGCTTTCATCTGACTCGCTTTCAGGCACTTGGTTCTGGAATAAGTGTATATATTTTTATTCGCAAGTAAGCATTTTGATCTCCAAAATTAACGTGCGATACCTCCAGATCCGGGCCTTAGATGTGATATTCCGTCTGTGAATTACCAGATGCACTGGAGCCCGAAACTTGATTGGCCGGAGTATTATTCCCAGGGCTCGGTATTCCAGGAATATTACAGAAGTCTAGTCGACAAGTAGGCCTTTGCATTCCACTTTTTACAGGAGCAGATATGATGATGATCTTCTAGGTTTAATTTATGGAAGTATATCAACTTGCAGCACGAAGTGGTAAGAGCAGAATGGGACGACGCAGCCAAGAAATGGCGAATCAAGGTCCGCGGACCCGACGGCCGAGAATTCGAGGACGAGTGCGACGTCTTGCTCAATGGTGGAGGTCAGTCATTCGTATTTGAGACTTCTAGGTGCACGCCGATCGATACCCCTCTCAAAGGCGTTTTGAATGTCTGGAAGTGGCCAGACATAGAGGGCCTCCACTCCTTCAAAGGGGATCTTTGTCATTCTGCTCGCTGGCCCGACGACCTGGCCGTTAAAGACAAGAGGGTAGCCGTCATAGGATGTGGAAGCTCGGGTATTCAGGTCCTCCCAGCCATCCAGCCCGAGGTCAAACAGCTGTTCCATTGGATCCGGTCCCCGACGTGGATCACCGCCGCATTTGCTCCCCAGTTTGCGGGCCCTGGGGGAGTGAACTTTCAATATTCGGAAGAGCAGAAGAAGAGATTTACTGAAGACCCAAAGCACGCCCTCAAGTACAAGAAAATGATAGAAGTTCGTTGAGTATGCACCGAGGTTTATTCCTTTCTCATCCGCGGGGCCAGTCAGAAATGAATGAACGGTTCAAATTTATCATCCAAGGAACTCCCGAGCAGAAGGCCGCGCTCGAGGTGCGTTTCCACTTTGTTCCAGAGGCGGTATTTTATATTAACTTCCATCCCCGCGAAAGTTTGGAAATAAAGACATGCGCCAACGCTTAAGAGGAAATCAGCAAATAATTAACAAAATAGTGCCGAAAGACTTCAACGTTGGCTGTCGCCGTCCTACACCAGGGAATGGTTATCTGGAGGCGCTGTTGGAGCCAAACGTTCATGTCTACACAGAAATGTTTCAACGCTTCACCGAACGGGGCTTCATTGACGCAGAGGGAAACGAAGTCGAGGTCGATGTCGTTATTTGCGCCACGTAGGAACTGGTTATTCTACTCATATTTTATTTTCTTACTCACCGCACTCTTCAGGGGATATGATACAAGTTTTCGGCCTCGTTTCCCTGTTATTGCATACGGTAAAAATATCCAGGACACATGGAAGGACTATCCTGTCGATTCCTATCTGTCTATTGCCGTGAAGAAAGTCCCGAATGTGCGTTAGTTTCTTCATGCTCTCCGCCGACTGCGTAACCCAGAGCCAGTATTTTCTTTACTATGGTCCCCATGGACCGACGGCCCACGGTTCGGGTGCTCCCGTGGTCCAAGCATGTGCGTTTGTCGTTCAGACGTTCGACGGTGTCGATTTCTGACAGACAGCAGACACCAACGCATTCCTGAAAATCATCAAGAAGATGCAGATGGAAAACATCAAGTCGATAACAATCAAGGACAAGGCTGCTGATGACTTCAACGAACACCGCGATTTGTATCTGAAGCGTACCGCCTGGGTAGGAAATTGCTCTTCTTGGTTTAGGAGCGGTCCCGACGGTAACTCCGCTGCATCTGCCACTTGTAACGAGTACCTGGAACTGACAGCGAGATTCTTCCGACAGTGAGTCCCATGCTGTTCCCAGGGAACCGAGTCCTTTTCATGGAGCTCCTTGCCAATATCCGCTTTGAGGATTGGGATTACGAATATGGGTATGCCGGAAATCGCTTTGGGTACCTTGGAACTGGATTCACCCAGCGGGAAAGGGACGGTCGAGGTGAGTGGTTCAATTGTGCCTAACGCTTAGCTGAACAAAGGATGAGACACTACATTTTACTATGGATTCCTGGATGGAAAGGATGAGCAGCCGGACTACTCGGATATCCGTCCGATGTATGCTTGGAAGTAGTAAGGATGCCTTTGGAATTCGGCAGCAAAGTTCAACATGCCAAGTTATAGAAAGGGTTACTTCGTCTGGAAGCTTGGATGTGGAACTGAAAGTAACTTTATGGGTTTGAGTAGCATTAGGTGGCATTCCTGCCAGAAATCGATACAAAGGGTCGCGACATTACTCGGATCCGATTCGGGTCTGGTCCGTTGAAGCCTCAGGCTGGTCAACGATTGCGTGAAGTTCGTCGACCGGTGTGTCTCCAAAAATGAGTAATGACTGTAAGGAAATTAGCAGGGGATCATGAAGGGACTCGAGAGTTGCGTAGTCGAACATGCTGGTTGAAAGCAAGGTTGGAATTGAAACTCAGGGCCGTTGCCAGTGATGCCAAGCAGCGCCAAAGCAGCTGTCAATAACAGTCCCTCTCCCACTCCAATATGCGTGCTCAACAACTCTGTGCCCTCCTGGTCCTCCCAGTTCTCCGCGCCCTAGCCTCCCAAGAAGAGCAGATAGCCATGGACTCCGGCCGCGTCGCCCAGCAAAATATTCTCCCCACACTTGCGGACCTGCTCACAATTGAATCGTCGACGTCCATCTTCTACTCCTATGCGCGCGAGCTCGAGCTCAGCAGCATGTTCGTGGACTCTGCCGAGCGTACCACACCGATTACCCTGCTGGTTCCGACGAACAAAGCCGTGATGGCCTTGGCGCGCAAACCGTATGTTATACTTGTCGTGCGACTGCAGCTGTCCTAAATCAAACTCTCGCGTTGGCCCCGCAGACACCAAGGCCCGGCGCCTGACGATACGGGAATCGTGATTACTGACGAGGAGTTCGACTCGCAGTCGAAGAAGAATGTTGCGCGATGGATATCCGCGCACATCATTCCGGTACGCAACCTCCTGCGGACATATATATCTTTACCTCGTTCTTATACATGTGCATTTCATACCCAGCAATCCCCAATCAGCCTAGACGGCACGTACCCTACCCTCCTGGAGGGCACCTCTATAACGTTCACGTCCTCGAACCACGGGGACGCCAGCACCCCCGACTGGGGCCGTGTCGTCGTCGGCGACAACGTGCACATCATCGGCAAACGGGTGGTAAGCTGCGCTGTCCAACAACAGTCGAAGCGCCTCTCATACTCCCCTAGGCCTCAAATGGTGTCCTCTACCTCATGGACGGCACGATTTCGCTTGATTGAGCCTATCTTGTATTCTGCTGTACTACCATCGCCTATAATGGACCTGCTTCTGCGCCCGCGTTCCCATGCCCAACTCTATCTCAGACGTGCACCACTCCACTTGTAGGCGTCTTGGTCCCCGTTTTCCCCACCGCCCACTCAATCACTCCCAATGGTGACCTTATTATAACTTGTGCCGTTAGACCACCATCGATAGCAAGAGCTTAGGCGACAAATTCATGAATGAGGCTGATAGACATAAGCGCTGGGCGTGTATAAGAAAGCCCTACCTGCAATATTTATCTCTCCAACGAACCAACCAACTCATCCATCCATCTCTCGCTTCTCCCAGCAGCAACTAAATAGCATGCAGACCGTGCGCGCTCTCCAACCGGGCCTCACTCCACGCTGACGCTATCCGCAGAACACTTCCGCCCCCGTCGACAACGCGTGCGGCTCGACCACCTGCAACTGCAACGGGAACGCATCGTACGTTGTGCATCCGACTCACCGTTCGTGCTCCTGATCAATACTAGCTGTTCCTGCAAGCCCAACGAATGCAAATGCTAGGCGTTGCGCGGACGCGACCTCATAAATAAAAACCGTTCACCCCTCCTCCTTCTGTAACAACACCATCTATTCGTTCTATACACGAGCGAAAGAACGAACGATTCGTCCCACCACACTAAATAGTCGCAAGATGTACTGTAACAACACCCTCTATTCGTTCTACACACGAGCGAAAGAACGAACGATTCGCCCCACCACACTAAATAGTCGCAAGATGTACTGTAACAACACCCTCTATTCGTTCTATACACGAGCAAAAGAACAAACGATTCGCCCCACCACACTAAATAGTCCCAAGTTGTACTTTGTACTACCCATTTATCCCATCCCATCTCCTATCTCCTTGTTCTGCTTCTGGTGGCGCGAATGCGAGCGCGGGCCGGCCCTGAAGGCCCGGTGACCCAAGTATCCTTCTGCAATACAAGGTTTCTCTCGCTCTGGGACAAGAGGTTCTCCAGCCGAGCGAAGCGATCTGCACGCTTCCGAAAGGCGATCTCCCGTAAGGAGAAATAAAGGTAATGCGACGTCGATGCTGCGTGGTTCGGATAAGGCACATCAAAGATGGCGTGGGGAAGCAAGGACTTACGCGATGGTATTCGGGGCGGACGAACGCCAGGCGCGCCTGCCTGCCTGCCTGCAGCCTCACATGCCCTCAAACTCGTAGATTACACGGCCGCCCTCGTCCGGCACATTGATATTGCGCAGCAGAGGATCGAGCGACGCGAGCTCGTCCTTGATCCCGTCCCGCGCAAGCTGGTCGAGCTCTTTCAGCAGCACCGTCGTGATTTTCTGGCGCAGGCGTGAGCATAGGCCATTCAATAATTAAATATAGGGGACGACGGACCTTGAACTTGCCGTCGATCTTGAGCACCATCTCGCCGAGGGAGGGCGTCCAGCTTGCGGGCGGGGAGGACATCGTGCTTGCCCCGCCCCCGCCGCCACCGCCGCCCCCGGCGCCCGCATTGGCGATCCCCCAGAGGCTCCCGCTCGAGTCGTTGTCAAAGTGCTGCTGCGGGAGGTGCGGGTTGGAGTGGCGGCTCATGTTCGGCGGCGCCGCGTACGGGTTGGCCGGCTCGGGCGAGAAGAGGTAGGACACGCCTGGGTGCGGCGCGAGCAGCCCGAGGGGGCCCATCATGTGCTGCGAGGAGTGGGAGAACGGCGAGGGGCCGAGGAGCTTGGAGATTTTGTTGTAGACCTCCGAGATGACGTCGAGGAGCGAGAGGAGCGTCTGGTGGTAGTCCAGCGAGAACGGCTGTGTGTGTGAGGCGGATCAATTGGCGTGCATAGAACGGGTGCATGGAGACGGCGTACGATGTGCGGGGCTACTAGATAGCCTTCCGAGGAATCGCCATAGGAGCCGATGTAGTCGGTGAAGGTGCCTGGTCGCTTGCCCAGCTTCGACCTGAAGAGCCGTTTGCCAGTGGTCCGCTGTTTCTCGGATTAATGGATCGGCGGCAGTTGCTGAGCTAGAATACATACAATTTTGGTCTTGTCGGTGTCCTCTTTCGACTGCTCGTATTCAGACATGGTGCTGATGAGGCCCTTGAGCAGGTCTTGGGGCTGGGGGATGTCAAGCAGCCCAGAGAGCGACATGCCGAGGATGGCGAAGCGGTATGTCCTGTGGATGTTCAGACAATGCCCCAGATCAAGACAAGCGCGGCTGACCGTTTCTTCATCTCGACGTTGTTGAACACCTTGTCGAGCTCCGTGCGCGATATCATGATTGTGTGGAACCAGTGGCTGCGCCTGGACGAATGTGAGACCCCCGCGGGCCAGTTGAACGCCACCGCACGCACCCTTCGTGTATATTGCGCACATATGTGAGGGTTATTATGCGCTTCTGGACGAGGTCGCGCAGATATTCTACGGAAGTGCCCTGGGTTGTCGGGGGATTATTTACTGTCGCAGTGTCCGAGTACATGGACTGGACATCGAACTCCTTTGGCAGTGGGGTCTGCGGTGTGGGTGTCTGAGGCACTCCGCCAGTTCCCGGCGGATTCTTGAAGGACGAGAGTAGATTCTGGGCGGAGGACTTGCGACGCATCTGTGGTCTGTCAACGAATTGGTTCGCCATCTTTCGGTCAGTGTCGCTGCAGTTCAAAGATAGACGCTGCACGTGACATACAACGCTTTTCTGCACTACTACCACCAAATGGCCGACATCGACGCCATCGCGACTCAGTTCACAGACTTCTACTACCAGGCATTTGATACCGACAGGGCCAGTCTCGCCGCCCTTTATGTGCGTCAGCTCACCGCACACTCTCCGAGATCTCTCTCGATCTTCAAATCCCACAGCGGCCCAACTCCATGCTATCTTTCGAGGGCACACCTCACAGAGGCACCCCAGCCATAGCCGAGAAGCTCGTGGTATATTTCTCTCCCCGCGATCAGCCACACGTCCACTCAGCGCGCCTGCACACAGAATCTGCCGTTCCAGAAGGTCCAGCACAAAGTCACCACGAGAGACGCCCAGCCATCGTCTGTTGAGGGGGCCGCGAGCCTCCTCGTCAGTGTCACCGGGCTACTCGTCGTACGTCTGCCCGCCTCCAGTTCCGCCGGATGATCTCACTCATACTCTACAGGTCGACGACAGCCCTAATCCGCTGCAGTTCAGCCAGGTCTTCCACCTGATTCCAGAGGGAGGTAGCTACTATGTGTGAGCTCCGCCCCCCGCCCTATCGGCGCACGCCATTGACCTCACACGTCCAGATTCAACGACATTTTCCGGCTCAACTACTCGTGAGGAGATCGATGGATGGAAGGAGGAATGTAGAGTAGATCGGCCGCGCGTGTGTTTGATAATATCGGTCGCGTGGAATGTGTATTTTCTTCTGTTTTTCAAGGTCGATCCGTTACGCGATCCAACCGATGTGAGCATGAGGCTTGTGCCCCTTTTGAAGAAAAGCGTTATTTGGATCCGAGGCCCAAACATACGCTGGCGATACATGAACAATCGCAAATTCGATTGTGAAGTTCAAAAGCCAAAAAAAAAAAAAAAAATGGTAGGAAAATTCTCACTGAACCGCTACAAAAGCTTCTATCCTCTGAGTTCGACTCCATTGGGGTTTAGCCTGTGTTCCGACCAGCTTGGAGTACTTTCGAGGAACCTGATCCCGTGCTTCCCTGGTTCAACACAGACGCCTTAAATCACCATCAGAGCCCAGCCATTGTTCTCATGCCTGGCCACAGTGAACTCACAAATTAGGTTTGAATTTATAATAAAGAGCTCTTCGTGGCATTCAAGTTTTGACCGCCACTCACTGCGTTTTCGGGAAAATATCCAGGGTCGGAATTCCATTGGGATTTCTATGTTGTCCGAGTAGCCAGAGGGTATTTCTTTAAATCCTGAGGATCCAGAGAAAATTTTGATTAATTTCAACTAATTTCGAGGTTGGCAAAGGAGGAAGGGACAACATCTGGATATAATCAAAGTCAACTCTGGCTACTCGGCGTGTACTCGTGTTTTTTAATGATCTTATTGGGGATTTTTTGTGAATTATGTGAAATTTCACTTTCAGCGGGATATTTAGAAATCCCGAGTCTGGATACTGGATAGCTTGACGACGACTTCTCTGTGAATAGTCGGGATTCTGGAAAAGCCTCTGGGAATTCCAGAAATATCTTCACATCAAGCGGACAGCCTATATAAGTTGATGCTGTTGTCAATGTTCGCCTGCCTAGTACTCTATGTGATTCTCTCCCTCCCATCGGCGTGCTCTTCGGGCCCAACTCTTTGCCAATTGGATCCTTACTCCTTCTTCTGACTGATAACCAAGTTCTTCATCTTCAAGCTCCTGCCTGCTCTCTTGAGTCTTGACCCTCCGGATCCGCAACCTCTCGCCTACTCGTCTACGCGTATATTACTTAGGCGCACATGCTAGCAATTCCTATCCATATTGTACTAGATTTCTGTTGCACCTCTTAGCACCCCAGCCCTCCACGACTCCCTTGTCATTTCTTTCCTGACGAAGTACTTATGTGCTAACGGGAACGACAGAAAATTACTCTACAAGCTCCGGTCGGCTAATAAAACTTGAATAAAATCCTGTACACATATATATTTACCCACTTTTAGAAAATGTGAAATATACTCCACTGGATAATCTTATATCCATACCATAATCCCCAGAGACACATGAATATCCAGAATAAATCCCGAAGAGGATACTGAAAGTGTCGAGTGTTGCCTCAAGGTAGGTAGGAAGGAATGTTGCATAATCCCTGAATTGACAGCTAAATTTTCACATATCCATTAAAAATTCCCATCGAGAAATTTAACGACGGCAGAGAGAATCCCGGGGTATCTTTCCACATATCCTATGAAAAGCCTCTCTAGAAATCTTTCGGAAAACGCAGTGACTTCCACTTCCCAACTTGTAGCACTATGATTAACTTCACAAGAATACGCTCTTGACTGGTCCTCGCAGACGCATAGCGAATATCTTCCGTCCCATGCCAATAAAAGCTTATGTCTTCATTTATCTCGAGAACGTCGATGAATGGGGCTAACTTTTAAATGGAATTCTTTGGAAGAAATATTAGAGTCCATCTCAAGTTGCTGTCCGGGGTGAAGCATCGGACCCGTCCCGTAACTCGACCTATGATCCTGGCTGGGAAAGGATAATGAATGTCCTCGAGTTGTAATAGGGACAGTCAGAGTAGGGGTTTCAGAAGGGTTTCACGAAAGCGCTTCAGAAGGGTTCTCGACGAATTTTTTGTGAAGCGTTTCCCAAATCATTTCTGAAGCGCCTCTGGAGGCGCTTCGACGTTTCAGATGTGTTTCAGATTTATGTGCTTCTCCCACGCTTCAGAAATAAATTATTTGTTGAGAAACCCTTCTGAAGCGCTTACGTGAAACCCTTCTGAAACCCTTACTCTGACTGTCCCTAATATATTATAATTTAGTCTCTTGAGGTCGCGCCACTGCACTCAGATCTGAGATGGTATAGTCGTACTATCTATCCTATCCCAACTTCAGGCGACGCAGGAGATATATCTCGAGTTGGAGCAGGAAGATTTCACCCCTGCCGGTAACACAGTGCGCCGCTCCTTCGTCTCCGAGTCCGCGGGTCTCATACGCGCCCCCCACTTGCTTTCCCATCAAAAGCACATGGGGCGAGCTGCGATCCGGCGGGCCCATCTCGAGCCGCACGAAAACGCACATCCGGATGGAGCTCGCCTACCCTATGTGTGGCGGTGCGGGCAGACGAACTGGGCTACCTCTTCTTCATGCGCACTGCGCAGGTGCGTTACATAATTCATTTTATATATTTTTCAACCGTGGCACGTGTTCTGTCGTTTGAACTTTCTTTTTTTCTGTCTTTCTCGAGGCCATGCGGTGCACACCTGCGCATTGAATTATCGAGTTGAACGGAGGTATTGACGTCAATTTTTTGGCGTGAATGTGAGACATCTATGCGATGATTGGACGTTTGTATGTGCACTTCTCATGCGATATTTTCTGATGCGGACCGTGTAATCGGACAGGTGAATAACAACAGGCTCCCGAATGAAATACAACGAGACCGTGATGATGGTACGCCTCGAAAATCAATACAAAGTGAAAAATTGCCTCGCAAAAAAGTACAGCATGGCCGGGCAGGAAGAGACCCAGGCTCGATTCCCAGACCGCCTCCGAACGTCCACGTCAAAGGTTTAAAGCGTTCAGTGAAAGTGCTCCAGCTACTGATGAACCTCATTCGATAATTCATGGAATGAGTATTTTATTCCATACGTCTGTGGCCCGAATAAATTGGTATCATCTACAAGGTTTTAATTAAGTTAGTACTTAGATATTACGCGGATTACAAAGCGTTGGATGCGCAGGTGAACACAGAGCCTACAGCCGCCGCTGCATAGCTGTCGATGATAGACTGGATCGAGACCTACAAAGCATCGCTGTGTCAGCGGAGAATTGGGCTGGACGAATGAATGAACGCACGTAGGTTCCGGCAACTAACATGAAGAAGCCCAGGGCGATCAAGAAATAGTTGACCAGCGTTTCGAAACTGCGCAATGGCCCAGCCCATCTGGTTTGTCCCGGGTGCAGGAGCAGGTATGCCATTCCCCAGTAGATGAACCTAGGATCATGTGAGCCACCGGTATCAGAAGCGCAGCATATAAATCATACCCGAACCAACCATCTACAATAACAAGGTTGAATACGCAATAATGTTGAAAAACGCAAAAACGCACCGAAGAGGGAGCTCATGAGACTCAGCATATCGGAGAAGAATGGGATAACCTCAGCGATGAGGAAGGCACAGACCCACGTCACAGCGATGATTCCTGCCCAGGCACTCCAGGCAACAAGCGAGTTGGAGTTCTTGTGCTCCGAGTCGCGGAAGACGCGGAAGAAGATGAAGCGCGCTGTGACGGAGGAATAGAGGGATCCGAGGTATACGATGGTGGGTATCGCAAAGGAGAAAGCAATCTTTTTGTATGTAGGCTGCAGCGACCCAAACGCCGGGGCGGTTATGTACTGGTTACCCACATAGTGGTACATGATTGCGCCACTTGAATGTGATCAACCGCGGAACTACTCAAAGTGCGAAGGGAATATCATACCAGAGGGTGAAAACGACGACTTCGCAGATTGTTACGGCCCAGAGAGCTGGTTTCTATATGAGGGATGAGGCTGAGCACATAAATGAGGCACACACCTTTTGGGAAATCTTTCGGCTCCCTCATCTCCGCAATAAACTAAATAAATGGTAAAGATAGGAGCTGCCTAAAGTGGATAGAGAACCAACCGAAGGAATAGTTATTTGTCCGATGAGAGTGTAGCTGATGTTAAGGAAGGCCGACATCCCTGAAAGAATTGAGTGATGGAACTGAAAAGCAAGAAGCTGAGACTCACCGGTCACAAATGTTATTCCCGGACCAGCGAACATGTCAACGATGGGTTCCTTCCCTGGCACGTACCCGAATGGTTCATGCTGAATTCCTGAGAAAACGATAGCCAATAGTACAGCAATCCCCATTGTGATAGCGCTGAAGGTCCCCAGTCCGCTGAGCTGGCTGAGAGTACGAGGGAGACTCAGAAGGAAACAGAGGATAGCAGAAATCGCGCTAAATCCTATAGTACACCAGGCCGAGTTGGTCAACGTGTTCAACAGTTTCGCTCCAACCAAGCAGTGCAGCGCTATTCAAGAATAATTAAATTCAGCACCTTGAGAAAGTGGAACAAATTAACCTTGGATGAAAGTATTGTTCAAGATGAACCTGGGGTGGAAATTTTAGCTTGAGACGAAAGAATTGGCAGAATGAGGTACATTATGGCGGTAAAGTTATAAGCAAGATCAGAACCCCCAAAAAGAAGGCGTCCAATGTCACAGACGTCTCGAACCTCTGGGTGCTTCATGCAAAATTTCCATACAATAAGGGCTGCGAAATACCCAAATATTAGTGAAAGCACGCGAATGAAAACACAGAGGGAGTCGCACAGGTGTACTGCACAGATCCAGCCACGGCAATCGTAACGAGAACGCCAGGAACCAATCCAAGGACTGAGTATGACCTTTCCTCGCAGAATTTAGGGAGGATACGTGTTACTGCGTTGAGTGACGTACCAAGGAAACGATAAAATTGCGAGGCAAATATATTCCGAGAACAAGAGCCCAGCAGTCTACCACAAAAGCCTCCATGAGACGACCCAATATTTGGAATAGATAACGCACTTTCTGCCAAGAACATGTCCGATATTGAATATCTTTCCCACTCTCTTGCGCAATCTGGTCGGATATGCTGAACACTGTGCTGCCAGCCAGAGATTCCACGTCTGAAACTTGACGGTCTACTTTAGAGTCCTCCATAGTTTCCACAAATTTTGCGGTGCTGGGTCACTAGGAGATAAAAGCACGGCTGTCAGCATAAGATCGCAGCTCAATTCGGTATGGTACTCACAGCGAAATTTCGCAATCTGTGGTTGAACGTTGAACGTTGATTGTGGAGTAGAAACGGAAGAAACACGTAACATATAAAGATCAAGAAGCAGGCACATTGTGTTCTGCGAACTCAATTGAATAAGTCAATCAATCGCCCACGCGATATGATGGAATCAAAGTGCCAAAAATGGCGCGATAGCAAATAGGGGTCCAGCTCTCAACAATCCGAATCGTACAGAATGCCCTCTCTCGCCAAAAGATACATCGATACAAGCGGATGCGAAACACCAGGCATACCACTTGCAACTGCCGACGAGTCTGAGCAACGGGCCCGGAAAAGCATGCTAAGCGGAAAGAGCCTTCTTAGCACGGCAAAACAGTGTTGCAAAGCGGTCTGGTCAATGCCAGGTGAAGTCTTCTGCCTCCAATTTGGGGACTCGACAAGAGCTGCGCAGGATTCGGACGCGGTGTTACTGCGATTCAAACCGTCGGCGCAGCGATCGAGGTTTACTTTGGTCAATAGACTGAGCGCTTGAGTGTTGCTCGAGCTCGATACATCGAGTTCAAGAAGCGTACGAAGCTGGTCCTCGATCTGTTGGATGTCCCCAGGAAATCGAGCCCCAAGTGCAGGCATCATCATGCGAATTACTTGGCGGTCCAGCGTATGTGGCGGGTTTCTGACCACGATGTGCGCATCGGGCGGGCCAAGGAACCCACGGACCATCCACAGGTGGGCCAGAATCTCGGGTATCGATGCTCGGGCAGCTGCGTCTTTGGCAAGCATTCGAGACAGAAGATGTTTGCAATCTGAAACGAATCGTGAATGGACAGGCTCGGGAAAGAAAAATGGAATACTATACGGACCGGAACTGAGATAAACAGGAAATTTTAGACGCCCCCGCGTTAGTTGTTTACGCAGTGTGGGCAAGTCGGGTGCGTCGAAAGGAACTTTCCCGCACACGAGTACATACACAACGACACCAAATGACCACACGTCGACCTCAGGCCCTATGTAAGGCATCTGGCGGATGAGCTCGGGGGCTGGAAAGTAGGATGTCCCGCAAAAAGTGAATAGGCGCGATTGAGGGTCGTACACAGTTGAAAGACCAAAGTTGACGATCTTGACATCACCTTGGGGTGAGAGCAAGATGTTTTCGATTTTGATATCGCGATGAACAACGTTGTAATGGTGGCAATAGGCCAATGCGCTTGCTATTTGCCGCGCAAATAGGCGCGCGTGGCGTTCACGCAAACGACCGTGGGTGATAATATAGTCCAGCAATGGCGAGTAGCCCTGGAGATACTGGATTTTTTCATAGACGGCACATATGTTTGGATGATGCAGCAGTCCTTCTGGCTTTCCCTCGCGCTGCGGTACCAATTTTGACTCGGTAAGTCCATGTGTCAAATCTCAGAAAGAGGAGCCCTCACCGGCTGCAGTGTCTCGACTTTCACAACTCTATGCTCCATCGCAGGGCTCAGAGAAGAACGCTTCAATGTCAAGTAGTAGTTGGAGTGTGAGATGCAGGCGGAAAGCTGTACATGGTGCTGTAGCTGATCCGCGATGACCGGTCCGAGTTTCAGCCATCAGCAAAACTTGGGCAAAACCACTCAATATAATGCACTCCTCAGGCTTACCTCAGGCCATCCCGTTCACTGTAGTGAAAGTTTGACCCAACTTGGAATCCTTCTGTAGAAGGATTGACTGTTCTTCAAAAGCTTCAAACTTCGTGGTGAACGAACCGTGGGAACTTGATGGGTCACATCCGAGTCGAATCCACAATTCTGTGGTAGACATTGAGATTGAGGTATCTAAAGTCCAGAAATCTTCTGGTCAATAATACGGTCAGGCTCATTTATCTGGAGTGAGAACAATCCGGTGCAAAAATGAACGGACATACAAAAGGCCCGGAAACTTTTCTCCCCCAAAAAGGGAAAATTATGTAGGGAACTCGATACGGTTGATACTAGGGATCCAGCGCATTTTGTAGAAGGTTTTCACGTTTGTTAAGCCACTCAAAACTCGCATAGCCATGTCAACATTCGTTTATCGAAAGGTGAAAATCGTGTTACAGAGGTTACGGAGACAAAGGAATGGAACAGGGTTTTCAACATTCAAGTTACAGTGCACTCAGGGAAGAGGGAAGCGGCATTTCCTGTCAAATTGACATTTTGGCACTGGAATTGCGCTGGGCCAAGGGGGGAACTGTTAACAGAATGAGCCAGAAAAATACTACACGGATCATATCGATCTCAGTACGCACGTTAGATTGAGATCGCTGACACTAATGTCACTGCAGCGGCCATCTGGGGAACATGCCAATTTAGCCACGACTTGTCCACTTGAGGTTCCCGAGATCCTAGCACGAAGTAAAGTAACTGTGGGCTTATAAGGAATCGAGTGGTACCTTGAGAAAAAGATGTCTTCGATAAAAACGTTGGATGGGAATGCGGTACACTGGAGTATTTGATTATGAGCAATGTATTGAGAGCGAACGAGGAAAGAGCTGACGTTGGCGGCGCTCGTCATGTAGCACTAGAACATTACTGTCAGTGAAATGGGGGTTTGGGATGAGAGCTACGCCAACCTGGTCAATTACAACTATGTGCAACATTTGTTTCATCAGCGACCTGCGCGCTGTGGATGTGTACACTGACCAGGGTTGTCCACATTGGATTCAATGAAGTCCCTGAAAGTGACGTTGCGAACGATTCCTGCATTCTATGCTCAAAAGTGCCGCCCCAAGTGCTCGCCGATACATACCGCTTCCAACTCCTTGACCAGCCCAAGCCTTGATACGGGCTCCGTTTTGAGCATTGCTCATCCGAACGTTGCTAGTAATAGGAGGTCAGGGACGCAATACAACCCTCTAGACGTGGCTACCCACGTCGAGGTTACGTTCTCCACAATATCAAACATTCCCGGAAATTGGCCAAGTGATCTGAAAATTGGGTTATAAATGAGAGACGGAGATGCGACACATGCGGTTTACCCGACGGAAATGCCGCTGGAAACATTTACTCAACACCTGAAAAGAACATGGAAAAAGAATCAACGCACTGGGAACCATTGCAATTGAGATTGTCGACGATCACGTTGGTTGCATCTTCACAAAGTTTTCATATAAGTCTGACGAGTAAAAGACTCCGACATTCTTACTGGGCTATGTAACAAACATTTGAGTTGAGATTACGAGAAACCAGAAGGGCTCACTCAACTTTAAACGCCACGCAATCGTCGCCTAAGATAGAAGAATCGTTGCTTTTAGCCGACAT
Source organism: Mycena rebaudengoi (assembly GCA_029282285.1). Lineage (NCBI taxonomy): Eukaryota > Fungi > Basidiomycota > Agaricomycetes > Agaricales > Mycenaceae > Mycena > Mycena rebaudengoi. The sequence continues at coordinate 818,101 of JARJCX010000023.1, forward strand.
GGGGATGAATGTACGGCGGATATATTCACCATTATTGATCAAGGAATTTTTTATTACCACTTGATCACTTCTGTAAACATTCCATCCGTCTGTGTTGGCTGGTCCATGTGTCGATGTGGACACAGCACTTATGGTGAGATTATCGTACACCACGTTTTTGCCTTCGTTCACCAGATTGAACCATTCCGGGCTGTTTACCATTTTGATGTCTTTCACAACGACGTTGGTCGCTTTAAATACTGTCAAGATAATTGGTCTGTCCAGTAGAATGAGTCAGATATTCAGTTCCAATTCCGAAGAGCTATGGAGTGCATGCCTCAAGAGCGAACTATTGGACGCCAAGGCGTCCCACCATGGCTATGTGAAACAGTCAGCACGCGTCGCATATGTCGGGGTGACCTAGTACCTGGCCAACACCGTCGAGAGTTCCGCCTCCATCCATGCGTATATTTTTCCCTCCCAGAATCCAAAAGGTTATCTGGTTTTGGAAGGGGAAGGAGAAACCGTTGCCGCTCCAATACGGGATATTAGGCTCGAACCGCAGTCCCCCTTCCAGTTTCTAAAAACCGTTAGCGTTTTCGACGTAAGGTTGAATGGATTATAGTTTACGATATGTTTGTCGTCCAATCCCGTCATGTTCAAGCGCGTAGAGATATTGAGAGTGGTCGAAGCAGGTATGATCACCGTACTGCAATCATGCATTGCCTTTAGAAAGTGGGGAGAATCATCTCCGCCTCTCGCCCTCAAGGTACAGCTCTTCGGTGGTTCATGAGGTGGTTCATGAGGTTTGCGATCATGAGCGAGAGAGAGTCCAAGACAGGAAAAAGCAACAAGGAGGGATAAAGTAAAGCGGCGCATTTTGAAAACCATACGAGTGGGTTTGAGACGAAGGGAGCGAATTTATATCCTGCCATAGTAAATTTAGAACCGCCCCAAACTCCACCAACAAATTGGTCCCATGAGCTGCGCCGGGTTGATTTCCCGAGCGCTGAACGAAGACCGGGCCGCCGATGTCAGTCGCAACCTTGACAGAATTTAACCTGGCTAAATAGAAGTCAAGGACACTGAGCGGCGTGTTGGAGGCAGGCCAGGCCATCGAGCATGGCGAAGAGAAATTTAAAGTGAAGCAGTGGCCGTGAGCTTTTTCGGCTGCGGTGAGGGTTTTCCGGTGGTTTTACGGGTGCAGACTGGGAGGCCCGTGGGATAGAAGCCGCAACTGCCAGTGTAGTACGTGAGAGTCTGAGACAAACTAGACGCAGTAAGTAGAGCAAGAAGTTCAGTATGACTAGAGATCTTTTCTAAGGAGGTTGAAAGGGAGAGCCAAGCCGCTTCGCCAGTGGGTTTAGTACGGCGATTCCGAGTCTGACTGCCAGTTCTAGGTGTGGAATAATATACAAATGCGGCACAACTACTTAGAACTAAATGCTTCCAGCTCTTCCCCTCAGCACTTCGCGAACCGTACTTCTTTCGCTAAGTAGCGCGATGATCTGCCACCTCTGGTCACGTACCTCGCGATCCTTCAGCAACACAACGTCGCGGTCACTGTCAGCATTCCCGTCGTCCTCGCCCATGAATCCCAGTCGCAAAGCCGCTGCCGACTTGTTAGGCAGGTCTGCAGGTGAAACCGTGAAGAGCGTGTTGAACGAGGACGTCGTCAGAAGTGGGGGCCGAGCATGCGTGGCACGCGAGGTGGATGGTGTTATAGAAGAGATGGTCTGCGAGGTGGAGGTGAGCGTGAGCGCATGCGTCAACAGCTGCTTAAGCATCGCCTGAGTCGTAGCATGTCAGGATCTAAACGTATACAGGAAACCGTGCCGATCAACCCACCTCGCATGCGAGATTCATGAGCGAGGGTACACTACGGTTGGGCACGCCGAGGTTATTCTGCGCGCAGATAAGATTCATCCGGTCAGCAATATGCTGTATCGTAGGAGGGCCTGAGGTCGCGGCAAGATGCACGGGTAAACGGCTGCCAGGGGGATCGCCGCGCTCAGGAAGTAGGATGACACCACGTTCCGCAGAAATCTCATCGCTGCGTAGAGGGCGCATGTCGAGAGGGGCGGCCTGGAAGGTCTTGATGCGCTCACGCTCGCGCTTGCCGACAGAAAGGGCCCACATTTTGAGACGCGCAGAGCGTAGGGAGAGCGCGTCAGGGTCATCATCAGGTCCCTGGTATGGCAAAACGCGGCGCCGCTTTCGAGGTGGTGGTTTGGCGCGTGGAAGTGCTGTAGGTGAAGGGGGCCGCTTGTGAGTTGTTGCGTCGAAGAGGGATATAATTAGGGCATTATGGAGCTGTACTTTTCGAGGCAATTAATTTGCGCGATCGATCTCGGCGGCAAAGAACATACCAAGGTTCGGAGCGTCGAGGATTTCTTTGATAGATTCTTCAAACTCAGTGCGAGAGGTCTCTCCAGAAATGAACTGGTTAAACGTCGAAAAGTAGAGGTCTGCCTTGGGGCCAAGATGTCCTTTCAACTGAGCCTTCAGAGTCGACGTTGAGGATAAAGACATCGCAAGAAGGCCAGGGAAATCTAGGTCTGCAGCGCGCGACTGGGGGCTTTGCTTAGGATCGGGTTGGGTCGGGGTGGACAAGTCTGATCACGAGATACATGCGTACATGAAGACAAATAAACAACAGTGTCAAAGCAACAGAAAGCATGTCACAAACGTAATTCAAGGAGAGAGAAAACGTGCTAGGACGGGTAATGTTGAGCGCGATGCAAAAAGGAAAATTCATCTGGCGAACAATGTGGGCTGCGCTGCAAGAAAATAATGGGCTGCTCGGCGGTGAGCTTTCGTCCCAATAGCCTTGCTGAGGGCTGACTCACCGGAGAAAGACATGCAGACGCCATGCTTACCTGCCATTCTTATTCACCATCAATTGTCATTTCTTCGGCATCTTCATCTTCATCTTCCTCCTCCTCCTCTGATCGCCTACGCCTACGAAGAACAGCGGGAAAAAAGAAACCACGTTTATCTTCAATCGACAACTTCATGCCATCACGGCAAAGGTCGGCCAAACGCGAGGACAACGCAGGAGTGTAATCACTAATCCAGAGACGGGTGTCCAGATGAAAAGACTTGAGTCGGGCAGATTCGCTCCTCTTCTCCGGGTGCCATCGCGAAGAAAGCATGTCAGCGAGGATAGGAAGTACCCCGATCATCTGCGAGTCTCTTATGGGCCAGGAGTATGAGCGAAGAGACTCAAGGTTGGGAAGAAAATCCGCGTGGTGGGTGAGGTAGCCATAAAATATAGATGTGAGATGCGGGCCATATAGTTGGAGATCCATAAGGGATGGAACTGCTTGTAGGCATTGAAATAGGTCCGCCTCGGTGATGCAAATGGGAGATGCGTGGAGAGACAATGTGGGGAGACAGGACGTAGATCGAAGAGCAAAAGATATGAACTTGGAAACATCAAAGGACATCAACCATTCCAAATAAAGGTCTGTAAGCACAGGAAGGCTCAGACAACAAAGAATGTTGAAGACGTGGGACGGATCGACGCTAGAGTCTCGTAGCGTCAACGAGACGAGCTTGGGGAAATGATATATTGGTGTGGCGGGAAGGGAAGGGAGGGGCCTCCACTGTGCCGACGAACAGATAAGGGGGGTGCATTCCACCAGGTTGACAGCCTTATGCAGGAACGTGAGACATTGTGAGAGATTGAAATCTCCATGGAAGATAGTTAACTGTGCCCAAGGAATGATCGTTAGACCGCGGTTGAATGAACTACCGCGTGCGGAGTCACAAAACGCAGGGATAGAGCTGGATGGGACGGTGCCGGCGAGCCCGCTAGGAAATGCCCTGATTGCCAACTTTGTCAAAGAGGGAAAGGTGCCCTCTTCAACACCTATGATCTGCATATCTTCTCGAAAGAAGTGGATGTCAAGGCTACGGCATTGCGATGAGAGTCCCTTGATGAGCTGGAGTAGCGACTCCGCTGCAGGCCCTTGGTGAGCTGGGTATATGATGGCCCGTGGACCATAATCTTCTTCACAGAAGACGCGCAGGAACAGCATACTGCCAGCGGCACGGGCAAGCCATCGGCGGTACAAATCGGCCAGCCGTGGAACTGAACGGTGGTTGAAATTCAAAGCCAAAGAGCTCCAGAGGGAAGGACGAGAAAGTGCGATCTGGCGCCATGACTGGCATACGTTGCAGAGCAGAAGAGGTGCCTCGGTAAGATTTGGGATTATGAAGTCGGTCTGCGGGAGGCATAAATTAAATATCTCCACCAGCATCTCGACCGGTAGGGAGTCCATATTTTTTAATGGCTTGTAAGGTGTAGGCAGCGGTCCACGCACTGGAAAGATGGTCGCTGAAGAGGTGACCTGCGAGAAGCCGCCGCCACACAAAGCCAAATTCACAACTTGAACCCAATAATCAATGGCCGGTACGCCTGTCCTTTACTAACCCCACTGCTACTCACTCGATTCCATGAATTCATAGACCCAAATTACACGACGCTACCGTCCCCGCCTTTTGACACTATATCTGCTATCCAATACTCGCCAACGGACCCGAATAAATTACTTGTTTCGTCTTGGGATACAGTACGTTCCGTGGACTCACATCTTCTGTGCTTGGGCTTACATTACTCAGTCGGTGCGATTTTATCACGTCGGAGACCCAAACGAAAAGGCGTCTGAGCAACTCGCAAAATTCGACCATCGGGCAGCAATTTTGACATGCTGCTTTTCAGATTCGACCCATGCATTCAGCGGTGGTCTCGATGCCTCCGTTAGACAGTAATTTGACCCCTTAATCGCGCCATTTTTTACTCACATTGTCCAGTTTGGAAATAGGAACAGAAAAGATCACAACCGTTGGATCGCACACAGATGCAGTATCTGGCATGGTATACTCCGGCGAAACCAGTTGCGCTCATTTTGTTATTGCACCCCGAGTGTTACTGAAAATCTATCAACCCAGACGCGCTTGTGTCCGGCTCATGGGACTGCTCACTTCGTCTTTGGGATCCCCGCGCTGCTTCAGCACAGCAGGCGAGCACAACCACTCCCGAACGTGTGTATGCTATAGATATGACGAACCACAACATCGTCGTCGCGATGGCCAGCCGCTTATTCAACATCTATGATATTCGGAACATGGCTACACCTGCACAACAGCGGGAGAGCAGTCTGAAGTACATGACTCGGAGCTTGGCATGCATGGCTGATGGACAAGGTACACTCCCCGTCCATTCTCCGGCTTCGTCTCGCTGACCGCCCCGCAGGCTACGCGACAGCATCCGTCGAAGGCCGCATTGCGGTCGAATACTTTGACCCCTCACCCGCAACACAAGCCAAAAAATATGCCTTCAAGTGTCACAGGCACACAGTGGACGATGTCGACCAGGTGTATCCCGTGAACTCCCTGGCATTTCATCCTGTGTACGCACTCTATCCCCTTACCACGGACCACTGCTGATCCTTTCCTCGTAACAGCTACAACACGTTCGCGTCCGCCGGCTCCGACGCAACGGTCTCCATCTGGGACCACAAAGTCAAGAAGCGACTGCGGCAGTACCCCAAGTTCAACAACCCCGTCGGCGCGCTCGCATTCAACTGCGATGGGACGCGCCTCGCTGTCGGTGTTGGGTACAACTGGGACATGGGTGAGAAGGGTATGCATGAGAAACCCGGAACAGAAATCGGTATCAGGCGCCTGGGAGACGAGGTCAAGGTACGCAGTCCGGTTTCGATCAGCTTTGCATTGACTGACGCAACGTCGTTGTAGCCGAAAAATTGGACGGCGTAGCTGTAGGCGAGTCCGCTGTTGTATCTATAATTCTTCTGAGGTGCTTGCCCGAGTGAGACAGACGTTGTGTCGGAAACCTTTCATCGAGGACGCCTCTCGGTTCCGCCGTTTGTCGCCGCAGCTCAATGACGATGTTATGGACTGGTTTGCTTTTCTCCTCATTTTGTGGAATTTGTAACTTGTCCTCCCTTGATTCAAAGAAATGAATCGTCTTTTCACAACTCTTAACTCATTCCACACCTCGCCATGGCTTTATTTCAACCTCCGAATGGCTCTATCCAACAAGGTCGCGAATAAAACTTGCATTCGCGACCTTTCCAGCCATTTCGGGAGATCCACCTGAAGCATCTATGACCCGCTCAGCCGTCCAGTGTGCTCGCACTCGGTCTTTCGTTGGGCGTGGCTCGTTCCGCTGTCGTACATTCCCTGCATCTACTATTAGTTTACTTTTTGTCCTACGCACAACTATAACACAAGTTCCTCCAACTGATAAACTCCCACCGCCATGCCCGATCGCTCGTGCGCCAGCCGCCGACGCTGCCTCCAATCGCCCACCACCTCCTTCCCTTCCTTGCCATCTCGGACGGCCTTGGCCTGCGCTCGAGCGAACAGCTCCAGCGGACCCCTCAATGTTTCTACCTGCTCCGTTAACCGAATCTCTGGCTCAATGCGAGCGAGCACCTTGCGGAGGACGCGGTGTGCCGGCACGTGCTGCAGTAGCGCGAGGAACGAGGCGTCGAGGACGGTCTGTAAGAATGACAATACCTGATGCAGAACATTAGAAAGGAAAACGAATCATGAAAGGGGGAAAGTACGTCGACCAACGGCGGGTGTGCCTCCCTGCTGTCCTTCTGCCACCCGTCTTTCAATACGGATACTCCGTGCTCATCTTTGGCCACGTTCTTCTTGGTAGGCAGCGCTATGACTTCCGCGCCCTGCCAGTGTCCCACCCACGTCTCTAATGCCTCCAGCACGACGACTAGATCCTCCGGCTGGGAAATATATTGGTGCACAGCCGCGCGCAGCGCCGCGGGGGACGTCTTGTACTGCACACAAGCACTGAGAAAGGTGGGTAGCGGAGGGATACCTCCCTGTGCCGGAGGATCCACCTGCATCGCATCCTCCGCTCCTGCTTTGTGACTGTGGGCAGCGACAAACTGCAAGATAAACATGAGGTCCGATTCTGCGAGATCGACGACGTTCGTCAAGCAGAGTTGTATGGCATTCTGGAGAATGCTTTCAGTTACAATTACAACACGCAGCTGAAGGGATTACCCAATCGCCACGGAGTTTCAGAGCGGCCAAGAGCCCGCCGTCGACCATACTCGCGCTCACTACACGCCGCCCGAGTAAATGCTGCACGAGAACGGCCGAGTACGGAGTGTTCGACGGCTGCTTGGAGGGTTGCAAGACTGCAAGCAGCAAATCCCGCACAAAAGAATGTCCTAGTACAATCGGATGCTGATCGGAATGCGTGAATAAGCAATGCTCACTAACGCGAAAGAAACACGCACCTCTCCACCGCTGTCCTCCGTTGCGGATGGGGACTGCTGCTGTTCGCGTTTTTCCCATTCGAAAAACGCTGTTTCAGCTGTCTGTGGTTCGTTTTTTGATAGCGCGACTTGCACTGTAGCCAATACCTTGGCCCTCTCCGGTCCAAGGGTGTCGGCTGCAGGTGAGGGGACAAGCCATTGTGCGCCTGCTGAGGCGCGCCCCATGGCGTTGCCGATCGTCGACGTTTCGGGGACGGTGAGTGGCACAACAAGAATGCTGGACCGTGATGTGGTCTTCGCCTGCGCATCGGCGCTGGCGGGTGAGAGTATCAGCAGCGCTTGTGGAGAAGTAGCGTTGACAAGGCGAAGGGTCAGCGAGAGTTGTGGGAGGTGAGAGAGAGCCGACGGGATAGCTAGTACGTGGGAGGCGAGAAGAACAGAATACTGTAGATCCCACAGGAGCAGCACAATACTCCGTGCAGGAGAAGAGGTTATTGCGGCCAAGAGTACGAGGGAGGTATTCAAGCCGATGAGGGAAACCTCGGTATTCTTCCCAATGAAAGCTAGTGACCTCAGGTGTAGGGGCTCGGCAGCCTGGTATACGTTAATGGTATTGTGCTGGGATTCGATCTGGTAAGAATGCCAGGAGCCATCCTTAGCTGTTCAGATATAAGATGAGATGCTAGCGGAATCTCAAAGGGCATACTCACTTGTAACGCTCAGATAACCGGAGGAGCTACAAGACACTGCTGTGATTTGCTGCAATTCTATTCAAAATCTAATCAAGAGCAGTGAAAGAGTTTACACACGTCCGGTCCAAGTGGTATTTCATTGCTGCCGATCTCAGTTACGTCTTCTCCAGAGGCACCCAAAATTCTGACGCGAGTTGCATCTTTCGAAGACTCGAATAGAATAATAGCCGTGGAGGAACCCGGTACGAATGAACACGCCTCTCGGGGAAATACAAAAGTCCATGAGACGGTGAAATTTTTGTCCGTCGAGGCCAATGTGCTTTGTATTTTGAGGTCTGTGTCGATGACCGTTACATCACCTCCAGGAGAAAAAACTAGCAAGCGCCGTGGGAGCCCATCGCAGGCATATATGCCAGATATTTGGTGGGGCATCTACCGAGGCATAAGCACCACAAACTTGTGCATTTCAATACACGGACCACAGAGGCTTTTTTCTTCTGAGACGCGCGGTCTCCGATAGTGCTGGACAGATTTTCGCGCCACAGCCATATCGTCCGACCACAGTCCTCCTGGATGACATCCGCGGACGATGAAATGGCCGCATATGTTGAGTACACGTTGTCTTCCCCTTCCAGAACGCTGAGGGTGAGTGAAGGACATGAAAAGCCGGTTGAGGGACCAAGTGTATGTGAAATGACAGGATGGAGCGTAGATAGCTGGTAAATGGGTTAATTAGGCTGTAATGCATGTACTCGGCGAAAACATACATCGAGGACGTGCACCCCGTCTCCTTGAGCAGTCACCGTTACATAGCCATCACTTCCAGAGGCAAATTTGTCGTGAGATGCGTATACGTTGGCCCCAAGATTGGATTTCCCAGCTTTCGCTGATTTCTGAAGGCGCTGAGTGACTCCGTAGCTTGCAAGAAGGAATGGCTCCCCGATACTCGCGTCCATTTGCCTCCAGAATTTTTTGGAAAGGGAGAGCCTGTGACGATCAGTAACTCCACCTGACTCGTGACGATCAGTAACGTACTATTGACTATGTCGACCACTACCCTGAGCCCCTAAGTACTCGCTCAATGTCAAGCCTCGCCACAAACAATGACGCTCCCTTTGCTCTGTACCTCACCTCTACAGTCGAAGTGCCATTCCTGTTATTCCCCGCCTTACATATCTATCGTGAGGGTGCCGACCGGTCTCGCGTTTGCCTCGACCACCAACCCCAATATGATTCCCTGAAACACACGGTCCGAACTGTCTTTAGCCACATTGTGGGCTCGTACATCGCTCGCCTGACAATGCTCGCAATCCTGACACGGATGAGTCAGGTACCGGAGACCAAGGCTGCTTTGATTGCTCGTCTTGGCGAGGATAGGGCGCTTACAGTCGATGACATAGCCACCTACCTGCTGCACCATACCCCTACAATTGTCCTTAAAGATCTAGAAGAGGAAGGGAGCGACATTGTGTGGGGCCAAGTGCTGAAGGGGAGTGATCAAGGCGCCGGGTCCAACGAAATCTATTTGCGCAATGAGCTTGCTGTGGCGTTGTGTGATATATCTCCAGTACGTGCCACTCAGCTATTGAATGTTCCTGAGGCCTGATGGCTCGTCCAATAGTCCCCATCTATGACCCCCGCAGAGAAAAGCGAACAGCACAGTTTTCACCGACTTGTCACATCCATCACCCTACTGCATAAGACCATGCACTCACTTGTCAAACATCTGTTCACACCTGCGTTCACAACTCCTCTGCTCGGCGGCTTTGTAGGGGATGGCTACGGAAACGGGGAATCGGGCCGAACCTTCGAGCGGAATTACCTGGTCTATCATTTGGAGGTGTCATGGAGCCTACTCGACTTCCAGAAATCCGACAGAATGTGGCGGATATGCCATGTGCTCGCCGGCCTCTGGCCCTCTTCACCCCTGATCCTTGGTTTGCTCCAATCATTTTGCCATACTTCTTCAGCTCAACATCCAATTTCTTAAAGACAATAAGAATGTCATTCAGACCCTTGAATCATTTCAGCGGTCTGCTCTTTGGATCCCCCCCCTGAACGATCTCCAGGAATACCTGTACAACACCAACTCACATGTCAAGCTCCGCCTGGGTGTTTCGGCACAAATGATGAAGGAGGAAGAGGAGGAAGAGGGTGTCGTTGATATGAGCAATATGGTATTTGCTCACACATGTGCTCGGGGGGTGGGCCGACCTAACCGCAAGTGACCGGGGGCCTGGTTCAACATCCTTGGACTTTAGCAAGTTTGAACTATTATCTTTATTTTACCCTTTCACTTTTTATCTGTCTGAACCCTTTAAACTCCGCTCGTATAATAAATCCGGACAATCCCAGACAATCCCTTCATGTTTAATTAGGTTTGACTCCCTCCGCGACCGAAGACTAGGTTTACAACTTTGACTTGAGGTCATGAATTCAGTCCCTTGAGAGCCAAACTCCATCGACAAACACCTACCTCTAATGCCTTCATCTTTTCTTCTCCTCACTTTCTATCATCCACGCTACACATTCTTTCGCAACCACGACGACGTTTGGGCTGAGTCTAGCCCCGGCACGTCGGACGCGTTGGTCAGCTGACCGAGTCTTCTAACGTCACCACAGTGACCGTAACAATTCGTCGACAACCCGACATAGCAGCAACGATACAGCAAGTTGCTGCCGTACTCGAATCTCGATTCCTGCCCATGTCTCCCGATGCTCTCAGGCTTGATTTGTTCTAAGTCTCTCAGGCTGACTTCACGATTATCGATTCTCTAGGCGTGAAGGTCTTTGCCCAGCCCAATCCTTGCCGTTGAACGACTAAACGACACGCTGCCAGATGTAGTATAAAGCGTATCTGAACCTGCCGAACTAAAATACTTCCGGCGCCTATTACTGGGCCTCCTGATATGAATGCCCTACAGCTTCTTTAGCCGCCTTGAGAGCCTTGCCACTACCACGATGGCAGAGACAAGATCCAGGAACTGCAAGTTTTATATGCAAGGGCATTGTCCGCGGGGCGATGGGTGCAGGTTCATGCACAACGTGCGAGGATCGATGCTTTCTCTTCAATTAATAAATTGATTTTACGGAATCCTCTTCAGGCAGATACTGTCCGACAGCCAGGCCAGGCGCCAGGCGCAGCAGGCTCAAGCACGATCGGCAACCGAGGGCGCAATATCCCACAACCTCGCCTAAATATTGCTATGTCAAATGTTGGACCCACTCCGGACACGCCGACGGCACAGTCTGTCGCTGAAGTTCGCCTCCCAAACGCCGGCTCCGCACGAACGAGAAATGGAAGGAAACGCGGCGAGCTCCCATGTCGTGCTTGGAAGGACGGCCATTGTCCGAAGGGTACAAAGTGCTGGTATGGTCATGATCCTCAGGTATGCTGCTCCTCGCGCCCTCCGAAGCCAAGGTCCAATCCAGACATCAGGTCCAACAAGCAGAGCGGCTGCGGAGAGAACAGGCAGCAAGGGCGGCCGAGCGAGAGGAAGCTAGACGCGCGGAACAGGCAGCAGCGCAGAAAGCTCGGGAAGTGCTTCAGGCAGCAGCGCAGAGAGCTCGGGAGGAGCTTCAGGCGGCCGAACATGAGAGACGGGAAGCCGCCCGTCTCGCCAGGCTAGCGGAGCAAGAAGCTGCCGAACGGGCGCGTCAGATTGAGCTCGAAGCTCGACGAGCGGAGACTATACAGAACGATGCCGCCAAGACCATCCAACACATCGTTCTCGGCTCCAGTCTGGTCACATATAGCGCTGGGATAGCCATCCAAGAAGCGGTCGTCGGCTTCGAATCGTGTCGCATTCAAGTCAAGAATCTTCCGGGAGACGCAACGCAGGCCGAGATCGCAGCCCTTTTCACGCAGCAGGGTATCGATCCGAGCCGCTTGTTCGTTACGGGAATGCGGCGATGCCCCGATGGACGCTGTGAGGCGAGTTTGATCACAACCGCGGAGGAGGGCGGAGCCGTCGCCATCGGCCTCGAGGAAATCGAGTTCAGACACGAAAGGCTGCACTTTGAGGTGGCGGAGAGCAGCGTGTCGGGCGGGATGGGCAACTCTGCTCGCAACTCGAACACCTTGACAATGTCGTGGCGGTCGCCGTTCACCACCGCGATCGTGACGTTCCCGACCGCTGAAGATGCGGAGGCCAAGGTTCGGCTTTTGAACCGTAAAGTCTGCGGCGGCCGACAGGTTCACGTCGAGATGAATCAACCACCTCCACATTTGCGCCGTTACGATGGCTGGCAATGCTCTATCAAAATATTAGGGCTCCCGACAACCGTTTCGCCTGAAGAGGTGGGGCGATTCGCAGGGTCTGCTGCCTACGCAGTCAGATTCTTGAGGCCCGTAGTATACGACTTGGGCAGAGCTATTGAGATGTTGAAGGAACAGGTAGAGCGTCTTGCGCGTGGGGCATTGGAAAGCTTCGATGTTGTCACGCGAGACAATGCGGAAGGAAATAACACCGCTAAAGCGCACTTCAAGAGCCATGAGGGAGCAAAACTCGTCCATGATTGGTTCGCTGGCCAGCGTCTGGAGTATTTGGGGCGTTCCTCCCTGCGTCTTTGGCTCCCTGATCCACTGCAGTACATCATTTCCATCCCTGTCCAGCAGTACCAGGCGCAGAAGCGCACCTGGGATTCACTCGCAGATTCGGGTGCTGCCCATAACAAGACTGCGTACATTCGCACTACGGAGGTCCCAAACAAAGTGCAGATTCGCGTGTTGGGGGACGACAAGAAGGCGGTCGGCTCCCTGAAAGTCCGGGTCGAAAATCTCGCAGGTGGGGAGCGGCTGGACGCAAGCTATTGGCATAGGGCATTCATGTCCGGGAACGGCAGCCGATTTCTCGCCTCTCTTTATGAACGCACGAACGCGTACGTCCGCGCCGACTGGAAGCTCTGTATTGTTACTGTCTACGGTGATGCAACCTCCATTGACAAGGCCCGTGACGCTGTCAAGTCCGAGGTTGAGCGCCTCAACTCTCTGGAGTACCCCGTGTTCATTAAACGACAATCTATCCGCTTTTTCGTGCGCACGGGTCTGGAAGCGCTGAAAGAAGCGTTGGGGGACGAAAACGCGTCGCTCGAAATAAGCCCGCATTCCTGCAAGGTTGTGATCCGCGGTGGAGAAGAAGCACGACATATCCTGACCAGACTGATTGACGAGTCCCTCGGCGAAGCCCCAGGCGCTCCCGTCGAGCACGCCGACGCCTGCCCCATCTGTTACGACACAATTTCGCACCCAGTGACTCTGGGATGCCAACACACATACTGCATGCCCTGCCTGGCGCATTTCCTCTTGACGGCTGCGGAGCGGCCGAATCTTTTCCCGCTGAAATGTCTCGGGGATGAAGCGACGTGCGGGGTCCCGATCCCGATCCCCACTATCGAGAAGTTCCTGCCCACGCCGCAGTTCCATCGGCTCCTCGAAGTGGCCTTCGTCCGCCACATCGAGCAACACCCCCAGGAACTCAAATATTGCAAAACTGCGGATTGCACCCAGGTCTACAGGAGCAGCGCCGCAGGAACGGCGACGTGCCCGTCCTGTTTCCTGTCGATTTGCTGCGCGTGCGACGAGGAAGCGCACGAAGGGATGACGTGCGAGGAGCGGAAGCTTCACCATGACCCCGGAGAGCAGGAGCGCCGAAATGATGCTTGGGCACGGCAGAACGGGGTGAAGCGCTGCCCTGCGTGCTCTGTATGGATTGAGAGGACGGAGGGATGTAATCACATGAGCTGCAGATGCGGGGCTCATATGTGCTGGGTGTGTGGAAGGCAGTTCGAGCAAGACGAAATTTATCCACATCTCAATGCGGCTCACGGTGGCGCATTCGCTGCCCCGCCAGACGATGAGCCCGTAGTGCACGTGCCAGCGATGTATGGAGTGCAAGAAGCTCGCTGGCAGGGTGCGCGTCAGGGTCAAGATCGAGTTGCTCAGGCTTTGCAGGAGTTTGAACGCCTTGCAATTGCGGAAGAGGCTCAGCAGTTCGAGAACCGCGCTAGGCTGGCGGCGGCGAGAGAGGCTGAAAGACGAGAAGCAGCCCGGCGTTTTAGGATTCACGAGTATCAGCTACAGGCTGCGGCTTTGGAAGTAGCTCAGCAGCAGCGGAGGCTCGCGGCAGAGAGAGAGCGCCAGATTGCGGCAGAGAGAGACCGTGGATGGGGTTGTGTCGTTATGTAGTCGATATTAGCGGACACGGTACCGGATGATGCGCACAATGATACAAGGACAGTAGTGTAACATACGTTGAAAAGATCATGGACCCGCCTCGTCGTCCGAATCAACGACAATAATGTCGTTGTCGCTAGAGCGAGGTAATGCCGACGAAGTGGGCTCCTGCAAATCTTCAGGCGCGGTGGCCACCACTTTCGGCCGCCGCGCCTCCGCCACTAGCTTCTTGAACTCGGAATTGTGCTCTTTCTGTAAATCGGTATGAGCGAGTATATTCTTGGGACAAGCAGCCAACTCACAATATAAGAGTCATCCACGGTCGTCTTTTTCTTCTTCGCCTTGCGTTCCTCCTCCCATTTCTTGAGATCCTTGAGGAGCTCGGCCTTGCTGCGGCGCGTCGGCCCTGATTTATCGAGGTTGGCGTTGTGCAGCATCACCCATCTAGGGGATATCAGCCGCGACGAATACGAGCGAGACAGAGGCTAGGACTTGCCGCTGATGACGCGCAATCCACAGTGGGCGGTCGCCAGTTGTGGACAGTCCCTGCTCGAGAAGTTTGTCCTTCAGCTGCTTATCCTTCAACTGGTCGTATGACACCTTGGGCAATCGATATCCGTCGTCCTCGTCCCTTTCAGAGATCAGGACAGGGAGTTACAATGCATCCATATGAACCTACTTTTCCTTTTCCTTGCCCTTCGACTTGCCCATAAGGTCTGACCACTGCGTCCTTTGAGACTTGGACGAGGGGGCGGTAGGTTTGGTGGGGCTGATGGACGCGCAATTATTGTCCATGTGTTCATTGAGATGCTTATACTTTATGCTCTGCTTGCAGAGGGGACAGTCGACCTGTGCATCGGCTGAACGGGGGGTCAACATCAAATTAATACATAGGACAATTTCACCGCACGTTTGGGCACATCGCCTTCGAGCGTATCCGAGGAAATGTCGCTTTTGGCGTCGGCGCTCGAGGTACGCGAAGGACCGGCAACACAGCTAGGGCTCAGTTTGCGCTTCTTCCTCACGGGCTCCGAGGCGCGGGCCTCCTCCTCTTTGGCGAAGCGCAAAATGAACGGCCTCGGGGGCTGACTGAGCAACTCAGTCTGACGAAAATATGCCCTACATACCTAGCAAGCTTCCACGCATTCACGATTTCCTCAGTGACAGGATTAATACGCAGCTGGCCCTCGCTCGTGGGATGTCGACAGATAGGACAGCACTGGGACTTGGAGGTCGTTCTAGACAACACGTCTCGTATGCACTGAGAAAAGGGATAAGGCTCCGAGCTCTCGATAGACCTGCCTTCTCACCATCGAACAGAAGGAGTGCCCGCATGACAAGGACACTGGTGCATCGAAGAAATTTGCACAGATTGTGCAGCGGACCGCGCTGTCAAGATCACGGAGAGAGGCAGGCTGCCCCGGAAAGTCGGTTGGGTCGGGCATGTTCAGCGCTAGGAGAGTGGCGAGCTTGTTGCTGTTCATGTCGTCGAAGGCAAAATCTCACACGAGAGACTCGGGACTCGGGTGAATGCGCGCGGAGTCACGTTCACCTGATCTCTGTCACAATTACTAGACTTAGTGCTCAAACATAATGCTGGTATGTTGTAAACATTGCGTGGACAATATAAAGCATGCAAGGGGAAGAGAGAAAGAAAAAAGAGTAGTCCATCTGAATCATTCAGCCGGTTCTGTCCCATTAGCCAGCTTGCTCTTTTTCCACGCAACAAAATCGTCAAGCAGCGTTGGCCAAGCCTAATGGACAATGAGATCGACTGGGAGAAAAAATGCAATGGATTGGCACGCACACCATCAGCCTCGTAGTCCTGCAAGTTCGGGTTAACGGTGCGGCAGAACTCCAGCATCATCGACCACAGATCCTTGTTGGTAGCTTTATAAGATCCCTTCTCCTGAGCATTCGCGTGTTAGATGCGGTCCAGACGACTTCTGTAAAGTGCGTACTGCTATGAATTCTAGAACGTCCGCCATGATTGGGTATTGCGGAACAAGAAGGACCGACCAAAACGCGGCCGAGGTCTAAAGAGCGGAGACTGTGAGCAAGCCCAGATAAAAGAGCGTCGACGCCCGCACCTCCATTTCGATATTCCGCGATTGTCTGCATACCGTCAACAGGCGGACGTTTAAATGGGTGAAATCACGCACTCTGACTTGGCCAACGTGAAGCAATATGTATACAGGGTCTGGAACGCAGCCTTCGGGTCCGCAGCGTACTTGCTGTACGCGAATTTGTCGTACGGGTCCTTCTTCCCGCCCAGCACCTTCGCAGCAGGCTTCCCTTGAACCAACAGCTGCTCGAGATCGGACACGGCTGCAGCGAGCTGGGGCAGCGAGGAGACCCTGCACCAACGATTAGCGAGGCCTCAATGCAGAAGGCATGCGCGCACTTGAGCGAATCCGTCCCCTTGGTCCACTGCTCCTTGGTGAACTTGGCCATCTCTGTGCCGTTGAATTGCCATGCAAGGATCAGCGGCAGGGCGCCATCGAGCGGGATTTGGGCGTCTGCGCACAGCGTTTCGAACCCCTCCGGGCCTATCACTGTGGGGTCGTCCTCGTCGGCGTATTTATTGAACAAAGATGCTGCGCGATCTGCGCTGTAAGACTCAAACTTGGAAATGGAAGCCTGGGGTTTGATGGGTGCGGGTGTGGCCACAGCTACTTTAGGTTTGGATTTCGCCGCGGGTGCTACCTTGGGGGCAGCAACGGGCACGGATACGGGAACCTAGGATGTAAACATGAGGCACGCCGTTCAATCCACACGAGCGGACACACACCGGCGCAGGAATGGACTTAGAGGTGCTCTGGACCGGCGCGTCATCGCTGTGGACGGTTTTAACGTTCTGGGAAGAAAAGCAAAACAAAGAGGAAAAGTGCATGTGTGTGCATCCGCATGCACAGCGGGCTATAAGGAGGAGGACGTCCAAGGGCTGTCAACTCACACAGTGCTGTCTGAGTCGCCCTGATCAAATAATAAGCACCGCAATTTTAAAAGGGGAAGCACACGTGTAATTACGTCATCCGAGCTTGAGGAGATAACAGGTTTTTTTGGCCAAGGCGAATGTGCATGGGGAGGCGCGAAAAAACAAGCGGGGGAAAAGGACAGACAGATCTCGTCAGCATTTATCAGGCGGCGCGTGGAATTTCGCGACTCACGAAATTACAGGCTTTTTGGTTTTCTTGGGTTTCGCAGGGGGCTTAGTGGCAGTGGCCTTTGTCTTCGCCTTCTTCGCAGCAGGAGCCTATGAACGACCGCGAAAATTAGAGCCAGCCCAACAGAAGAATAACGAGGTAGAAACCTCGGACGATTGTTCAGACGCCTTTGGGGCCGCTTTCGGGGCAGCTTTTTTAGCTGGAGCAGGCTTGGAAGGCGCGGGGGTATCCTCCTTGATGGAACCCGATGAGAGACGGGTGCTACTCCGAGTGGCTCGCGTCGATGAAGTGACCTCATTGGTTGCCTCCTCGGCGCGTTTTCTCTGGCGGAAACGAGGGGAATACGATATTCAGTCACGCCCGATAAATGCACTGGCTGGACATAGACAGACCTTGGGTGGCATTGCAATGAACTGGGAAGGAACAATAAACGTTGCTCACCGCGTCTTTTAATGAGGTCAGTCACGGCGTAACATCAGCCCGTGATCGGTTTTATCTTGCACTGCAAAATGATTTATTTAAAAGGGAAGGAGGGAGGAATTCGAAGAGACTGCGTTTGAGATAGGTCAGGGAAGAATGGTTGTTGTATTAATTATAACAATATCGGTGACATATTCCATGTCTCTAGCCTATTTTCCTTGTCTGCTGAGGGACCGTGGTTGACTCCGACAGGTCGGTATGTACATACTGCGTTTAGATCCGTAACTTAATTTTGATTGCAGTACTTACTTCCTCCTGTAAATAAAATATATGAGTAGGAACTCGTGCCCTGACGGTTGCTTAAAAGATGTCGGTTGATAAAACGCACCACAACTTTGATACGAGTGAGTGTAAAAAGACAGCGGCCAGCCCACGAGAGGAGTTGGAGTAGGATATAAGTTCAAGGTGCTCGCAAATATCAGTTCTCCTCATCGTACGGGTCCACCCCAAACGAAAACTTCAATAATCCTCCCCGTAATTACTAGGTCCGACAGTCCTCTGTGTACTCGGACGCAAGTTCACGCTCGTTATAATACCGGGGATGCTATGAAGGGTGGTCGCTAAAGAACTCGAGCCAGAACGCCGAAGGACCCTACGCAAGATCGCAAAATCCGTGAAAGTGTTGTTGGTCGGTGAACCGGAGCAGTGAGACCAAATTTCCCAAAGCTGAAGAATGAGGCAATAGATGGCGGAGGACGAGGGCAGGGAAAGGAGGAGCTTGTCCGTGAGTCCGACGTTTTCACAGATGATTTAGTACGGGATTGCCGGAGAATCCTCAATGTACAAGGTTCTCAGTAACGATAACATCGAGAGGTATTGGATGAGCTTAGAGTCTGTGATTACCAGGCGAACGAGCCTCAGCAATATGAGCGGGAGGAGCGGGAGGAAAAGGACAGAATTCGGGCTGGTTTCAGTACACAGGCGGCGGCAGTCGAAAATATAATTATTGAGCGCGTGGGAGGGTGAGGCAGCCAATAAGTTGCTCGAAGAGCTCTTTGGCGTGTTCCCTGCCTTCGCTTCAGGCTAAAGCGAAGGCAAAGCGCGAAAATGGAGACATCGGATACGATTGGCTGAATAGGTGATGCATGATTTGACATGCAACTTCAACACTGTTCGATCCATTCAAGAAGCAGAGCTCGAACTCCCCGTCCCCAAAGTGATGTGCGAGATACAAAGTCGCGCAAAACTTGGCTCCTTTGGATAGATCTGAATTTTCAAAGCCGCCGCCAGAGCAATTTTGGGACAGAAACCGCGGACCATAAAGCGCAAATAAAGCGAGAGGTTCCAAAAGGTGAGTCCAAAGAACAGATGTCACGAGTGGTCACAGTACTTCTACCATGGCTGTCGAGACGCCAGTTTTCAATGCGAATCCTACCATATTCAAGCCCACAAAGACATCCGCACCAAAGGCAGACCGCCTGTGGGTGAGCGACTCCGTTGAGACGCGGGAAGATGCCGAGGAAATCGATTCGGAAGAGCCCATTGATCAGAATGAAATATTCGGTGTGCACTCTCCTCTCCCTCTTGTTGCCCTCAGCTAACACAGTGTGCACCCAAAGACCTCATAAGGTCCATATACGACCCAGAGCATCCGAACACGCTAGAAGAGCTCCGCGTTGTATCTGCGCCTCAAATAACCGTCACCGGGAATCTCGTGATGGTCGAATTTACGCCAACTGTGCCCCACTGTGGAATGTCAACGATTATAGGTTTGTTCATTCGCCCTTATATTCTGTTTCATTAACCCGTCGTAGGACTGTCCATCCGTGTCCGCCTCCTTCGCGCGCTCCCAAGCCGCTTCAAAATCGACATCACTTTAAAGCCCGGTTCACACCAGAGTGAATTAGCTGGTGAGCTCTCGCAGTAGATTATTGTTTCGCCGGCTCACACACACGCCAGTGAACAAGCAACTAAATGACAAGGAGCGGGTCGCAGCGGCACTGGAAAACCCGCTTCTTGTGCAAACTCTAGAACAGTCTCTCATCAACGCGTCTCTGCGAGGACAGTCCGCGGAGTGATGTCTGTTCAGAAGTTGTATCAATAGCTTGTATTTCCTCCCGCTGTATCTCCTTAGAAGATTAACAAGTTTTATTGCGAGCCTTGCCGTCCAGCAATGCAAGTTCTTTCATACGGTCCGGGTGCCGAACGAAGCCGGTTTTGCCTCTCCACGATGCCCATGCGGGCACTCTCGGAGTCTTACGCTCTTGTGCATCAGACAACGTCTCGGACGCCCAGATATTCATGGCCAACAAAGACTTTAGGATCGCTATCGTCGGCGGGGGAATGTGCGGCCTTGCATGTGCCGTCGGACTCGCAAACCTCGGGATACAGGCGGAGGCGTTCGAATCCGCGGCATTTATCAAGTTTCTTCTGAGCATCTCAGCTCGTCCTGACGCAAATCCCTCCAGCCAAAGTTCGACGAAGTCGGAGCGGGGGTAGGACTTGGTGGGTTCAATTAGCGGCGCGAGTCCACGCCTAATAGCCCGCAGGCCCGAACGCGCTGCGTGCTCTGAAGGGCCTCGGAGTCCTCGACGCGGTTCTGGCGCTGGGAGACGCGGCCAAGCCCACCGGTCGCAGGATGTTTTATTTGTCCGGCGGAGGAAACCACGAAGAGGTATATGACTACAATAATAGCGTAAGTGAAAAGGCGCCCCCTCCCCATGATACATACATATTCAAACCTCACCGACATAGTCTCAATTTACGTCCGCGGATGACGGGATAGGGATCTACAGGCAAGCCACTGTTTTATGTGTCCTTATCCTGTGGCCTTGAACGCGCTGGCTTCAGACCGGCGTTCCTCAACGCTGTGTTGCCCCTCGTGGACTCCAAAAGAACGCACTTCGACAAGCGCTGCACAGCTATCTCGGCGGCGACGTCAGGCACGAATGTACTCCATTTCGCTGATGGCACTACGCACGAGGCGGACCTGATCATCGGCGCAGACGGGATTAGGAGCGTGGTGCGCGAGGCGGTGGCCGGCACGGAGAAGGTGCTGCAGTTCACCAACACTGTTGCATACCGCGGGTTGGTACCGACGGCGGCGCTGCAGCGCGACGGCGTGAAAACGGACTTGACCAAGCGGCTGCTGTGTTTTGTCGGGATAGACAAGGTAAGCCAACATCAAAAGCCAGAGCGTTCTAACGACAAGTTTTCAGCACATCATAACCTTTCCCATCAACTCCGGGAAGACTGTATGCACTCCTGCCTTCCTTTAAGCCGCAGGAAAACCGCTGACGGATTAAATAACTGTAGATCAACATCGTCGCCTTTGCGACGAACAGCGCGGTGCCTGTCGGATCCGTCGACGTCCCCGGCCCGTGGGTCGAGTCGGTTCCGCAGCAGGAGCTGCTGGACGCGTACGCCGGGTGGGGGCCAGACGTGCAGATCATGCTCCAGCACCTGGTGGCGCCGAGCAAGTGGTATATCCACGCCCTGCGTCCGCTCCCGACGTATGTCCGGGGCAGAATTGCGCTGGTTGGCGATGCGGTACGTACATGCTGGCGGATACTTTATAATACACTAACGGCCTTCTCTCCGCAGGCGCATGCGATGCCGCCTCATCTCGGATCCGGCGTCGGGCAGGGTTTCGAGGACGTATTCACACTGTGCCGGCTACTCGCGCATCCGTCGACGAAGCTATCTAATCTCGAGGTACACTATGCTCATTCATTACACAAGGTATCATCTGCTAATGAGATAAATGTAGGACGTGCTGAGGGCGTACGACGCCGTGCGCCAGCCACACGCCAACATGGTGCTGGAGCGCAGCTTCCGGGCAGGGGAAATATTCGAGGGGTACGGGAAGCCGGGATATCAGCGAGGTGATATGAGTGGCCATCTGGAGGGTATATGGGAGCCGATCTGGTGGCATGACCTGGACGGTGAGGTTACCGCTGCCGTGACGAGCTTGACGCAGCAGGGCGTGTTTAGTGCGAGTTGAACCGCACGTTTGCCAATCTTTACTGAGCTACCTGTCTGAATACGGTCCACACTGGATCGAACGCCAATTTTGTAAATAATAGACCTCAAATTGTTACTTCCACAAGCTTGGAATAACCTTAATGTGGCACACGACGGCAGTATAATATATCTTCCACTTTGGGTCATGAATCTTCGCTCTACGTCACATTGAAATATTAATTTTCGTAAAGCTCAGTTTTTCCCTATGTTACCGGGACTCCTGGTTAGTACTTTCCGGGCTAATATAAGAGAAGTTGGAGCTGCGCGGGTCTATTTAATCGAGGAGCAGCTTCTATGCAAATGTCATGCAAATTGGCGCTTTTTGGCCACGGATATATTCAATAAGGCCCAGGAAGTCATCGAATTTGCACCGCAGATAGAACAGCCTGAGCTTTGCGCAGGTCACGCGGCGCAGGGCGGAAGTGGCTGGGGTAAATTCAGTAAATTCGCCCTCGTAACGAGGGTTTGGATATGGCAATATTGGAGTCGGACTATATTCCAAAAATTCTGGATGTAGCGGGGCTGTCGGATAGCTCGAGGCTTCAAGTCTAGCTTGGGCAGGCAAGGAGACCAATCCACGAGAAAAACAGCGACAAGATTTAGCCAGCGATTAGATTCCGCTCGCAAGAGCGGGTAACCAGGGGCAACTGAGCTGGAAGTAACAACTTCAATTAAAGCTATGGGTAGATCCTGCCAGTGGGTAGTGTCAAGGAGGCGCCTAAAAGGATACTCCGGTAACTGGGGTCTGCATTCCGGATTTTTATTAGTATTAAATATGACATTTGAGCGTCCAGAGCACGAAAAAGGGTATTGCATCATAATGGCCGAGACCAATAAGATTCATGGAGGATATATTATGCTGCCGTTCCAAAAGAGGAGTTTACTGAAGGTAAAATCGGAGAGGGTAGCCTAGCAACTAGATCCGCTCTTTGAAGGTGGGTGTAAATGAAAATCACCCGCCTGCTGCGTGCGGGATGGTCAATGCAACGCCGCGGATCGTCTTCACGCTGCCAAAGCGACAGATCAGGAACTTGATGCGGCGCAGCGGAACAGAGGGGTCAACAGAGGGGCGTTGGCAAGTACCTAGCCGAGAGCGAACACTCGCAGCAGGAGCTACTCCTCAGAAGTTCGCGACCAAGAAAATGGCGCCGGTATGATAGATTCGGTAGAAGGACACAATGTAAACAGCGCCCGCAGACAATGTCAACAGCAGAAATTATTGTGTCCCATTGAGCATAATGCAGATTCTGCTCGCTTCCTGGTTCAAGATTATTGTCTGGCAGAATGCATTGTGCTGAATTGGGATGCAGAGAGGGAATACAACACTTGCCGATCAGTGCCGAAACGTGGCTCAGCGATGCCGTATAGCTTTTGCCGTTGTTCCCAAAATGGCTTGGCACAACGCGACATACAAAAGCCGACTCAGGACCATGGATACGGTATTCATCACCCCCACTATTCTTCGCCCCGCTTTTCATCCCTCATAATGTCCTCCAGCGACCACTCTATGGTATGCTTCGTGCAGTCTGACCCACTTGTTTGACTCATGGCGTCTTCCTAGATGTCCTACGAAAAACAAGGGCTCCTCTACGTCCCCACGACTACGGGCTCCCATAAAGTTAAATATTTAGGTGAGGACTGTTTCCGAGAAGACGCTTTAGTGATTCTAACTCTTACCTCGTTCACTAGGAGAGGACTGGGATTTTCACCTCGACACTGCCCACAAACCAATTGATTTGTCGCTGGTGCTGCCACACTATCGCGCACGAAACCAACCGATCGAACACCGCATGAGCATGTTTGTCGGTAACGAAACAAATCCAATCAAGCTCAAAATCGTATGTTATCTTCGTTGTCGAGCTCACGCACTTTGCTCACATTTTTTTGCTCCCAGTGCCGCAGCTATTGCCGTTCCAAGTTCGACTTGGAGGTCCGCGCATCGACGTCGGATGTCACCATTTGGATTCCGTCGGATTTCAAGGGCCATATCCACTGCCCACAGCGCTCCACCACATTTTCTGCGGGCTTCATCAACCGCATCCTTACCAATGTGCGCCTCAACGAGGACCACTACGACCAACTGCCCGACGAAGACGAGGTGGTCGTCGTAACCCGCGGTCGTGTCACCTTCCGCATGTGGGATGTCCAGACCAACGCCCCAGAAAACCCGCAGAAAGAGACCTTTAAGCGCCTTTTCTGCTGCATGCGCAAGGCCCCCGAGACCGCGACCGGCGACTGGGATTTCCTCCTCGAGGATTAGGACTCTTCTCATTATTCTTCTCTTCTTTCGCCTTCGTGTCCTTTTTCTTTTCTTTTGGCAAAACTGCCCCATCATATACCTCACATCTTCGTTCTCCCCCACGCAACCACTGTAGCAATATCATTGCGACCCCACTACCCACTATATTTATATCACATTTCCCAACGACATATATCATATCCCGATCATAGCCGACCCTAGCAGTCACCTGTAGCTTTATCCCGTTTATATTGTATTAGACACACGCGTTCTACATATGCATTCTCTCTACGCATCTTGCGAGCGAGCGCCTCCGATTTCCATATTAGCTTCTACGACCTCTCATGGCATCTCACTCGACACGTCACGAATACACTGGTATACACGCTTGACGCGATATTTGTCGTAGCTATTTTACATTCAATCACTAGACTACCTCCCTAGAAGAACCACAGTGCGTCGAGGACGACATTCGGCGACCTGCACAACATCAGCTTCAGTTCTACAAAAGGGAATGAGGCGAACGTACAAATAAAGGTCGCCAGATGAGCCCGATGCGACGCTGATGGTAATGGTGTTGGTCCCGGCTACGAGAGTGCCGGAGGGAATTGCGTAGGTGTACAGGATGTTCTGCCAACGAGGCGTCAGGAATGCAATATTTGGCATTCGGAATATTACGACTCACGTTTCCGCGCCACGTTCCGCGAGTGACGCCGCGCGAATCGGGCTGACTGGGAGCAGCGGGGGTGGCGCTGGTCCAGCTGCCGACAGATACGACAGGCCGACCACCGGCGAACGCGAGTGTGGTGGCAATAGCGAGCGTCCTCGCGCCAACTTCATATGGGTTAGCACAAGACGTAGATTGATCACCACGGACGTACTCTGAGACGAGGTGAGCGTTGTGCGGATGGTCAAGCTCCCAACAGCCTTGAAAATAGCCATGGGCAGCGCGCCGACTGCGCTGCTGCCGACCGTGAAGGTCACAGGGCCCCAGGAGGACATGCGCGAGTCGCTAGGATGCATCGTCTCGATTTTGCTACAGAAGGGCTAAGTCAGGGATTTGCTGTTGAAAATTACAGAGACGTACTCCGCATTCAGGAAGCCACGAGGGGTGCCGTCGTAGTCGCCAATACTCCAGATCGTCGTCGGGAGCTGAGGGGCTGGATCAGCACAAGGAGTCTTCGTGCCAAGCCATACATACCGAAAGTGAGGACGCGATATTGGAAGTGGTGGTTCCACCGGCAGAAACGCTAACACTAGTGGAGCCAACGGCAAGCTCAACCTCATACACTAAGCACGCATCAGCAAACAAGACTCCCATTTCATGAACACACCGACTTACGGGTCATGGTGTAGGTGCCCGGTTTCATGAAGGGGCTGACATAGTTGCCACTGGTGTCCGCGCGTACCCAGTACTGAGCGGCGCTGTTACTCCAACCGATACTGAGTAGCGTAGAGTGAGCCGAGCGGAAGCCACTAGCTTTACCGGTGACACGGCCACGACCAGCTTGCGCGACATAACCTGAAATGCTGCCCAAGCTTGCCCAGAAACTGGTGTCGAACGTCGCCGGCGTCGCGGAGGTGGTAAACCAAAGAGCGTACGGACCGTGGAAGCCCTGACGATACGACTCGGTTTGGGTGTGGCCAGAGTTCATGTAGTAGTAGAGTTCCTGGTCCCCGCCATTCTATACGAGTCGTGAGTACATTAATTGCGCACAAGTGGGACCGAATCACGCACTTGGTTATCTATATCCCTCATAAAAGGACCGCCGGAAGAAAGCTCGTATCCCGTGCCAGGAATGATCATAAATGCAGCGATGCCAGAGCCACTGACGCCATGTACTGTGTCGTCTAGGAATTGGCGGGAGGAGTAGAACTTGGAGCGAGTCTGGCCGTTAACTAGGAAGACATCCGATCCTTCGATGGCGGTGCCTCCGTTAATGTTGGCAACAGCATAGCCATTGGGAAGGGTGGACGTGGAGAGACGAGCGATGAAGCGAAGCTCGCCCACGGTGGGCTCCGCCGTGGTGCTAAGTATATTCAGCGCGGGCTTCAGGAGAATTAAAGGACGGTACTGACAATGTGCCCATATGGATGGCCGGGTCATTGCGGCGAGCAACGTAGTACCTGCGGGCTCAGTCAGTCGAAGGATTCCGTGCTCCAAGTGGGACATACTGGATTAGCGTTGAGGTCGTGCAAGTGATTATCAAATAATTGTTCTCATTTCCTCCCTGACGCCATGTACAAGATGCGCCAATGCCAGACGCAATCTGAGAACGCTTGCTGCTGCTCTGAGCCTGTCTAGAGATTAGCAAGGGATTCATCCAGTCCGCCCATACGGACCTCAATACCGTTGAACTTCATCGATGTGATGTCGCCGCTGGTGGACTCGACAGTAAAGACGAGACCGCCATCAGTAGTTACAATAAAGCTGGAGCCACTGACAACCAGCCCGAAGGCCGAGACGGAGGAAATCCAGCATGAGAGGGCCGCGACCACGGCGAGGAAAAAGCGCAACATTTTGGGCAATACTGCCCCACAGGACGGCCGGGCCTTTTATACCGCCCATTTTGAGTGGGTTTCTTGGTCGGGATGGAAACTAGCAAGAACTGCAGCGGCCCGGAGAGCGCAAGACCATCCCAGTGCTAGAGCAAGTAATTCTTGCGGTAGAATAGCGGAATCTCTGTGGAGAAATAGACTCCTTGACATCGGGCTTCTCCGAACTTGAAGAGCGTCGCCTGAGATGCGCATCGTTGATGTCTGACGCTTAAAAAGACCCGCGGCGCCCGACTGCGAGCCTCATGACAGTGCAGCAGTCCAATGCAGCTTGAGGATGAGGATGCCCAGAGGACATCCGGGCCGTGACGGTGCAATACTAACGTTGAGCGTTGAGGCCTGAGGCCTGAGGACCGGTGCCAACTGGACAGACTCTCGAATGGGCGCCGTAAAAGGAACTTCGAACAAACATCGATGCACACATCTTCCCAACCCCACATTCCTCTCTGCTGCTTACTCCTCTGAGTGGCCACTTTTAATGCATCGACACATTCTGGCGTCCTACTGGAACTTGGGCTGCGTCAAATTGGTGCTACTTAAATGTGCACTTCCGACAATTGTCGCTCAGATTTCATATGCATAGTCCCAGGATCCTTATATCTGCCGCCGCCAGCCTGGAAACTGCTATATACTTGCCATAAACCTTTCGGCATCATTAATGAGGCAGACTACCGTCAGTGTGCGCCACAGAGTTAGTGAATTAATTTACGACAGCGTAATTTGGACGGACTCAAGATGCCTTCGATTTGGCACTCTTTCCGAATCGCTTCAGCGTATTCATAAGTCCCTGCAGGAGCATCCCAACTTCAGACTTTCAGGCCTCAAAGACCCTTAATAGCCAGGAGCGCTTTGAAACAAAATCTAGAACTACTTGAAAAAGGACTGGATGGTGGATTCACACATAGGAATGCGTCATTTTCAAGTTGCGTGCAGCTACCGTGAGCCTCTCAGTTTTCAAGTCGAATATCACACTGCACATTGTTTGCTCTGTCGTGTCGATCTCTCAACGACATTCACCAAAGCGTTGACAAAGTTTCAACAACATCGCTGATGCCAGAATGAATGAATATTCGTGTTCTTCTTGCGATTCTGAGTCCTACCTTAATGTACGTATTGCCTGCCCAGAAACTCTCCAAACTGCTTCGCTGCTTGAAGTACGCTTGGCAAAAACTGCCCATTGGCACACAACTTCAAGTTGAATCGCGCTGTTCAATTGATAAAGAGGGTATTTCTTTCTGTCAGCTGCCGGATGAACGCTGCAGTCGTCAGCAGTTCAACAAGACGCTGGGGGTCGTCGTCGTCGCTGGCCTCGAGGGTGGACGCACTCGAGGAGTTTATTGCCGAGCTTCTTCGGGTTTGGAGTGTAGGTCGAGGGTTCGAGCTGTGGGGTTGGTTCTTCGTCTCAGTCACCCGTCCGCGTCCGTCAGCCGCGCTCCCGCCCTTCGTCATTCCTCCGCGCCCACACGCCCAACCGTCAACGTCGACAGGCATGTCGTGTTTCGGATATGATAGACTCGAAGGTTTCACTAGCTTCTTTGGTTACTTGATTGGGATTCATTCGCTTTTTTTTTCGGAATAAATTTACGTGGTCTCCTCTACTATTGAGCCTGAAACGATCTGGTGTATGCGCCGTCACCGACGCGTCGGTCACCTGACCGTGAACGAGTGGGTTCACGTTTTTCCATTTGCTTCTAACGTCTGTACTAACAACTCGTACGCGCCACCAGCATAACGGCCGCATTGACCACCGTTCTAGACCATTTGGCCCTCCTTCTGTTCAGAATCTACTCACCAGACCTCGGACGACTTCGACTCGTTGGTCTTGCGTTAGTCTTTCCTCCCTCCCAAGTGCGCGTGCTGCACTGGCAGGTTGCGAATCCATGGATGGCATAGATACCCCCGCCGAAAAGGCCCTGCGAGCTCACATTCGCCAGCTATTGCTCAGCTATTATATAAACAACATCACCACCGACTACCTCCAGTTTACTGCCGAAGCTGTCACCGATGTGAGTGGCCATGAGGCACCCATGCACGGCTCATACAATAAACTTCCTAGATCTGGTGTCAATACTTTGTGGAAATTCCGACTACTGACCCTAATTCACTGCTGTTACCGACTGATCCATTCGACACTCTTACACGGATAAATGGACTGGATTCCATCGAGTCTTTTCAAGAGAAATTCCGGTCCACCCCCAATGCTATACAGGTGGAGCTCAAGCTTTCGTTCGCTGTGCAATGGCTTGACGTTCCTCAGCACCTCAAGAACACGATCAAGCCCAAACTCAGCAAGCCAAGATCGGAGAGAGTTTCTTTGGAGGAATCCACCTGTAAGTGTCCATTCGCTCTGTTGGTCGTTCTATGCGATTTGTTTATCTTCCCTTAGTCGAATCCTACGTCCCTGTCTGCAGGCCGATGTCTCCCATTCTGACGACGCGCGCAATCCGCGAAACTCCTAGACTAGGAACACATAAATTCCTGAAGTCCTTGCCACCATTATACGCGGACTTCATCTCATCTCAAGAAATTAAGACTGTGGAGGTTGAAACGATGTTGGAGCCTTCGGTGAAAACGGACGAGGTTTTGTACGCATTGCTCCCACTCCAAAAATGATCGACGCCCCCTGATGCTTTTTCACAGGAATACCAACTGGCGTCTGCGTCCTGAGGAGCACGAGCCAGTCCGTTCACTTTTAAGAGCCGTTTTGGCCCCTCGTATTGGTCCAGGATACAAAAACCGTCACCTAGACTTTGCTGCGCGTCCCAACTCACCTTCAATACCCGATCAATTACCAGCACCCCCCTTTATTCCCATCTTTCCTCGAAGTGCGAAGCGTGGGGGAGGCATCCGACATGACGCTCCGGCCCCGTTGGGGTTGAAAAACATCGCGAATCTTCCTGCTCTAATCCTGCCTCCGGTCAAAGTGGAGCAACTCGAGCCTGACCTTCATACGCAAAATATGGTTGTCGTGGACGGGTGGCGTGAGTACAGTATCCCATATAGTTGCTTAATTCCGTCCGCTGAATACATTCTCCAGAGGCGTATAAATCATCTCCTTCACCTACACCTACTCCTTCGCCCGCTTCGACTCAAGAAGATCAAATCGACGAACTCTTCATGTCTTCCCCGGACACCACTCCACCCCCAGCTCGCGCCACCAAAATGGGTTGGTTACCTTTAACTATCACTTGACGCGTTATATTGATTTGTCCACAGACGTGGTACAAATTCCTCGAAATAGGCGGATCGGCGGAGCGAGGAAGAAGCCTGCGCCTGTTGGGTATGGGAAAGAGTCTGGCACATTTTCTCAAAGCCTATTGCACTCAATTGATGTCGTGGCAGTCTAGGGACGTTTCTCGCGCCTCACGTTCGAAAGACACAAGTTGCTAAGCCTGACTGCTCCCTTTCCTCCGTGGCTGCCACATCAATGCTTGGGCAGCCATCTGCCTGCGACGGCCCTCAGCCAACAGTCGCTATGGATGAAGACGGTCTGGACTCCGATATAGGTCAGCTGTATGGCAGCCTCCAGCAACAAGATTCCAGGGATCTCATATTGAAGGTCAAAGTCGATGAGAAGCAGCAGTTACTTATGGAAGGTACACCGCTAATTGTTTCCCTTGTTCTCGTTGACTCCTTATAGTTCCCGATATGCCTCCGCCCAACGAGCACCCGCACAATGCTCTGTTCCTTCCTCTAACCCTCAGACATCTCGTTTTTCAATCGAAACCCGAGGGGCAACCAAGTATCAAAAATCCCACTCACCGATTTCTGAGAAAGGTCAAGGGCATATCATCTTTAAACGTAGCGCTTGGTTGGTTGTGAGTATATTCAACTCATATGGAGGTAGTATTGTTTACCCTTCTCTGTGGCGAAGCCCCGGAGGTCACACTGAGGTTCCCACTCACGCCCAGATCTGCAAAGTGACCAGCCTACTCGACGCAACCATGTCCTCTTCGTCCAATCAGCTGCAAATTGCCATTCTTCTGGCCCCTGTCACTATATCTATACCAGACATCCCAAATGAAGACTTCTGGAACCCTCTGTACGGAAACCTCGACCCAGGATTTGCCTCAGAGGACGCTAGTATTGCGCGTTGCGAGATTATACTCTCCCGGAAGGAGCGCCGAAGACTTGCGGGCATTCCCGATGAGATCGAAGCGCTCGTGCAGGATAGCGATAGCGATGAAATGGAAGTTGAAGAGCATCCACATGAAGAATCCAGGCCTACCAAACGACGTCGATCAGCTCCAGACGAACACCTGAATGACTCAGGCATCTCCTTCGACGTCATGGACTTTGATCAAAATCAAGATACTAACACTGCTTTCTACGACGACACACCTCTCGATGCCGACAAGGAAAATCTTCCGCTCGCTTTCTACCACCAGTACGGCGATCAGGATTTCGAACTCGATTACGACGACCCGGAACAGTATCGACAGCCACAAGGCCGTCTCGACTTCTCCCTGCCTCCCAGCTCTGGAATGATGGATTCATCCTCTCAGCTCGATGGCGAATTGCAATACGAGTACCGAGAATTCGAGCCTTTGTCATTCGAGTCGCGACAGGTCCCCTCAGCTAGACCGTCACAACTTCCCGCAGAAAACGTTATCTCCGGTGACGCTACAGTAGACGATCCCCATTCCGACGCTGTCGAAAATAATCCAGCAATCGAGAAACCCCCACCGCCTAGGCGTACTCTTCCAGATATCGCCACCCACTCGCTCGGTATCGCCGAATTTGCGAAGTTGAGAGCAAAGAAAGTTTATGTTCCCGAGCCTCCTCCCATTGTTGCTCCCACACATGTTGCGCCTGTCGAAGACCCATCTCACCACTCCGTACCGGACACAGTGTATGACCGAAGCACAATACGTCTCCCACCTACTTGGGATTCCCCTTCTACAGTCCATCGCTACATGGTATCCATGGAGTTGGTTCAAAAGCAGGCTCTTGTTCGCTCTCTCCGCTCTCCGACCTGTCTGGTAAACCTCGTAGAACGGGACTCGATGTTCGGCGCCGACATAATCCTTGATCCGCACTCTGCTGTCATATTCACCAACCTTCTAGTTCTGCCCTCGGAGTGCACCAACCTCGCCACCCGGATCGAACAGCAGTCCTGGTGTTACTCGCGGTTGTTGGTTGTTTTCGAAGCGTACCCTGCTTCCCATTCTTACCAGGCGAAAGCATCCAAAAACGAATTGTTCGCTTACTCGCCACCTATCGTCAAAGCGCTGGGGAAGCTGAGACGGAACATTGGGATCTCTGAGGGTTGTGGGACTAAGCGGCGGGACTGTGAAGTGGCATACGTGTTCGCCGATACAGTGGACGAGGCGGCGATGTTCACTCGACACTTTGGTGACTTTGCCGAGGCCAACAACGAAAGTCGAGGTATTCTATGGGGAGACCGGGAATGGCTGGAAGACGACGTTCCAGAGGTCTTCACTTTTTCCCTGATAATAAGATTGAGTTACTCATAGCTTGATCCTCAGGGTGAACAAGAGCTCGCGCAGGCTGATGGCATGAATCTCTTCGCCGCATTCGTCATTCTTTGCCAGATGGACCTTGAAGACTTCCTCGACTTGGAACCGCAGGCCAGGATTGAAAAGTTTGCTGATTTCGTTGGCTTGGAACGAATTGTGTGTTTTTTCTTCTTGTTATATTCATAGCTTACCATCGTACCGCAGATGGTGCTCAACCAGGTCATTCAGAACCGGTTAGAAACAATGCAACCTTCGGACACGACCATGGAGACGGACCAGGGTTTAGATGTGGAGCAGGAGGATGGGAGTCGACATTGATACTGACTACAACCCGGCACGTTCCGAAAGGGGACCTAACTGGGCCAAAAAACTAGGCTATCAATTTAAATTTATCCTGCTTCCTATCTCTTCTTATCCTATAAGCGCCGCCTGGATTTGTTCACTCCGAAATGGCAAGAATTGCCAGGAGTCCCGCCCTAGCCCGAGAGTTACGACTCGGGTTAGTTTGGGTCCCGATGATCTCCCAAGCTACATAATTGCAAGTAGCGCACTAGTAGACTACGCGAACATACTTGATTCCAGTGGTCGGTATCGGACCGGGAAATCGCCTTCCCCTGCGTCTTCATTAACGTGCCTACGGCGCGCGCTCCGGCCTTACCCTTTTTATTCGGCTCTTCGACTCTTTGCCGCCCCGCGGCCGGAGCCTCTGCGTCTTAATGTCTTAGCGGCGCACAGTGCCGTTCAGCTGGCAGCCTGGCCAGAGACAGCAGTAATTCCTTTTTAGTAACTCACATGAAACTACCTCTGTCCTCAAAAATATTATCATTGTATGCTGTTCAAATTGTATAAATATTCCCGCGCACGCGGAATGAGTTTCTGCGCGCCGTAATATCAGAAGTGTCAGTAGCGCGCGCCTACGTACCTCGCACAGACATCGACCCGATCAAACCTATGCAGGAGAAGGGACTTTGTTGATGGTGAGATATAAGAATACAAATGCGTACCGTCTGCGCCATCGTCGGAGGATGATAATTTTGGACAGTAACACAGAGGGTTCACTTTTGTGGGTGCCAAATTGACGAGATGTGCCAATGAAAAATCTAGTGCCGGGCGGTGAGTGAGGTTCACATAAATATCTCATATACAGACATCTTGCCAGACATTCAGCTTGCGGTAGGCGGGATGGTCGAGGTTGAATTTGGCTGGATATCTGTATATGAGGTATTTATGTGAACCGTTCGATTGGTCACTCACCGCCCGGCGCTAGATTTTTCATTGGTGCATCTCGTCAATTTGGCATCCACAAAAGTGAACCCTCTGTGTTACTGTCCAAAATTATCATCCTCCGACGATAGCGCAGACGGTACGCATTTGTATTCTTATATCTCACCATCAACAAAGTCCATAGGTTTCACGGAGTTCGATCGGGATTTGAACTACTATCCAATGTCGGCCTCTCACAGCGCCGGTTCCTCAATTAAGTGGGCATTTTAATTAGCTACACTTCTTTAAGTATCGCAAATCAAATACTTTTGCCTGAAACTCAATTAGATATATCTAATTTGGAACTCAGCTAAATCTAATCTTATTTCTTTTACAATACTTGGAGAAGTGTTGCTAACTAAAATGCCCAGTTAATCCATGAACCAGCACTCTGACTGGGTGCTCGGGAATTAAGTGGGCATTTTATTTAGCTACACCTCTCCAAGTATAAGGTATGGGACATACAAACGTCGCCAACGTCACGTGAGAATTCCATTTAAGGGCAATTTATGCAAATAAATTCATTGTATCATGACCACCACCTTTAAAGCTAATTCCTTCCATGAATCCCTAGTAAATAGGTATGAGATGGTTCATACCAAGCTTCACTGTGAGGGAAGCAGAACTGAGGGAGGAGATGTTGTCGCAAGATTGCACGGAGTCGTGGGAACATATGCAATGATGCCAACAGGTTCAACTTTGCGACGACAACTACATTTCCTCACGGCCAGAGATGATCTATCTGAGGTTATAGAACCCTTCAAATTTAATTAATCTATGATTTCATGGAAGGAATTGGCTTCAAAGACGGTGGTCATGATACAATGAATTTATTTGCATAAATTGCCCTTAAATGGAATTCTCACGTGACGTTGGCGACGTTTGTATGTCCCATACCTTAGTAAAAGAAATAGATTTAGTCGAGTTCTAAATCAGATATATTTAATTCGGTTTTGGGCCAAACTATTTGTTTGGGGATACTTAGCTAAATAAAATGCCCACATAATTGAGGAACCAGCACTGTATCTGTGCGAGGTACGTAGGCGCGCGCTACGGACACTTCTGATATTACGGCGCGCAGAAACTCATTCCGTGCGCGCGGGAATATTTATAGAATTTGAACAGCATAACAAAGATTGTGCACGGAATTGAACACTATTGCAGCACTGAACTGAAGAAACATAGTGCACTTTATTAGGCAAAAAATGCGCGACCTTCAACTAACTTTGCGCGCGCACACTGTTTTCGGCGTGCGCTTGACATTTCTGATATTACGGCACGCGGTAACTCATTCCGCGCGTGAGGGAATATTTATACAATTTGAACTAAGTCTCCAACCATTTCTGTTTATAAACGTTTACAAATGGAAAAAACCGTTTTTATTTTCGTTTAGTTTACCACGGCTGGAAAACGGTAAACAAACCATTTATAAGCGGTTTAAACGGTTAGAAAATTTTGTACGACTCATACGGGAGGGGGCATAATTCAAGAACCCACTGGTATTTGCGGTACAACGTTCCACCAAACGTCGGACCACTGGAGTCACTAGACAAGTGCCAGAATCACGAAACAAGAGAGGCAAATACTTACCCCCTGACAGCAGATAAAATGATGCCAGTGGTAATTTGCAGTTGCCATTCTTCAAAATTGTTGAGAGCATACGTTTACCTGAGGCCATTGATGATCTCCCGCTAACCCGAGTAAAGAATCCCTTGCCAGAGGAAGATTGATGACCTCCCGGCGGGAGAACGTCAATTCGGGAGATTGTCAATTTGGGGGATCATCAATGCGGGAGAGGGTCAATTCAGGACGTCATAAATGCGGGAGATCGTTGTTGAAGTACGCACGTGTGATCTTCTCTCGCAGGAAATAGGATACCCGGTGACCGCGAGAAGCACACTGGTTCGAAAAAAGAAACCTAGAAAATACCGTTTATAAACTGTTTTATACGGTTTACAAACGCTTTCTAACCGTTTCCGTTTAGTTTACAGGTTTTGATAAACGAAAACTAAATGATTGGAGCCTTAAAATTTTGAACAGCATATCATTGGCTGCACATTTGCATTTACACCCCTGCAACAACCTCTGCATATAATAACAGACCCTACTTCTCACTTTAGGGCTGAAACAATTCGGACAGCAACTGTAAAAAGTTGTGGAGGAACCAAGTCGGCCCGGAGGGCGTTGGTATACAAACTTACCTCGGGAAATGATTTGATGGGTTCCTCAGTGCGCTGTGCTCGGGCCTTCTGTTTCTTATCTCGGTCTCCTTCCCCCGCCTTACGCAGTTTTCGCAGTACATGTCCACCTATATGTGTCCGCGCCAGTTCGTCGGAATCTCTGGACAGTACAAGCACGGACATTTTGCAGATTTGTCTGCGATCATCGCGGTGCCCTCCTCGGAGATGAGTGCAGCAGAACCTGGTATAAAAATGTCACTATCGTGCCCTATGGGTCTGAATCCTCCCTGTCTAGCTGAATTTCATTTTTCATGTTTTTTCTAGAGCTTTAATTGCTTCGGTTTCTTTCGGGATGGATACCGGTACATATTCTCATTGTATACAAAAAATAATGAAGTGATTGGGGGGCACGGGTGTAGGAGACAGCGCAAAGTGAAGAAGTGGGACCAAACCATCATTCCAACAAATTTCGGGATCAAATTTCTTCGATGAAGGTTCGTCCACTTCCTCGACCCCAATCCCTTCGTGAATTTACAGAGAGCAGAAGAGGATGTGTCGGTACCCTTTCCGAAAAATACCGAAGAGATTGCTTAATTTTTTAAAAAGATAAAATTCAAATTCAGGACCACAGGGAGGATTCAGACCCATAGGGCACGATAGTAGTTGAACTCCCGTGAGCGCTGAAAAAAAAAGACTAACCAGAGGACCATATATACGAGAATCCCACAACAGGTTCCTTGAAATGCGGCAAGAGGTGAAAATCCTTCTCCACCCGCCCCCACAACTCCGGGATGAGCGCGCGGATATTAATGTCGACGATGGCCGATTCCCCGAATCCGCGTTCCGCGAAAAGCGTCGGCGTCTTTACTCTGAGCGCCCCTAATAAAGAGGAAGCAATGATACATCTACCCACCCTCTCTCACCCTATCATGGTATGCGATCGCCTTCTTCTGCTATGCCTTGCCGCTGACCTCCCTTTGCCTTTGCCTCGCCCGCAGCCTGTACGTGACCCCCTTCTTCCGCCATGCCTCGCCGCTGACACCTCCTTTCGCCTTTGCCTCGCCCACAGACTGTACGTGACCCCCTCCTTCCGCCATCCCTCGCTGCTGACCTCCCTTTGCCTTTGCCTCGCCCGCAGACCGTATGTGACCCCCTCTTCCGCCATGCCTCCCCACTGACCTCCCTTTGCCTTTGCCTCACCCGCAGACTGTACGTGACCCCCTTCTTCCGCCATCCCTTGCTGCTGACCTCCCTTTGCCTTTGCGTCGCCCATAGCAAGTCTGTGATCCTTTCTCCTGCCATGCCTCGCCGCTGACCTCCCTTTGCCTTTGCCTCGCCCGCAGCCTGTACGTGACCCCCTTCTTCCACCATCCCTCGCTGCTGACCTCCCTTTACCTTTGCCTCGCCTGCAGACTGTATGTGATCCTTTCTCCTGCCATGCCTCGCCGCTGACCTCCCTTCACCTTTGCCTCGCCTGCAGCCTGTATGTGACCCCCTTCTTCCGTCATCCCTCGCTGCTGACCTCCCTTTGCCTTTGCCTCGCCCGTAGCAAGTATGTGATCCTTTCTCCTGCCATGCCTCGCCGCTGACCTCCCTTTGCCTTTGCCTTGCCCACAGCCTGTACGTGACCCCCTTCTTCTGCCATCCCTCGCTGCTGATCTCCCTTTGCCTTTGCCTCACTCGCAGTATGTACGTGACTCTCCTTTCTTCCGCTGTGCCACACGCTGACCTCCCTTCACCCGCAGCCTGTACGTAACCCCCTTCTTCCGCCATGCCTCGCCGCTGACACCTCCTTTCGCCTTTGCCTCGCCCGCAGACCGTATGTGACCCTCTCTTCCGCCATGCCTCCCCACTGACCTCCCTTTGCCTTTGCCTCACCTGCAGACTGTACATGACCCCCTTCTTCCGCCATCCCTTGCTGCTGACCTCCCTTTGCCTTTGTGTTACCTGCAGGCAGTCTGTGACCCCCTTTTCCGCCATGCCTCCCCACTGACCTCCCTTTGCCTTTGCCTCGCCCGCAGACCGTATGTGACCCCCTTCTTCTGCCATCCCTCGCTGGTGACCTCCTTTTGCCTTTGCGTCGCCCGTAGGTAGTATGTGACCCCCTCTTCCGCCATGCCTCCCCACTGACCTCCCTTTGCCTTTGCCTCGCCCGCAGACTGTACGTGACCCCCTCTTCCGTCATGCCTCTCCCCTGACCTCCCTTCGCCTTTGCATTGCCCATAGGTAGTATGTGACCCCCTCTTCCGCCATGCCTCCCCACTGACCTCCCTTCGCCTTCGCCTCGCCCGCAGACCGTACGTGACCCCCTCTTCCGCCATGCCTCTCCACTGACCTCCCTTTGCCTTTGCCTCGCCCGCAGACTGTATGTGACCCCCTTCTTCTGCCATCCCTCGCTGCTGACCTCCCTTTGCCTTTGCCTTGCCCATAGCAAGTATGTGATCCTTTCTCCTGCCATGCCTCCCCACTGACCTCCCTTTGCCTTTGCCTTGCCCGCAGACTGTACATGACCCCTTCTTCCGCCATGCCTCGCCGCTGACACCTCCTTTCGCCTTTGCCTCACCCACAGACTGTACGTGACCCCCTCCTTCCACCATCCCTCACTGCTGACCTCCCTTTGCCTTTGCCTCGCCTGCAGACCGTATGTGACCCCCTCTTCCGCCATGCCTCCCCACTGATCTCCCTTTGCCTTTGCCTCGCCCGCAGACTGTACGTGACCCCCTCCTTCCGCCATCCCTCACTGCTGATCTCCCTTTGTCTTTGCCTCGCCCGCAGACCGTATGTGACCCCCTCTTCCGCCATGCTTCCCCACTGACCTCCCTTTGCCTTTGCCTCGCCCAGACTGTACGTGACCCCCTTCTTCTGTTGTCCCTCGCTGCTGACCTCCCTTTGCCTTTGCCTCGCCCACAGTACGTACGTGACCCCTCTTCCGCCATGCCTCCCCACTGACCTCCCTTCGCCTTTGCCTCACCTGCAGGCTGTATGTGACCCCCATCTTCCGCCATCCCTCGCTGTTGACTTCCCCTTGCCTTTGCCTCGCTTGCAGTATGTACGTGACTCTCCTTTCTTCCGCTGTGCCACCCACTGACCTCCCTTCACCCGCAGCCTGTACGTGACCCCCTTCTTCCGCCATGCCTCGCCGCTGACCTCCCTTTGCCTTTGCCTTGCCTGCAGCCTGTACGTGACCCCCTTCTTCCGCCATCCCTTGCTGCTGACCTCCCTTCACCCGCAGCCTGTACGTGACCCCCTTCTTCCACCATCCCTCGCTGCTGACCTCCCTTCACCTTCGCCTTCCCCAGAAAGTATGTGACCCCTTTCTTCTGCCATGCCTCGCCGCTGACCTCCCTTCACCTTCCCCTTCCCCAGAAAGTATGTGACCCCTTTCTTCCACCATGCCTTGCCGCTGACCTCTCGTTACCTTTGCCTCGCCTGTAGGATGATGTGAACTACCCTTCTTCCGCCATGCCACCTGCTGACCTTCCTTTGTTTTGTCTCACCTGTAGGACGTATGTGATACACCCTTCTTCCACCATATTACCTGTTGACCTCCCTCCGCCATCTTGTTCAAACATTTCAGTGTTGTTGTGTTTGTCAGCGGTCCTGAAGAGTCGAATGGAGTCAATGTATGGAGGAGAAAATGAAATTTAGGGATATTGTATTTGTCAGTGGTCCCAAAGAAGCGCTTCCTTTATAGCGGCTCAATGGCGAATTGCAATACGAGTACCGAGAATTCGAGCCTTTGTCATTCGAGTCATGACAGGTCCCCTCAGCTAGACCGTCACAACTTCCCGCAGAAAACACTATCTCCGGTGATGCTACAGTAGACGATCCCCATTCCGACGCTGTCGAAAATAATCCAGCAATCGAGAAACCCCCACCGCCTAGGCGTACTCTTTCAGATATCGCCACCCACTCGCTCGGTATCGCGGAATTTGCGAAGTTGAGAGCAAAGAAAGTTTATGTTCCCGAATCTCCTCCCATTATTGCTCCCACACATGTTGCATCTGTCGAAGACCCATCTCACCACTCCGTACCGCACACAGTGTATGACCGAAGCACAATACGTCTCCCACCTACTTGGGATTCCCCTTCTACAGTCCATCGCTATATAGTATCCATAGAGTTAGTTCAAAAACAGGCTCTTGTTCGCTCTCTCCGCTCTCCGACCTGTCTGGTAAACCTCGTAGAACGGGACTCGATGTTTGGCGCCGACATCATCCTCGATCCGCACTCTGCTGTCATATTCACCAACCTTCTAGTTCTGCCCTCGGAATGCACCAACCTCGCCACCCGGATCACAGCAATCCTGGTGCTACTCGCGGTTGTTGGTTGTTTTCGAAGCGTACCCTGCTTCCCATTCTTACCAGGCGAAAGCATCCAAAAACAAATTGTTCGCTTACTCGCCACCTATCGTCAAAGCGCTGGGGAAGCTGAGACGGAACATTGGGATCTCTGAGGGTTGTGGGACTAAGCGGCGGGACTGCGAAGTGACATACGCGTTCGCCGATACAGTGGACGAGGCGGCGATGTTCACTCGACACTTCAGTGACTTTGCCGAGGCCAACGACGAAAGTCGAGGTATTCTATGGGGAGACCAATGGCTGGAAGACGACGTTCCAGAGGTCTTCACTTCTTTTTCCCTGATAATAAGGTTGAGTTACTCATAGCTTGATCCTCAGGGTGAACAAGAGCTCACGCAGGCTGATGGCATGAATCTCTTCGCCGCATTCGTCATTCTTTGCCAGATGGACCTTGAAGACTTCCTCGACTTGGAACCGCAGGCCAGGATTGAAAAGTTTGCTGATTTCGTTGGCTTGGAACGAATTGTGTGTTTTTTCTTCTTGTTATATTCATAGCTTACCATCGTACCGCAGATGGTGCTCAACCAGGTCATTCAGAACCGGTTAGAAACAATGCAACCTTCGGACACGACCATGGAGACGGACCAGGGTTTAGATGTGGAGCAGGAGGATGGGAGTCGACATTGATACTGACTACAACCCGGCACGTTCCGAAAGGGGACCTAACTGGGCCAAAAAACTAGGCTATCAATTTAAATTTATCCTGCTTCCTATCTTTTCTTATCCTATAAGCGCCGCCTGGATTTGTTCACTCCGAAATG
This sequence comes from Mycena rebaudengoi, assembly GCA_029282285.1. NCBI lineage: Eukaryota > Fungi > Basidiomycota > Agaricomycetes > Agaricales > Mycenaceae > Mycena > Mycena rebaudengoi. Next base: position 858,674 of record JARJCX010000023.1, read on the forward strand.
GCAAGAATTGCCAGGAGTCCCGCCCTAGCCCGAGAGTTACGACTCGGGTTAGTTTGGGTCCCGATGATCTCCCAAGCTACATAATTGCAAGTAGCGCACTAGTAGACTACGCGAACATACTTGATTCCAGTGGTCGGTATTGGATTGGGAAATCGCCTCGACAAGTTCGCCGAACTACCGATCACTCTGCCTATAGTCAGCGTTCCTTCGATTACACCGCAAACTTAGAGGAGGAGGATTACAATGCAAGTACTAGTAGCTTGGTAAGCGCCGTTGGGAGTCCTGGGTCCAAGTTTGGTTGAGGCAAAAGCTTGAGTCCGAGTTCATCAGCACTTCGTAAGCACGGTTTGAGCACGGTTAATCGCTCGCTTCCGCATCTGTTCCTCCTCTCCCATCCTGACGAATACTGTGGCCTACTCATCTAGGCGGTCTGACTCCATGCATTATTCATTCTCGGTAGATATCAGTGTGGCGCTTCGGAGACCATCAAGCCGGGCCTTTTTTGTCAGGAAGCAGAGATATATAAGGAGCATTCCGCCGGAATGAAAGTTCAATTCATCCACCTCATCTCCCATGCCAGCTGCACTCGTCTCACCTTCAGCCTCTGCCCCCGTTACCGACACTACAGCCATGAATGTCCTGTTCAATCCGCTCAAGCTTGGTAGCATTACTATCCGGAACAGGATTGGTAGGACCACTCATCGCTTTCAATCCGAAATGATACTGAGGATCGCGTCGCACCTTCAGGTATGAGCGCGCTGACCCGCAACCGAAGCACGGACACCGTTCCCAACGATGTTATGCTCCAATATTACACTCAGCGCGCGGCGGGCGGCACAGGCTTTATCGTCACAGAGGGAACCCTCATTACGCGCCAAGGGTGGGTTTATTGAGCTCCCAACTTTCAAAATTTATCCTGATGGCCGATCCAGGAGCGAATGGCCTCAAGCGCCCGGTATTTGGGACAAAGTCCAAGTGGCAGCATGGAAGAAGATTACCGACTCTGTCCACGCCGAGGGCGCCAAAATGTACTGCCAGATCTGGCACCGTAGGTCTCCTTATCTCTCTGCAAGGCCCACTTTTTAATTAATTGCAGTCGGTCGTGTAAGCCACCCGGAGGCTCCCCAGCAGCTCGCTGCCGGTGTGGTATGTTACCCACTATCCGCCTGCACATAAACCTGAATTCATTTTGCTCCAGCCGGTCTACGCGCCTTCTGCTATCTCTGCCCGTGGTGGGAAGTTCCGCTTCCTCCCTGGCGCACCTGGATATGTTACGGTACGCTTTGGACACCTTTCCCCCGATCAGCATCTAATTAATTACTTCCGTGCTAGCCCACCGAGATTCCTGATCCAGCTGTTATCATCGCGCAATTCAAACAGGCTGCGGTTAACGCGAAGGAGGCTGGATTCGATGGCGTGGAAATTCACGGAGCAAACGGATACTTGCCAGCACAATTCCTCGACTCAACCTCCAACCAGCGCACTGACAAATGGGGCGGGAGCCCCGAAAATCGCGCCCGATTTGCCTTGGAAATCCTCAAGGAGGCTAAAGAAGTTTTCGGCCCCGACGTCTCTGTGAAACTCAGCCCAGGTTTGTTGACTTCATTCCAGCGTGGAACTATCTTCTGACATCGGCCACAGCGGGAGGATACAACGACATGGGAATGCCTTTGCAGGAAACTATCGACACATTTGGGTACCTACTCAGCGAAATCGATAAGCTCGGACTCTCGTACGTGACCTTGGTGCGCTACCACCCCAGCCAGGACCCCGTGATCGATGGTACGCCGTCTCTTTCCCTTGCTGTTGATCTCCCACTCACGCATCATCCCACCTCTACAGGCAAGACGCGCGGTACGCCCCACGACGTCGTGGCGACCTTCAAGCCCTTCCTCAAGCAGACGCCCCTCTTCGTGAACCTGGGAGTTACCCCGGAGGAGGCGGCGGAACTCGTCAGCAGCGGTACCGCGGCGGGCGTGTTCTTTGGCCTGAATTCGGTTACTCACCCGGACGTCGCGAATCGCATTAAGGCAGGGAAGCCACTCGACAATGTGCCGAATTTCCCACATTTGTACGGTGCGGAGGGCGTGGATAACGCGCTGGGATATGTGGATTACCCGGCTGCGACTTAATTTTTTGACTGTACTATGGGATATATCCGAATGAAACCAGTTTATTTACTTCGCCGAGTAGTGAGCGCTACATTGGGGGCCGGGATACTTGCGGAACCGTGTGTACCATTTTTCAGAATTACGGACCTGATGGCCTAATAAGGGTCGGTACCGAGTCTTCGACGTCTACCCTTGTCACCAACCAGTCAAGCGCTAAGTAGTCACCAACTAATTCTTCTCTGCTCTCCCGTGTTCCGCGCTCAACCCCACTGCAGCTTGAACTCGGTATAAATAATGCGCAGCCTCACTCTTATTTTTCCACGGTTCAAAGCAACAAATCGCTACACGTTCAATAATCTTCACCTCAGAAGCATCGTCCTACACTAGTTCATATAACATGCATCAAGGCGATTACGACTACAAACGACAACCCTCGGCCGACATGCGCGAATTCCGAACTCTTGTGCATCAATCCAAAAGCATCATCGCAGTTTGTGGTGCTGGTCTTTCAGCTGCTTCAGGTGAGGCGCACGCTAGTATGCCTGCCCTTTTTTAATAGTTCATGAACGACCAGGGATCCCAACATTCCGTGGGGCGGGCGGCATGTGGCGCAAATACGATGCCATGTCCCTGGCGTCGCCTGAGGCGTTCACGGAAAGCCCGTCGCGTGTGTGGCAGTTCTATCACTACAGGCGCGAAGTGTGAGTGCGCCACGGAGACTACGTCCGTCGCTCGCGTACGATTTATCCTCTGTAGGGCCCTTGCCGCACAGCCCAACGCTGCGCACAAAGCGCTGGCTCACTTTTGGCTGCCAGAATTTCGGAAGAGGGTGGCTCCAGACGCGTCCTTCTCACTCATCACTCAGAACGTGGACGGGCTGAGTGTCCAGGCTTTGCACACGCTTTTGGAGGCTGAGAGCGAACCTGCCGCGGCTGTCACCCCACCTCTGCTGGAGATGCACGGGCGCCTCTTCGACGTGGTATGTACCTCGGAATCCTGCGGGCATACCGAGTACAACACTACGTCGCCGATCTGTCCTGCCCTGGCAGGCTTGGAGAAGGCCGTCGATGCGCTCGACGTGGACCCCGATATCCCGGAGTCTGAATTGCCCCGCTGCAGCAAATGCAGCGCTCTCGCACGTCCTGGTGTCGTCTGGTACGGAGAAGCGCCGAAACATCTCAACCAAATTGAGGACTTGGTCGAAGCGGCCGACCTGTGTCTTGTTATCGGCACCAGTTCTACGGTACGTGTCCAATGCTGACTGGTGGATTCGTGCGGACTATATATCCCCTGCACAGGCGAAATATGCGTATCAAGTCCAACTACATGGCGGCAAGTTTGCTGTGTTCAATCTGGAACGGAGTGAGGGAGACAGCGATGCCGATTACCTATTTCTAGGCCCATGCGAAAAAACGCTTCCTGAGGCGTTGAGTCTTGAGCTGTAATAGTTCTGCAATTGACTGTTAGCAGTTATGTTATTTTCGCTGCCTGCGGTATATTAATACCTTCGGACCTCTCGATCTTATGCGAAGGCGCTGGCACCAACTTCAGCTTTTACATTCTACTCACAAGGAGCGAGCAACTGCGTACCTTCCTCTAATCATTTACTAAGCCCGACCATCCCATAACTGACCTAACAACACCGCTCCAATCTACTATTTCCTCTTCGTCCTCATAATCGGTGCCATGAGGAGATCCTCGAGTCGATGGGAAGCCGACGCGGGTCCATGCGGCTTCCAGACCAGATGAAATTGGAGATAATCTTTCTGCCCGATTCACCGTGACCTTTGTTGTCAGCGACAAGATGGCCCTCAAAAAGTGGAGTTACTAGAAGTGGAGAGAAAAGGTATTTGCTCAGAGCCTGCACTGACTCGTGCATCAAGGTAATCGAGAGCAGCAGCTTCTGAATTTGCAACCTGTGTGGTGGCTACGGTGGAGTCATCAGCTAGTGAGTATCCGAAAAGATGCAACACACCGGGTTACACCGCTACTCAGCGAAATTGACAAGCTCGGGCTCTCGTACGTGACACCACCCCAGCCAGGACCCCATCCCACCTCTACAGGCAAGGCGCGCGATACGCCCCACGACGTCGTCGCGACCTTCAAACCCTTCCTCAAATAGACGCCCCTCTTCGTGAACCTGGGAGTTACCCCGGAGGAGGCGGCGGAGCTTGTCAGCAGCGGTACCGCGGCGGGCGTGTTCTTCTGAATTCAGTTATTCACCCGGACGCCGCGAATCGCATTAAGGCGGGGAAGCCGCTCGACAATGTGCCTAATTTCCTGCATTTGTACGGTGCGGAGGGCGTGGATAACGCGCTGGGATATGTGGATTACCCGGCTACGACTCAATTTTTTGACTGTACTATGGGATATATCCGAATGAAAACCAGTTTAACGAATAGTGAGGGCGCCAGGATACTTTAGACTCGAACCCAGTAGGACGCCAGCACGAATTTTGATGACAGTCGATCAAAGGTGATGGCGAAGCGACTGGAGCTTTTTAACCGGCGGGTAGTACGGTCGGGAGTTGCCGGCGTACAGTTGTTTTGACTTAGAAAAATTTCGCGACTTGAAAATTCAAACCCTCTGAGATAAAATTCTGAAGAGACAGTTCGGTGCTAAATACCCTCCGGTGTATAGGCTATTGTTTTTGTGAAGTAAAGGCGCGACGCGACCGCGCTACAACGATATTACGTGTCGTGATCAGCCATTTTGGGCTCCTTCTACTCCCCTATGCCATTCCAACCTCTGGCCGAGCTGGACCCCGACAAACTTGAGGCGACATCTAGGAACCTCTGTGCCATCTTCGGGATTCCTTCTCTGCGCCGGCACCAGACGGAGGCTGGCCAAAATACACTCAGGGGTATCACTACTCTGCTGGACGTTCCAACGGGAGGCGGCAAGACCCTCGCATTCTACTATCCCCTCTTCTACTACTGGGCACCAGGAAATGTACAGGAAGACTGCCAGAAGATTATTCTGGTCGTTGGTCCTCTCACCGCCCTCATGCAGTCCCAAGCTGCAGATTTGGTACAAAAAGGCATCCCAGCGGTCGCGCTTACCTCTGGCCTCGAAAATATGGATCTTGTCCTTCAGGCAAGTGGTTCTTAATAAATATATACCTGGCTCACTCTTTTCTTTCCAGGATGTCGCTCAAAACAAGTACCGTGTCGTATTTGTGAGTCCCGAATTAGGTACCTCCAACAAGTTCCACGAGGCGGTCCTCTGCAAAGAGCTCTACAAGGACAACCTCATTTCCCTTGGAATCGACGAAGGTCACTGTATTAGTGAATGGGGAAATGACGACTTCCGCCCACAGTTCTCCAAACTTCACGTTCTCATTGCCCGCATGCCTAGCGGAGTCCCCATTATTGTCGGCTCCGCGACTATGCCCCGCGACGTGATTTTGGACATCCAACGAAAGCTCAGGCTGCGTTCTGACTGTGCACGGATCGCCGTCTCGAACGAGAAGCCGAATGTGGCTCTGTCTGTCCGGATTTTACAGCACCCCCAAAACACTTATGCCGACCTCATGACACTTTTCCCCCGCGACTCGCTCCGGCCAGAGGACTTTCCTCAGACACTTATATATGCTGAAGGCCGCCTGGAAGTCGAGAAGATCCAGGACTTCGCACGCCGAAACGCCCCTGACTATATGAAAGAGCAAGCTTTCGAGTTCTACCACCGCTTCATCGACGAAGAGCGCAAGGAGGAAATCCAGAAGATGATACAGGACGGACAACTCCGCGGCATCCCTTCAACAGATGCGCTCGGAATTGTGAGCTCTCCTTCCCGATGATATCGCTCCACATCTCATGTATTTATAGGGCATGGATTTCAAGACAATTATGCGTGTCATCCTTTGGCACTGCCCCAAGTCGTTCCTATCGCTTGTGCAGAAAATCGGACGAACCGGGCGTTCAGCAGAACTTCTCGGGGAAGCGATTCTGTACATTGCCAGCGCGGCATATATTCGGTACGAAGTCGAGCTCGATGTCCTCAAGGGAGATGCCATGGATGACGACAACGACGATCCGCCGCCAGAGCAAAATCCCCGTGTTGAGGGTGAGCAGATGGATCGTGAAGCTGTGGTGCAGGCCTACGAGGACGAGGAGCAGCGAAATGTCCCCAAGAAGAGCAAGAAGTTCATGTCGGCCATGGAAGCTCGGGACCGTCGATACCTTCTGGAGTACATTGTTACGACAGAGTGTCGGCGGATTCCATGGAACAAGTTCTTCGGGAATGCATCTAAATGTAATATCTCTTTATTCTCGTCGAGTGTATGAGCTGATGAGCAATTCAGATACGATACCATATCCCGCCCCAGCAAACATGCGATGCTGCGACAACTGCCATCCCGACCTCTTCCCTGTCGAAACTATTCACCTTTCAGGTGGATCACAACTCAAAACTGGACGTCGTCGGCATGCTAAAACTACGGAAGAAGTTGTCAGCGCTGTACAGGCCATGCTCAGGCTTCTGCGGGAAACTCTTGTCCAGCGAGACTTCCCAAACCAGTACTTCATCACCGGAAAAGCCATCATGTCAGACCTGATTGTCGACGCATTAGCAAAGTATGCACGCGACATTACCTCGGTGGCCGCTCTCCAACAAACAGTTCGCTGGAATTGGGCACCTCAATATGCGCAGGACGTTGTCACAGCCATTGCGGAACTCCTTCTCGAATACCTGGACCCCGAACTTCAAGCCCGTGAGGAGCGCGAGCGAGAACAGGCCTTTGCAGCGCTTCAAGCATTAGCGGCTGCCGATTTAAAGAAGAAACTAATGCTTGTATTTGACACCTGTTATGAGGCGGTTCTTAGCCAGCAACGCCCCGAGTATCCTGGCAGTGAAAGGATGGTCAAGACCTGTCAGATCTTCTTGCGCCTACCCCAAAAAAGCGTACATGGAGATCTTCTTTTGTGCTACCCCACATATTAACACGTCTTTCAGGCATATCCCGACTATTATACCCTTATCGACCAGCCGATATCTATGGCACACATCAAAAAATACTCTTCGGGAAAAGACAAAATTAAAATCACATCTACGACCGCATATTCCGAGCTTTGGCATTTAATGTTTGACAATGCTCGGAAATACAATAGAGATGACTCCCACCCATTCAGAGACGCGAATACCCTCCAGGCAATTCTAGATGATACACTTCAACGCATGATTGTGCTTCATGGTGTTCCCGGCATCCAACGTGAGTGACTTCCAGGGCTGGCCCCTATGATTACAAATTCTCAGTCTGCATTATCAGCTCCCGCGCTGATCGGCGCAGAGGGAAACAACAATTAGATTAATCCTGTACGGTATCTATAATTATATTACGAGACCATATCCATTGCCGTAGCCAGCACAGCATCGACATCGCCGTAAGGCTCCTCATCGTCCATCTCTAAGTCCTCAGCAGTGACCTCGTATTGCTCCTCCATCCCCGACTCCTCTTCGACATCCTCGTCGGCATCATCGTCTTCCTCACTCGCAGTGAAACCCATGTTTTGCGCCCTGCGCTCGTCTTTGGTGAACTTCTTGAATGCACCCCGGGTGTCAGGGTACTTGGAACCTTCTCCGAATAGGTCGCGAGTCGGCTCAGTTGATGTCGCATCTGTCTGATCGTTGCCGGCACGAGAAGGGAAATATTCTTGGATTCTCTCATCCCGGAGAGCATCCGCGAGCAGGTCAATCTCTTTCGACATGTCCGGGACAGTGTGATGCAAGCCGTATTCAGTAATCTTGAAGCTCTTCTGCACAGAACGCATCGTTTCGCGGAGGGTGAATATGCAGACTGTGATCATGGACAACCACTCCCAGCTCCGGTTTACGCCCTTCGCATTGTAGATGATCTGGAAAAGTTGTTACTTCCTGGATGTATCATCAATAAGCTGTGAAACTACCTTGGCCCAAAAGTTTTGATGTTCCTGGAGTAGATCGATCTCTTTGAAGCCGTTCGGACGTCCGGTGAGATTGACGAGCCAATTGTGGAGGAAGAAGCGTCTAGGACTCATGAGCTAAGACCGTTTGGCAAGAAGGAAGAAACATACTTGAAGACCGGATCATATCTGTCAATCCGTGCTAGAGTTTCGAAAATGGCGTCGGCGTATTTTGGCATGGTTTTGGGGGTTCGCATCATCACCATCCAGACTCGTAGAACATTCGTCACCCGCCCAATGTCTCCCTTCTTGATGGCAGATACAAATTCGAGATAGAACAAGGTATCACGATTGAGGAGGATTGCGTTCTCAAGGGTGATGTCGCGGAGATCAGGAGAGAGAGCGCGCAGTTTGTCGAGGGCTTCAGTCGAAAATAACTCACGGTACACGCGGTTCGCAACAGCGTCGAAGTCGGCCATCGACGCAGAGGCGGCCCATACATCCAAATCTGCATGTCCGCAATGAATACGGAACCCATCCTTGACATGGGCAGCGGCAGATATCTGGAGTAGCTCGTGAGACTGCTTCCACGGTGCCGCCTTCTTGGCCTTCCATCCAGCCGATATGGGTTTGCGTTTGAGGAGTTTATTGTGTTCCCACCATAAGCTTCCGGGCCAAATAGAGTTCGGTTTGCCCCAGTGCTCATTGAGAACAAGTCTACAGCCAGCCATCTTGGCGTGGAATAGGCCGAAACGACGAACGGAGGCCTTCAGCCCTTCAATTTCTCCATCACTATTACGACGTGCGGACTCAATCTGTCACATTCAGTCAGTTGGAGCGAAACACCATTTGCGAGCTCATACCTTGTCAATCAACGAGTCCGTCAAGAGATCCCCATCGTGAAACATGAGGCCGTGAGCACGCAGATCCTCATTAGACATACCCAGATGCCTGAGGATCTGTACATAGACACGGATGGTGCCATCAATGCTGGATTCGTCCTCGTGCATCGCGGGTAAAGGGAAGGTGGGCGTCGTGTGGACGGCAATCGGGTCAACTTCTGGACACTCTTCGAAGGCAAGACGGAGATCAGCCAAACTGGCAATATTCTCGAACGCAAGCCGCTTGAGTTGCCAAATGCAGCATCGTGTGAGCTCCTCCGCATTTGACGGCGAGGGTAAAACTTCGTGGTAGTTCCAATCAACAACAGGGAAGGTGCTGGTCCGAGGGGGTTTCATTTCAAGCGGGAGAGTTCCGTGGGGTGTACTAGAGTCCCCCGTGAAAGGATTGTATACAGGAATTAAAGTTGCGGTGGTCCCATTGTCAAAGTGATTTGCTGAATTGAGTCGCTGGGACTCCACGCGAAAGGCGATATTCAGGTTGTCCCAGACGATGAAGCACATCTGCTGCTTGATAAGCTGGCGGAAGTGTTCGGTGCCCTCCTTCGAGAGAGTCGCGACGTGCTCCTTGATCATGGTGTAGCTCGTGGATAACCCGGCTTTGGCAAGTACCTCCATCTCGCGCTTGGAGGCCCCCGATGCGAGAAGAAATATGCCAATGACGACTTGGTAGTTGTTAGCCTGCTGAGAGCGGGAGATGCTGAGCATTGCACAGACAGTCGTGAAGACCTGAGAAGAATCACGTCACGGTCAACGTCGCGTCGCATCGGCCCAAAGGGGAAGAAGAAATCCATACCAGTGACTTCTGTCGTCTCGCTTCACCTTGACTCGCTCGTCTGGTCTCTGCCCCTGCTTGGCCAATGCCATCCAAGATCCTCCACACTGTAGGGGCGACATCCTCCAGCTGCCTTCCTAGCTCCTCCATCGAAAACTCTTTCAGCAATTCCGTGACGCTCGTGGTCCAGTCGCGGCTGAGCAAGTGCTGTATTGCCTTCCCTTCCTTCCGCAGCACCTTGTTGAGCTTCTCGTCAAACTTCTGGTCAATGAACTCTTCGCCAATAGATGGGACACGCTTTATCAATTCCTTCATGACCATCTCCCCATTACTTCGAAGGAACCGCGTCAAGTTCGCAGACGCCTGGGCTTCGTTGGCAGGATCGACTAACACATCCAGGAACTCCCTCACAGAGTCGAACCCTGCGCCTCCTTCTTCCACTGGCCTGGTTAGCTTGTCGAGATAGTCCAGGGCTCGTGCACGCTGCGCCTCCTTTGCCTCGGCTGCTCTCGCCTCGTTCTCTTTTTGTTTCCTCTCGGCGGCCTCGGCGGTAGCTTTCTTTCTGCGGTCAGCTCGACTGGCTTTGCTCGCTTCCTTGACTATGCTTTTCTGTCCTGTTCGAGCCTCACTGGAGAGGTTTCGGGGATTCCTCGTACACTTTCCAGTGTTACGAGGACGGCCACCTTTGGGTTTAAGCGGACTTGGGTCAAAGATAGTCGAGGTGGCAGGAGAGGGAAGGTCTCTAGGGGACTCTGACACTGCTCGCTTTTTTTGCGGCGTGTCGACACCTTTGGCGAGGAAGACAGCAGGTCTGCCGGGCTGCATACCATCCACGATGTGAGACAAGAGGTCTGGCAATGGCCTCATGATGTTGCCGTCCAGTGTGTCGTCCTCAGAGTCATCCGACAAGTTTTCTTTGGCCAGGACTTGCGGAGAAGTCGGTGCACTGCTGGTTTGGAAGAAGGTAGGGTCCCCGGTGCACGCACGCTTATTAGCTACTGAGGGAGCGAAATAATAGTCGGCATCTGAGTCTTGTTGCTTCTTGCGTTTTGGCGGCATGAGGTGGTCACAGAGGTTAACGAATGTTTCGCGCAGGACAGGAGAAGCCCCAATTTGGAATACTCATTTTCATTTTCGTTGTAACACCCTCAATTTTTGTCCCATTCACTTGTAAACTAGTGAAGCACTCTGGCGAAGTGATTCTGCATAAAACTGTCTCTTCACAATGTCGTCTCAGAGGGTTTGAATTTCCACATTCGCGAAATTTTTCTAAGTCAAAACAACTGTATGCCGGCAACTCCCGACCGTACTACCCGCCGGTTAAAAAGCTCCAGTCTCTTTTTAGCTTGCGAATTGATTAGACTCGAAACCAGTATCTTTTGTGGCAGCGACAAATTGATGACAGTCGATCAATTCGCAAGCTAAAAAGAGACTGGAGCTTTTTAACCGGCGGGTAGTACGGTCGGGAGTTGCCGGCATACAGTTGTTTTGACTTAGAAAAATTTCGCGAATGTGGAAATTCAAACCCTCTGAGACGACATTGTGAAGAGACAGTTTTATGCAGAATCACTTCGCCAGAGTGCTTCACTAGTTTACAAGTGAATGGGACAAAAATTGAGGGTGTTACAACGAAAATGAAAATGAGTATTCCAAATTGGGGCTTCTCCTGTCCTGCGCGAAACATTCGTTAACCTCTGTGACCACCTCATGCCGCCAAAACGCAAGAAGCAACAAGACTCAGATGCCGACTATTATTTCGCTCCCTCAGTAGCTAATAAGCGTGCGTGCACCGGGGACCCTACCTTCTTCCAAACCAGCAGTGCACCGACTTCTCCGCAAGTCCTGGCCAAAGAAAACTTGTCGGATGACTCTGAGGACGACACACTGGACGGCAACATCATGAGGCCATTGCCAGACCTCTTGTCTCACATCGTGGATGGTATGCAGCCCGGCAGACCTGCTGTCTTCCTCGCCAAAGGTGTCGACACGCCGCAAAAAAAGCGAGCAGTGTCAGAGTCCCCTAGAGACCTTCCCTCTCCTGCCACCTCGACTATCTTTGACCCAAGTCCGCTTAAACCCAAAGGTGGCCGTCCTCGTAACACTGGAAAGTGTACGAGGAATCCCCGAAACCTCTCCAGTGAGGCTCGAACAGGACAGAAAAGCATAGTCAAGGAAGCGAGCAAAGCCAGTCGAGCTGACCGCAGAAAGAAAGCTACCGCCGAGGCCGCCGAGAGGAAACAAAAAGAGAACGAGGCGAGAGCAGCCGAGGCAAAGGAGGCGCAGCGTGCACGAGCCCTGGACTATCTCGACAAGCTAACCAGGCCAGTGGAAGAAGGAGGCGCAGGGTTCGACTCTGTGAGGGAGTTCCTGGATGTGTTAGTCGATCCTGCCAACGAAGCCCAGGCGTCTGCGAACTTGACGCGGTTCCTTCGAAGTAATGGGGAGATGGTCATGAAGGAATTGATAAAGCGTGTCCCATCTATTGGCGAAGAGTTCATTGACCAGAAGTTTGACGAGAAGCTCAACAAGGTGCTGCGGAAGGAAGGGAAGGCAATACAGCACTTGCTCAGCCGCGACTGGACCACGAGCGTCACGGAATTGCTGAAAGAGTTTTCGATGGAGGAGCTAGGAAGGCAGCTGGAGGATGTCGCCCCTACAGTGTGGAGGATCTTGGATGGCATTGGCCAAGCAGGGGCAGAGACCAGACGAGCGAGTCAAGGTGAAGCGAGACGACAGAAGTCACTGGTATGGATTTCTTCTTCCCCTTTGGGCCGATGCGACGCGACGTTGACCGTGACGTGATTCTTCTCAGGTCTTCACGACTGTCTGTGCAATGCTCAGCATCTCCCGCTCTCAGCAGGCTAACAACTACCAAGTCGTCATTGGCATATTTCTTCTCGCATCGGGGGCCTCCAAGCGCGAGATGGAGGTACTTGCCAAAGCCGGGTTATCCACGAGCTACACCATGATCAAGGAGCACGTCGCGACTCTCTCGAAGGAGGGCACCGAACACTTCCGCCAGCTTATCAAGCAGCAGATGTGCTTCATCGTCTGGGACAACCTGAATATCGCCTTTCGCGTGGAGTCCCAGCGACTCAATTCAGCAAATCACTTTGACAATGGGACCACCGCAACTTTAATTCCTGTATACAATCCTTTCACGGGGGACTCTAGTACACCCCACGGAACTCTCCCGCTTGAAATGAAACCCCCTCGGACCAGCACCTTCCCTGTTGTTGATTGGAACTACCACGAAGTTTTACCCTCGCCGTCAAATGCGGAGGAGCTCACACGATGCTGCATTTGGCAACTCAAGCGGCTTGCGTTCGAGAATATTGCCAGTTTGGCTGATCTCCGTCTTGCCTTCGAAGAGTGTCCAGAAGTTGACCCGATTGCCGTCCACACGACGCCCACCTTCCCTTTACCCGCGATGCACGAGGACGAATCCAGCATTGATGGCACCATCCGTGTCTATGTACAGATCCTCAGGCATCTGGGTATGTCTAATGAGGATCTGCGTGCTCACGGCCTCATGTTTCACGATGGGGATCTCTTGACGGACTCGTTGATTGACAAGGTATGAGCTCGCAAATGGTGTTTCGCTCCAACTGACTGAATGTGACAGATTGAGTCCGCACGTCGTAATAGTGATGGAGAAATTGAAGGGCTGAAGGCCTCCGTTCGTCGTTTCGGCCTATTCCACGCCAAGATGGCTGGCTGTAGACTTGTTCTCAATGAGCACTGGGGCAAACCGAACTCTATTTGGCCCGGAAGCTTATGGTGGGAACACAATAAACTCCTCAAACGCAAACCCATATCGGCTGGATGGAAGGCCAAGAAGGCGGCACCGTGGAAGCAGTCTCACGAGCTACTCCAGATATCTGCCGCTGCCCATGTCAAGGATGGGTTCCGTATTCATTGCGGACATGCAGATTTGGATGTATGGGCCGCCTCTGCGTCGATGGCCGACTTCGACGCTGTTGCGAACCGCGTGTACCGTGAGTTATTTTCGACTGAAGCCCTCGACAAACTGCGCGCTCTCTCTCCTGATCTCCGCGACATCACCCTTGAGAACGCAATCCTCCTCAATCGTGATACCTTGTTCTATCTCGAATTTGTATCTGCCATCAAGAAGGGAGACATTGGGCGGGTGACGAATGTTCTACGAGTCTGGATGGTGATGATGCGAACCCCCAAAACCATGCCAAAATACGCCGACGCCATTTTCGAAACTCTAGCACGGATTGACAGATATGATCCGGTCTTCAAGTATGTTTCTTCCTTCTTGCCAAACGGTCTTAGCTCATGAGTCCTAGACGCTTCTTCCTCCACAATTGGCTCGTCAATCTCACCGGACGTCCGAACGGCTTCAAAGAGATCGATCTACTCCAGGAACATCAAAACTTTTGGGCCAAGGTAGTTTCACAGCTTATTGATGATACATCCAGGAAGTAACAACTTTTCCAGATCATCTACAATGCGAAGGGCGTAAACCGGAGCTGGGAGTGGTTGTCCATGATCACAGTCTGCATATTCACCCTCCGCGAAACGATGCGTTCTGTGCAGAAGAGCTTCAAGATTACTGAATACGGCTTGCATCACACTGTCCCGGACATGTCGAAAGAGATTGACCTGCTCGCGGATGCTCTCCGGGATGAGAGAATCCAAGAATATTTCCCTTCTCGTGCCGGCAACGATCAGACAGATGCGACATCAACTGAGCCGACTCGCGACCTATTCGGAGAAGGTTCCAAGTACCCTGACACCCGGGGTGCATTCAAGAAGTTCACCAAAGACGAGCGCAGGGCGCAAAACATGGGTTTCACTGCGAGTGAGGAAGACGATGATGCCGACGAGGATGTCGAAGAGGAGTCGGGGATGGAGGAGCAATACGAGGTCACTGCTGAGGACTTAGAGATGGACGATGAGGAGCCTTACGGTGTCGTACAGTAAACTTGTTGGGGGTAAAAGAGAAAATTCCACACTCCCATCAGGAACTATCAAAATAAACACAAACACATCACGGCCACCCAAACATGTACCAATCGGGGTTTAACGAATTTCCAAATAAGGCAACTAGGCTCCACCCTGCACAGTCGTGCAGCTGCACTGCCGCAATGAGTCGAAATGACTCCCAGCACAGCCAAACACAGCAGTATGACTCTACGAACAGCCGCAATGAGTCAGGATGACTCCCACACACAGTGAAATGACTCAATGCACAGCTATGCACAGTCAAAACTGCCACAATGAGTCAGAATAATTTCCCGAACAGCTGAAACACAGCAATATGGCTCTGCGTACAGCCTTGCACAGTCAGAATGAGTCACTTTTACCCTAGATCAAATTCCCACGCCAGTAGTATATAAGGAGGAGCCTCAGGCCTCCCAAAAGTAGATAACCACCCACTTGTATTAGCTACGCATCTCAATCTCAAGCGAATTTTCATACGCATCCTCGAATTTCTCAGTTTAGTTCAAATCATCTACCAACCACCAGCACCGAACTTTGAATTTGAGTTATCTCCAGCAACAGCCGTCTTGAGCAAGTTCACCTGAATTGCCTGAACCCAGCACGCCGGACGTGTTGCACTTTCTGGAATCCACTCTATTAGTCATACGAATAATTCCCTTGCGATCTAGGGAACAGTCAGTCAGTCACACGAATATTACCCTTGCGATCTAGGGTAGTCATACAAATAATTCCCTTGCGATCTAGGGAACAGTCAGTCAGTCACACGAATATTACCCTTGCGATCTAGGGTAGTCATACGAATAATTCCCTTGCGATTTAGGGAACAGTCAGTCAGTCACACGAATATTTCCCTTGCGATTTAGGGACAGTCATACGGAATTTCCTTGCGATCTAGGAACAGCCAGCCGAACAAACCAGCCTCACGAATTTACACGAATTAATCTTCGAAAGCACAACTTACCCCTAACACTTTTCACACTCGACATCAGTGGTGACCGACGTAGGGGGATTTTCTAATCATCGACTTATCCACTACATCCACTCTCCTAATCTCGCAGTCAGAACAAGCTACACTCGCCAAGCCACACACCTATCAACAACTAATAAATGACTGGAATGTCTGATTTTCTTACCGAGGAACAGCAGCGCGAGTATGAGGCTGCCTTCCCTGGTTCCGCATTTCCCCGTTCATCAGCCGCAGGGCCATCCATGAACTATACCTCATCTTTCAAGCCACGACAATCGAAACCTGATAAAGGAAAACAGCGCGCCAAGAAACCTGAACCCTTGTTTACTATGCAGGATGATTCCTCAGAAGATGAATTTGATGAGGACTCAGATGTAGTATTTCCGCGAAAATGGGGGTTAGATCCCCCATCTTCACCAGAGCCTACCCAACCCCGAATGGCGCCGCCAACATCCTTCTTTGCGCCACTTCGAACATCTCTGGACCTCCCAATGTCTGGGCATAAGAATGCTCCAAAAACCTTCAAGGGAAAGCACACGGAGGTACAGCGATTTGTTGACCACTATGACCGACTTCTTAGCATGTGCCGTGTAACAGACGAAAGAGAGAAATGTGAGTTTGTGCTCGAGTACTGCTCGGTTGACGTGCAGAATGTTATCCGCACGACGGAATATTTTTCAAAGAAGAAATGGTCAAAGTTACGAAAAGAGATTTTAAGATTCTATGACGCCGAAAGGGCTGAGCAAAAATATAAGCCTGCAGACGTGGTAGCCTACACAAGGAAATCACGGAATCGTCCATGCCTTAACCTTACTCAATGGAGGAAATATTATGTCAAGTACAATGCTATTGCTGGGGGCACCCTACACCAAGGACACTTGAGCGAAGAAAATTACCTGGGGTATTTTTGGCTAGGAATTCACCCAGTACTTAGGCAAATTCTGGAGAACCGAATTTTACAACAAGACCCACGACAGAGTAATTCTCAATATTCCTTGAAGGTAGTTAATGCCGCAGCTGAATGGTATTTCCGTCGAGACCGTTTCGAGTCACGCATGCTCAATGCAGAGGACTTTGGAATTACTATTGAGGATGAAACATCTGGGGCCGAAACCACTGATAACGAATCATCATCTTCGGACAATGAATCTGACTACGAGGAATTCCGCAAGAAGAAGAAGCAACGTGAAAAGAAGAAGAAAGAAGAGAGGAAGAAATCTGCAGCCAGCAAGAAAGAGCCCAGCAAAGAGAAGCAGAAGTACAGCGGGACTGAAGACGAGATTGCTAGCATGATTCGTAAACTGAATGCCATGAAGCTGGATGATCCCGAATATGCCCCTGTTTATTATAAAGTCATGGTTATGGACCAGACAGGAACAGCCGCTCGGTGCGTAAAGCCCCCTAATATTGGGACAAGCAACAACGATACACGAAGAACATCTCGAGGATTTACACCTTTTTCTGGTCCCAGCAACACCAATAACTCAGCATCAAAGGGAGCTGATGCCGCCCCTTCCCCCGCCACATATCCAAATAATATTCCATTAGGCTCTGGAGGTGTACCAGGAACTCCCATGGGTTGTTTTGGATGCGGCAAGGACGGACACCGGATTAACGACTGTGAAGACGTGCGCAAATTGTTAGCACAGGGACTTATATTTTACAATGAAGAAGAGAGGCGTCTAGTGATGAAAGACGGCTCAAAGATCAGTAGAAGATTTAACGAGCCGATAGTGGAGGCAGTTAAAAGAATTGCTGCAGCAGCTCCGCGAGTGATGCTTGGGTTCCTCGATTCTGTAGACTATACCCCTAGGACCACGCATTCCTTCTATCAAGAGGAGGACACTCAAAAGGCCCGGATAGTTGAAGTATATACGGATTCCGAGCCGGAACTGAACATTGAACCACCTACTACGGATTCAAACACAGAATCAGAGGAGGAAACCTATATTATTGAGCAAGTAGAGGCACATGTAAATGGGAGCCTCCCGCACAAGATTTACCTAACAGTACCTCGGCAGTTTCAAGCAGGATCTCCAGGACCTTTAGTTCAAGCCGCAGATAGGGGCCAGCCCAGTACGCGATCCACGCGTAAAGAGATATTTGATGGTGTTCACATAAGCGGACGTGAGAAATCCAAGACGCAAGCCTTAAAGGATCTAGCAAAAGATCCGTCGCCGGAAGCGAAGAAAGTTCCGGCAGAGACAGTTCAGAAGACAAGTAAGCCACAAGACAGAGTCCCGGATCTTGTTCCCGTGGACGCGCGTAGAGTACGCTTTGACTCCACGGTCAGGGATGTTGAAATGGAAGAGGTAAAGACAAAACCGGCCACTTCCGGTCAGAAATCTGACAAGAAGAAGCCTAATGGAGATGCCGAGCGAGCCGAGAAACAGACCGAGGTTCAGAAGGCCGGTAGCCGGCAAACGGGTTTAGCCGGAACGGTAAATCGAGCCGATATCCTTAATAGGATACTTGATACCTCCATCACAATGAGTGTACGAGAGATTATGGAGACTGCGAAAGACATCAGGGCGGATTTTCAGGATCTCATTAAACTCAAAAATGTTCGTGCGGTTTATTTAGGGAAGTCTTCCACGCACCCTTTACTGGCAAATTTAGAATGGCCGAGGACCGAGGGAGTTTTGATTAAGGTGGACATGGAAACGTGTGGGAGAATAGTGGTAGCAATCATTGATACAGGGTCTCAACTAGATGTGGTCCGCGCGGACACGGCGGCATTAACATTAGGGCGAGCCGTCGATATGAGCAGAACTACTTGCATGAATGATGCAAATGGTGGGCGTGGACAACTGCGTGGATGGATTGAAGATGTAGAGTTTAATTGCGGTGGTGCGGTAACGCGTACGGACCTGTGGGTAGCTCAAAAGGCACCGTTTGAACTACTTTTAGGACGGCCTTGGCAGCGAGGGAATCTGGTTAGCATTGATGAAAGAGAGGAAGGGACGTACCTGATTTTCAAAGACCGACAGACCAGAAGACCTCGATATGAACTTCTTGTAATTCCGCAGGAAGGATCTGCTCCACATGCCCATTCAATTAGCACAGCCCAATACGACGCATTTGCGTTAATTAAAGAACACAGCTGTGAGGCCGAGCCCCAGGAGAAGCCGTGTAGTATTTCCCCGGCATTACGCAGTCCTGCCGAAGAAAGGGAAATAATCCATGAAGAAAAATCCTTGCTTGAACAAGCTCAGCAGGAGGCCACGAATTCAGTGCGCACTCAATGGATGCGTTTAACGGCCGAGGCCGCGCAGCTCATTCGTGTCTGGATGTCCGTATTTAGCTTAATAGGCGGCTGGATTATGGTTACTTTGGAATTTCAGCTGCGTAAGCAACAAGCTGAGGAGGAGTATAAAATGAGGGAAGGAAACAACGAGAGAGACAACTTTCACATTTCTCAAGACATGTCACTCCAACCCGCACCCGAACCTCCTCATCTCGCTACGCCAGCTTTACCGATCGGGCATTATGAACCTATTGAATTTCTTCCTCGCAACTCGCTTTACCGTACCGGACGCGTCGACCGCGAACTCGGTAGCCTTTCCCCGGAGGATGCAATTGGAGAAGCTGTCCATGAACAGTGGGACAGCTTTCTCCACCATCGACCCATTCCCGTCAAACCCGTCTTTTCTGCAGCCCCGCAGGCCACTTACCACGGGTCTCAAGAAACCCCAAATGGAAATACTATACATAGACTTACGACGCTAAACGGCACTTGGTTCCTTACGGACCACGACGGATGACCATGGAAAATAAATGGACATTCGCATTCAGTAATTGAGCAGGGGCCCGTATTTACCAACGCGCCCTGGATCGGCCCCGACGGGCAAATTCGCGACGCGCCATTCCCTAACCCAACTCGGCTCGGTCCCGCCATGCACCCGTTTGGCCCACGTGAAATACCGCCGTTGGAATACCCCTTTCGAGGGACATTAACACCTCCACCCTTACCCGAAGAAGTGGCTCGCTTACCTTCCAATCGAACCGGCATTCGGAGTAGCTCCGTCTCCCAGAATTCTGCCCCAGAGGAAGCGCCGCCCCACAACGATCGAACACCAGCGCCAAACCCTGAAGACGCCGTGAGTATCAGGGATAAAGTACATGTATAGCCCACTCACTGTGCCAGAACCAGCTCGGGGATCGAATTAGTGAAGTCCATATTACTACGCTGCAGAGCGAGGCCTCATCGGTTAGCTCCATGTTGACGGAGGAGACGCGAGAAATCAGTGTGGTGGATCCTTATGAGAGAACGGTAGCATGGCAACAGGAAGTGATGCGCGAGACACGCGAGGAGATGGAGCGGTACCCAGATCCGAATGACCGAGAGCGTGCGCGAGTTGAGGAACGACTGCGCTTGATGCAGGAGGCCGCCGATCGATTTGCTGCCATACACGCCGCTAAGAAGGCGGAGTGGGAAGAGGAGAAGGCGCGGGAAGTGAGATTGGAACGAGAACACGCAGAAAGTGCACCCCCGGGCGCAAGAGGAGACGAGGTCGAGTCAGGCAGTGAACTGGAGTTGGGGTATCCGTCGTCAGTCAGTAGCCGCAATAAAGGACGACTTACGGGCACAGAAGATACCGAGGAGCAAGAACGCGAGGAGGGCGAGCTCTTCAGCGATGACGAGCACGATAGCATGCCGGAGTTAATATCTATGGAAGGAGAGGTGGTAAGCTCCGAGAGGTTTTTATGTCCTATGTGTTTTGAACCGGCACATCAGGAATCGTATAAGCAATGCGCAGAATGGCGCCCACCTTCGTTTGCCCCAACGAACCCCACGTCCCACGCCGTGTACGGGAGCGAACGAATCAGCCCTGTCTCCGATCTGTCCGCATTGCATCAGTTCGCCGAAATCGCAGCAGGGAGGACACCACTTCTGGAAAACGTACCTTCACCAGAATCTCGGACCACAACGACCTCCTTGAGCTCGGCCGTGCCTGCGACACCTTACTCTACCCCCGCCAAGACCACCTTCTACCGCCCCGGGACGCCGATGCCTCCACGCGTCCTGCTCGATAGCGGAGCGGAGACTACAATAAGCCAGTTAGCCTACGAGGAAAAGCGCTCGCAGCTGCAGCAGCAATACGAGCAACTCACCCGAGATGCGTTGAGGACAGAGAATTGGCAAGAGGTTCACACCTTCAACCTGGAGCTTAATCGTCGGCTGCACTCGTCAACGCCAATACAGATCGCACCTTCGACGTGGCAGCTCAGCAGAGACGAGCCAACGTTTGCGTTGAAGCTTGTTAGTCCAGATGATGAAGTAGCCAAGGATATCAACGAGAAGTCCGGTGATATGAACGTGCCCGAGTCCGACGGCGCCAAAGAGAGCAGGAAGAGGGAGAAAGGCAAAGGACGTTTGGTCTTGGCTGAGTATTCCAAAGTGGATCAGCTGACCATACCAATGCCGGGTGAATCAAACAAGAACAAACCCATCCATCGCCAGCATTGGTCTTCCAGCACCAACGACACCAGCGGCAACGAGAGCGCCTCCAGCTGCATCGGAATAGAACCCTACTCTCCCATTGATCTCAGCGATGTAATAAACTTCGGCACGCCGCCACCCACCGTTATCCCAGTCGAAAATTCCGAATCAGACACCGAATCAATTGACGCAGCCGAATTCATGCGGCTGGTGGAACAAATTACTGGCCGAGCATCGCGTGCCCCACTCCCCATCCGTGACCCCGTAAACGATAACCCCTCAGGCTTCTACCCATGGAAAATGTACTTGGAGGAAGAGCATATGCGTTCCAGGGCTTGGGAGTGCGATTGGGCTGCCGAACCTTTCAAACGGGCCCGGGACATTATCGACGACCGCCTGGACACCCGCCTCGATGACTGGGCCATGCGGAATCAACCCCTCTTCACTTATAAACCTCTCGCCCGTAGGGCTGCGCTATCTTCTCTCTATCAGCGTGGACCGACACCGGACTTTACTCTACCAGCCAATGATCACCAGGTGCTTTCTAGCGCCTGCATCCAACCTGACAACACCGTTAACCCGCGCTGCGTAGAAGGGCGCTGTTCGCATGAAACCCCGCATCACGAAGCCAACGAAATTCCTCAGTGCCCACTCAAGGTCCCCAAACCTCGCCGTTCAAAGCGCTTTCGTGAGTCGGCCGCTCTCCGAAAGACCGTCGTATGCTCAGAGGCCCTTAAAGCGGCTTATTTGGCTAACGCAGAAATTATCGACAACCTTGCATCAGCACGGGCTGCAGTCCTGGAGGGGTATGGTAGAGTGGAGGACGTCCTCATCCGGCATAAATTCAATTTTAATTCGGCGATTCCTTCCGCACGCAAACACGAAACCCACCCCTTTCTATACAAAGACGAGGTTGAGAACCTTCGATTTGCCCAGCTTATCCTCGACCAAGACAGCCGTTACGAATTGGCGGGGCTTATCGGGCAAGTTCTGCGGGTCCGTTTCCATGACGGATATGCCATCTCGCAACTCCTCAAAGCCGGATTTTTGGACCCGAGTTACAACCCTCCTGAAGACGACTGGGATACGGAGATGTGGGAGGTGGAGCGTGAAGATGAAGATGAAGGAATGGCAGTTGATGAATTCGATCCACGTCACTATGAAGAAGCCGCGTGTGCTTGCCTGGATCACGCCCTCAGCACCTGCCCAAGCTACGACGAATCTGACATGGACAGCGACGATGGGAAATTTAGCCCTCACTATCCCCTTCCCGATAACTACGGCCACACCTTCTCTTACCACGCCAAGGGGCTTACGGCGCTCCCGGTTCCTCCCGCACTTTGAACTGAACCGTAAGCATCCCCAGGCTTTGATTAGATATCACGATCTGCGACTAATGGAGCTCAGAAACTTCCCAATTCACAAATCAGCTAACCGGGGAAATTACGCTACAACTCGGACGAATTCAAATGGCGTTACGATACATATAACTGAACCTCCATTCAAATCCACTTCCGTAAATACTTATGATAATTTCTATCGGGTGCAAAATGTGCCGGACTTACTATTTACATTCAAATACTACTCAATACGGCTTTTCGCATTAGCCGTGCTTTTTGTACTACAGATTCTGAGCAGCACAATGAACTTGTTGCGTGTATTAGTTACTGCGGGAAATTATTTTGGACTTCGAAGTTTTGAGACCTTTGCTGCAAACCCACATAAATTCTGCGGAACTATTCAGTTGAATACTGACTACTACAACATGGAAGCATGGGGAGATTTACCTTCAGAAGCCTACCCACAATGGGACACGGATGCCTTGGAAGAGGACGACGAGTACATATTTTATCCCGTTGAATTACATCGGCCCAATGCACCAACATTACAAGCCCTTACCATGTATAAGAGGGTAGACAAGAAGGTTAGGCCTGTATCAACCACCTTTTCACCCGATTACGAAGTACGACGGACAATTCCAGAGGATCCACTTAAGTCCTTGCCGCCTCTTAGTGCAAACCCCCCTAAATTTCAAGCAACAGAGCGTCTAAGCCACGAACGACTAGCACAATTGGAGATAAATAAGGATGGGTTTCTAAGTCCACAAGAGGAGGCTTTGTTTGAACAAGTGATGCTATTAAACCAGGAGGCAATTGCATTCGTTGACTCAGAACATGGCACATTCAAGGGAGAATATTTTTCTCCATATAAAATTGCCACTGTACCACACACACCATGGGAGTATAAGAATATTCCCATTCCACCGGGACTCCTTAACAAAGTAATTGAAGTACTCAAATTAAAAATGCAGGCAGGAGTATACGAACACTGCCAGTCTTCCTACCGATCCAGATGGTTCTGTGTGTTGAAAAAGAATGGCAAACTGAGAATTGTTCATGATCTTCAACCTCTCAACAAGGTATCAATTCGAGATGCAGGAATGGTGCCTATCATCGATGATTTTGTGGAAGGATTTGCAGGACGACAATGTTATTCAGTGTTCGATTTATATTGGGGATTTGATGCGCGAAAAATGGAGCCAGAGAGTCGTGATATGACTGCATTCATGACCCCGCTGGGTTTACTACGCATTACATCTATGCCTACTGGCTACACAAATTCACCAGCTGAGTTTCAGAAATGCATGGTGTTCATTTTGCAAGACGAAATTCCACACACAGCGAATATATTCATTGATGATCTACCGATCAAGGGGCCCAAATCACGGTATCTCGACGAAGATGGAAACCCTGAAGTTCTCGCAGAAAATACAGGGGTTCGCCGATTCATCTGGGAACATGCCTTGGACACGCACAGAATTTTGCATCGATTAAAATGTGCAGGCACCACAGTATCAGGCAGCAAGACCCAAATATGCCGAGCGAAAGTATTGATAGTGGGGCAGACTTGCACGCCTGAAGGAAGAATTCCCGATCGAAGTAAAGTAGCAGCTATTTTGGATTGGAAGCCTTTGGAGACACCTCATGAGGTTAGGAGATTCTTAGGCCTCTGTGGAACTGTTCGTGTTTGGATTCGAAATTATTCCATGGTAATTAGGCCACTCACAGAGCTATATCGACGAAACGTGGAATTTATTTGGGATCAACGGCGAAATCGCGCCTTCGAACTCATAAAGCAACTTGTTGCAACAGCACCAGCTCTTCGACCCATTGACTATGATTCTCTCAACTTCGTAATTTTATCCGTAGATTCATGCAGTCTGGGAACCGGAATGATTTTATCTCAAGATGATGATGAAGGGAAGAGACGCCCAGCTCGATATGGATCAATTCCTATGAGCGAGCGAGAAAGCCGATATTCACAGCCTAAGTTGGAATTATTTGGGTTGTATCGAGCCTTACGACATTGGCGCCTTTACATCATTGGGGTACGGTGTTTCCAGGTAGAAGTGGATGCCAAATATATACAAGGAATTCTCAATAATCCAGACTTACAACCTGATGCTGCTATAAACCGATGGATACAGGGGGTCCTAATGTTCCACTTTGAACTAAAGCATGTTCCAGCAGTGAAATTCCAGGGGCCTGATGCTTTGTCTCGAAGGGGATGGACTGAAGAAGAAGCAGTGGAGAGTGATGATGATAGTTGGTTAGACGATGTCGCGCTATATGTAGCCACACCGAATCAGGAAACTCCGCACGATCAGGTCTATTCATCACAACCTTGTCGCCCTTACCAAGAATATCTTCTGCCTTCTTGCAACCTGGCACGAAGTGAACAAGAATTACTCTTACGAAACATACACCATTTCCTGAAAACGCTGGAGGCTCCTAAATTCACAAGTAGCCAGAAACACAAACGATTCCTTTCTCAGGCCACCAAGTATATGGAACAGGGCGGAAAATTTTATCGACGTAATGGAAGTAAATCTCCATTAGTAGTTATTCTGGAACCGAAGTCTAGGCTGCGAATACTCCAAGGAGCCCATGAAGACCTAGGACACAAAGGAGTCCAAGCGATGTGGGAAATGTTGAAGACACGCTTCTCTTGGCCACACATGCATTCTGATATACAACATCATGTTGCCTCATGTCATCGGTGCCAAGTGAGAAGCACCAAGAAACTGGAAATCTCTCCCACAGTATCCACGCCTGTAGTGTTATTTCAGAAGATATATATAGACATCATGAGGATGCCACCTGCAGGAGGGTATTCCATGATTGTGGCTGCCAGGGATGACCTTTCGGGGATGTGCGAGGCACGAGCCTTAGCCTCTGCTAGCGCCGAAAACATGGCGGACTTCTTCTGGAACTATATTTACTGCCGTTATGGGTGCCCACGCCGCGTAATCACCGACAATGGATCGGAAGTGAAGGCAGGATTCGAGCACCTATTGGAACGTTTAAATATACCGCATCCCCGAATTTCTGCCTACAACAAACATGCTCAAGGGAAAGTAGAGCGAGGACACTACACACTACGGGAAGCCATAGTTACAGCCTGCAAAGATAGGATTAAACAGTGGCCTAAGAAACTCCCCATAGCACTATTCGCGGATCGAATCACGGTTAGCCGAATTACGGGATTCTCTCCTTTTCAGTTGCTACACGGAACCGATCCTGTCCTACCATTTGATCTGAGTGAAGCCACCTTTTTGGTTGAGGGCTTTTATTCCGGAATGACTACTACAGAATTGTTAGCCCTACGGATCAGACAACTTGAACGGCATGAACGGGATATAGCCCAGGCAGCCGAAACCTTGAAGAGGGCACGGTTTTATTCGAAAGAACAATTCGAGAAGAAGTTCCAGAAAAGGCTGCAAAAGGAAATATACCGGAAAGGGGAACTAGTCTTGATAAGAAATGTATCCCTCGAATCATCTGTAGCCAGCAGTGCCAAGACCAATGATCGATATTTTGGGCCTTACGAAGTGGAGAGGAAAAACCGAGGAGGAGCTTACATCCTGAAAGAATTAGACGGAACCCTATGTCGGCAGAACCCGGTGGCTGCATTTAGACTATTGCCCTACATAACCAGGGACCATTGGTTCATGAGAACTGGCTGGATGGAGGACGAAGAAGAAGCAGAATCCAATTCAGAGGAAGGGTCGGAAAGTTCCACAGAGTCAGATGACTCACAATGAAGGAGGAAGAGATCGACGCTAGAAGAAACAATGAGTCAGAAAGTCTAAGTGAATATTAGCCGAATGGCCACCGATGCAGCATAAATAAGGGACAGAGGATCTCTGAAAGCTGCCCACGAAACAAACTGAATGCCACCCAACGAATCGATGTACCCACCGGGACTCACCCCCACTACCACGGAAGACCGGAGCTTTTGGACCGCATCCCCTGAACCTGACGGCGCGGACACAACTGTAAGGCAGCGTGACTAAGCAATTTTCATCCTAACGCTAACCACGACATGCCCTATTATGACCTGTAACGACAGTCTGGATTCATGCGCCTAGTCCGAGGAATCCAGCGCCGGCGCCTCATTCCATCAACCGCCACGCCCACTATCTCTGTGACCTTCCCAACGCCACCATGCTACACTTCCCCCATGTATATCACCAACCCGCAGGAGCCTTCCACCCGAGTACTGGTTACAACTATGAGGGCCGCTGAGAGGCTTGCTCAACTAGCCAATGAGATTGAAGAAGTCGAGTTCGCATCATCCCCGTCACCTCCTCTCGAATTGCGCTCCCCCGAACCTATCGAGTACACCGCGTCCCTGATCGGGGAGACACGCCTCCCTTATGTGGCCCAGTACAACCTCGCGTTGGGAGAGCACCCAGTCTACGCCTCGCTCGTCCCTGACCGCCCTATTACCGTTAATATTGACCGCATCAAAAACGATCATGGACATCTGGTGTTTGCTCTCACCGCGGCGCCACCCAATTCGGTTACTGAAGGAGTGTTTTTGGAATGCGAAGGGGTGTTGGAAGGAGTCTGGGAGGTGCAGAAGGTTCAACTGCATGGGCCCGGAATTTTAAAGGTAACCTGCGCACACGATCGCAACCATCAGCAGGTGGAAATCTACGCCACCCGTCACCAGGCCCACCGACCCCCAATCACCGCGAAGGTCAAACGTTGGATGGCTATTGCAGTGCCGTGTTTCCTTATGGGATATGATTGAGCCCAGATACGCATGACGGGAAGACGAGAATACGTACGAAAAGAATTGTACCATGAAACTAACCCAAATGCCACCAATCGGTTGGCGAATGAATCCTTGTGTTATTAAATTGAGCGAGTAATCTAGTAAGTCTAGGGACAATAGCTGCGAGAAGGAGGGACAAAGAGCACCTGGAGCTCCCCCGGGCCGTTCGCTCCGCATAAACCCATCGGCTAATGGACCTTTGATCCGGAATATGAGAAACTTCTTCTCATCAAGCGACTTTATCTTGAACTGTACAAACATATGGCTTGTCTACGAAATGGCAGAATCACCCATACATACTCGAGGAAGCTGTAACTCATGCTTAAACACGTGTAGGGAATCCCCAAGTCCTATGAGATTTTCATGGCAGCCCCCTTTCCCTTCCGCGACAAGGGCCAAATCTCCCATCATATCATATAAACCCAGACCTGGGGAGGCTGGCTTGAGAAGGACGTCTCCTATGCCTCTTAATACCCCATACAAACACACCAACTTTTCGCAGAAATAATTGATTTTGAAGTTCCTGTACTCACCCAGGAATTTTCTCTTCGCAACTGAGGACAGTTGAAATTCTTATGTGGACCGCGGATGTCGTACAGTAAACTTGTTGGGGGTAAAAGAGAAAATTCCACACTCCCATCAGGAACTATCAAAATAAACACAAACACATCACGGCCACCCAAACATGTACCAATCGGGGTTTAACGAATTTCCAAATAAGGCAACTAGGCTCCACCCTGCACAGTCGTGCAGCTGCACTGCCGCAATGAGTCGAAATGACTCCCAGCACAGCCAAACACAGCAGTATGACTCTACGAACAGCTGCAATGAGTCAGGATGACTCCCACACACAGTGAAATGACTCAATGCACAGCTATGCACAGTCAAAACTGCCACAATGAGTCAGAATAATTTCCCGAACAGCTGAAACACAGCAATATGGCTCTGCGTACAGCCTTGCACAGTCAGAATGAGTCACTTTTACCCTAGATCAAATTCCCACGCCAGTAGTATATAAGGAGGAGCCTCAGGCCTCCCAAAAGTAGATAACCACCCACTTGTATTAGCTACGCATCTCAATCTCAAGCGAATTTTCATACGCATCCTCAAATTTCTCAGTTTAGTTCAAATCATCTACCAACCACCAGCACCGAACTTTGAATTTGAGTTATCTCCAGCAACAGCCGTCTTGAGCAAGTTCACCTGAATTGCCTGAACCCAGCACGCCGGACGTGTTGCACTTTCTGGAATCCACTCTATTAGTCATATGAATAATTCCCTTGCGATCTAGGGAACAGTCAGTCAGTCATACGAATATTACCCTTGCGATCTAGGGTAGTCATACGAATAATTCCCTTGCGATCTAGGGAACAGTCAGTCAGTCATACGAATATTACCCTTGCGATCTAGGGTAGTCATACGAATAATTCCCTTGCGATCTAGGGAACAGTCAGTCAGTCACACGAATATTACCCTTGCGATCTAGGGTAGTCATACAAATAATTCCCTTGCGATCTAGGGAACAGTCAGTCAGTCACACGAATATTACCCTTGCGATCTAGGGTAGTCATACGAATAATTCCCTTGCGATTTAGGGAACAGTCAGTCAGTCACACGAATATTTCCCTTGCGATTTAGGGACAGTCATACGGAATTTCCTTGCGATCTAGGAACAGCCAGCCGAACAAACCAGCCTCACGAATTTACACGAATTAATCTTCGAAAGCACAACTTACCCCTAACACTTTTCACACTCGACAACGGCGATGTCGATGCTGTGCTGGCTACGGCAATGGATATGGTCTCGTAATATAATTATAGATACCGTACAGGATTAATCTAATTGTTGTTTCCCTCTGCGCCGATCAGCGCGGGAGCTGATAATGCAGATTGAGAATTTGTAATCATAGGGGCCAGCCCTGGAAGTCACTCACGTTGGATGCCGGGAACACCATGAAGCACAATCATGCGTTGAAGTGTATCATCTAGAATTGCCTGGAGGGTATTCGCGTCTCTGAATGGGTGGGAGTCATCTCTATTGTATTTCCGAGCATTGTCAAACATTAAATGCCAAAGCTCGGAATATGCGGTCGTAGATGTGATTTTAATTTTGTCTTTTCCCGAAGAGTATTTTTTGATGTGTGCCATAGATATCGGCTGGTCGATAAGGGTATAATAGTCGGGATATGCCTGAAAGACGTGTTAATATGTGGGGTAGCACAAAAGAAGATCTCCATGTACGCTTTTTTGGGGTAGGCGCAAGAAGATCTGACAGGTCTTGACCATCCTTTCACTGCCAGGATACTCGGGGCGTTGCTGGCTAAGAACCGCCTCATAACAGGTGTCAAATACAAGCATTAGTTTCTTCTTTAAATCGGCAGCCGCTAATGCTTGAAGCGCTGCAAAGGCCTGTTCTCGCTCGCGCTCCTCACGGGCTTGAAGTTCGGGGTCCAGGTATTCGAGAAGGAGTTCCGCAATGGCTGTGACAACGTCCTGCGCATATTGAGGTGCCCAATTCCAGCGAACTGTTTGTTGGAGAGCGGCCACCGAGGTAATGTCGCGTGCATACTTTGCTAATGCGTCGACAATCAGGTCTGACATGATGGCTTTTCCGGTGATGAAGTACTGGTTTGGGAAGTCTCGCTGGACAAGAGTTTCCCGCAGAAGCCTGAGCATGGCCTGTACAGCGCTGACAACTTCTTCCGTAGTTTTAGCATGCCGACGACGTCCAGTTTTGAGTTGTGATCCACCTGAAAGGTGAATAGTTTCGACAGGGAAGAGGTCGGGATGGCAGTTGTCGCAGCATCGCATGTTTGCTGGGGCGGGATATGGTATCGTATCTGAATTGCTCATCAGCTCATACACTCGACGAGAATAAAGAGATATTACATTTAGATGCATTCCCGAAGAACTTGTTCCATGGAATCCGCCGACACTCTGTCGTAACAATGTACTCCAGAAGGTATCGACGGTCCCGAGCTTCCATGGCCGACATGAACTTCTTGCTCTTCTTGGGGACATTTCGCTGCTCCTCGTCCTCGTAGGCCTGCACCACAGCTTCACGATCCATCTGCTCACCCTCAACACGGGGATTTTGCTCTGGCGGCGGATCGTCGTCGTCGTCATCCATGGCATCTCCCTTGAGGACATCGAGCTCGACTTCGTACCGAATATATGCCGCGCTGGCAATGTACAGAATCGCTTCCCCGAGAAGTTCTGCTGAACGCCCGGTTCGTCCGATTTTCTGCACAAGCGATAGGAACGACTTGGGGCAGTGCCAAAGGATGACACGCATAATTGTCTTGAAATCCATGCCCTATAAATACATGAGATGTGGAGCGATATCATCGGGAAGGAGAGCTCACAATTCCGAGCGCATCTGTTGAAGGGATGCCGCGGAGTTGTCCGTCCTGTATCATCTTCTGGATTTCCTCCTTGCGCTCTTCGTCGATGAAGCGGTGGTAGAACTCGAAAGCTTGCTCTTTCATATAGTCAGGGGCGTTTCGGCGTGCGAAGTCCTGGATCTTCTCGACTTCCAGGCGGCCTTCAGCATATATAAGTGTCTGAGGAAAGTCCTCTGGCCGGAGCGAGTCGCGGGGGAAAAGTGTCATGAGGTCGGCATAAGTGTTTTGGGGGTGCTGTAAAATCCGGACAGACAGAGCCACATTCGGCTTCTCGTTCGAGACGGCGATCCGTGCACAGTCAGAACGCAGCCTGAGCTTTCGTTGGATGTCCAAAATCACGTCGCGGGGCATAGTCGCGGAGCCGACAATAATGGGGACTCCGCTAGGCATGCGGGCAATGAGAACGTGAAGTTTGGAGAACTGTGGGCGGAAGTCGTCATTTCCCCATTCACTAATACAGTGACCTTCGTCGATTCCAAGGGAAATGAGGTTGTCCTTGTAGAGCTCTTTGCAGAGGACCGCCTCGTGGAACTTGTTGGAGGTACCTAATTCGGGACTCACAAATACGACACGGTACTTGTTTTGAGCGACATCCTGGAAAGAAAAGAGTGAGCCAGGTATATATTTATTAAGAACCACTTGCCTGAAGGACAAGATCCATATTTTCGAGGCCAGAGGTAAGCGCGACCGCTGGGATGCCTTTTTGTACCAAATCTGCAGCTTGGGACTGCATGAGGGCGGTGAGAGGACCAACGACCAGAATAATCTTCTGGCAGTCTTCCTGTACATTTCCTGGTGCCCAGTAGTAGAAGAGGGGATAGTAGAATGCGAGGGTCTTGCCGCCTCCCGTTGGAACGTCCAGCAGAGTAGTGATACCCCTGAGTGTATTTTGGCCAGCCTCCGTCTGGTGCCGGCGCAGAGAAGGAATCCCGAAGATGGCACAGAGGTTCCTAGATGTCGCCTCAAGTTTGTCGGGGTCCAGCTCGGCCAGAGGTTGGAATGGCATAGGGGAGTAGAAGGAGCCCAAAATGGCTGATCACGACACGTAATATCGTTGTAGCGCGGTCGCGTCGCGCCTTTACTTCACAAAAACAATAGCCTATACACCGGAGGGTATTTAGCACCGAACTGTCTCTTCAGAATTTTATCTCAGAGGGTTTGAATTTTCAAGTCGCGAAATTTTTCTAAGTCAAAACAACTGTACGCCGGCAACTCCCGACCGTACTACCCGCCGGTTAAAAAGCTCCAGTCGCTTCGCCATCACCTTTGATCGACTGTCATCAAAATTCGTGCTGGCGTCCTACTGGGTTCGAGTCTACGAATTGATCGACTGTCATCAATTTGTCGCTGCCACAAAAGATACTGGTTTCGAGTCTAAGGATACTTGCGGAACCGTGTGCATAATGTTCGAAATTACGGACTTGATGGCCCAATTGAATAAAGAGTCGGTACCGAGTCATCCTGCTGAAGGACGGCTACTCTTGTCACCAACCAGTCAAGCGCTACAGTATATACCCGGCGGTTGAGCCACACCCATTACTTGAGCCAAACTGAATGGACCCATTATGCATGGTACCTCGGCACAATACCTGTTCTAGTGTATGAGATTACATTTATAGGGAATATATAGCCCGATATATGAGGGAAGAATGGCAAGATAGCGGGGCAAAAGTATTTTTTCTGCTTATTTGTTTGGCGGTGTTTCTTCACACCCACTGCTTGAGCCAAACCAATTTCATTATATTGTGTGCAATTCTACCTCGACTGGGCTAAATATCGGACAGTATGTCAGCATAAATGTGAGAATCAGGGTCCATAAGAAGTTTGGGTCTGAAACTCGACCAATAATTATAGGCATGCAAATCAAATTCTCATGGCTCAACCGCCGGGTATATACTGTAGTCACCAATCAATTCTTCTCTGTTCTCCTGTGTTCCGCGCTCAGCCCCACTGCGGCTTGAACTCAGTATAAATAATGCGCAGTCGCACTGATACTTGAGTCTTATCTTTCCACTGTTCAAAGCAACAAATCGCTACGCGTTCAACAATCTTCATCTCAGAGCACTAGTTCATATAACATGCATCAAGGCGGTTACGACTGGTTCAAACGACCACCCTCGGCCGACATGCGCGAATTCCAAACTCTTGTGCATCAATCCAAAAGCATCATCGCAGTCTGTGGTGCTGGTCTTTCAGCTGCCTCAGGTGAGGCGCACGTTAGTATGCCTGCCCTTTTTTTAATAGTTCATGAACGACCAGGGGTCCCAACATTCCGTGGGGCGGGCGGCATGTGGCGCAAATACGATGCCATGTCCCTCGCGTCGCCTGAGGCATTCGCGGAAAGCCCGTCGCGTGTGTGGCAGTTCTATCACTACAGGCGCGAAGTGTGAGTGCGCACGGAGGCTACGTCCGTCGCTCGCGTACGATTTATCCTCTGCAGGGTCCTTGCCGCACAGCCCAACGCGGCGCACAAAGCGCTGGCCCACTTTTGGCTGCCAGAATTTCGGAAGAGGGTGGCTCCAGACGCGTCCTTCTCACTCATCACTCAGAACGTGGACGGGCTGAGTGTCCAAGCTTTGCACACGCTTTTGGAGGCTGAGAGCGACCCTGCCGCGGCTGTCACCCTGGAGATGCACGGCCCGCCTCTGCTGGAGATGCACGGACGCCTCTTCGACGTGATATGTACGTCGGAATCCTGTGGGCATACTGAGTACAACACTACGTCGCCCATCTGTCCTGCGCTGGCAGGCTTGGAGAAGGCCGTCGATGCGCTCGACGTGGACCCTGATATCCCGGAGTCTGAGTTGCCCCGCTGCAGCAAATGCAGCGCTCTCGCGCGTCCTGGTGTCGTCTGGTTCGGAGAAATGCCGAAACATCTCGACCAAATTGAGGACTTGGTCGAAGCGGCCGACCTGTGTCTTGTTGTCGGCACCAGTTCTACGGTACGTGTCTAATGTTGATCGGTGGATTCGTGCGGACTATACATCCCCCTGCACAGGTGTACCCTGCAGCGAAATATGCGTCTCAAGTCCAACTCCATGGCGGCAAGGTTGCTGTGTTCAATCTGGAACGGAGTGAAGGAGACAGCGATGCCGATTACCTGTTTCTAGGCCCATGCGAAAAAATACTTCCCGAGGCGTTGAGTCTTGAGCTGTAATAGTTCTACAATTGACCGTTAACAGTTATTTATTTATGCTATGACGTTGCTTCTTCGTTGCACCCATGTCGCTGTCTGCGGTATATTATTACTTTCGGACCTCTCGATCTTATGCGAAAGCGCTGGCACCAACTTCAGCTTTTACATTCTACTCACAAGAAGCGAGCAACTGCGTACCTTCCTCTAATCATGTACTAAGCCCGACCATCCGTGAGCACATACCTGACCTAACGAAACCGCTCCAATCTATTTCCTCTTCCTCCTCCTCATCCTCAACTTGATGAGTCATGCCTAGCCGATATCGTATGTGCGAGTCGCCATTATGCTAAAATGGACTTAGGTGGTGAGCGTCAACAATCCAAGTAAGATCTCTGCAGAATGAGCTCTGCAGCTGGTCAATGGCTTGTTCGTCTGAAAGAGAAAAGGATGTTAACAGGGAGTTCGACATAGTGACGGTACACACCCAAGACTCGCGAGGATGGTGCCATGAGGGCAACGTTAACGAGGAGATCCTCAATCCTCCACATGCGGTGAGTCGATTGGAAGTCGGCGCGGGTCTATGTGGCTTCCAGATGAAATTTGAGATAGTCTTTCTGGAATGTGAGGCCCGAGTCACCGTGACCTTTGTTGTCAGCGAGAAGGCGCCCCCCAAAAAGTGGAGTTAATAGAAGTGGAGAGAAGAGGTATTTGGTCAGAGCGTGCACTGCTTCGTGCATCAAGGTAATCGAAAGCAGCAGCTTCTGAAATTTTCGGAGCTTTGTAACCTGTGTCGGTGGAACGAACGACGGTGGCTGCGGTGGAGGCATCAGCTAATGAAACACCGAATAGATGCTACACACTGGGTTACACCAAGCGTTGGCGACCTCAAGAGATAGAAACAGCTCATTCCTGCCAGCGCCCTCCTCCTCGCCTTTAATCACGCGCCCCCATACCACCGCGGCCCCGTCCTCATTGTTCCGCAGCTCCTTCAAGACGACGGCGGGGGTGTTGTTGATGAGAAATTCCTG
The DNA here is from genome assembly GCA_029282285.1 of Mycena rebaudengoi. Classification (NCBI taxonomy): domain Eukaryota; kingdom Fungi; phylum Basidiomycota; class Agaricomycetes; order Agaricales; family Mycenaceae; genus Mycena; species Mycena rebaudengoi. Next base: position 893,413 of record JARJCX010000023.1, read on the forward strand.
GATATCTTCGGCATTGACTTTTTCATTTCCGTTCCTCCTTGCAAATTTTTCTTCTCCGAATGTGCGTTTCCGAGCTTCCTTGCAGGTAGGATCACAGCAAATGAGGGTGAAGATTCCGAGAAGGTGTGACTGGGCGGTGCCAGATGATGCAAGGTGCGTATAAACGATGCGAGCGAGGCTGAGGAGGTCGGCGTAGACGGGGTTATTATCGAGACAAGTCCGAGCCCCGTCGGTGCTTTCAAGGTAGAGATGGAGCTGCGGGAATGGGAGGGGATCCAGGAGTGTGGTGAAAGATTCAAATTGGTCTGGGTCGGCCGCCGCCTCATGCTGCAGGTTACTCTTTGTCGTATGTTGCAAAAGTAAAGAGGTTTCCGAAAGGGGGCAAACAGTCGCAACTTATCAGATCTCAGAGGGGGATGTCGGGCGTCCAATAAGTGTCAGGGGTAGTGGACTCGAGCGTGTTTGTTGCTGCTTTGCAACGACACGTCGCGCGACTTTCCCACACACGCTGAGCACATTTCTGGCTGGCCGCCATGGCTTCCTCTGATCCTTCATGTTACACCATCGTTCAAGACTCTACTGCAGAGTATCCGGGCGCACAAGAGCTCCGCCAGGCCTTAGAGAAGGGCTCGGACGACGTCAAAATTGACACGTTACGCAAAATTATCATATCCACTATCAATGGGAACGCTCAGGTGCGTCCCCTGAGGTTTCCAAGCCTGTAGGCTGCAGCTAATACTCGTCTTCACGCTCGTCAGCCAACCCTGATGATGCCAATCATCCAATACGTCTTGCCCTCGCGAAATAAACAGCTCAAAAAGCTGCTGCACTTTTATTGGGAGGTCTGCCCGAAGTACGACGAAAACGGCAAATTAAAGCAGGAGATGATATTGGTTGTGTGCGTTAGCTGTTTCAATTGGTCAAGTAGCATAAACTGACTTTGACCTAGCAATGCTATCCGAAATGACCTGGTGAATATAACACTATTATTCACTGTGTCTGGTTTGTTGCTGACGTTGTGAAATAGCAACACCCCAATGAATACATTCGTGGCGCGACTCTCCGATTCCTTCAAAAGATTGCGAAGGACGCCGAGCTTCTAGAGCCTCTCATCCCAACCTGCCGCTCCTGCCTGGAGCACCGACACGGCTACGTCCGCAAAAACGCCGTTTTTGCGGTGTACGCCATCTACCGGGAATTCGAGCATCTCATTCCCGATGCTCCTGAGCTCATGTCAACCTTCCTGGCTGCCGAGTCCGACTCGACCTGCAAGCGAAATGCATTCGTGTTTCTCGCACATTGCTCGATGCCCAAAGCCGTCGAGTATATTCTGAGTATATACGATTCAATTCCGGCGTTGGACGAGGCGTTGCAGATGAGCATCATCGAGGTCATCCGGTTGGATTGCAAGAATGATTCTGCGCACCGGGTGAGTGACCTGCCCTAGCGTCTAATCTTTGCTTGGTCTTACCATTTACCCCAGTCACGGTACATTCGGGTCATGTTTGAATTATTGAACGTCTCGTCGAACGCCGTCAAGTACGAAGCGTCAACTACCCTTACAACCCTGACGCAAAACCCTGCTGCCGTGAAAGGTGCACGCTCTACCCTATCGTTTCAACAAGATACTGATTATCGCGCACGTAGCTGCCGCCGCATGCCTCATCAACCTTGTCATCAAGGAGTCGGACAACAACGTCAAAATCATCGTTCTCGACCGACTGGATAACCTTCGTTCACGGCACGGGCATGTCCTTGATGGCCTCATTATGGATGTGCTGCAGGTGTTGTCGAGGTCGGTCTTTCCCCGTTTATACTCCCCTACTCGCCCTGATCAAGTGCTTGCAGTGCTGATATGGATGTTCGCCGCAAGGCCATAAACATTGTCCTGAGCATGACCTCCAGCAAGAACGTTGAAGATGTTGTCCTGTTCCTTAAGAAGCAGCTGCAAAAGACTCAGGAGACCGAGTTTGAAAAGGTTACGATTCTACATCTCTCTGACTGACATATTCTTACTGGACCTTTGCAGGCCCCAGAATACCGTCAACTCCTCATTCAATCCATCCACGTCACTGCTATCAAGTTCTCAGAAGTCGCCGCGAGCGTCGTGCACGCTCTCATGGACTTCCTTGGAGATTCAAACAACCCTTCTGCATTAGATGTCGTTTCGTTTGTTCGGTACGTCCTCTCAGTTGTTTGCTTCTTCCCAAATTAACAGTCTTACAGCGAAGTTGTCGAGAAATTCCCCCACCTCCGATCCAATGTCACGTCAAGGCTGATAGAAAAGCTGAACGAAATTAAATCTGGCAAGGTTTTCCGAGGAGTGCTGTGGATCCTCGGAGAATATGTAGAGAGCGTGTCGGATATCCAGTCTGCCATGCAGGAGATCAGGAAGGTGCTTGGAGAGATTCCGATATTGGCCTCTGAGCAGAAGCTGCTGGACGATGCGGCGGGTGGCGCGGAAGAGGACGGCCCTGCCAGCCCGAGAGTAGAAACAGGAGGCGGGAGGCCGAGGGTGCTGGCGGATGGGACGTATGCCACCGAAACCGCCTTTACGAGCACATCCACTGCGCGGCTCGACGCTGTTAGAGCTGCGTCCAAGCCGCCGTTGCGCAGTGCGTTCCTCTCACTCTATTTCTCTCACTCTCGATCTCATTGCGCGTGTAGCCTTGTTACTCGGCGGGGACTTCTTTACCGGCGCCGTCCTGGCTTCGGCTCTTACGAAGCTCGTTCTCCGTTTCGACGAGAAGGCAAAGGACAAGGAGGCGTGCAATATGCTTCGTGCCGAGGTGGGTTGTTATTTTTACATGTCCCCAGAGTTCTTCCACTAAAGCTGTCTCCCAGTGCATGTTGATTATGACCTCCATCATCCGTGTTGGCCAATCCAAATTCGTCACGGTGCAAATCGACGAGGACTCCAATGAGAGGATCATGAACTGCATCAAAACGCTCAGTGAACTAGAATCTCAAAACGTTGTTCAAGAAATATTCTTGGAGGACACGAAGACGGCGTTTACTCGTATGCTAGGAGCACAGGAGGTTCTCATCATGTTTCTCTGCGTTATGGGTGACTCTGACATCTTGAACTCGTCTCATAGAAACGCGCTGCTGAGAAGAAGGAGGCTGAGACCACCAAGGTCGCCGCTGTCCAGGTCGACGATCTCTTGACCTTTAGACAGTTCTCCAAGAAGGCGGCGGATGAGGCTATCGATGTGCGTATTATATTATTATATCTCCCCTATTTAGGATGTAGACGCTGACGCGGAGATTAGTACGATCAAGACCTCGGGCGTGCCACTGGCGGAGACGTTTCAGAGGACTTTATTTCCAACCTCAGCCGAATTTCGCAGCTCACTGGTCAGTCAAACGCTATCATTGGAATCAACATTGGCTTACTTGTGTCCGTAGGTTTCTCCGACCCAATATACGCAGAGGCCTACGTTAAGATGCACGGGTTCGACATCACGCTTGGTGCGTACTGCAGAATATTCCTTCACCTACAGGACTGATGAGGCGACTCAGATGTGCTGCTTGTGAATCAGACAGCGAATACGATGCAAAACCTCTGCTTGGACTTTGCTACTCTCGGAGACCTCAAGATCGTGGAACGCCCTTCCGTGTATACTCTTGCACCACACGGTTTCCAGAGTATCAAAGCGACAATCAAGGTCCCTTCATATATTTTCGTTTCTCGAAGAGCCCTCGCTTACATTCGGCCCAGGTATCCTCCACGGAAACCGGCGTCATCTTCGGCTCTATTCTTTGGGAAGGGCCGAACATGTCTGAGGCCTGCGTCATCCTGAATGATATCCATATCGACATCATGGATTATATCAAACCCGCGTACTGCAATGAAGCTCAGGTTAGCATCCATTCTTAAAACACCATTCCAGAATTGATGAAGGATCTACAGTTCCGGAGCATGTGGACCGAATTTGAGTGGGAGAACCGGGTAAATGTCGACAACCCGATGTCGTGCGTGCATGCATACATAGCCTCATCCTTTTGTTATTAACGACTCGCCTCCAGCGATCCTCGAGAATACCTCGCACACGTCATGAAGTCCACTAATATGTCGTGTCTGACGCCCGAGGGCGCCACGTCGGGCGAGTGCGACTTCCTGTCCGCCAACATGTACGCAAGGAGCTTGTTTGGTCAGTCTTTCCCCGTCATTTGCTGTGTTCGAACATCAATTTAACGGGATCGCGTCTGTTTTTAGGCGAAGATGCGCTGGCCAACCTGAGTGTGGAGCGGACGGCTGCTGGGACTATTACTGGCCATGTGCGCATTCGCAGCAAAACGCAGGGCATAGCACTTTCGTTGGGTGATCGCATCACAATGGGTATGCGGCTTGTTCTCCTTCCTAACAAATATTCGCTGACATTCTTGCAGCACAAAAGAGTAACCAGCCAATGACAGTATAGCCCCTCGATACCAGATTGTCTCCCATATATATTTACATCGGTTTGAGCGTGGATATCGGATGAGTTGAGCGGGATGAAAAGGTCCAGTACCGACAAATTTTGGATTCGGATGGAAGCTGCCCGAAGCTGTGTTTCGTTGAGGCGCTGGATAAAGGTCGACGGTTTCATGATTTATCCTCCTTGGTCCGCGTATGGATCTAATTATAAATCGCTCATCGGAAAACGTCAGCCCGGCGATCAGCGGCGATCCCCCAGTTGATCGGCGGCACCGCCACCCCACTATACCTACATTGAACCTTTCAAAGTTCAACTCTGATCAACTATGGCCTCTCTCTGGTCTCTAGGTTGTTTCGATACTTTATTCATTCCGAAATTAGTTGCCAACTGTTCGTCTGATCTTACTGGCAGCTCAGGGTGAATTCAGGGCACCTGACAATAGATCCGCGTCAATGCAACCAAAAAGTATACGCCGAGCCCATGTTTCCAGGGGTATAACGACACAAGAGCGCTAGATTTACATTGCTTTTCCATCGCCGGCCGATAAGGCTCGCACTCCAACTATAACAAGATGCTGTGTTTACCGGAGAAGCCGATGTCAGGATATAAAGAGAGCTAGGGTGAGAATAACGGAAAGGATTCGCTCTGCTTACATTGTCCTCAAGTGTCAGGAAGAATATGGCCTCCAATGGACCGCCCAGTACGCTGGAAGAAATTGCTCCCAAAGGCATACCCCTCAGCACTGCCGACTACCATTTTATATCTTCGGGCACGCCAAGAGCCACCAAGTTTCCCAGACTCAGCAGACCGGTGCCGATGATGCGTCCGGAATACGATGTCGTCGTGGTAGGCTCGGGGTATGGGGCTGGTGTTGCGGCCAGTAGAATGGCAAGAGCAGGGAAGACCGTGGCCGTTTTGGAGCTTGGAAATGAGAAGTGGCGTTAGTGATCCTCTGCTGACTCCCCTCTCTCTCTTCTGACAAATATTATGTAGCCGGAGAGTATCCGAGTGACTTGAAGGAAGCGTTGCCGGAGGTACATGTTTCTGGCAATGCTGGAAGATCGAGTGGTCCAATCGAGGATATTGCGGTGGGCAAGCCAACTGGACTCTATCATCTCATCCTCGGCGAAGGTCAGAACGCATTCGTTGGGAATGGTAAGATATCTCTGCGTCGATCCAACTTTTGCTGATTGCGATAGGTCTTGGGGGGACATCGCTGCTCAACGCCAATGTCTTCCTGGAAGCCGATAAGCGAACTTTACAACTCGGAACATGGCCTGAGGAGATTCGCAAAGACCCAAGTTGTCTTGATCCATGTAAGGTCGTAGTCTCAAAGGTTCTCCAAATACTAAATCAATTGCCTAGATTACGCACGCGCTGCGGAAATGCTCCAACCAACCCCATACCCAGAAGAATATCCTGCACTTAAGAAATTGCAGGTTTTGGAGAAACAAGCCAAGGCACTCGGGCATGGAGACAACTTCTACCGGGTTCCGCAGACTACTTTTTTCCACAACGGGCTCAATAACGTCGGAGTCGAGATGAAGGCGTCGACTGGCTCTGGGCAAGATTGCACGGGGGTCAACGATGGATCGAAACACTCTGTCCTGATGAACTACCTCCCAGATGCGTGGAATTGGGGTGCTGAGATTTTCTGCGAATGTGAAGTAAGGTATATCCAGAAGAATCCGAAAGACGGTGGATACACCATCTTCTTCGCTTGGCATGGGGATGGCAGGGACGGTTTCAAGGATGAATTTTATAACGACCTCATGTGGCTGCGAGCGGTAAGTGCAACTCGACTGCTTTCTGGCATATTTCGAGCTCATATGGACGTAGAAAGAGTTCTGTTTTCTCGGAGCGGGTGCTCTCGGAACTACTGAGATACTACTCCGTTCTAAGGCACACGGTCTGAAAGTGTCTCGATTCGTGGGCCAGAAGGTATCTGGTAATGGAGATATTTTGAGTTTTGGTAGGTCTGTTCTTTGCGGAAGAAAGACAACTTGTTGATCTTTAAAAGGCTATAATACAGATGAAATTGTGAACGGCGTCGGTAGTGAACACCCTCCTCCCGATGCTCCGTGTGGCCCCACGATCACAGGCGTCATCGACAACCGAGGACCACAAGCATCTCCCAATGTGCTAGACGGTTATGTCATCGAAGAGGGCGCCCTTCCACAAGCCCTTGCACCAGTGATACAAGCAATGCTCGAGGTTCTGCCGGGCAAAGACCGTCCTGTGTACACTGCGACTGGACGAATGCGACACCTTTTCTCCCGCATAAAGTCCAGGTTTCTCGGTCCCTACGCCGAGGGTGGCAGCCTAAACCGCACGCAAACTTATCTAATCATGTCGCACGATAGGTGCGTATTTGGAAGAAAACTAGGCATTTTCTATCTGATCATGTCGCACGACAGCAACGAGGGAATAGTTAGCCTAACGAATGACAAGCCTTATCTGCAATTCTTGGGCGTCGGGAGGACAGAGCATGCCAAGAAATTGAATGATATCCTTGCCAATGCGACGAAGGCCATTGGAGGTACACTGATCAATTCGCCCTTTTATGCTGGTGAGTACTACGTGGCTGTTAATGAACTCCCCACTAATAAAGTCAGCTTTCCACCAGCAGGAGGAGATCACGGTGCATCCCCTGGGAGGCGCCATCATGAGCTCTGACGGGACTGGTCGTAACGGTGCCACAAGCCACCTTGGCGAGGTATTGACCGGAGATGGGACAAAAGTTCATGAGGGTTTGGTCTGTGTTGATGGGTCCGTGGTCCCAAACGCTCTCGGTAGGTTTGCTCCTTGAACGCCAGTTTATCCTCATTGACTCTCCAAGGTGTCAACCCGCTTGCCACCATCACTGCCCTTGCGGAACGCTCCGTCAACTTGATCGCGAACAAGAAAGGCTTAACGGTTGATATGTCAAAAAATGGGAAACTAGACCTCTTTGGTAAACCCGCAAGATCATTCGTGCTGAGCCCGGACATGGTTGCGGCAAGCCAGGCAATCCAAGTGACAGGTTCTTCCAGCGATGGGATTCGGTTCACGGAGATGATGGACGGCCATATCTATATCGGAGATGACATCGACGATTTCGTTGTGGCTGAGAACACTGCCAAAGGAGCTTCGAGTTCTGCGAGATTCTGCCTGACCGTGGATGCTTATAGTGTAAAAAACCGTACGTTTTACACCAATTCGATATACCTGGCTGACTGAAAGACAGTCATCGACAACCCCGACTACGCATCTCTCGCAACTGGAACATTTTCCTGCGGTGCTCTGTCAAAGCATCCGATGCTGATTCTCCGGGGCCAAGTCCAGCTATTTACCCTGGACCATACTGTTTCGGATGGCTGCGAATTCACCTATAAGCTCACATTACTCAGCGCTGAAGGCGAAACATATTTACTATATGGTTACAAGAAGATCGACTTGGGTATATCATTTTCCGTTTCCAACACCTGGAAGGCGACGACAACGCTGTATACCACGATCACACGCTTCGATGGTTCACTAGTCGGGAGAGGGATACTTCACATTTCCTGGAGAAACTTCAAGTCCCAGTTGAAGAGCTTCGGGCCCACAATCAAAAGCAACGTCATCGGGAAGACGCTGCTTGGCCCTCTTCGATTCTTCAACTATTTTTCTCGGAATTTGACGAATTACCTCTTGGGTCCATTTTCGCGGCTTGAATACCCTGATTCAAGCCTCACTGGATACTTTCCCAAGGCAGCCCCAGCAAAGGTCGTCACGCTCATCGCGAAAGACGGTGTCGAAACCACCATGAAGGTCTGGGTTCCAGAAGACAAGGGCGATGTTGTGAAAAAGAAACTTCCTCTCTTGTTCATTCCAGGAGCCTCGGTCGACGACCAGATCTACTCCTTACCTACGATACCGGTCAATACCGTCGAATACTTCACGTCGTGCGGGTATACCGTCTACATTCCCACTCTTCGTTTCGGGCGTACGCCGGTTGCGGAGATGGGGTACACGGCGTACGACGCCCGGCTCGACGTTGCGGCGGCGATGGAGTTTGTCCACCAACAGCATGGGGGCAAGATGTACATCGTCTGTCACTGTGTAGGCTCCATTGCGACTTCGATGGGTCTGCTCGACGGCACTATTCAGCCGACGTTAATAGAGGGCATCACAGTCAGCCAGGTCTTCTTCAAGCTGCAATTCGGCGTCCTCAATGCCATCAAAGCCCGGACCTCCCTTCTGCCGAACATCTACAGAGTACGTTCTGCTTTTTCTACTTCGGTCCTCCCACTGATGGCGCGCACAGTTCGTCGGTGGTCCCTGGTTCCCTGCGATTAGCACGCCATCCGACCCTTCTACCCTCCAACTCCTCGTCGACCAACTCCTCCGCTTCTATCCCGTCAGCCGCACCGCTGAGCTCTGCAACTCGACGGTCTGCCATCGCTGCTCGCTGACTTTTAACCGTCTCTGGAATCACGCCAACCTGACACAGGCCACGCACGCGCACCTCATAAATTTCTTCGGTGGCATCCACATGGATATGCTCACCCACTTGATGCGCACGGGTACAGCGCACAACTCACTAGACAACGCCGGTCACGACCTCGTCACCGACGCCAACCTCGCCCGCTTGCAGGGCCTGCCCATATTATTCGTCAGCGGTGGCGACAACGTCGTATTTGACCCGGTCAGCACGAGCATGAGTTACGACGTCCTGCGCGAGCGGTTCGGCCCCGCGCTATACAAGCGTGTCGTTGTGGCCGGATACGGACATCTCGATACGTGGATGGGAAAACGAAGCAAAGACGACGTGTATCCTGTTGTAAGAGAGCACATAGAGTGGTGTGAGAGTAGTAATGGTTCGATCGTCTGATATGTTAGCCTGATTATAATTACTTCTCTCTTCTTACCTTCCTTAATAATAGCAGAAGAAATTCCAAAAAAAAGTAATATTATTATAGGAATTTCATGCCAACCGCTCACATATGAAACAATTGGAGGGATTCTGACAGGGGGTACTGGCCTTTTGTGTTCCAAAAATCTTTGTCACGTCTCGCTGAGTGGAACGGGTAAGATAATAAAGATAAGATAAGATAATGGTAAGACTCGGAAGCATCGGGCACAAACGGGGCAGTTTGTCACTTGCGCTCATGTCGCTGCCTGCGGTATACCATTACTTTCGGACCCCTCTATCGTATGCGAAGGCGCTGGCAGTACAGGAAAGGATCCACCAACTTCAGCTTTTACAGCGTAAAACGTCATCCCATAAAGATATTCTCCTCCTGCTTCAGCATCGGCCAGTGTACACAGCCGGGAGACGACAAACAGAGGAGTCTGTCCACGATGAACGGGTCCGCTTGACCAATATTGGCGCCGACTTTGTCACAACTGCCCGCGGAGGAGAGCTAACTTTTCACGGCCCCGGTCAAATCGTTGGCTATCCCCTCTTCGATCTCTCGCGCACATCACCCCCCATGGGCATTCGAGATTATATTTGTCGCATGCAAAAAACGCTCGAGCTTCACCTGTTGGAGGCTCATGGAATCCAACACGCGTCCAACGACCATACGGGCGTTTTTCTCGACGAGAACACAAAAATTGCGAGCATCGGCGTGCAGGTGCGGCATCGACTGACGTCGCATGGTTTCGCTATGAATATTACTCGGGAGCCAATCGCTTGGTTCGACCAGGTCGTTGCCTGCGGTTTGGCGGATGTTAGAGCTGGTTCTATTGAAACTGCTCGGAATAAGCAGGTTATCATCCACGACGAAATACCGGGGCTAGTGAGCAGATTCGGTCGCCTTCTTGATCGAGAACTGCGTCCCATGGACCTGGCGAATGAGGGAGAAATCGGAGAGGTCATTGCGGGTGCCGAAGAGGACGCCATCAAAGCGGGCGACTGGGCAGCGGCCCCTCTACTGTAATAATATTTCGCTCGACGTTCTTGAGAAGGAAACGACATTGTCTTCATATCTGAGTAGAAGCAATTCTCAAAGAAAAAGTGCGAAGGATATGGCATAAATGACAAAAGGTGCAGAGGGAAGTCACACTTTAGGCGGCTGTACTTGAGCGGGGTCGGAGAAGGAAATGGTATTTTCTTCGTATATAAAGTACTAGATATACAGTCCGTGATGCAATTTTCGAAAACATAAAGACAAATGCAAGGATATAGGGTTTAATGCATGAACGACGGCAGTGGTCTAAGTAGGGTGGTATGGACGTGAGTATGGATATATAATGCGAATGGATACAAAAGTGGCGACTAGATGCGCGAAAAGGAAGTTGCGCTGGAGGAAGTGGTCGTCGCGCGGGGGGTTTGGGCCTGTCGTTTGACCTGTGCCTCCATTTTGACTCGCTGTTTGCGGACGTCGTCGTCCTTGAGTTTGAACGAATATGCAAGAGCAATGAAGGTATCAGGAGATGGCGGGAGCCAGCTCGGCGAAGGGTGAGAAAGGCAGTCGAACAACGACTGTTCGTTGGTGACCTCCAAGACTCGGCGGCGGCAACAATAGAAGAGGGCTAAGCCCACACGGAACAGGAACGGAATGCCTAAGCGAGGGTGAGACTTCATTCACAAGACGCGAACAACCGCGTACCTTCGAAGAGGAATAAATCCCACACCCTGTTCAGATATTCGAGGGGAAGGGCGTCAACGAATAGTGTGGAAAACCTGTTAATTGAAGATAAGCCCACGCACATAGCCACCAGAACGATCTCACCATGGAAGACAAAGATCAACTGGATTTATACTCATATCGACTAAGACCTTCTTCGCAACTTGAGCATCACTGCTTTCCAGAGCCCGACTAAACAATGCCGCATCGACCTCTATCTGCGTAGTATTGGACGAGAAATATGGTCGCAGATATGAGTCCATTATCGACACGAATATCCAGAACGCATCTTCCTCCGGAGACAGGGCAAGCAAGTGACCGGAAATCAGGGTGAGGCCTGCCACAATGTCAGTCGGGAGCGAATAAGCGGCGTAAAAGTAGCCCGTTACCTTTGTTGTACTGAATATCCGGGACCATCGTCAAATACGCTTGCAGCAAGGACATGAGCGACCCCTGGTTGCTCTGCATTTGCGGATGGTTGACGGAACATCTCTGCACGTCTTGCGCGATTTCGCCCAAGGCAGCCACACGGGCACGCTTCCCAAGCTGAGCATATACTCCGGGAATGTTTTTCGCTTTCCCGTCGGTAAGGTGAGACCAGACAAGGAATCGGACGGAAGAAGGAACGCTGCCGTCCATCAACAGTTTCTTCACTTTCTTGTTCTTCCTCGCCTGTGCTGGAGGGACAGCACCCATCAGCGAGACCCATTTCAGCTCACGCTGCCGATGAGCATCGATCGACGATTCTGAAGCCGAGGACGATGACCAAGCAGCATTACCCGCTGGGGATATTGAAACCGTAGGGCTGTCGCGCAAAGCGCCACTAAGCGCGGAGCCTCTACCATCCACAGATGATTCGCGGAGTAAGGAGTCCTCGCTGCTTCTCCCAGACTGTTGCAGTTGCGCAAGACTCGGTCGGACAAGTTCAAAGTCCATATCCTGGACCTGGACAGTCTCGTTGTCCTGCGAGCCGGAGCCAGTGCTCTGCCGACTCTGATTGCGTCGGAGGTTGGGTAGGGAAAGTTTACTACGCAAGGACTCGCGGCTACCAGGAGAAGGAGAAATGGCCTGAGAACGAATAGATTCAGTGTCGGTCGATGGGCGTTCCTGGGAGTTGGACAGAAGCGAAACATTGCGGGTGTGCACCGGCGATGTCTGTTCCGCGGTAAAGCGCGGTGAACTTTGAGATGAAGATCCAGCGTCGGATCCAGCTCGGGGAATAATTGGACGGCTTGCTGGAGGTAATTGGGGCTCACTCAATTCGTTCAAAGTGGACCGGGAAGTCATTTGGCGTAATTGATGCGGTCGAGAGACGCCATTACTCGGGAATGCCGTCGCGACTGGCGATAGTGCAAGCGGGCTCGTGGGTGACCGCACGTCAGTTCGTACACCAAGGCCAGCAACACTATTATTATGTGGCAATGACAGCGGTGATGGGGCGGGGCGCGCTCGGAGCGAACTTCTAGAGGTATTCTTGCCGAGGGAAGGAGGAGGCGGAGAGGAAGAGGAAGAGGAAGAGGGAGCAGGGGGCGATGATAGCGAGGCCGAAGAAGTTTTTCGGGGCATCGGGGCGGGTAAGGCAGACATAGAACGACTAGGTTTATTGCCCGGCCGTTGCACTGCACTGCCATCTTCCTTACTATTAAGCTGTGTCAGAATAAAGGTACATTGAAAGGTCAGTCATCTCACCTGCGCTGTAGGGGTATTCCGATTTCGAGTTCAGTATTGAAACCGCTGAAGCTCCTCGACCTAGGTCGACTTGTACCCGCTTTCGGAAAGAAATTAGGGCGTGGAATAGCAGCCGTGGGTTTCGTCTCCGCAGAAACAGGTGGCTCAGTAGCTAAGGGTGAGCTCTTTCCCAGTGCGGCGGCACCAAGCGACTGGAGAGACGTTTTACGCGTTGGGCCTGCAGGCGGCTGATTACTGCCTCCTGGTACGTTACCAGGGTCGGTGACAATCCTCTTCGGTGCGGCTGCCCCATTTCTGAACGGCATCTGGCTGGGTAACGGCGCCGAAAGGGAGGGCAGCGGATCGATCCCAAACACAATGCGCACAGGTCCTGTAGCCGATCCCAGTTCGACGTCAGTCCGTCCGTATATCGTGGGCATGACTCTGGTGACGGTGGACCGTCCAATGGACATCTTGATGATGTTCACGACATTCTCGCTCTTCTGCTGGGATGGCGGAGGCGGCTCACGTATGTACATGGGGCCCTCGGCCCCCGTGAGAGGAGGAGGTTTAGGCGCGTTGGGATGCGGAAGGAAGAGGCTACCACGTTCACCAGTGCCAGTGGACGGAGTCCTCGCACTCCCTACGTGTCCACGTAGCTCCGATAATGACGGTCGCGGCTGATGCCCAGAGTGCTGTTGCTGCTGGTTTGTTTGAGATGGTGGTGGAGAAATGTCGGGAGGTGATGAGGGCGAAACGGGAGTCGTGAATGCCGTCGAGAGTAGCGACTGCGGAGAGTTCGATGGTGAGGTAAGCGTTGCAGTGGAAGAAGCGGCAAGTGGCAGCTCGGTGATGACCAGGGGGGTAAGACCGTCGAGCGCGGGCTTTTCCTGCGCAACATCGTCCTCCGGATTCTCTTCCTCGGGCTCCGACTGCTCTTCGGGCGAATCAGTGCGAGCGTCATTGTCATCGACGATGGGAGGCTCTTCGTCGTCTTCAATGACAATCCTCCGACCCAGACCATCACCAGGCTGAGTTTCCGAATCAGTTTGTGGCGTGGATGGGAGGATGGGGCTCGGGGTTCCGCGGTCAAGCTCGATGCGCTGTCTCATTGCACTTGCTGCGCCTCCAGAACTGAGACTCCCGCTCGACGCCGACGTAGGGGTGGTGGCCGTGTCCAGGAAGCTAGAGGCGGTCGGTGAGACGGAGCTAATGGGGCTACCCCAGCGAGTATGCAGCAGTGGCGAGGTGACTGGGTTCGTATTACTGTGTCGCAGTTCCAGGATCAGTGGCGAAGGCCGGTTCTCCTGGGCTTGCCGGTTCTCTTGGGCTGGCTGGTTTGCCTGGGCGAGCTGTTGTTGTGCCGACAACCGCGAGGGGTCAACCGACGATATTCTGGACGCCTGGGTATAAACAGAGGCGTCAGAGTCGGCTGATCCCCGTTTCTGGCTCGGCTCGCTCTGACTCTCGTGTCGCGGATCCACTGGAACGGGAGGGATTACTTCGCTACTGGAGGGAACACCACGATGGGACCCGTGCGAGAGTCGGCCCGACAGATTCTTGCCAGACGCGAATGTCGAAGTAGAAGATCGCAGCTTGGAGAATCGATAATAATCATCGTAAATGTCCGATTGCCCGTCCCAGTCATCAGCATGCGGACGAATACTCTGTGTGACAGAGGCCACGCTCTGGCGTCGCGAGGCCGGCTGGGGCGGTTGCATGGGCTTGACGTCGCTGTCGTCGTCGCTGTCGTCCGATGCATCGTCCCCGCCGCCCATCAACCCCTGTAGTAGCGAAAGTCCTATCCCCACCTCCCCATCGTCGGACTCCTGTAGAGATGGCGCGGCGATCGATAAACGAGTCGTGTTTTCGTGCATGAATGAGGGGGTATTGTTCTCAAATGATATCGATTCATTGGGACCGGAAGAAGGTGCCCGTGAATGTGGCGAGCCTGGTGAGTGTATAGAGTGGACGGAGTGGGAGAGCGATGGTGTTTGATGATGGTGTTGGGCGGATGTGTGGTCAGACCCGAATGAGCCGTCCCGCTGGTGCGCAACCAGCGTAATATCTCCGTCGTGGTCTTCAGGGTCGGAAGTGTTGTATTCAGAATCAGAGTCCTGAGACTCTGATTCCGTTCCATTCTGTAACTGGGACGAGCCAGTGTGCTGCTGGAATAAAGGGGAACGTGGGGGTTGTGCATCGCGTCCGAGCTGAGAAGACGACGAGGGAAACCCTTGGTACGCTGGTGATGGAGGTGCTGAGTTGAGTTTAATGACTTGGAGGGGTAACGTCCCGTTTCCAACCGCGCCTGCCCATTCATCATCATCATGCTCGAATTCTTCTTCCCCTGTACTCTCGCCGCTGGCTGTCCCCCGCCCGCGATCCAATTCGTTGTCATCGCTGTCCTCGCTGTCAGGCGGCGGCAGCATGGCAAGCGCCAAGCGGGAGCCGTTAATGGGCTTTCTAGCGATAGCAGAAGACGGCGAAACAGTGGGCCACATCTCCACGGTCGTCGTCTCTGATTTCCTGTTCCGCCCACTGCTCCCCTCAATCCCGTCCCCATCGTCTCCATTGAGCGTGCTCACGCTGGGTGACACGGATGCGATATATGGGCTACTTCTTCCACCGACGTTCGTCTCCATAGAACCCATCGAACTGGACGTGTCAAGATGCTTGAGGCGGTCTCTCGTCATTGGCTCTGGTGAATAAACCGTCGGAGGTGTATCGGGAGCCTCAGATGAGAGAGAGGGGGACGACAAAGCCGTGGAGAAAGAAGCGGACGTGGACCCCGATGCTGAAAGAGACATTGTCGTCGAAGAGAAGCTAGCATTACGAACTCTAGAATCTTGGGATGGGCTCGGCGAGTGCTGCTGGGGACTGGGAGGATTCTGGTAGTAGTTTGTACCAGGTTTTGGACTAGGGCTAGAGACAAGGGTTGGGGTCGGCGTGGTCTTGCCAGACATGGATGCGGCGGAGACGGAAGATCGTTTGGTCATTACGGGTTTCTTGAGTTTGGAATGGAAATGGACATCTCGAGCGTGGAAGCGGCCCACAATACCTTCGCAGTAGCCCTAGAACCCAAAGAGAGGTTAGTTCCCGATCCATGGAGCAGCAGAGGAGACAAAGAAAATTAAATCTACGAAATGCAGTTACTCGTAGATATGCATCGAGGCCCATATATGGCACTATAATTTCCACATCCGGCGCCCCATGAGTATGAGCACGACCAGGGAATATATATGCGCGCATGGCGGACATTCGAGGGGCGAAAATGTGCATGGAGGGGTAAGTGAGACCGGCACGAGAAGCCCGAAGGGAACCTTGAGCAGTAAGGCTGGCCGTCGGTCGATATCGAACCATGACAGAAAAGTGCACGTTCCACGATACGTAGGGGGCCCGCCACGGACAAAGGCGTACGAAAATTCCGAGAACACGCACCAAAAACATACTGTCCTCTTGTAGCTGCATCAGGACGACAATCTCGTCATTCTGGCAGACGAACACCCAGTCAGAAACAAGCCCGGAGAAGAGACTAGAACGCACCTTGAGGAACATGAGATCCTCCGCGGCCTCTGCAACACAGTCGCCTATTGCGGTACATTTGCCAATGCCGCCCTTTGCCGCGAACCGGGTCCAACGGGCGAGTTCTGCGGCATCCATTGTGCGATCCGCTACATCCATACGCGAGGTATTAGGGATTATCTAGGGCGTGTATGATTGAAATGAATGTGAGGTCCTATATTGGCGACTTTTTGCACTGATTTCAGGGTCGCCGGAAGCGCTAGGCAGACAAGTCACAATAAACTCCAACGCTTACTTCACCTCGCCGCGATTTCCGAAATCGAACTTTCGAAGCCTGAGAGCCAAGGCCGATCTTGTTCTCTTCCAAAACATCGACGTCTATGTCAAGATGTTTCTAAAACTCGAAAATACATCAAGGGCGCATCAATGATCACGATAGTCCGGGCGGCCGCGATACATATGCATCGGCAGTGCGCAAATCCCAAGGACTTCCCTCTTTTAGGCTATCCATGTCGACGAAAAAATTATGGACTCCCTCTCGCAGAGATCATCAGACTACTGGCCTGACTGGCCTTATTTTCGCCGGGGGTTCTCACGAAACACATCTTTGCCCCTTGATGATTGCGGTCTAAAGTACTGCCGTTTGAGTTTTCCCCGGCGAGGTTTGTCTTGTTTGTGGGGCGACTCCGTATCCATACATCCCGTCATAGGGTCACATAAATGCCGCCAGGCGAACAGCGCGCTTAATTCTTGGGCGTCAAACCTATGTGGTCTGGTCTTTTCCACAGCCTGAATCCTGGACCACAGCTTCCTTGTTCCTATTCCAGCGTCATGAAGAACTCGGCAAATGAACACAGAAGGACGATGAACACCAGGATGAAGGCTAAGCATACTGCTTTAGGAGCTGCGGGACCACAGACTTGGCACTATGCTTGGGGAAAATCCTCGATGACGATGCACATCGTCAACTGCCTCCGAAATAAGGTATATCCATTTGTTGTTTGCGCGGAAACAACCTCCTCTTGTTCCCATACTAAGCTGAATCTGGCACAGAGGATCCCATTCATCGTTCAGCTCATCTTGGCTACACTTGTAATCCGGAATGGGAGTTATGGCACTTGTGAACGACTATCTTCCAAGTGCGTGGTCCGCTATAGAGGCTGGTTCGAGCCTAAATGGGAGTGTATCTCTCGATATGGATATATCCTTTTTGCGACATACATTTTGCTAGCTCAGGCTGTAGAGTGGGGATTGAGTGGAGAGTGCAGTTTTAAATTCTATGGTTTAACAATCCTATCTGGAAAATCAGAGCGTGTATTTTACTCTCCTTTTTGTTATTTTGATATCGACGAGACAATATCGTTGTCTCGCCTTTTTGTTTGCTTTGACCATTTGAAGTTGAAGAACAAAGGCTGTGCACAACGAATGGCAACAAGACCAAACTTGAAAACAGTCTCCGCGTGCCCTCGTACTTGTCTTTTCTTACACCCACCACCATACCCATATCTCCCGCAAATGTCCAGAACTCACCCCCTTCCCGCCCCAGTTCACGCTGTTTCGGTCTCCCAGTCCAAGTCG
The DNA here is from genome assembly GCA_029282285.1 of Mycena rebaudengoi. Taxonomy (NCBI): domain Eukaryota; kingdom Fungi; phylum Basidiomycota; class Agaricomycetes; order Agaricales; family Mycenaceae; genus Mycena; species Mycena rebaudengoi. The sequence continues at coordinate 911,198 of JARJCX010000023.1, forward strand.
ACTGTATTGGCAGGCGTTCAGGACGCGTATTGGAGCGACGACGAAGCTGTATGTTCTTCTCTTTTCGCGCCTCTTTTCCTCTGACGTCCTCGTTTCCTTTTCGCGCCGCCCAGGAGGACGCGGAATGCCCCCTTTGTCTCGAAGAAATGGATATTTCCGACCTCAACTTCAAACCCTGCATTTGTGGTTACCAGGTACGTTTTGCCGTCTTCATCGCTCCACAAGCCGCTCATCTCGTCTCTTCCTCTTCCAGATATGCCGCTTCTGCTGGCACCATATCAAGGAGAACCTGAACAAGCGTTGTCCCGCCTGCAGACGAGTGTACACCGATGAAGCTGTGGAGTTCAAGCCCATCGCAACACAGGAGTACGCATGTCTTCCTGCTTTTTCGCGCTCTTTTTCAACTCCGTCTTACCAACGTTCGTGCTTCCAGCCATAAGCGCCTTACTCAGCAGAAGAAACAGCGAGAGCGTGAGCGCAAGGAGCTCGACGCGCTTGGAAGGCGTCATTTGGCCAACGTTCGCGTCGTTCAACGCAACGTCGTCTATGTCGTCGGCATTGGCCCGCGATTTGCCAAAGAAGAGGTGCGACACAACGCGCTTTGCTGCTCTCGTCCTTACTAACCCTGTATCGCAAGCTCATTCCCACTCTGCGGTCCAACGAGTACTTTGGCCAGTATGGGAAGATAACCAAAATTCTTCTTGTCAAGCGCACGCCTTCAGGCGGTGGTTCACCCGTCGTTGGGCTGTACATCACGTACCACCGTCGAGAAGACGCCGCCCGTGCCATAAGTTCTGTGGATGGAACCGCGTCTCCCGGAGGGGGTCGTGACATCATGCGCGCTAGCCACGGAACTACAAAGTACTGCATGGCTTTCCTCCGTGGCGTGAGTTGTAGCGACCACGGTTGCATGAACTTGCACGAATGGGGGGACGAGAAAGACTGCTTCACCAAGGAAGACTTGACGACCCTGTACGTGTTTCGATCTCTCGTTGTCGAATCTTTTGCTTATTTAGTTTCAGAAAACACACCATGAAAGCGACGGAGAGTCGAGTGAGAGCAGTAGCAGGGAGCAAGAGAGACGATGGCGAGGGTTCGTTGTTACACTTCTCGTTCTCACCACAGTATTCACGTTCCCACGCAGGACTGCCAAAAGCTGCTGCATGGGGCAAAGGTCCAGCCGTGCCTGTTGCTGCATCTCCCCCGACTACTACCCAACCGCTTGCTGCCTCTACTTCGCGTCCAACTCGTCGTGGAGCTGGTGGTGTGCGACAGGGTCGAAACGCACCAGTTTCCGGGACCACTCCGACCACTGAAACGCGTACTTCAAGCACCCGAGATCGCAAAGGTACACCGACCAAGACGCCTGCCCAGGCCCCGTCTTCACGTCCAGCCACACCATCATCAGCTCTCCTTCCCCCGAGACCGTCTACTCCTGCAGACACAAAGGTGCAACGGACGAAAAAGGAGCCGCGTGCTGTTCCACAGCCTTCTCCTTCACCAGCACCATCAGTGGCGGCAGACTCGGACTTAGGATCAGGCTCGCAGGATGTCACGCCTGCTTCTCCCGCTATTCGTCCACGATCCACAGACTCGGTGATCTCTTCCACGCCGTCGGTACCTCCCGGGCTGCCTGCGATCCCGCCAGGTCTCTCCGGCCCGCCAGGTATCCATGCACCTAGTCGACCTCCACGGGTTGATACTGCCTCCCCTCAAACGCCCCTCTTGGCATCGCAGTCGTCATACCAGATGTCTACCGCTGCCCGTGCCTTGCTAGAAGATGTCAAGCAACGGCGGGAGATGCCGCCTCCAGTGGCAGCCGTGGTACCACCTTTCCCCGACTTTGATCGTACGCTCGAGGTCCTGAACGGTAAAGATGGCGGAAGTGGATTCAGCTTCAACCTCGACCCCAAACTCGCCGGCCCTGACAGCGATGCGAATGTAGAGCTGTTACCCGATTTCGAGGCTGAAGCAAAGACCCCTTTCCATGGCACGTATGTGGACGCCTTTCCTGCTTTGCGGACACCTGGGTCGCCTGGGTCTGCGGCATTCATGGTTCCTCCGGGCTTGCAGTATCCACACAATCCCAGCCGCTCTATATACGATCCCCTGTCTGTGCGGCCACCGATTGCTCCTCTAGAGAGACAATCCACGGGCGGTTCCAGCTATCTCGGGTCGTTCAATCCCTTCGCGGACGCAGGCGAAGATTCGCCTTCACCCGGGAGCCGGTATTCCCCGCTTGATGACGATCCAAGCAGGAAGGTGTCGCGCTTTGGGTTTGCGCGAGGTCGCCAAGGGTCGACGGCAACCTCGTCGCCGCTGCACGCATCGTCTCCTCTAGCCAACAGCGCGAGCGAAGGTCACTCTTTCTACAACTCGTCGGAAGCCTCGCCCTCCCAGCCGGCGCAGTCTCCCATGCCGCAATGGGGCCCATATTATTCAGTGAATGGTTCGGCGACGTCGTCTCCGCTGGTGCAGCATGCGCAAGCGCAGCCGGTGTACAATCAGCAGCACAGCAGGTTCCAGCCTTTCGATTCGGGCGTCAGCGAAGCGCAGCTGCGGGATTTTATTCAATCGAGTCGTGACCGAGCTGGCTCAGCTACCGGTGTGCTCAACACCCCTGCTGGTATGAGGCTTCTCTTTGTATAACTGGCGTGCTGTGGATGTTGACAACGTTTCCTTCCCTTTTTTTTTCATGTACCTTTTTCTCGTATTCAATACATGTCTCGCCATTTTCTCTTCTTCTTCTCGCCTTCTTTAGACTCGGGAGCTCCGTTCGGGATGGCCCCTGTTCAGTCGTTCGCAGACCCTGCAATCATGGCTGCTCAATTTGCGCCAGGCATGTCGTCTGTGGGCTATAACCATGGCGGTCCCATGGGGTACGGTCCCCCACCGGGCCTTTCGTACGGTGCACCGCCCGGCATACTGCAACACCCGGCGACGCATAATCATGGAGGAGATAGCATGGAGGGCAACGGGTCCGCGCATGGTGAGTCTATTTCTATCACTCTCGAGGGGAGGGAGGACAGCGTACCGAGTGCCGTGCTTTCTCAGTGCGGAAAATCTATTATCGGCATTGAGGCAATCGTCCGATCCACACTCCTTCCGCATGGACCTCTTTTCGACTGGATTAAATGAATCACCGCCCATAATCGACTCATGAACCCGTTCTCCCTCCTCTCATCACTCTTCCTCTTGAGGGTAGGATGATCGTCGTCTATCTTTGACGCTGACCTATCTTTTCTGCTTGCCGTTCTGTCTAATGCAGTTTCGTTGACGGACTCGCCTGCGCCTTCTCTTGCGCTCTCTTCCACGGATTTTCCGGCTTTGATGGCCGCCGCGGATTCTAGCAGCTCGATCGTGCGGCGGGAGGAACAGTCGCCTGCGGAAGATACTTTTCCTGCACACGATGACAAAGCTCTGGAAAAAGCAGAGCGCAAGGCGGTGAAAAAAGCGGCGGCGGCGGAGAAGGCGGCGGAGAGACAGAGGATTGCACAAGAAAAGGCGGCGATTAAAACTGCAGAGCGGGCGCGGGCAGCTCAAGAAAAGGCGGCGGTGTTGAAGGCACAGCAGGAGCAGGCTCTGAAGGAGAAAACCGAGAAGGAGAGGGTGGCGAAGGAGAAGGAGAAGGAGCGGCTTGCCAAGCTGGAGCAGCAACGTCAGGCTCAGCTGTTGGAAAAGGAAGCGCAAGCCGAGAAAGAGAGGGCAAAGAAGGCGGCGGTCGCCAAGCAGGCTGAACAGAAGGCGACTCAGCGTCCAGACCCTGGCTCAGCTAACACCGCAAAGCCGTCTGCACGGCAAGCGTCCATACCTAAACCGTCGTCCCAGGCTGCCGCCGAACCTGTTTCCCAGGTCCCTCTTCTTTCCAAAAAACCCAAGAAAAACAAACCCGTCGCAAAGCCGAACAAAGTCAGAGAAGAGGAGCATCTGACCGTTGACGAGACGTCTACTGTTCCGTCGACGTCGCCCGCCGACGCGCCACCTCCCAACGCCAACACCGCCACCTCTAGCTCAAACAACTCACGATCTCAGTCTTTGGACGCTGAAGAAATACCCACAACACTCGAGGAATTGTTCGAAGATCTCCACATTCTGAACCACACGATGGATCTTCCTAATCATATCTTCTTCGATGTTCACAAGCTCAATCCAGCGAGCAAGATGCCTTTGGAGTACGGACCACTCGTTCATGCGCTGTCGGCGTTGTCGGTTGGCGGCGGCTCCTTCGCCAATGGCGCTGGATCTGGACCCGCGGATACCGCCATCTCCTCCTTCCAAGAACTATTGGAAACTCTGACGCAGACGATCTCTGCGTTGCTTCGACTCCTTCCCCGCACCACTTGGGATGAAAGCTCGTATTTCGACGGCGTACTGGGGGAAATGTTGAAAGGCGGGGACTACGACAACAATCTCGACGATTCCAAAGACAACAACGTCGAGGCTTTGACGTTGGCGCTGGAGCGGCGTGCACGGTGGATGGAAGTGCAGCTTTCGAAGCTGGAGGAGTTGCACCGCGATATCAACACTGCTGCCGTGAGGGCTGTACTTTCCTTCAACGACAATGGGTGGGATCGACATGGCTTCATGCCGCGTGTGGGAAATACACTTCGCAGATTCGATAGCATTGGGTTGGTGGAGCAGGATGGGATGACCAGGTCCATGTCGGCCGATGAGCTGGAGAAGAAGTTGGTGGTGGCAAAAGAGGCCGCGGTGTTTGCAGAGGCGGAAGTCCGGGAGGTCATGGAGAGGATGCATTCGATTAAACCACTTGAAGACGAATAGAGATAGTGCGGTGGTCAAAATATAAGTACGAGGACTGACTGGAGATGTTCAATCGAGTCATTTATGATGTCACTGCTTTCCTTCAACCATAGCAGCCACTTCCTGTTGCTGTCCTCAATTGCTGTATGCCTCCACGTTCGGCGGCCCGATGTTGACTCCACGCTGTCGACCGTCCACTCGCAGAGACGCGCTCGATACCACGATTTAGACATGAATGCGCCACAGTTGCTGGCCAAGATGACTCAGATACGACTACGCCTCAGTTCTGATTTTAATCATCGAAAGTTGCGGCGACTTCAAGAAGAGTTGGCGACCTAGGGGCCGGCTTCAACTCGGAAACAGCAGTTGGCAGACGAGATTGCCAAATGGCGACGTCAAATCGACTCGGCTTCCTCTCCCCGACAGCTCGAGTCGATGCTAGTAGCCTTCGAAATCCAGCACTCGCGCGAAAACGCTGAGATTTCAGAGTACCGTCGCACCCTGGCCTATAGTCCCGCCCAGACTTTATTACCTGAAATGTCCAAAATATTTCGACAGTGTGGCTCAAGCCCATCTCGGCCTGGGGATCTATAAACGCGGATAGGCAGACACTCTTGGATGTATTACGAGTTTGCTCGACATGGCGAGCAGTCGCGCTACACACACCTGCCTAGTATGGTCGAAGCTCTTCTCTAAGGACACCGTGACTGGGACGCTGCCTCTACAGTTTTATAATATGTGGCTCAGCAGAGCGGCGGCAGCACCTCTGGACTTACACATCTTTCCTTGTACTTGTACGGGCTCTGGATCTCAAATCTATTGGAATGGAGCGACAGAGCTCCTTCATACTCGTTACGAAGCAATTGGAAGATTAGTGCTGCAACTTCCGGTGAGAGCGCCCACACCTCACAATCCCATCTCTCTCCCCCCCTCTCCACCACCCAACCAGGTTACACCATCTCGTTGTCCACTCATATAACCATATAGCGACATGATACACAGGACGCTTTCCAATATCCCCTGGAGCCAATTATTTAGCCTCGAAGTCATCGAACAGTACGACTCGAGCTTCATCTCATCCCCCCAGATTTCTAGCATTCTTTCCGAGTCCCGCCATCTTGGCCATCTGCGCTTAAGCCTCGGCCCTGAAAGCCAGGACTTGAACTCGACGTCTTCACAGCCGTTGATCCTTCCAAGCCTTAACAGCTTGGATATCTCGTGGAATCGTTGCATCCAAGTTGAGGTCGAGCTATTTCTTTTTAGCTCAACGATGTCTTCCGCTTCGTAGGCGCGTATGTGCAGCTCACTCCAAGATGACAGGAAGATTGGCTGGCGCACGGTGAGGCACAGTGACTAGGGACGATCCTGAAGTTCGATGGGTTTCTGGGCCAATTGCTTGCCAATTGCACATGTCGGAGAAGGCTGCGGATGTGATGTAATGGACGCGGTGAAGAAACGTAGTTCTGGTTGAATATCACGCCCTTTGCGAGTAACTGTGATTCTGAAGGTAAGGCTTTAACTTCAATGCACATTAAATGTGTGAACTAAGAGACATGTGCAAAAAATATGTGACAATTCTCGGAAGGGGTGGAAGCCACAACTCAGCGGCATAAAAAACTTCAGCGAAGGACTTAAAACCGCCACATGAGAAACTCTGCGCCAACAAAAACGGCTTGGTGGTACGTTCTGTTTTCCCCAGCGAACAAAACATGTCCATTCGTGTTAAATTGTATACATATTATCATTCAGGTTCACAAAGGCTTGCTTCAGATTCTGATTGCATTGTCGGATCGTGGTGATAATGGAGTTTTGGTTTTCGTACACGATCCTATTTTCAAGAATCCCCTGGGTCGCAACCGTCCAACACAACTGGGATGTAAGTAAATTGTGGAGCCAAGGCATTATGCAGGCCACGTACCGACAAAAGCGGGGTCAGGTATCGAAAATCGTCTGATGAGAACGTGCAGGATATGCTCACGATTTCAGTTAGGGCGTCGCGATAGCGCCTTGACGATTCTGGGTGGGAGGGTGCAAAAATGGCATGCAGGTCGGCAAGGGCCGCAAGAGCGAGGATCGTGGATAATTTCAAAACTAGTCCGATGTTATGGTAGTCTGGAATGAATGAAACCTTTAGGACTGCTGGCTGCAGGAGCCCGATGTGCGAGTGTATTTGCTCGATCAATTTCCAGTATCGGTCAAACCACAATGCAGGCGGACTTGGACCTATTATGAAATAGTAAGCGGTGCTATTAATTCGATACAATGCGGTGTACTTGATGCCGAACCATCCCACGTCGACGTCAACTGGCGGGTTTCTGCAAAGAGCCGGACACTTTTGGCTCTCATGAAATTGACGTCGACATGTGTACTAGTAGCCGCCTGCGTACTCTGAGGAAAGAAGAAAGAATGAGCAAGTTAATGTATCGCGCATGTCGGCTTATTTTTATGAAACACATACCGGTAGGAGGTTGAACGTATCCACGAGCCGCGCATCGACCACTAGCGGGCTCATATTAACCAAGTCAACGGCAGTCCCGACATAGATCAGATGGGGAAAAGTAGCGCGCATTTCATCGTCATCATTGTCGGGGAAGACAGAAAACCCCTGGTCTATCTTCTCTGAGTAAACATTCCCCAAACACGCCAAATCCATGTCATGCTCGAGAGCTGTTTTGCTAGCAGCAACCAAAAACTCTTGACCCCGATTGAAAAGCCCTCTTTTGAAAAAGTAGCTAGAAAGGGTCAAATATGTTATGAAGAATGTGATTGGGGTCGGAGCGGGTCCAAACATTCCGTTAAGCGACCCCTGGATCAACCGCATGTGTGTTAATTCCTCTTCGATTTCAAAGCCGACCAAAGTTCCATTCTGTTTCTGAAAGTCGAGGAAATATCCCCAGAGATGACAGACGTGTACCAGAACAGGATGAACGACGAGACCCGTCATATCACCCTTTGCAATAGCATTGAGTTTCTTCAGTGACAGGATGAATCCGTGCTGCGGGGCTGTCTGCAGGAAGAGAGCTCGGCTTCTCGGAATATTGAGCAGGGAGAGGTAGACTATTAAGGAAGAGTACTGACAAGCGAAATAATTTCTGTTCTTCGGTCTCCGTCGTAATACCAAGATTAGGAACCACATCGAGATAATCGCCTGAGTTTTTATGTACCAGTGTAACTGGCAAGAGCTCGGAGGAGCCAGGTTTCAGAATAGGGTCCGACGAAGGCCCAGCTTCGTTGCTACTAGCGACAGCCCGAATGAGAGGCACTGGATCCGATGCAAAACCCAGTTGATCCAGTTCATTCAAGACGCCCGGGCCTAGCTGGTAGTCCAAGATATCTAGATTCCTCTGTTTGGCCTGATAAAGAAGCTTCTCCAGCTCGCGAGACCGCTCAATGAGGGCTTTCGTGGAGCTCAACTGGCTGTTATCGTCGAACTTGCAGTCATCTTCCTTTCGGGCCGCAACGCATGCGAGACATGGCCAATCTCCACTGCATTTCTGATTTGTATAGATGAGAAACAAGTTCTTCAATGAAGACAAGCAACCACAATACCTTCTTTTTACGCCTGCATTAGTTGTAACATAGCGTGTCCATCAACAAAACAAGGATGCCCACCGACAAGCTGAACATGCTGCACCTTTCCGGAGTTCGGGTACATACACAGTGGTCGAAGTGCTGGCATAATTACAGGTCACTTTGGTGCGCGCTCTGGAGCACGGACCGCAAGGATCTTTGCCGTCACATCGCTGGTAGAAATATCAGGAAACTCGGACTAATTGGAAGTAAACTCAACTTGCAATCTTCAGCGCTCGACAACGTGTACAGGTCGACGCTTTTTTGTCCATGACTGTGGAGGGAGGATATGCTTTGGGAGCGGCGTGACATACAGAAATGAAATGCGGATTTGAGGTGGACCTTCATTCAACACATGTGGTGTGACAGCCATTCTCCAGCGGCGGAAAGGGCCGAAAGGCAAGAGTCGTCCTGTCTACTTGAATTTCGACTGTGCGCTTTTGGCCCCGGTATCCTCCAGGTTTTATTACTACATATCTAATGCATGTACCTGTAAAAGAACTAAGGGATTCAGCGAAGGGAACATATAATTAGCCCGTTGTCGGCAAGTTGTGTCGGAAATTTGTAATTTCGCTTATAGGGTGCCGTAGGGCTATAAGGGTATAAGAGCTGTGCCCATTATAAGAGGCTGTCGGAATAAAGATCTCTGTATAAGATGATTTTTTTTCGCCAGGATCGCAGCTATTGGGAATTTTTGGTATGCAGAATCGAAGTTTCTATCTATAAGACCATTTTGGATGTGGCATATTGGCGGTGTGTGGCTAGTCTCGATCCAGCCTCTCATGACATCCCAATATGGGAACCCTGTCATGAGAGTCTGGGCCTAGGACTACTATCGATGGCCCACCTTTGCAAAAGTGCCTACCTTTGCAAAAAACTTTTTTAGCGACCTAAATTCTTGCTCTATCCCTTAGATAAAATAGATATGAGCTCTTCCATACTCTAGGGGTACACAACTGAAATCTCTAGTTGGTTAGTGTCCAGACGACCTCGGAAAAAAATCAAAACCTGTCAATATTGAGCCTTAAACAGGTGTAAACACGCTCGGCCTTTTATACCTCTTGCTACACTCAATGCCTGGACTCCCAAAAAATTGGAGGTGAATCTTAGAAGTCTCCTCTACATGACCATATTTTTTGTTGAATAATAACCTGTTTTTATTTTGTGTCCAGCTATCGTTTTCAACGCGTGACAACCCCGAAGCGAAATTCCAACTCCGCTCGGCACTGCGTTCGGTACGTAACGTACCGAAAGCTTTGCTGAAACGTCGGCCTGATCGGCAGAGGAGTGACAGGCGTGATGTTTTTTTGCAAAGGTGGGTCAAAAAGCATCAAAAACGGTCCCCTTATCGGCATGCTTATACCTCCATCCCCAGGTGCCAGTAAATGCTAGAAATTTTCGAGGACAGCATTGAGACCCATAGCTTGAACTCTGTCTAAACTTTAGAGGAATCCGACTCCAAATGCTTGAGTAGCACTCCCATCAATTTTTTTTTGCAAAGGTGGGTGATCGATAGTAGTGTGTGGCTTGGACGCAACACAGGAGTTTTGACCGTGTGAATTTAAGACGCTTATGTGTTGCCAAGCTATTATAACTCGTAATAGAAGGAGCTTATAAGCTCAAAGATAAATTTCCGACATTGCCGGGCGTGTTGATGAGAGGAATGTTATTAGTCGCCCTACTAGTCAGATCATAGACAAGATTATTTTTCTGAAAAAAAAAAAAGGACAAAAAAACCTCTGCTTTTACTCGCGCTGCTAGGTCGGCCTTCCCAATAAGGCTATTCCCCAAAAGGCGATTGATGCTTCCCACGCCCATCTCTTTCCTTCGCGTCGACGCGTATAGGCCACAGTCGTGCTCTTATTAATTCTCGGCAAGTCGAGAGAAGCATTGCATTGAAATCTTTTGTCAAATTTCCACACCTTGTGTGCCCCCATATGTGCTACCGGTCGCCCCGGCTGAGTGGCAGTGCTCGCAATTCGCACGGTTATGGGGAGTGAATTTGGGCCAACTGCAAACTGCAATGATATTTGAGTACTGGATTGAAGACGGTGAAGTTCAGATATTAATCTGGTATTGGTCACTTTGCGTCGAAAGTGCGACCTCGGCTAACTTATGTACATATGTCATGTAAAACTAGACTAGAATGTTACTGAATTTCTCTGTCCGCTCATCTCGAAGCCCCGGAAAATTCAAGCGTGTTCTTATGCAATAAAGAGAGATTTCTACCTCTTCATAATTTGCTCCCGGAACAATGTGCCTACGACCCAGGTAGAAAGAGCCACTGAATGTCCCGGGGGTGACGCGCGGATTGGCGGGTGTGTAGCTTTGCAGATGTCAGGACGCTGAAGGGCACTGGGACCAAACAATCAAATTCAACGGGCGTACTATAATCTCTCGAGGTGTGCTCCGAGACAAGCCCGACGCGAGGTACGAGCGGCTTGGGCTTGTCAAAGGATACGCTATGAAGTATGTGCAGCGCACTCGAAGATGACAGGAAGATTGGCTGGCGCACGGTGAGGCACAGTGACTGGGGACAGATCCTGAAGTTCGACCATGGGTTTCTAAGCCAATTGCACATGTCGGAGAAGGCTGCGGATGTGATATAATGGACGCGGTGAAGAAACGTAGTTCTGGTTGAATTTCACGCCCTTTGCGAGTAACTGTGATTCTGAAGGTAAGGCTTTAGCTTTAATGCACATTAAATGTGTGAACTAAGAGACATGTGCAAAAAATATGCGACAATTCTCGGAATGGGCGGAAGCCACAACTCAGCGGCATAAAAACTTCAGCGAAGGACTTCAACCGCCACATGAGAAACTCTGCACCAACAAAAACGGCTTGGTGGTTACGTTCTGATTTTCTCCAGCGAACAAAACATTTCCATTCGTGTCAAATTGTATACATATTATCATTCAGGATCACAAAGGCTTGCTTCAGATTCTGATTGCATTGTCGGATCGTGGTGATAATGGAGTTTTGGTTTTCGTACACGATCCTATTTTCAAGAATCCCCTGGGTCGCAACCGTCCAACACAACTGGGATGATGTATGTAAATTGTGGAGCCAAGGCATCATGCAGGCCACGTACCGACAAAATCGGGCTCAGGTATCGAAAATCGTCTGATGAGAACGTGCAGGATATGCTCACAATCTCAGTTAGGGCGTCGCGATAGCGCCTTGACGATTCTGGGTGGGAGGGTGCAAAAATGGCATGCAGGTCGGCAAGGGCCGCAAGAGTGTGGATCATGGAGTGTTTCAAAGATAGTCCGATGTTATGGTAGTCTGGAATGAATGAAACCTTTAGGACTGCTGGCTGCAGGAGCCCGATGTGTGAGTGTATTTGCTCGATCAACTTCCAGTATCGATCAAACCACAATGCAGGCGGACTTGGACCTATTATGAAATAGTAAGTGGTGCTATTAATTCGATACAATGCGGTGTACTTGATGCCGAACCATTCCACGTCGACGTCAACTGGCGGGCTTCTGCAAAGAGCAGGACGCTTTTGGCTCTCATGAAATTCATGTCGACATGTGTACTAGTAGCCGCCTGCGTAGTCTGAGGAAAGAAGAAAGAATGAGCAAGCTAATGTATCACGCATGTCGGCTTCTTTTATAAAATACATACCGTTAGGAGGTTGAACGTATCCACGAGCCGCGCACTGACCACCAGCGGGCCCCCCGCAAACAAGCGAACGGCAGCCCCGATATAGATCAGATGGGAAAAAGTAGCGCGCATTTGATCGTCATCATTGTCGGGGAAGACAGAAAACCCTTGGTCTATCTTCTCTGAGTAAATATTCCCCAAACACGCCAAATCCATGTCATGCTCGAGAGCTGTTTTGCTAGCAGCAGCCAAAAACTCTTGACCTCGATTGAAAAGCCCTTTTTTGAAAAAGTAGCTAGAAACGGCGTTATATGTTATGAGGGATGTGATTGGGGTCGGAGCGGGTCCAAACATTCCGTTAAGCGATCCCTGGATCAGCCGCATGTGTGCTAATTCCTCTTCGATTTCAAAGCCGACCAAAGTTCCATTCTGTTTCTGAAAGTCGAGGAAATATCCCCAGAGATGACAGACGTGTACCAGAACAGGATGAACGATGAGACCCGTCATATCACCCTTTGCAATAGCATCGAGTTTCTTCAGTGACAGGATGAATCCGTGCTGTGGGGCCGTCTGCAGGAAGAGAGCTCGGCTTCTCGGAATATTGAGCGGGGAGAGGTAGACTATTAAGGAAGAGTACTGACAAGCGAAATAATTTCTCTTCTTCGGTCTCCGTCGTAATACCAAGATTAGGAACCACATCGGGAGAATCGCCTAGATTTGGGTTTTTATGTACCAGTGTAACTGGCAAGAGCTCGGAGGAGTCAGGTTTCAGAATAGGGTCCGACGAAGGCCCAGCTTCGTTGCTACTAGCGACAGCCCGAATGAGAGGCACTGGATCCGATGCAAAACCCAGTTGATCCAGTTCATTCAAGACGCCCGGACCTAGCCGGTAGTCCAAGATATCTGGATTCCTCTGTTTGGCCTGATAGAGAAGCTTCTCCAGCTCGCGAGTCCGCTCAATGAGGGCTCTCGCGGAGCTCAATTGGCTGTTCTCGTCGAATTTGCAGTCATCTTTCCTTCGGGCGGCAACGCATACGAGACATGGCCAATCTCCACTGCATTTCTGATTTGTATAGATGAGAAACAAGTTCTTCAATGAAGACAAGGAACCACAATACCTTCTTTTTACGCCTGCATTAGTTGCAACATAGCGTGCCCATCAACGAAAACAAGGATGCCCACCGACAAGCTGAACATGCTGCACCTTTCCGGAGTTCGGGTACATATACGGTGGTTGGAGTGCTGGTATGGTTACAGGTCACTGCGGTGCGCGTTCTGGAGCACGGACCGCAAGGATCTTTGCCGTCACATCGCTGGTAGAAATATCAGGAAACTCGGGCTAATTGGAAGTAAACTCAACTTGCAATCTTCAGCGCTCGACAACGTGTACAGGTTGACGCTTTTTTGTCCATGACTGCGGAGGGAGGAGATGCTTTGGAAGCGGCGCGACATACATAACTAAATGCCGCACGGCATACATAAATGAATGCGGACTTGAGGTGGACCTTCATTCAACACATGCGGTGTGACAGCCATTCTCCAGCGGCGGAAAGGTAGTCTCGTAAACCCCTTTATATGACGGGATGAAGGCAGTCGTTCATCCAATTATATAAAGCGGAAAGGGCCGAAAGGCAAGAGTCGTCCTGTCTACCTGAATTTCGACTGTGCGCTTTTGGCCCCGGTATCCTCCAGGTTTTATTACTACATATCTAATGCATGTACCATGCAAAAAGGATTCAGCGAAGGGAACATATAGCTGGCTCGTTGCCGGCAAGTTGCCGGGCGTGTTGATGAGAGGAAATATGGAATGTTACTGAATTTCTCTGTCCGCTCATCTCGAAGCCCCGGAAAAATTCAAGCGTGTTCTTACGCAATAAAGAGAGGTTTCTACCTCTTCATAATTTGCTCCCGGAACGATGTGCAGGTAGAACGAGCCACATTGTCACTGAATGTCATGGGGGGATTGGCGGGTGTGTAACCAGGGCGTACTATAATCTCTCGAGGTGTGCCGTTACGTCTTCCCACCGCTAGGTATCAGCCAAAATTAGATTGGAACGACGAGACGGGGTGGCAGTGGGTGGGCCAATAATAATATTAGGGGAATGTCTCGACAAAGGACTCAGGAAAAGAATGAGGCTAGATAGACAGCTCCGGGATGATTGTGATTGTGGAATATGCAAGAGTACTTAAGCTTAACAGAGGCAGTATAGGCTCGATACCGGGTTCATGCACAGTTGTTCGAATTCATATTATTACGTTGATGGATGATGGCCTCCCGCCGCAGTTGTCCCCAAGACTAAGACTTGAAGTTTCATGGTGTCCACTTTCGTCTCGTATCCACTGGCGTTCCGAGTCATTCTTCAACGACCATGTCCGACAGAAAGGATGTCCCATTGGAGGCGCCGATCCAAAGCCCGACGAACACTCGACTCTTGAGGGGACCTCATAAGCGTTTCCTCCCCCTTTTGTTCACGAGCTTCATTCTCGGGATTTGGATATTTGTCCCGCTTCCAACCACGCCAAAGACATCTGTGCTTAATGTTGCGCACGATCCCCGCCTAGATGTGAATGCACCCAAACTCTAGAGTCGAACAGTTCTGACGGTGCAAAAGGCCTATCAGAGTCCCGACGGCGCAGAATATTGCGCAGAATGGCACACGCCAACAGGGTCCAAGATTTCGACCATCTCAATTGACCTACTCCAAGGGGCGGATTTATTGTTCTTTCTGTCGCGTGGCCCAGTTGCCGGGAACTTCATCATGGATCGAAAGACGAACTATTCGGATCCAGGCGTCCCCAGACATATTAAAGTCGAGGTTGCGACTGAGGACCAGGAAAATTTGAAGCAAACCAAAGTATGTCGCGTCGCAAATGATGCTAGGAATGAACGCGGCGTTCTCATCTGGGTCCGTAACATTTTTCATCTCAGGACTGTTGACTGAGTTTTTATCTTGTTCATAGGTTAATCCTAAGCACCCCCATGAGGCTCAAAGGGCCCTCGTCAACGTCAATATTACCGTCGCAGTCCCATTAAATATCCGCAGTCATAAAGACTTGACTACAGACCTTTCCATGTTCGCACATAACATTATCGGGAGTTTCGCGGATTGGTGGAGCCCAACGTTCTTCAGGGACCTTCGATTCAAGTCGTCGAATGCACCAATCGTGTGGGATGTAAGTGACTGCTCGCCCAATCTCGTCAGTGGCTAATAGGAGCCCGCCCAGGGTTTTAACGCTCGCTCAGCCTTCATTCAAACAAGTAACGCTGAAGTACAGGGCGAGTTGGACCCGGAAAATAAAGTCCACATCCAAACAAGTAATGCGGCCGTTCGATGCAGTGTCTGGAAGGCTCGGAGTGGTTCTGAATCCGAGATCAAAATAATCACATCCCATGGGTGAGTGAGTTCCTTTGTATGCATCATGACTTGGGACCTCTGTTCTGATTGAGATACTACAAGTTCCGTTGAGGCCTTACTTCTCACGGATGAGACGCTCAAAGCCAGCATTCACACTTCGCATGCACCGGTGACATTAATAGCCTCTACGGGCGCAAATTGCAGCCTTCATCTCAATGTTTCTACATCTGATGCGCCGGTGTCCGTGCTTTTGGATCCCGGTTATCAAGGCACCTTCGACTTACGAACCACTTTGGCCCGTGCGGAGGTGGAATTCGACCCCGACGCCAAGGATCCTTATGAGTTAGGGAGGCAAAGAACACTTCAAAGAACAATCGCTGGAGCACACACCAAGGGATATACATATTGGAGTCGCAAGGGAGAGCCTTGGGAAGAAGGAAAGAGTCGTGGGACTATCAATGTTCGCAGTTCCAGATCCAATGTCACCATGTACTTGTGTGATGACGGGTGCCGAGATATTTTGGATCCAGACTCGGACTCCAACTCAACCCACAATTGATGTACCTCGTTATCCGGTCCTATTTATTTACGTTATCCGGATACAACTAGAGGACGTCAGTTCATTGTTGAGTGGCAGTGAACGATGCAGCTACCTTTCCGGGGTTCAGGATACCATATGGATCTACGGTTTTCTTGATCTGCCTCATCAAGGCAACTGTACCTTCTCCAAGCTCTTCCACTAGATATTCCTTCTTCCCGACGCCAACACCATGCTCTCCTGTACCTAAAAAAGGGGTCAATTTTCATTGTAGTGCAGGACGTGGAGAACATGCATGTTCCGTCTAAAGCGAGGGCACGGTGGACCAGGCGGTGAACTGCTTGGGTGACCCGCTCCAGCTCCTCATCGTTATTGAAGAGGATCAGCGCGTGGAAGTTCCCGTCCCCGACGTGTCCGACGATGGTACTTTTTAGGCCAGCATCCGCCAAGTCTTTCTTGGTTTCGGAGACAAGCTGCGGAAGTCGGGATACCGGAACACTAGTACACGTATTAGTGACAGGGAAACAACACCTGGAAAGTAACTCGCCAGACGTCCGTCGTCCAGCATTTTGCGCCCGGATGTGCCGACATCGTGGATATTAGCGCATACTTGCGGTTCTGCCACAACGTCTCGGCCTCTTCCTGCGTAGCAGCAAACTGGAATTTGGTGCTCCCATGTTTTTTCACGACAGATTTTATGGTTTCGGACGCAAGCCGTATGGCAGCGTCGTCTCCCTGCAGTTTGAAGAAGAGGGTGTCTTTGACCGGGTAGGCCCGATCTACGAGACCGCCGTTATTGAGGGCGTCCATCACTTAGAAACCTTAGATCTGGGGTTAAAAGAACACAGTAGATCTTACTGTTGTCGTCAAGAAGCTCAACACATTCTGTGCCGGCGTTCAGCTTAATTCTATGCATCATTGGAAATAGTACGTACGGACAAGAGGCCCATACGGAGTATTCAGTATCTCCTGCACGGCACTGACGGCACGGGCTACATCTGGGAACTGAACCATAGCCACTTTGGTGGGGAGCAAAGGTGCCAGCCGCAGCGTCGCTAAGCTCAAGGTGTTAGTGACCAGTCGCCTGAAAGTTCCCGTAGCTGGCACCTTCCGTCACGATACCCAGTGTGCCCTATAACCGGCCAATCAGCACAGTTTTTGTATGTTATGGAGAAAAATAACCGACTTCTGCTCCAATGAACAATTTCGTAGTGTCAAACCCTGCAGAGGACTTCCGTGCTCTTCTTCGGGTTTTGATAACCTCGCCATTGGGAAGGACAACTGTCTGCACCGCCGCGGTATATGTGTAAAAAAAATTGAAACAAGAAAGAAAGCGACTCACAAGGTTGAGGAACCATTCAGCTTTTGCTGTCCTTCATATGTCCGGCGTTACGCTCGCCGGTATAAACTGCGAATTGAGATTCTCACCCATATCTCACAGCATTAGCTAGCGAGCAATCGTTAATGAAACTATCCAAGTATAAGAAAGGTACCAACTTCCGGAACATCCTGTGCCAACCATTCCACCTATCGTCTGTAGAGCGCAAGGTGAGCTCAATATTGGCTGAAATAAGATAAACTTACGGCTCCTGGCCCAGGGTCAAGCTTAAAAAGAGAGTCAGTAAGCAGGGAAGCGACTGGTCAGGGAAGGCTTACAGGGAAGAAGAGAGGTATACCTCTGTCCTTCAACGCAAGGTTGATATCCTCCCACCGTGCACCGGCTTGGCAGACCAAGTCGGAATCGTCCTCTGGGTAACATTTTGACAAGCTAAACTTGACATCTCGAACGCACATACCGTTGATATGGAGGATTTGATCCATGCCAGACATATCGAGGCATATGCTGCCTGAAGGGTACTAAGCGTTCATTAGTAATGAAAAAAAAAAAAAGTCACGAAGATAAATACCCCGGAAAAATGCCCTTCGAGACTGGTCGCTCCGGAGTATGCTGTGATGGGAACCTTGTGCTCGCGCGCGATATTGACGACTTTGACAACGTCTTCAGTGGACTTCACTCGGACGACTACGGAATGGGGAGACGCGGCATGGTACGAATTTTCAGATGATCCTGTAGTGTGTAGAACATCTGCACTTGTGTCGACGCTGCCGCGGTCCGGAAATGCCCTGCGAAGCTTTTCGATTGCGACCTTCAACTCCCTGGGTGAGGCGTATTTAGGTGGTTCATCCGGGCTTGGAGGCGGCTAGAGACGCAAGTTCACGCTGGCATGCAGAACATAATGAGGGACTGCGTACAAAGAGGGTGGAGTCAACAAAGTTGGAGACTTGAGCAATGAGAAATGCGTAGACAAGGGTTTGAAATAAAATCCTGGACTTGTGGGATCCTTGGTAAGTGTCCGACCACGGAGAGTATCGAAACCATTCTGGAACCGGCGGTGGCAGCGGGCGCCCCGGCGCAGGCCGTGGGGCAAAACTACTTCGCAAGTTCGGGGGTGGTTCTTCCGAAAACCGTGTCGGGGAACCAAAGAGGTTCCGTTTGCACGTTTGTGTGGGTCCGGGTCGCCATGTCGTCGTACCCACCACGCGAGAAAGCTGCCCAAATCGTCGAAGCATGAGGATGCTCCTAAGTAAGGGAGGATAAACGGTTAGCCCGCAGTTGACATATCCCGAGGCTGACTAAGATAAAGAGTCGCGTCAGAGTCGCGTCTTTCACCAATCAACTGGCGTGTGGGGACGCGTTCCAAACATGATTTCGAGCGTATTATAGACGTAGTGTATCAAAGTACGGCTGTTTCAGCCAATGTTAATTTTCTATAATATTAACCAAGCCACTTCGATATCTCCGTGTCAGGTTCATCCGTGTCCAACCAATCGATCACTCCAGATTTCAGTCGAGGAGGTTCGGGTATGAATACTGGCATCCTGATCTCGCCAGGCTCGGGGAGCCACTTCGATATCTCTGTGTCAGGTTCACTCGTGCCCAACCAATCGATCTCTTCAGATATCAACAGTCGAGGAGACTCGTGTGCTGGGATCCCCGTCTCGACAAGCTCGGGGAAAAAAAGAATCTGGTCTGAGTGCTGAAAATCCAAGGATCCCTGGAGTCCTTGTCTGACAAAATCTTGCAGCCGCCGTGATGCATCCGCATTAGCCTCTTTTTCACTCGGCGGAAGCGGCCTTGGTCTATCGAACTCGCTTTCGGACACGTACGCGAAAAGGCGGAAGCTGTTGAGTCGGCGAATGGTTTGTGATTGTGATTCTGTCATTTCCCCCGGCCACCAACGCGATGCTATCATGTCGGCAAAAGCGGGGAGAAGCTGCAAATGCAACCAAGTCAGACGCAAAACGAACTCAGATCAAACTCGACTCACTCCGTCGTAGCTGCTCAGCTCTAAACTGATATCCACGAGATTGGGAAGGAGGGTGTCGCTACCAAGACGGTGATCTGTTAAGGCCTGCACCAACTCGGAAAAATCGCGGTCGTCCGATTTCCATCGAAGAGAAGTGAGGGACCTAAGCTCACGCAGGAAAGCCATCATGCTTGCAGACGTGACATGAAGATAACTTGAGAAGCACAGGTCGAGCTGCCTCAAAGCTGGGGCACGAAAGTTGGGTAAAAGGTGGACGAGACAGGAGATATTCATGGTGCGAAGTTTAGGGAGAAGTAGGGCCTTTCCACCAGGTTGGAGATCATGATAACGGTGGTCACTGCTCCCTTGCAAGACGAGATGGCCCAGATTGCGAGCCTGCGAAAGAATGCCCGCGATGTCGAAATCCAAGACGCGCATTGAGTCGTAGAGGCCATATATTTCGAGACTAGACAATTGGCTCCAAGGAATATTGGAGAGCGCAGGGTGGATGTTGTCGTAGTATGGATGGATAATAAGACGCCGCAAACGAATGGGACGATATGGATGAGGAAACAGAGGAGAAATTGAGCCACCGTGGTATGCACCTGCACTTCGCAATGACAACGTTTCGATTGCAGCACAATTGGTATCCAGGAACTCTTTGGCCCCATTCCTGTAGTGCATATCTACAATCAAAGGTACAGCCGCTGCTCGGCGGGCCCATAGGTCGTAAAACTGCCAAGGCATTCCTGCACTGCACTCGAACCTGCACCAGAGGGAGGGAGTTTGCAACGCGACAGCGCGCCACATCGAGCAAACACGCAATAAAGTCAGAAGAGTCCCCATCTCGGGGTTGAGAAGTCTCAAAACCCATGGGAGAGACAGTTGGGGTGAAGAGTAGCCACACCGTTCAAATATTTCGGACAGCAGGTCGGGGAATAATGTTTGTGCCGGACTAATATGTGCCAGGGTGCGACGATACTCTGCAATCTCGGCATTTTCTCGCAATTGCTGCTCTTCCAGCTGCGCCCGCACTGTTTCCAGCCGACCGTGGGGAGAATCCAGGTCGAATTTGAGTCGTAATTGGCTAATCGCGTCTGCGATGTATTGACGCTGAAATGGCACCTGCTGTTCCAACTCGCCTTGGAGCCGCTTCATCTCTCGGTGCAAGATATAGGCGTCTAGGTGTGCAAGTATCTCGCCCATCTTGGCCTGTAAACGTAGTGCATTGACCTCCAACTCGTGGTAGTGAGCGTATCTCTCCGCTGTCGACCGGACGTCCTTTACTGCGTGTACAGCGGTGCCAGACGAGGGCAGAAACATGGTAATCAGCGTGAAGTGTAAGGCGGGATCGGCTTTAGTGTGACTAAGCACACAATCAAAGTCGATTGGAACCAAACGCGTTTATATTATAAGTTTCTCATATTCCACCGTATAAATCCCTAGGGCCCTAATAATAATGCCCCATAAAGCTCACCACTCCGCACACGCACACGCCCTCATATTCTTCGGCGTTCTCCTTGTTCTCCTCCTCGCCCATCTCGCTCTCCTTCTCGTCAACGAGGCCCAGTCGCGTCGG
Organism: Mycena rebaudengoi; assembly: GCA_029282285.1. Classification (NCBI taxonomy): domain Eukaryota; kingdom Fungi; phylum Basidiomycota; class Agaricomycetes; order Agaricales; family Mycenaceae; genus Mycena; species Mycena rebaudengoi. The sequence goes on from JARJCX010000023.1 coordinate 931,919, forward strand.
TGGGCGCAAAGTTCAGGATCCCGCTCTTCTTCACGCGTCCAGGGACGATGGAAAGCCGTGCGACACGCTGTAGGACTGCCTCCGGTCAAGTTGCGTTCAAAGCTACCACCACTGTCTCTCCCAATGACCTCGCGATTCGACCTCAAACGCAAACGTGCACTGGAAGAGTCGATGAAGTTTTCGTTTGACGATATGAACCCGCCTGCCCAGCTATATTTCGCCGCTGACGCGCTGGATGAAGACAATGTGATAAGCGAAGAAGCGCCCAACACATTTCGAATGGCGATGGCGCGAACGGGTACGACTCAGACGAGAGAGCGCGACGAGGAGCACGAGACGACATGAGCACGCATTGGATGTCAAGAAGTAAAGCAGCGAAACAGTTGTTATTGAATTGTACATGAACATTTGTGAATACGAATACAGACATCGAGGCACATGAAAAATCTGAGAATGAAAAATGGTCAGCGAAGGCTCTTTCAGAAAAAATGCGCCCCGAAAGGATCAGACATCCAAAGGAAGGTCGTTTCGCTTGCATCGCGCCGACCCCCGCTTCCCGCCCAGCGCACCACAAGTGGCGGCCCACGCTCGACCAATGCCTTTTGGGTTCAACACGGTATGGAGGGGGAATGTAGACGTTCCGCATTGGGGGAGTGCTCACTGGACGCTTAAGTGGAAACTGCGAATGTAGGTATGTTTTCATCATACATGGGGCGCATCGAGAACGACCAAGAGGATGAGGGAAAAGCAACTCACACATTACATGGAACAACAGGAGGGGGTTGGCCAAGAAAAAGACGACCTGGCCAAAGACGATGTCAGTATGGTGCAGACAACGAAGGCAACGATAGAAGAAAAGATCAGACGAAATGGCACTGGCAAGTACACTGTGCGCCCCGTAGAGCGCGAGTCTGTTGCGAACAGACTCCTCTATTTCTCGGCATGGTCGTGTAGGACGGGGAAGAGAATAAGGTCATCATAGAGATGCGGCGATTGACCGACCGAAAAAGAAACTGCAACTCACCAGACAAAGACCAGAGAACATGGTGGAAGAGAATGACGAGATAGAAAAAACTTTCGGCTTTTTTATACGGGAATCACTGTTTGGCCTTGTCTCCTGGAGCACTGCCACGCCACGTGCTTCTGACCCATTGTACATAGAACTGAATCTTGGAGTTAACTGTTACTCATTGCAGCAGTTCCTCATCTTGTGGCGGCTGCTGCTACGTGCAGTTATGGCGACTCATCAAGTATTTTCTACCCCCTTCTCCTCTTTTTTCTTCTGGCTCTGGCTGTAGAATAACTCAACAACTGGCTATCTGAGCCGTATAACGACTCTACTGTGACTATGGTTCACCACTGGCAATACTCTATCATTCTTCCTATCTTCAGAAACCCGCAACGTCACTCCCCTGAAGTTTATTGGCTGCATGCTCCCGCAATATATATTCAGCTATATTTGACGTCTGTAAAGGCTTATCGTCGAACGTCTGGGTTGTTCTTCCGTACGATCCGATGGAACCCTACCCATGGAGGCTATGTATCAAGCTTCCGTCTTCCTCATCTCGGGAAGTCACTCCTAACTTATGATCGATGACGTCTTGGTCAAAGCGTTAAATACTGGCCCAATCCTATAAACTGCCGAAGCGACGCCGTTACCAGAGAGGATACTCACCCTATATTTCTGGTGTGCTACTTATACTTTCTCTTTCAAGTAGTGGGCCTTGGCTGTGCCGAAATGACACTGTCTCACTTTCGGCGAGGAGGATCCCGAGAGCCGCTCCAAGACAGTCTCAGATATGGCGAGATATAAATGATCCACGAAATTTATTCGAACAACTGCCTCCCTCGACACAACCACCAACACATACTCACACCATGTCTGAGATTTCTTCCCCCTCCGCCTTCGACGTCAAGTACTGCTCGCTCTGCGACGAGTACTTCTACAGCCAAGATATGCTCAAGGATCACCTGCAGCGTTCGAGCAAGCATCCCAAGTGCACAACCTGCAAAAAAAGCTTCCTCAACAACAACTCCCTTCGCAACGTTGGTTCCCCGTCTCCATCTTGCCTCCCAAAATTCTGACTTGCAGCAGCATTATGTCCTGTCCTCCCGTCACCACTTCTGCAGGGTCTGCGAGAAATCGTTCAAGACATCCTCAGGGCTTAGAATAGTGCGTTCGCGCCCTTTTCACGGATGGGCCTCTCCTAATGTCTCACCCCCAGCATCTTGAATACGCACACATGGACAGCGACGCTGAGGACGAGATAGTCGGCCCCGACGGCTGGGAAGACGAGATGGCCCGCCGCCAGGACGCCCTGATCACCGGCGGGGAGATTCCCCTCCCCGCCGAAGACCTAAACGACGCACCTCTCTCCACTCTCGAAGTCGGCGTTGCTGTCACAGTCAGTCCTCCTTCCCACTGGCCCTTTTTATGCCCTAATCCAGCCCTCTGCAGAACCTCCAAAAAAGCGCGAAACCGCGTGGAGTCCTCGCGCTCTCGTGCCCCATCTGCCTCTCTACGCCGAAAAAAATGTGCGCAACGCGCTGTGGGCACGTATTCTGCTCTTCGTACGTCGTCGTCTTCTTCCCTTTTATGATCCGCCGTTACTTATTCTGCATAACCAGCTGCATCACCTACGTGCTCGAAACCGCCGAAGCGTGTCCTACTTGCCGACAGCCAGCGCTCGCAACACAGCTGCGGAGTCTTGACATGCACATCTACGGCTGCGCAGATTGATTCAAGATTCATTCAGAATCTACTATTATTTCTGTATTCATGGTGACGATTTGACAATCGAATCAAATTCTGGCGAGCGTTTACAGACAGTTGAGCGTATGATTCAATTATCAGACTCGGTTCACACAAGAAGTAGACAAGACGAGCCAAAAAAATAATTCAAATGAAACTCTATAAGCGTATCTGCCAACTATAAGCGTATCTACCAAACTCTAAAGGTCCATGCGCTGTACAAACACAATCTCCAGGCAATCGAACACAACATGCTTGTGGGCGTCGGGTGCCTGCGCGCGCGGGATGCCATGTGGGCGTCCGTGCTTTGTGAGCGTGGGGTGCCTGTGGGCGTGGGTGGCGGAATGCCGAAGAAGAGAGCGGGGCGGGAGCGCTGCAAATGGGCGCGGACAGGCGACTGGGACGACGACTGACCCCACAACTCGAGCCCTTGACCCCAAACAGACTCTGGACCCCGAAGAAACCCGGCAATAAACTCCTCGAGTAGCAGTGCGTCCACCCTCGAGGCCGGTGTCTTGCTGGGCTGTTGGCGACTGCGTACCGTGGCGTGCGAGAGGGTCGGGCGTCCCCAATCTGCCGCACCTTGGTCTTCACGTCGCAGTTCTTCGGGTGAAAAGAGTCGGCGGGGTGTGGGGAGAGAGTGGTGAGAATGGGTCGTCATCGTCGCCCGTCAGCAGGGCAAGGACAGAGGTGAGGATAGCGGGGCGAATGCAGTGCCAGAGAGCGCGGTAGTCACCCGGCCCTCGGCCTACACCTATCCATCCCAACGACTGCCCATCCGTCCTGCGCGTCGCGACGCCCGTTCGCGTTGCCCCTGAACTTGATGCTCTCTTCTTCTTGCATATCCGTAGGTGTCTGTGGACGGTGTGTATCGGCGGGGCAGGGCCGGCATTAGGGACAGCAAAGCGGTGCGCTTGCGGGCGGGGGTGTTGGGGCGCAGAGCGTCTTTCGATCGCCGGGGCTACATCTATCCGTCCCGAGCCTGGCCGTGGGTCCCGCTACGATACGACTCCGCTTCAGACGCGTTGATGCTGTCGGGGGTCGGCGACGGGGGAGGTAGACGGAGAAGAGAGAGAGACCACGAGGTCTGCGAAGTAGAGGGAGGCAGGCTTCCGTTATGCGGATTCGACGGGTTCCCTGGCGCGGGTGTGCGCGTAGCTCTTTCGGGCGCCGGTCCTGCGCCTAAACATCGCGGGGCCCGCCTTCATGCTGCGCGTCGCTCGTGGGGTGCCGGGTCGATAGAGAAGTCGGTCGACTGGGCGGTCGGCAATGAATGCTAGGCAGACATTGGACTTGAGTGCTGAGGTAGCAGACTGCCCCAACGCGGCGCTGAGACTCGCGCGCCTAGAACGAGAAGAGATCAGTACAAGTAGGGTTAGATGGGGCGGAACGGCTCACCAGGCAGGACAGTCGAGGGAGGCTTATGGCGAGCCCATGAAAGGAGTGTGGGTGGGGAGGAATGTGGGTAGACAATATTGGAGACGCGGCGTAGCAGAACATGGCGGAGAAGAAGAGAGAGACACTGGAGAGGCAAGTGGCTGACATCGGTATTTATACCCTTTGCCCATGTTTACGCGTTCAAGTTGTTTGCTCGATCGACTTCGGAAGAATTGGAATTTAGTTAGGATCCGGTAAAAACACAGTTTAATGGGCCAGCAAGGACACGCGCAGAGCGCGAATACGGGTGGCTTAGAACACGGCAGCACACAGCACGGCCACAAGGGTGACTTGGTGACGAGCACCAGGCACATGGACCAACACACGATACATTATCTAGAGGAAATTTGGATTCTTTGAGCAGAAGGCCAGTGGGTGAACGCAGGATTTTTTTTTTTCATTCTCGGCACCATTGGAGCTTGAAGCATCGAACTAATTGCAGCTTTGTTGAACGAAGCGACGTGGAGTAAATCCAGGATGAGATTGGACTGGAAGAGAGCTTTGAAGAGGTCCACTGGCAAAATTGAATACGGCCTTCTCTGTTGTCGACAACGCCGTTTGTGTATATTGATCCTTTGGCGGCAAGCCTCGTCGCTCCTGCGGATTCGAGCTCAAGATGGAGAACTGTGTTGAATCCCCATGCGGCAATGCGCGCAGTCCTGCGCAGTCTATACTCATTACCCTTCTGAACCACAACTGAACCACGCTTTACTCCCTGGTTGAATCTTATCCATGGACGGACACAAATCTTTTCCGCTCACCGAACTCCCATTGGACATCCTCGATCCTATCCTCTCGCACATTGAATATCCAGATCTGGTGTCTTTCGCCGCAGTCTCAAGAGCATGCAAGGAGCTGGTCATACCGCGCCATGCGGAGTACCGCGTTCTCAGACTGGAGTCCAACCGACCCGCGGTGTGGGCACACTTGGCGCAGCGTCCAGACCTCGCGCGCAATATTCGCAGAGTCACAATTATTGAGAGCGATGAGCTCAAAAACATCAGCGAGCGATGCCCGGTCACTTTGGTTGAATCGGCAGCACACTGCACGGGCAGGGAGACAGAAATGAGCGGGGAAGAAGCGGAGATGGCAGCGTCCAACATCTTCCAAGCTTTGGGGAACATGCATTCTTTGCGGTCGTTCAGTTGGCTTAATCCATCTGGGTCCTTTTACGACGTTCCAGAGTACCGTAAGGGCATATTGCAGGTTTTGAGTCCCCCTCTACCCTGATGCTTCTGTGATTCTAACTCGAACATCGTTTACGAAGGTTTTGAGGGAGTCCAAGTCTCTTGTTGAACTCAAGATTGTCGACACGAATGATTCGGAGGAACCGGGCCCAGCGCAGGACGAAAACTACCCAGTAGTTATCACTCTCGTTGTCAGGACGTTCACTCATAGTTCACATAGCTGTGGCATATTTCTGACCTGCATAAACTGTCTCTCCGACACATGGGATGGTGGCCAGAAGGCCTGGTCTCCATGCTTTTACGGTCCCCGAACTTACAGGTTCAATAAAAATCTTTCATGTCCTCGGTTATAACTGTGCTGATGTATATTAGACCCTCTCAATCACTCCACCAGTTTCCTCTCCGACTTTTATGTCCTCCCGCTGGCCTCGGCTGCGTAAACTGCACCTGATAACGACGCCCATAACCGACGCACAAGCCATAGCGGAATTTCTACAGAATCACCCTAGCATCGAGGAACTCCATTGGTATCCACGCGACCAGACCCTGCAGCTTAGCCCAGGCAGCCTACCGGTCCTGCGGCGCCTGATCACGAGCCCCGACTTCGCTCGCTCCGTCCTAGTTGACCCGACGGTGCCCCACCGCGCGATGGAGCAAATTTCCCAGCTATCCATCGACGACCCGACGCTTGCGCTCCTCGCTACAATCAACACCAGCCGCTTACGTGACCTCCGAATCTGGAAATACTCGGGGCTCGAAGCCATCGGTCGCGTCGCGGCCCTCTTGCCCGCTCTCACCCATCTGGAGATCCCGATGTTTGGGATTGCCACGCGCGACGACGAGGACAAGGAGTACACGATCGTGAGTCGCTGTTTTCCATGTGGTCTAATGCTCATTGCCTCGCCAGGACGATTACATCTTGACTTTGTCGCGCTTCCAACATCTCGAACACCTCATCAGTTCATCTCTCTTTTCTGCCCTTCGACTTGCAGGGGAGGAGAAGATCACAATGCTCGCGAATATGATTCCTACCCTAACGCGCCTTGGTCATTTCAGTTCGCAAAAGTCGGCGTATGTTGATATTGTGCTGTCCAGGGATGGTAAATCAGTTTCGTGGACAGAAGAAGAGCCTTTATGGAACCCTTAGTAATATGGACACACCACCCATGATTGTTTCCTCTTCGTCTAAAATATCCGTAGTGTGATAAGTAAGTAATACTTGTTACTATACTCGAGGAGTACGTGCAGAGGACAACACTTCCCAGTCAATCACCCCTGCTTCGCCGTGCTGGTCTTTCAACCACTCGTTCGCTAGTCGGAAATGCCCATTCCCTAAGAATCCGCGATACGCAGACAGTGGGGATGGATGCGCCGATCGTAACACGAGATGTCGCTTCTGCCCTAAGTGTTAGCTATCGTATGTGCCACAGCACTGCCAGCGCTCACCTCATCCACCCCAATCTTGTCGATGGTTTTTTGTGCGGGCAGCCCCCAGGCCATAAAGACGACGCCTCTGTCCCGCTTTTCCACACACCGCAGAACCTGCTTCGTGAATTCTTCCCAGCCCTTGCCGGAATGGGACGCTGCGGCGTGGGCGCGCACCGTGAGGCTTGCGTTGAGCCATAACACACCGGCTTCAGCCAACGGCGTCAGGTCCCTATGTAGAATGTATAAGGAATACTTCTGCGAAATATCGAGCGCAACAGGTACCCAGTAGACGGAGGTACAAAGGACGGATAGTCGGTCTTTATCTGTTTGTAGATATTCTTCAGCGAGCCGGGTACTTTGGTGGGTGGCAAGACGGAGAATGACAGCCCTTGATATAGTAAAGTCAACACCCTTTCGCTGGAATGAAGTGCGAGCGTACCGTGGGCTTGCCCAACATCGTGATATGGATCCTATATTCCATACGAATAAAGGTTTTTTGAAAGGTAAATCGCGTCCAACGTACCTGGCCCAGGATGACCACCTTGACGGTGTCCAGCGGCGTCAGCCGTGACCACGAATATATGTTCTCCACTGATCCTATTCGTTAGGGAAAATTCAAAGAGGCAGATGGCAACACAACTGGAAGGATATATGGTCTGGGAGTTCCGCTCGGTCCTCAAAAAGTTCTTGAGCTGTTCGACGCCGTTTGCACTGGTTTTGGGACAATACAAGATGCTGAGCCCACCTTGACGAAGTAGGGCTTGTCGAATTCTTTGCTCAACGCGGTATACCATGTCGGTCCCATGGTCTCGCGCTCCAGGAACTCAAAAGGAATCGTGTCTGGCTCAATGGGTGAATTTCTGGCCAGGTGGGTTAGAAGACGATTAGAGAGGTGGAATAATATTTTTTACGATGACTCTTCGAGAGTGGTGGTTTTCACTGTGCAAGACGCGGACACCGTGTCGTCATCCGTGGCCACCTCCAGCTCGGATATTGCAAGCGTCACCTTACTCATAGTGCGCATCGGACGAAGGGCAGTTTTCTGGGTCGACTTTGATTCTTTTGGCATTCTGAGGAGAGTGAGAAGGCGACGATGTTGCATGTTGTGACGTGTTGACGCGTTGTTGCTCTGTTTGCCTGCGACGTGTTTCTCGAGCTCGATTCCTTTTTTTTTTTTTGAGAGCGTTTGGAATAATGATACTCAGTCTGCAGAAGCATTCCAAGGTCATTGTGTTACTGGTTTTTTTGCCAGGCTTCGCCGGGGGAAGTTGCTCTTACATATGTTTTTCGCGATTCCATTCTAACGCCGATGCCATTCTAACTGTCCGTCAAAACCTGGTTGACCACTTTCTCCAACTCTACCGACTTGAATCGAGACTCTGGGGTAATTCCTCGGCTTGAAACTCAAGTACTAGTCGTTTATCATGACCCAAAAGGCCTTTTCCAGTCAGTTTGCTGCTCTCTACTACATTTGCTCTAAGTAACTTTTTTGTAGCCTATATTCCGCTGGTTCTTTTCCCTACCCTTTCAGCACTTGCTTTGAAACTCACCTTTGGGAACCTCTACGCGTCTGGATTTTTGTCTACCTTGGAAGAGCAATGCCCTTCTCGCCTCGAATCTCTTGAATTCACTCCACATCGATTGCCTTATATCGGTGTCCCATCCATAGACAAAGGCATCTGCAACATCGCGTTCTTTTTCCATCTTGCCTTCACCCCTGCCGTATCCCCATACTTCACATATTTCATGGGAACGGCCATGTCGCTTCTAGCCCTCCCCGCACTCGAATCCTGCCGGAATGGCCGCCACTCTGCGCTCGCCCTCCCCGTCATGTATGGGATGCTCATGCAAGTCATGACCGTCGGCGCGGTCCTGCCTGTGTACTGGCTCATCTTCATCTTGACCGGCTCTGGGCGGCGCCAGGCAGGCGGAGAGAAAACAAAAATTTCGCAAGCGCATGCTGAGGCGGTGATATTCGGCCTCGTAATCGGCGCAGCCATCCCCTCTATCTGCATGATCGTCCTCCAGGATCCATATGTGATTGTCGCATGGCAATTGTTCCCTCTGTGGCAATTCCTGGCCCAGTCCGCTCATCTGCTCGCACGCCCCCACTCGGCGCACCCAGAATCGGGCCATATCTCGGTCCGTGCCCTTTATCTAGGTGCCTTTATACTTGCGTCGTCGATCCACATCGCCACCCTGTCAAAAGCCGGGGACCTTGCGGGCGTTAAGGCGATTTTTTTGCCCTCCGTTGTCCCTCTCACGTCTGCTGCGCCGAATTTGCAAGTGGTACGTCGCTTAACCTGTCATACTTACCGAAATGCTGATGATCGATTTCATCTAGCTAGACCTGTTCCAGTGGGACGCATTTTTTGGATTCGCATCTACTCTCCTTGGGATGGTGTGGTTTGCGACAAACCGGCGACAAGCCGTGTGCATTGCACTATGGAACATCGTAGGTAGTGTGCTCGTCGGGCCAGGCGCTGCAATTGCAGCGGTCGCTCTATGGCGAGAGGCCAATTTAAATTTACATTCGTTTGTCAAGCCGCAGTCGAAGTCAAAGTAGCCAGTGTGTAGAGTACATAGGATTTATTATCAACAACACCAGGGATTGGGAGCTTCACGGAACATATGATGCGGAACAGTGGGTTTCATTTTTCTTACACTAGAGTTGTTTAGCAGATTTTAGCCGAGACTTTCTACAGGATCTGATTGGGCACTCCACAAATTTCGGCCAATGGGAGAGCTTAGAGCGACATAATCGAACTTTGCTTTGCCCTCAGTTTTGGAGGCATTCTCATAAACACCATTAGAGTGCTCTGGCGAATGAATTCCCCAGAAAACTGCCTCTTCAAAATTCTCATTAGGGGCAGTCAGAGTAGCCGATTATGTGTCGTTTATGGCCCACGATTATGGAAACGATTATCGCTTTATTAAAGCGTGGGATAATCGAAAAAAATCCATAATCGACCGTAATCGCATAATTATAATCGAATCTGGAGGAGTTTAAGCTTCTATTGGGTGACTTTCCATAAGCATAAAATATTCTGAGGGAATATCTGAGCCATTTCCGCCGCGATGCCGAGTCAGCTGTCAGGACCCCATCAATTTGATGTGCTAAAAACGTACACGATTTAATGCAGATCTATTCAAATCTATAGAAATCTGAAGAGGGGGTACCTACCCCCTGTACAGACTTTCATATCCTCAACATTTATGAGAATATAACGAATCCGGCTGCTACTCCCATCATTGTTCCCAATTGGGATTCGTGTCATAGTCGCATCATCGGCTTCTTCTGCCACGACATACCTCAGCCTGCCGGACCCTGCGCCAGGGCTGGATAGCTCCCTTCCAGCTTATTGTCTAGAAATTATTTATATATTCCTGCTCTATGTTGCTATCCATTATGGCAGTCTCCCTCTCAACAAAAGTCTACTTGACCTGATGCCTCCCTGACAAGTCCGAACCTCTGTACCATAAAGACCACAAAATTGTGTCCGCACTCAATGTGTTTTGTTCTCTTCGTTGTGTTGAAGCAATATCAGGGTGTCAAGATCCATAGTTGTTGGATTGTGCGAGGAGTATGCAAGGAAGAGCGTGTTTGTTGACGCGTTATTGGCACGAACCTGAGCTTCAAACAGCTGTCAATCCTAATCGAATTCGGAGCGAAAAGTAAAAATGCTTGGACTAAATAAATTCATTTGAGGGGTTTCCCATAAGAAAACGGCGATTAAATCGATTGATGCCATCACTGGCACTCTCAAAGAAGCTCGGATATTCCCCAGAATAAAATATGCTTATGGAAAGTCACCCATTACAGCTAAGCTCAAAACGATAGACACAAATCGATTTGAGAGCTGAGTTCGGGCCGAGCACCGCCCCCGACCAAACAAATCCTGAGGCGCCACCAGCTAATTTCAAATGTCCGTTGTCTCATCGACGTCCTCCACAAAATAAGCTCTTAATGACGACAACGTCAGTGGGGCTCCGACAGAATAAAATGGCCCTCTCGCAGCTCTACATTTGTCGATATTGGTGGCGGCGGCGATGGTTTTTGGCTTCTTGTTACTGACCATTCAGTTGCTTTTGCTCTTCTGGTATGTGGCGTCTGTTACCAGCCATCGTGGTAGCAGTCGAAAGCGGTGGGATACGATGGAGCTTTGTTTGGTCGGGGGCAGTGCTCGGCCCGAACTCAGCTCTCAAATCGATTTGTGTCTATCGTTTTGAGCTTAGCTGTAAAAGATTTTTCTCGCCGTTCATCGTCCAAAAAAGTACATAATCGAAGCATAATCGTTTCCATAGTCGTTTCCATAAACGACACATATTAATCGGCTACTCTGACTGCCCCTAATAATATTGAAAGACTTCGAATTTCCGCTTTTGCGAAATTTTTCCAAGTCAAAACAACCGACCACGGCAACCCCCCGGTCGTACTAGCTACGGTTAGATTGCTCCTGTGTCTTCGACGCGGGGCCCGAACTACATTATTATAAGAAACAAACGGGGCCCGAAACTGATGGTAATTTCTCACGATGACACTTCTGACCATTCTTCAAATTAACCATTTCTTTGGCGAAGCGGCTGGAGGAGGAGGAGGATGGATTTTAACCGCCACGGTCGCAATGAGGAACAAGCGGGCCTGAAACTACATAGTTTCAGGCCCCGCTTATAATAATGTAAGTTTTGATTGAGTTTTGATAGTCTTATGACAGGATTCTTAAATCGGATAAGGAGGAGGAGCTCTAACTTCCTTCCTTCCTTTCTTCCTTCCTAGATCGAGACTAATTGTGTTACTGGTTTTTGGCCAGGGTTCGCCGGGGAAGTTGCTCTTACATTTTTCTCGATTCCACTATAACTCCGATTCCATGTCAAAACCTGGTTGACCACTTTTCCCAACCTTACCCACTTGAATCGAGACTCTGGCGTGATTCCTCGGCTTGAAACTCAAGTACTAGTCGTTTATCATGACCCAAAAGGCCTTTTCCAGTCAGTTTGCTGTTCTCTACTACATTTGCTTGACTTTCTTGTAGCCTATATTCCGCTGGTCCTTTTCCCTACCCTTTCAGCACTTACTTTGAAACTTACCTATGGGAACCTCTACGCGTCTGGATTTTTGTCTACCTTGGAAGAGCAATGCCCTTCTCACCTCGAATCTCTTGAACTCACTCCGCATCGATTGCCTTATACCGGTGTCTCATCCATAGACAAAGGCATCTGCAGCATTGGGTTCTTTTTCCATCTTGCCTTCACCCCTGCCGTATTCCCATGCTTCACATATTTCATGGGAACGTCCACGTCACTTCTAGCCCTTCCCGCATTCGAATCCTACCGGAATGGCCGCCACCCTGCGCTCGCTCTGCCCGTCGTGTATGGGATGTTGATGCAGGTCATGACCGTCGGCGCGGTCCAGCCCTTGTACTGGCTCATCTTCATCTTGACCGGCTCTGGGCAGCGCCAGGCAGGCGGAGAGAAAACAAAAATCTCGCAAGCGCATGCTGAGGCGGTGATATTCGGCCTCGTAATCGGCGCAGCCATCCCCTCTATCTGCATGATCGTCCTCCAGGATACATATGTGATTTCCATATGGCAACCGTTCCCTCTGTGGCAATTCCTGGCCCAGTCCGCTTATCTGCTCGCACGCCCCCACTCGGCGCACCCAGAATCGGGCTATATCTCGGTCCGGGCCCTTTATATAGGTGTTTTTATACTTGCGTCGTCAATCCACATCACCACCCTGTCAAAAGCCGGGGGCGTTAAAACGATGTTTTTACCCTCCGTTGTCCCTCTCACGTCTGCTGCGCCGAATTTGCAAGTGGTACGTCGCTTAACCTGTCATGCTCACCGAAATGCTCATAATTGATTTCATCTAGCTGAACCTGTTCCAGTGGAACACATTTTTTTCATTCGCATCTGTTCTCCTTGGGACGATGTGGTTTGCGACAAACCGGCGACAAGCCGTGTGCATTGCACTATGGAACATCGTAGGTAGTGTGCTCGTCGGGCCAGGCGCTACAATCGCAGCGGTCGCTCTATGGCGAGAGGCCAATTTAAATTTACAATCGTTTGTCAAGCCGCAGTCGAAGTCAAAGTAACCAGTGTGTAGTATAGGATTCATTGTTTGTCAAGCCACAGTCGAAGTCAAAGTAACCAGTGTGTAGTATAGGATTCATTGTTTGTCAAGCCAGTCGAAGTCAAAGTAGCCAGTGTGTAGTATAGGATTCATTGTTTGTCAAGCCACAGTCAAAGTCAAAGTAGCCAGTGTGTAGTGTAGGATTCATTATCAACACCAGGAATTGGGAGCTTCACGGAACATATCAAGACGATGTACGCTTTAATCTCCGCTTCGCGGTAAGAGTCTCCTGCTCGAAACGAGTTCTTTTTCTCTGTCGCCCGCCCTCTTCAACGTCGGGTTCATCCCTCACCCGCACGTTGACCTTCGTCCTCTCCAGTACATTCTTCTTTCTCCCGCCCTTCCGCAGCTCATCATACCCATCCCCGATTCCACCTCTCGAGTTACGGCCGCCTCGCTCAACACTCCGAAGCACATCACCAAACTCGTCCTCCAACCCTCCTCTCCGTCTGTTCTTCCCGCCCCCACGACCTCCACCCAACTCGGCACCAAGCGCCATATCCTCTTCGTCTCGGCCACGCCGCTTGCCCTCGCCCTTGCCCATGACAACACGCCCAAAGTTCTCCTCTTCGAATTCTTGGAGGCGCTTGAGGTATTTCGCGCGCGATGAAAGAAGGGCAGGAGTATTGCCCAGGCCGGACGTCGACTCGGTGTGTGGAAGGGCAGGGTCGTGAAGAGAGCGTAGTGCTGTGGGGACAGGACCTGCACGCTTTGTCTTCGATTTCGGAGCTGAGCTGTACGGCACAGGTGCGAGCCGTGGAGGGTGGTATATTCCATCTGTGGAAACCGCGTCCCGGTTGGACGAGTAGTTTCCACGCCGATGGTCATCGACATCCGAGTCCTCTCCATCGTTGTTGAGAAAATTCTGTGGATTCGGTCGAAACGCGAGAGGATCTAGGGTTTTTGAAAAAATGATCAGGCATGAGCTTTTATAGAATTGAGTCGACTAACCGTCGATGGCAGTACCTTCGGCCTTCTCAGGCTCCTGAGCCGTACGGACTAGCTTCTCGATCTGGTAGCGCATTCTGCTCTCGAGAGCCTTGACCTTCTCCAAGACCACCCTGGTTTCAACCATGGAGTCGACGAGATCTCCCGCATCCGCCCCACGGGCGTTACGACCCAAATCGCTGAACGACTGCGAAGGGGGAGACCGTTCTGTTAGAGTATGGCCGATGACACGATGAGATGAGACGAGTAGCAGCGATTGCAGATAAGAGAGGAGTAGGTGGTGCTTCAGCGAGAGAAGAGATATGCCGTCCTTAGTGGAGAGGTCGTCTTGTTGTCGCAGGGTGTTGACCACTTGGCGCACGGACGAAATGCTGGTGGTCATGTCATCCACGATGGAACAGAAGCCTGCGGTGTCTAGTTGCACACCTGAATGATGAGGGTCGGCGTGCATGGCTGCAATGCAAGAGCAGTCAGCGGATGTTTTTCACAGAATTGCAAGAAAACTTGAAAGGTCAGTTAACGGTTTTCTAGGCCGCCGCTCATTGAGCGTAGTGCATTACATCGAGGTGAACCTCAGAGCCCAGTGCGCTTCATCATGCATACAAGATGGAAAGTAGACTGACCAGGATCGTCGATGGACATTGGAGAAAGACGAGACAGAAGTAAAAAAAAAGGATGATTGCCAGTGTTTATAAAGCAGCCAGCCACCAAGCAAGAACAAATCAGCACACGATCGGATATCGGGCCACAAGCGCCGCAATTTGCCATCGACTCCAAGAAACTGAGCGGAGTGAGGCAAAATACATGATTAATTTATGATTACAAGATACAAGATTGTTTTATATTCGCTGTCATCGTTCGCGACGCCAGGTCATGTTACGCGACGACGAGGGCCCTAGGAATGAAGAAGATCCACTGGGGTACATGGCCGAATTCATAATGTTCACATGGTCTGGTGAAAAAAACGCGGGCTGATTGCTACTGCCACTACTTTCGAGTGGAGGGTTTGCCGTGGTGGAACCAGGGGGAGGTGGCGGCTTGAAGTTCTGCGGACAGGTCTCAAGAGAGTGAAAATAAAGTATACAGCGTGGCTCACATATTGTCGACCCTCCTTATACAGCTCCTCGAGTTTTTGATCAAATACGCCCTGTTCCTCGAAGTCGTGATAGGCCTTATACAAATTCAGGGCAGAGCGGGCGTCCTCGATGGAGTCGTGCGTGTCCGTCTGAATATTCTCGTGCAGAACAAACCAGGATAGGAATCGCAACGAAAGCCGACGCTGCCGAGCCTTGAGGAAGTACAGATCGACCGTGTCAATGACCTGCTCAGGCGGCACGAAGATATCTGTTTCCATGTGAGACCAAACTCATCGACGCCCGTGTTTGCATCTTACTTATTATCCGGAAATCCTTCGAGAGACCATGCCCAATGAAAATACAGCCGCGGTCTACCAACAGACGAAGCTTCTTGTACACCAACTTGAGCGGCGTCAGCGTGTGTGGTGAAAGCGTCGGGTCCAGATCCCCGACTGGCAAGCAACACATCAGTATCGCGAATGTGAGAAGCTGCGTGGCTTACACCGTATCCCAGAGAACTCGGTTAAATAATCGACGATGACCTCGCTGGTATGTATATGATCATCGATAAATGGCAAGCCTTGTTTCGGGCCATCGCCGCGCAAGACAGACACCCGCGCGAGACTGAGTCGCGCCGGACGAAGGACCTGTTTGCTGCCGTCTGAGTGGAACTCGGTTTCTTCCTAAAAGCAAGGTTAAACGGCAGCTACACTCGAATTTTTAAAACGCTACTTGTTGCATGGACACAAATTCTGCGTCGATGGCAACAAGCGTGCCAGGTTTGGGTAGCTCTTCGTAGCTCAAGCACTCGTGTTTGATCATAAGCGGGTCACGATTTCTTAGTATCACGTCAGGTAAAAAGGCAGGATATTCGGAAAAGAAATCATACATGGAGATGGACGTATCGTGGCTGAGGATTGCGGCGTCAATTGAAGACGGCAAACCTCTGAAATCGAGAGAATCTGGCTGATCGACTCGCTCAAAATAAATGATGGCCGGGATCTGCAATACGACATCAGAAGGCGAGATCTGCGAATCAACAGATTCCTCACTTTCCACGAATCAGGAAAATTCAGCGCCTCCTCTTCCGATATGTTCTGAACGACGAAATCATTGAACACAAACCATGGACTGATAAGGTCTTCCCGTCCCTCTGCTTCGGGAACTGCGGAAAGTTAGGATTACTCCCCTCGTTTGAAGGAAACGAACCTCGGACAATAGCGACTAGATGCGAGTTCTTCTCTTTTGTCACTATCTGGACGACAAGGGACTGCGATGGAATAAGATAAGGACTAAATGATAGGAAGTGTACCCACTCTGAGCTCATATATAGCGCTCTCCGAATCATCAAAGCCCCCAACTTGACCATGCAACTCGATTCGAGGCTTTAGGAACGTCTGGTTTTTGTTGCTGAGCCAATAGCTGAGACTTTCGTCGCTGTACACCGATGCGTTGACGGCGAGAATGGGCGGTAAATCTCGGCTGGCAATGGAGCGCCTCGACGAAAAGTTGGAAAAGTGTTTGCAGGTTTGGCATGTCGCTTTGTGAGACATTTGGCGTAAAAGAGCATTTCGTAGGATCGTCGTAAAATCCAACGGAAGAGGTTCGTTAAGCACCTGTATCTCCAATTAGAACTGCGGAAGAGGAAACTTCAGCTACTGACCTGGCGTGGATACGTCAAATCAATGATGTGGATCATGTTATCCTTCTCCCGAACTGCTTTACAGTTCATACAGGTTATAATATTTTTAGCATCAATCCCGAGCAGCTGAGTGAGCGGCGCAGCCGCAGGAAGCGAGGCTGTGCGTTTGAACGAGGGATTGTGAGGGAAGCTATTTCCCTCAGAACTAAGATGGTCCAGAAGGAATCGATGAAAAGATTGGATCATGAGGGCATAGTCCACCTCGGTCGGCTCACGGCCATAATCGATAAGTTCGATGGCATTAGAGGCTGTGCAAAGGATTAGGTAGAGCCGTTGCGGATCGACTGTCTAGATGCCCACATTGTGCCAAAACACCAACAGTCTTGCAGAAGTTGCTTGACTGGCAGTTTGTCCCATTGGCGTCTTCAAGCATGCGGACGACAAAACCCAATTCGCATAAGAGACAGTGCTCCCGGGGACAGCTGGTTGTGATGTGGGACTTGGCAAGACGTCGTATTGGAGGGCTGTAATGCATGACTTGAAGCAAGGGGTTCGTATACGAATTGAGAATATGGGTCTCGAGCCCGCTGTATTCTGTTTTGTTATAGAACCTGCCCACCACCTGTTTGTCAAGCGGTACGAAATCAGATGGTATACACTCACCCAAAATCAAAGTCCTCCACGCCAAACTTGGAGTACTCGATCTCTACTTTCCTGTACATGCGCGGAATGGAACTGCCACTGTATTCCCACGTAGGCGTGTCTGGGTCAGGCTGAACGAATGGTGAACCTCGCTTCAAACGCCAGTAGGTTCAAACAAACCTCATTCGCGCGGGATTTACCGCTGCGGAATCGGCCCTTCTTGTTACGACCGCCTACAGAAACCATATTGCGCCGGCCTTTCAGCTCCTTTGGGAGGGTTGCATACGCGACGTTATCGTTCAACTTCATGGTGGCCAGTATTTGAGACGGAATCTTTGGTGGCGGCGGATAATTGAGCGGGGTTGCGATGAAGAGGGGTGACCACGAAGATAAAAGTCGCGACTCATAAAACGGCAACCCGATGGAATTCAGTGGTCTAGAAAGATGGTTGGGTGGTTTCAAGGATATGACGGGAGACGGATCGTACGTTGAGTCTTTCCACTCGATGTCTGGCATTGGCGCGGGAGTGTCCGCCCACTCGATAGGCTGTCCGTCGAACCCGTTGAAGGGTAAAGACCCTTCCTCGTCAATTTGAGACATCAGATGAATGATACCTTCGGCATCCCCGCAGGCCAGATATGCGCCGGTTGGGGAAAGCGCGACGGACGTGAGGTATGAGCTGATGTCAAGCTGAGCACAGTGAGATTGATAATAATGTGCACAAGAAGTATGTACCTGGTAGAATTCACTTGCTGCACTAGTTACATCGACAATGTTAATAAGTCCCTGATTCGAGGTTACAGCCACGGTAGAGGGACGTTTTGGGAGGATGTTGATGAAGGCAGGAGTGGAAGAGAATGGAATCGGTGGAAGCGGCCGCATCGTACGCATGTCGTATACTTTAACAAGCGGATCGGGAAACGGACGGGATTGTCTAACCAACGGTCAGATCCAACGCCGGCCCCAAAAGACCGTAAAGCACCTCACACCCAGTCCAATGGTGAACACAAGATTCCCAGAGGTTTGAAGGCCTTGAATACCACTATAATGCGCCATAATTTGACCCTCCGCTCGGAGTATTGCTGTTCGAGGATCATGAGTCCGAACGTATCCATCAGAAGCCCCCGAGAGAATCAACGAATGCGAGAATTCCAGGTGAGTTATCAGGGATGGGCTTGGCGCTTGGCGCAAGATGTTGCCGGTCATGGAGTTCAACAGTAGTAATTCAGAGCCCGCGGTAGAGGCAGCCAGTACAGGGGACGCGACTGAGGTATTAGAAAAGGTAGTGAACGTGGGTGGAGACCTGCAAAGCCCATTTATTACAAAGGCGGACGACATAGATGTCAGAAACCTCACCGACACGACCACTTGTTTACGCCGCCCTTGGACCACGAACCCAAACCTTCACTCGCGACGCCCAGTGCCCTGACATAGTTCTCTCCTGCAATTATTTTACTGACCGCCAACGATCCGCCCACTGGAAACGCCACCCCACGCATGCCTCGAGTGCCATAGTATGCAGCGATGCTTCCGGAATTTGAACCAGCCCATAATGTGTCTGAAACGGGGTCAAACGAGAGCGCCGTGACGGGTTGTGGATAGCCTCCGACGGTTATGGGTGCGATGGGTCGATAAGAGGTCGCCATTCCGTGGCAGCTTCGCCAAAATGCGAGCTTGAAGCTCGATGTTTGTTGGTGCTTGAGGTTGATCTAATCTAATCTAATCTCATTCACCCCGATGAACGCGCTTCATTCTTCACGTTGGTTTCTCAACGACCCTGAACCAACATTGAACGACTCGTACTTACTTACTTAGCACGCTCGTTTTTCTTTTAGTGGGCCGCAATGTTTCGACGCGCTTTCTCGTTTCTGGCGCTCATCCTCCCCGCTATAACTTTAGCAACTCAGCAGCATCTGGCCGATGACGCACTGGCGCATATTCTCTCCGTCGGCGCGCCAATCCTTGGTGATACTCTGTGACAACGCCGTCTCCTCCTTGAGCTCAATTTTCCGACAGGCTTCGACACCGGTTGCTCTCGCAGTAGCAAGACCTGCGACTGGATGCGCAAATATCCCGACCACACAAAATTGGTGCACATGAATCTCCCGGGAACACACGATGCCGCCACCTGTGAATAGCCTCTGTGATTGAAGGAAGACGGCTTACCGTGTCATAGGGAACTACTCGCAGGCGACTCAGGATTCGCTGATTAAATACACTGGCTCGTCCGTTCTTTTTCTATTCTTCAGAGATCACCAACGTCTCATGCGCTCGAAGCTAGTGACATCTCCTCGGCCGACGTCTTTCGGTGCCAGCAAAAGTCCATCTTTGAGATGCTCAATCTCGGTGTCCGGGTGTTCGACATGCGTTTTGCGTACAACCCTGGGTTTGACACGCTCGGATTCTACCACAGCACGCATTCCATCTCTGACATCCTCGCCCCTCTCACCTAATTTTCGTAGGCCAGGCCCTCTTGGCCCCGACGACCACGGTGGAAGATGTGTGGTTCGGATTCTACAGCTGGTTGGACAAACATCCTACCGAAGCCGTATTAATTTCGCTCAACTACGAGGGCGGAACTAGAACACCGCGCGATTTAAAACTCGAGCAGCACATCTACGACATACTCACGAGCAGTCTCGCCGAGCGATACTGGGTTCAGACCAACGGCTCGGTCTGTTTTCATCGCGGGTCTGCGTCCACCTACTCACGCATAAACAGCTCGGAACGCTCGGTGAAGCGCGTGGAAAGCTCACATTCCTGCAGCGCTACCACTACGACTTCTTGCCCGCGTCCGAGTCGAAGCGCATGGGCATCCAGCTTCCTCCGTCACAATGGTCCGACAACCAACCCGACATCGCCATCGTGTACAATACCTCCTCCAACCAAGTCGCGTACATCGAAGACTACTACGAGATCGGCCTCCCGGTCGGCTCTGGCGCCGCAGAAAATATCCAGTGGAAATTCAACGCCACCACGGCGCACATCGAAAACGCAACGATGTACAACCCGGACCAACTCTACATCAGCTTTGCGAGCGCAGAACACAACGACGACACCCCGCCCATAACACCCATCGTCCGTCTTTTTAACTGCTGCGTAACTAAACTGAGGCATGAATAGATAATGGCGCTCGGAAATGGGACGTCCACACCAGGAGTCAACCAAAAGCTCCTCCCGTGGCTGAAAGCACGGAAGGGAAAGCGTTTTGGTATTATCAGTGCGTTACTGTCGCGTCTCGTGTGTTCTCCCGCTGATTGATTATTTGAAGTGCTGGACTTTTTCGATGCTGTACCGGGCCTGGTGGAAGCTGTGATTGGCCTCTAAGGTTCAGAAGGAAATTAATATTACCAGCCTCATCGTTTAGTATATTTTTCACCACAATTCCATGATGATTTCGGGACGAAAGATGAAGAAAAATAAGAAAATACAAATTGTACACTCATGCTACAATGAATATGTCAGCATTCACGCTGCCAACACACCCTTGATCCCAAGCTCTTCTGCAATAATCACGGCGGCCTTTTCACCTACTACTAACGCGGAGTTGTAGGTATTGCTGCCCACGTTGGACGGGCAAATGCTGAGGTCCGCGATCTTGAGATTTTGCACCCCATAGACATTCAGCTTGGCGTCTACAACCCCCCGCTGAGCTTGCGGCTTCATAGCACAAGTGCCGAGCTAAATTAATCGTCAGGTGGTGTGTCAAGAATGTAAATATCATGCTGACCGAGTGCCAGGTCGTAGAAACTGGGGCAAAGTCAGACAGTGCGTAGCAGTACAGAGAGATGAAATGCGTACCGGTCGCTCGATGGAAGAGATCGATGGCCTCGTCATCCTCCTTCGTATACCTTTGAGATAACGAGGTGAGGAAGAAATATACTTGAACCCATGTGAAAGAACGTACACAATATCCGGGGCCGATACTGGCACTGGGCCCGTAGCCTCCTGGCACGCGGCGTCGCTGCCAGCAGGAAAGTTGGGATGGTCCGGGACGAACTCTCCACGGTAACACTCCATGCGCCTCGCTAATTCGCGCGCCCATTTATACGACCATCGCAGGACAGCAACGTCTTCCTCCCTGGATAAGGAAAAGACATCAGTATCCGACAACCGGATGAGCGCAGATGACGAACGGCTCGAGGTAACCGGGTTCTACGGCTAGAGGCGTATACGGGTCCTGAGAGGTGATATGAACGCGTCCGGCAGCAGCAGGATATTCCTGTCGTGGATTGAGAGGTCTTGAGTATATACTACAATGTAGAGGCGCACCGTGTAATAGCCCACGGAGTAATACCTGCGACGCGTCGTTCCGACTGCCGAGGGATTTGCACCAGTATACCTGCACACTGTGTGTCAGTGCACGTCGACTTCATGACCTTGCAAATTGCCCTTACGCTGCTAGTGCTCCAACCCACATGACCGGCCGGTCGGGGTGATTTGCAAAGAATTCCTGCCAGCGCTTGGTGAAAGTGGGGCCGAGGGTTTCCAGATCTTTGGTGGACGGACGGAGTTTGATACCCGCCTCAATGCCACTAAAGAGACATTAGTTTATTATCACTTCCTTGACGTGAAAGTGGCAGACTTGTGTGCTATCAGTCCTGTGCCATTGCTCAGCCAAATATCTGCGTGGGCTGTATTTGCTGGGTAAGCTGACAGGGACACGGGGCACAGGAAGTAGCTTACGCTTGACAATCTCCTCGGTGCCAGAGAAAACTTCGTCCAGAGTAACTTCGTCTTGCGTAGTGTGATAGGTCAGGATGACCAGATTGTGATCTGTGGGGAATGATGAACAAGAGTTTTGCACTACAGAGCAAGCGAACCCACCGAGATAGTTCTCGCCGACTCCAGGGAGGTCAACCACCTGTTGAATATCATGCGCCTTCAAGAGCTGAGAGGCTCCAATGCCTGATCTAAGGTTTGACACATTTTCAAAAAGGGATCAACGACAAGAGAAGCGTTCTCACCGCTCTAGGATTGCTGGAGTGCCAAACGCGCCGGCCGAAAGCACGACGAGCTTTGCGTGCGCAACCAAAACTTTAGTCTTGTCCTCGGCACTATCGTCGTGGCTGATATATTCGACACCGACGGCGCGAGTACCCCTGGTTCGAAATTAGCTACCAATCAACAAGGATAGGGGCTTATTCTCACTCAAAGATGACTTTCTTGACGCGACATCTAGCAAGAATTTGCAGATTCTTGTTACTGGCCTGGTTATAGACGTAGTGGTGCGCAGTATCGGAGCGCGTTCCGTTTTCGTTCGACACGTATCTGATCAGCAGTTAGAAACAGCAAGCTAGATGAATAATGCGACATACTGGAACCACGGGCTGTAAACATTCACTGACTGCGCATCAAGGTCGTTCGTATCAGCCTTATACTCGCGACCCCTGCCATACGCCGCAACAGTCGAGAGAAAGTGTTTTCCGATACTGGTCTGGATGCGTGCTGAAGAGACGCGGATAGGGCCAGAGTGCCCGTGCTTCTTGCTAACGTCTTCCGGGCCAGAGAATGTTTCCGCCTGAGACGACACATTAGAAAAGCAGCGAGAAAGGTGACAGTGCGGCGCTTGCTTTGTTCGAAAGGGGGATGAGATCCTTTGCTGCCCACCCCGGATTACCCTGGGCAGCCCACTCGTCGTAGTCGCTAGGCTGGGCACGAGTATACATCATAACTGAATGGGTAGAGTTAAAACTCGACAACAAAAATAAGAAGTGCGAGGTTACAATTAACGCTACTTCCACCTCCCATGCACTTTCCAGCGGGAATGATGCAAGGCCGGTCGCCGAGCGCCTTGCTGGGCTTTGCAACATGGAATGTGAAGGTGTCGCCGCCGGATAAGAGATTCCTGAAAAATCTCGCAGGCTGTCTATGCGTCGCGACATCCAGGGTGTGTTTGCCCGCCTCGATGATCTGGATTACGAGGGAAAGGGTCGAACGTGAATCAGTATCGGTATAGCTGGTGTAATATTCCGGCAGTGCGCACTAGGATTCTCAAGCTGCTATCGGCAGCAGCAAGACGACCGGCAACCACACATCCCGCAGCGCCGCCTTGGTAGTCACGATCAGCATGGTTTGAATGGAGTGTGCGATTCAATAGGTACCTCCTGCAAGGATAATGTCGAAAGGTTCAGAGTGTGTGTGGGACATAAGTAGCTTGGTGGAGGAGGGGATCTTCCACTCAGGAGAATCAGAGATTCAGCCATTTATAGTGCGGCGATGGTGGGCGTTAAACAGTTACTAGTGTATTACTACGGGAGCCACGACTCCCATGTCATGGGGTACTATTAACAAAATCGAGGCTCTTGGAACCGTGACGTCTCGAATGGAGACCTTGAGGTCAAACGCGATTTGCTCGGAGGTAGAACCTTGAAATGCCCAAATTCAGCCTGAGAGAGGACCTCCGAGTAAGGGATACATGTCCGCAACGCACCAAGGCCGAGTGAAGTGAGGGGACTACAGTAAACCTAACGCCTGAGAACGCGGCCGCCGCCGCAACCATGCCGTTACGTCACGTCACTGGAGGTGACACAACGCGACAAAAAAAACAGGGGTCTGAAATCCTGATTTTCGATTTTCGATTTTCGATTTTTCCCCTGTAGACTTTTGCCCCCGGTATCCTCCGGGTTCTATTAATACATATCCAACACATCTAAATGTGAAATAACTAAGAGATTCGGGGTGGGAAACATGTAATTAGCTCGTTGCCGGGCACGATGATGAGAGGCTAATTCAGCATACCACGGAATTCTTCCATGTCCGCTCATCCCGATTCCCCCCAAAATATTAGGTGCATTCTTTCATATTTGAAAAAGGTTTCTGCTTCCTCGGAATATGTTGCCGGGACAATGTGCCCATGCTCTGGGAAAAGCGTGACAGTTTAAACTCCGCTTTGCCAAGCTCGCCCAGGTTGTAGCCACATCGGTCCGGGAGTATATTCTAAAGAGGCAGAAACCTCTCTTTCTTGCGTATAAATACGCATGAATTTTTCCGGGGTTTCGGGATAAGCGGGCACAGAGAAATTCAGTAATATTCCATATTACCAGGTCATCAACGCGTCCGGCAACGAGTTAACTGCATGTTGAGTCCCTCACCAAATCTCTTAGTTATTTCACATTTAGATGTGTTAGATATGTATTAATAGAACCCAGAGGATACTGAGGGCAAAAGTCTACAGGGGAAAAAAAGAAATTCGAAATTCGGGTACATAGGGAGGATTCAGAAAATGATCATTTCGCCTTACCACCACCATCGAAATATCGATACCCTGATTATGGGGTTCCTGGTAAACCAGGGGTGGTGTATATCTATCTTGCACTAGTCAAGCACCCCCAGCCTTGAGCTGCTATCTTCTCCTTGCAAACTACGAGGCTTTCGCCGTTGCCATGCGGTTGTCAAGCTGGAAACTGCGTCTTTACAATTTATCTCTCGCAGCTCGCACCGGCTCCATCTCTCGGGATACAAGGATGAAGTGATATCCACAAATGCGCTTCTGTCTCTTTTCCCGGGCCTGCAGCGACGCTCCCACATATCCTGAGGTGGTCTGCGGACCGTTTCGGACGGCGGCTCGGAACTACTCGGAATTACATCATCAGTATGACACTCTGCTCTGATCGCGCTTGGCATGCTTGGCATGCTGTCCTTTGCGCAGCGATTGCGGTTTCGATGTCGATACTCCGGGTAGCTTTGCTATATGACTGTCTTCTCCCACCCAATTCTTGAACCTGAACCACCACCATCGAAATATCGATATCCTGATTATGGGGTTCCTGGGGCTCGGGACGGGTCAGAAATAGGTGGTCTGCGGACCGTTTCGGACAGCGTCCCAGAACTACTCGGAATTACATCATCAGTATGCCACTTCTGTGCCGATCGCGCTTTCTGTCCGTGCGCTTTCGGGGTGGTTCTGCTCCATGACTGTCTTGACCACGACCGTGCCGACTCACGGTTCGGCTGTGACCAAAACCTCAAATCGGAGAAACTTAGAACTGCAATCATCACAATCTGTGAGCTTGCTCCTGACAGTCTGGACCTGCGAAATGTTGTCGACACTGTTTTCTTTCCCGGCCGGAAGTCCGCCAGATTTAGCTCCTCGTTCGACGCAGGCCTCCTCTGATCTGAAGCATGTCTCTTTTACACATGTCGACGATGGTGGTCCTATTTCTCAAATCCTGTCATGATAGTGGAGTACCACTGAGTCTCCTTCAGGTGGAACACGAACTCTTTGCTCATTACTCAGTGTGGATCAAATAAAGTGGGATGTGGTCGGCCCTTTCTTCCGTCGCCTACCACTTGACATCACCACCGGGCAATCATTACCCACGCCCGAGTAATGGTGCATCGTGTCTGTTCACTTCCCTCAGACATGCCTCAATTTCTCTCTCTCCTATTTCTAAAGACGCCAAAGGCTCGTAGCATACCCCATTCCTCCTTCGGAAACATATTGATCGGGACTCTGCCAGTGAAGAAAGGGCTTCAACTGTCGCAGGCTAGAGTTTACCCGTTCAGTGTTAGTTTACTGGGTGGTTTTGGATGTTGATCCAACGCCGATGAGATTGCTTTGAGTGCTCACAGCTCTGGCCTGTGTATAGGTGCCTCACCCTCAATCCGCGTTGTTTACGAGCCCTATCGTACCTCAGCAATTGGACCCTTACCGAAAAGATACTGGTATGTCGCTGGCTAATGCGAACGAATGCATATTGTTCTTGATACCCACCCAGTACGTATCGGCTGAATCACATGCTAGCTTAACTCTTTGGCGGCCATCGAGTCTTGAGATGCATCAAGCTCCTTGTTTCCGTATTCTGGCTGGCAACCACCCAACACTTCACTCCCGAACCATGATTTCTGTCGACACCGGTGCTATTACGGTGAAGCAGTTTCATCCTGGGATGCCTGTATTTGTGTGCAATATGTATTGCAGACATATGGGATAGAAGAGTCATGGGTGTCGTGTGATTATTGGTCTGCATCTCTGTGCTTAGCGTCGTCACGACGTCGTGTACCTAATGGAAGTCGCGAGACGGTCACGCTTGTATGATTGTTGCTTTCTGGATTTCAGTGCATTACGCGGTGAGCAAGGGAACTTGTTCATCACTCCTGGCTGCTTCTACGGCCAGGTTGGCACTATTTATCCTGCCTTCGGGTCGGGTTTGCAGCAGATATAAGACGGGCTAGTTCACACCGATGGAAGTTAGGTACATCCGTAGCATACACTCGCGTCTGATGTATGTAGTACGGGCCCCGGCCGTTTCAATTTGGGACCGTGCGCCGGCAATCCTCCTCCTCCTCCTCCTCAGACCCATAGGTAGGTAGTGCTGTTGCGAGACAGAAATGCGAGTAAGTAATAACGCGTGATTGACATCGTAGGTTTTTATTATGAATTTACACGATGTAGTGAACTTGAAAAGTTCCAGTGTTTTCGGCGCACCCGTAAGTCCAGCGTCCGATTCCGAGTCAGGAATAAGTCAAACGCCTACACAGAATGGAAGACCCATATAATACACAGAGGTATTAGACCGATGAGGTGACGAGCGAGTGGTAGACACGAATGTGTAATGGGGGCACCACGAGGTTTTGTCAAGCTTGACTTGATAAGCAGCCAAAATGTTGATAAATCGGAAGCTCGGGCAATCGTCTGAAGTCTTCCCCGGCTCATTTGCGAGAAAAGAAGGTCGGGACACGTAATTTGGACGTAGTATGGATTCACCAGGCCCAGGTCGTCCACCATTCAAACTGCTCGACAGGGATGTAGAGACGACGCAGCGATTCCCCTGGTCACTAGTTGAATGGGAGCGGTTCAACCGGAGACAATGTGGAATCTGCGGATTGCAGGAAAAGCCTTTGGTTGCGAGTCGGCAATATAGTATTCGTTGAATGGTGGTTATGTTCCCAAAATAGAACCACTAGATAGGACGCATTCTGCAGAGCAAAAATACCGCGAAGCATTGTGGTTCGCTTGTTTCGTTATTGTCTATAGACTGCAAGGAGGCAAGAGCCAATGGAGAACAATGAACTTGGCGGTGGAGGAACAATGAGTAGCCGACGGCACAGCCACCCGCCTTGTCCTCTCTTTCTTTTTGTACTCCCCAGAGGCCTATAAGAATGGCCCGGATTCGCTATCCTTGTCTCATCTACGCTCCATTACCCCCCCACCTACGCTCTCTGCTAGTCCACTCTCCGCCATAATAATAATGTTCTTCACATCCAAACTTGCGCCTTTGGCCACATTTGCCGCTCTCTCCCTCGCAGTTATTCCCGTCGTACGGTCTGCGGTCATCCAGGTGACCGTCGGAGGCACTGGGATCATTGCATACACCCCGAGCTCAGTGGTAGGATCGAACTTGCTTTTTGTTCGCGTCAAGTACTGATGGTTCGTTTGCTTTTCAGGAAGCTCAAGTTGGAGATGGCAAGTCTACGTCTTTTCTTTGCGCGTCGGATTCTGATATTTTGCCGCCCATAGTTATCCAATTTATATTCAAGCAGAAGAATCATACCATTACTCAATCGTCGCTGGAAAGCCCTTGTTCCCCGCTGCCTGGGGGATTTGACTCCGGCTTGTAAGCTTCATCTTCATTGTTTCATTCGCAGCGGACCGACCTTCGTCCCAGTATTCCTGTTGCCGCCGACGAGACCGACTTCCGCCTCGCGAAATTAGAGGTGGTGGATACCAAACCTGTCTGGATATATTGTCGCCAGGCCGGTCACTGCCAGCAGGGCATGGTCTTCGCTGTCAACCCCGGCGACAAACTGGCCGCATTCCAGGCCGCAGCCACCGGCGGCGCGGCCCCCTCTACTCCACCTCCCTCGTCGACCGCCTCCTCCCCCAGCCCGTCCTCGACCTCGACGGATCATGTTATAGTCGTCGGTGGACCCGCCGGCCTGGTCTACACGCCCTCGAACATCCAGGCCCAGCCCGGGGACACCGTCACCTTCCAGTTCCACGAGAAGAATCACACAGTGACCGCCAGCAGCTTCGCGCAGCCCTGCCGCGCGCTGTCGCTCACCAGCACCACCGGCCAGGCAGGCTTCGACTCTGGATTCATGGCCGTCGACGCAGCGGCGACCACCTTCCCCACTTACACCATCCAGATCAACGATGTGCGTTTTATATGCTCCTAATCCCCTTCAGCGGATACTTACGATTATCTGTAGACTCAGCCGATCTGGGGATACTGTCGCCAGCAGCAGCCTGCAGGCCACTGCGGCCAGGGCATGGTCTTCTCCATAAACGCCGTCGAGAGCGGCCCGAACAACTTTGCCGCCTTCCAGGCCAAAGCAATCCAGCTCAACGGCACGAACTCGGGCAGTGCGCCGCCTCCCTCCAACTCCGATTCTGCCGACAAGCCCTCCGGTGCTTCCACACTCCACAGCCGCAGCGCGGCTGTGATGGTGGTTGTACTGGGCGCGGTTGCTGGCCTGCTTCTGTAGACTCTTGACGAGCCTTTCACGCCGTTACGATGCGCGACGTCTTTCATGTTCAGGACTGTATCAATACATACCTAATGTATACTACCCTCGCTCATTGTATCCACTACACACTTTCGTATTCGACTGGACATTTTATTATGTAGCGTATTCGAGCTAGCGAGCTAGCTATTTACCTAGGATCTTATAGAATAATTGTATTCGCAATAAATATTCATTTCCATTCTTGCTCTCTCCCATCAATTTCTCATCCACTCAATTAGCGCTTGGCGCCCACTTGATTCCAATGGACGCCATTAACCAAGCCTCCCAGGGCGGCGCCGCGGCACCCGGCCAACAACAGCAGCAACAACAAGGCGGCGAAGACGAGGCGGCGAAGCGCGCACAGGAGGAGCAGATGCGGCGCGATGTCATGGCCACCGTCCTGGACACTGCCGCGCGGGAACGGCGTCCGTCCTTTCTCCTTACCCTCCATCCATTCCAGCTGACTCGCTGCGCCGACAGTATCCCGCATCGCGCTCGTCAGCCCTGCACGGTCGCAGCAGATCGAGGGGATCCTCATGCGCATGGTGCAGTCCGGCCAGCTGCGCGGCAGGGTGCGCACGATTATTTATTTAAATCCTGCTCTCCGTGCCGCTGCTCATCCAGTCCTTGAACACAGGTCTCGGAGAACCAGCTCATCGATCTATTGGAACAGGTGCGCCTAATATTGTTTATTCTGCTTCCACGGCTTTGACACCGCCACCGCAGATGGAGGAGGCACAAGGGAAGAGCTCGTCGAAAAAGTCGACGATCGTCGTGCGTTGTTCACTGCCATTCTTCCCCGCGAGTATGATCGTAATCATTTTCGTCGTGTGCAGTTCCAGCGGCGGAAGGACCCAGACGACGATTTCGACTTCTGAGTGTGAGGAGAGACTGCGGCGACATGATATCTGGGCGGCGGATGGCTTCGCCGACTCAATGTATTGTTAAGTATCCTGAATGTACCGATTACTACCCCAAACGCGACTGCCAGCCAACTCCCCGAGGTTGCAATCTGCTGAAACCCTTTCAGCTATCCTGATCGCGTCCAGTTTTTCTTGGTCCTAATATCAATAATTCATCGACGACTTGGGACGGCCAGAACTTCTGCATCGCGCATCTCCGAGTCGTCGTGACGAATTCCGCCAGGGATCCGTCCCGAAGTCTAGCATTCGGAATGCGTGCTTGCTGCCTACGCGAATAGGCTCTACTCACCACTCGCGGCCATCGACAGCGTTACTAGTGCCACAGGTAGTGTTCGGGCAGCTGCGCTCAAAATCTTTCCAAACTTGCTTGTCGAGGAGACGATTCAAAAGGAATTTGTACTTTCAATGTTCTCGCAGAGGTGAAACCGAAAAGCAACCGCCTCCGAATTAGACTGTACCATCGACAAGCTCGCCTCACAGCCTACTTACCTCCGAGTTCTTGTTTTGAATGATGTGAGCGCTTATTCCGATATCTCTTTTTCGCGACCACGATGATGGAAGAGCTCGGAGACAGGTTTGACGAGCTGGATGTACGACTCACGTCGCCGCCAGACAGATCCACTCACTCTATAAACGAGGAACGAGTCGGAAATACTGAAGCGTCTGTCAAGAGAGACTACACTGCAACCCCTTCAGAGGAATATGCACCGCTCAGAACGACTGGCTTCACGATCCTCTCCCACTCCTTTTATACACGCCCTTCGAGCGTGTGTTAGCGCACCGTGGCATATCGCCTATGATGAAATGGCTGAAGACATCGACAATGAGGTGCAGTATAGGCGCGTTGTGTGGCACTATTTGTCGATTTTTTTCTCAAATTCTGATCTTTCAGCTCACCAGAGCTGCCATGCGGCTCTACTTACTTGGGCTGGGTATTAAACGTACAACGAGCCGAAAACGCTCACGAGCAGTTGGAACGCATACCGAAGGTTGTCGACGTACATAACCGGGCCTCGAGTCTCAAAGAAGAGTTTCGGTCAAGTTTGGGTGCCTGGTTATCCGCGGTTATATCACTCTGGATGACTTCATTTCCTTAACACTGCCTCGCCGAGGTGTACCGCCCATTCCAACCAACACCGCCACTTGGCGCTGTGACTCTATGCCAAGTATATGCCGGCTCTTAAATAGCTCCAACTCTGCTCTGCTCCTCTCATGAACCGTGACATTCAGTCCTCTGCCATCGACACTCTTCCAAATGAAGTCTTAGCGGTGATCCTCAAGCAGGTGGCAGATCTCCCAGCCACTTCGCGGGAATGGCGACAGCCCTTCCCCTTGGCTGCCAGTTTCGTCAGTCGCCACTGGCGCGACGTGACCTTGTCCTTCCCAGAGCTCTGGGCTAACATCCGCATCTCTCGCCACCCACATACATGGAGATTGGCCACGATGTTCCTCGAGCGCTCTCAGTCACAACCCCTCAACATCAGTTTAAATCTCGAGGCGTACAGTCGAGGGGGCACACATTCGTGGCCTTGTGCCTTCATCCCCTTGAGCAGGATCTTGGACATCGTCGGCCCGCATCTCGCCCGATTCCGTAGAATTGCGCTGCGCGGAATGCGGCGCCAACTAGAGGAGTTCTGTCAATTCGTCCTCGATTCACCGATCCCCGCATCTCAGCTTGAATCAGCTCATCTTTCGTTGGCGAACGACCAGCATTGCCACGGATGTGATGACGATTGGTGGCACTACGGTGAACCGGCACTCACCATTTTTGCGAGCACAACATTACGCGCTCTGCGGATAAATGGCATTGAATGGGACCTGAACCCATTGGTGGCGTCAGGATCTCTTCGCAGTTTGGATATTCATCTACCGGCATTGAAATACGTTCCTAGTTTCCAACAATTATTTGGGCCCATGTCTTCCATTACCGCCCTCACCGTCCGCGACTTCACTTCCTTCCCCAACGAGCATCCCATCGATGCCCCCCAACTTCGCTCATTTGCGATCAATTTTGTGTGCCGTGGAGTCTTCAAAACGATGATGGAAACGTTCCTTATGCCCAATCTCGAATATCTCGAGCTTAACGGGTTCATTTCGGACGCTGAAGCCGATAGGACAATTCAGATACCTGAGGAATGGGAGGCACCTCCATTTCCACATTTGCACACTCTCCGCCTGGAGAACGTCGTCCTGGGTCCCAATGCCCTAGCTCTGTTACAGTTCTCTAGCCCCGGAATAACCACACTCGAACTTATACGCACATTCGGAAACGATTGTCTACTGGCCCCACGATCTGATCGCGAGGCCCCGTGGCCTTCCCTGCGTTCCTTAGTAGTCGGGACATCCCCCGGGGGCTTCAACCTCGGCTGGCTCCCCACCTTTGTTGCCGCACGCCCAGGCCTAGGACTGCGCATGGTGGCCCAATCAGCACAGCCGCTCTACGGGCTGCCTAGTTCGCGGGGGCTCATGGACGGATTCGCCCACGAGCGAGGCTTTTTTATGGACGATCTCGAGATGCGGGAGGTGGACTTTGAGTATGTGGAGCGCCCTCCCCGGTCTGGATGTCACAATTGCATTGACGACTCTTGGTGGAGATGGAAGAAGGAGGACGATTTGGAGAAGTGGGAAGCGGAGATAGAGGAGGAGCTGCACAGCGGAGGAGAATTCATTAGAACGAAGGGATTGTTGAGGGAAAGGAGGAAGGAGGAAAGGAAACGCTTCAGGAGGGCTGGACAGCATCATAAGACTCGTCGAAACGGCATTGAGGAGGACTTTTGGCTATAGTTACTACCCGAACACCGTTTGTGGTTTGTGGTTTGCTTATTCACGGAACGAAGATTGAAAGTTATCCAAGAGGCACCCGCCGGAAGATGCCGAGACAAGACCCTTAATCCACTTTTTGGACTTGGCCCAGAACGGTCTAAAAACGCGTGTAAACCACACTCGAAAAAAAAAGTTGGTACGTTGGTCGGCCCTTTCAGTTTGAATCAGTCCAGATCCACTGATGCTTCCTTAAGTTTTCAATAGTGAACCTCTCCTCTGAGCGAACAAAAACGCCGTTAAAAAGAGCTTGAAGAGCCTGCGAGCTTGAAGAGAGGATGGGCATATCGAAGTTTGTAATCTATGGCAGGGCGTAATGATTAGTGTACACGAATGTAGAAGAGGAGAACGGGTACGGGCCTTCGTCATCAAGGCGAAAATTGTGTCGTTGCTGCGCGTCCAGGGATGACCACCATCGAGCATCTCGATGATGGTACAGCCAATACTCCATACATCGACGGCTGTGCCACACCCTTCTCGGGATCTGATTACTTCAGGGGCCATCCACAGTACGGAGGCAAAACAGTTTGGTGCCTCATCCTGCCTCATCTGAAATGCTGGGTCAGCAAAATGTCGGTCCCAGATAATAAGATGTCCACACACAGCGATGGGGGTTCGTAACGCCGACGTCGGCTATTTTGATACAGCCGTCGAGCGTAACCAAAAGATTAGCGCCTTTAATGTCCCTGTGGACGATCGGGGGATGCTGCGAGTGCAAATATTGCACACCGTCAATAACCTGACAGCACACCACGCGCGTTTCATCCTCAGTCATTGGTCCAAGCACCTTTGCCATGTCAGCGACTGTGCCTCCTGGTACATACTCCATTATAACATGCAAATAGGGGGCTACATAGGTGGCTCCTATACTGGACTCAGTAGAGAATCACAACCGACAGGCCGGGGCACCCACCGATGAAGCGAACAATGTGACGATTATCTAGCTGTTGTAGTAGAGCGACCTCATTCTTCAGGACGTCGATTCCCCGCCTCGCGGAATGGCAGCGTTTTACAGCAAAGATGTCCTTGTTCTTCTCGTCGTGCAAGAGATAGACGCCTCCTATGGTGCCGCTCCCAATAAGTTGACCCTGACGATACGAAGCCGCTTGATCTGAAATGAAGCAATTCAGTGTGATACCTGCAAATGTGAACCAAGCGCAACCTGAACTGAATGCTGTTCGCTTCGAACTTTTGTCGATCCAGCTACCTTTGCGGCAGCGGCGCAGTATGAAAGCGTAGAGCAAGGCAGCGAATTTTCGCTCCGCTTCCGATGGCTCAGTGTCGTCCTGCTGCCCAAACATATCCAAGTGGTTGCGTCCGGGTCCGGCTTCGGGTGCCTGATTCAGGGTTCTGACGAGAATAGAGTCGTCGGGGCGGATGCTAAACGCGATAAGTTTCCAATGATTGGTTAGCAATATGCAGGGCGCACTTTGCGAGATGCTGCCCAAATCGTAGTGCCGGGCTGCCGTCTTGTAAGCAAGGCTTAGCATGTTGAACTATCGAGGAAGCTCACACGGCGCTCCAACTGAAGTTGTGAGGAGCATCCATCTCCATTCCCTCGACTTCCTGCTTCAGCCTAGGATGTCGGAGGATTACTTGTTGATCTTGCGAATGAGAACAGAGTGCACACCGTTTGATCAAATCCGCATCAAGTTGCGCTGGGGGAGGTTGGAGGAGAAGTTCCAACGCCGCTGGTTGCTCAGCTCAACGGTCGCGACGAGGCCAAAGGCTTGGCAAGCGGCAGACCATAGCTCAAGTTCCGACATGCGCCGCTGACAGTAGTGTGGCGGGAAATAGGGGTAATTACGGTCACGGTGGGGACTTATTTGACCCTTCAGTGAAGGGCCGGCTTGCCGGGCCGGAGCGGGCTTGCTCCGAACCTAGTGCAGAAGGACAATGGCGCTTAAATATTCAAACTCCGACTTCGTCGTACCATGACGGTTAGCCTAATACCTATGCGAGGGTGGACATCCTTTCCTTTTCACCTCCGATTCCACGCGCGTGAATCTTAATTGCAGCGCGCCGGGATGGGAACCACTGCGCCCGGGTGAAGTAGTGGCGTAGGCGACAACAAGAATCAGCTGCAAGAGACTGGTCTATGCACCCGCGCCTAAATAGCTCCGACTCTGCTCTGTTCCTCCCATGAAACCTATCACTCAGTCCTCTGGCATCGACGCTCTTCCAAATGAACTCTTAGCGGTGATCCTCAAGCAGGTGGCCGATCTCCCGGCCATCTCGCGGGAATGGCGACAGCCCTCCCCCCTGGCTGCCAGCCTCGTCAGTCGCCACTGGCACGATGTGGCCATCTCCTTCCCAGAGCTCTGGACTAACATCCGCATATCTCGTCACCCACGTACATGGAGATTGGCGGCGATATTCGTCAAGCGCTCAGGATCGCAACCCCTCGATATCAGCTTAAATCTCGAGGCGTACAGCAAAAAAAATACACATTCGTGGCCCAGTGCCTTCATCCCCTTGAACACTATCTTGGACATTGTCGGCCCGCATGTGGGCCGATTCCATAGAATTGCGTTGCGCGGAAGGGGGGACCAACTAGAGGAGTTTTGTCAATTCGTCCGCGAGTCACCGATCCCCGCATCCCAGCTTGAATCAGCCCATCTTTCGTCGGCGAACGACTGGTGTTGCCACGGATATGCTGACAATTGGTGGCGCTGGTACGAGCCGCTTCCCATTTTTACGAGCACAACATTACGGGCCCTGCGGACAAATGGCATCAGGTGGGACTTGAACCTATTGCTTGCGTCAGGATCCCTTGACAGCCTGGACATTCATCTGCCAATGGTAGCCTACGTTCCTGATTTCCAACAAATATTTGGACCAACGTCTTCAATTACCACCCTTATTGTCCGCGGTTTCACTTCCTTCCCCAACGAGCATCCCATCGATGCCCCCCAACTTCGCTCATTCGCGGTCAGTTTTGCGTGCCATGGCGGCTTCAAGACGCTAACGGAAACGTTCCTCATGCCCAATCTCGAATATCTCGAGCTTAACGGGTTCATTTCGGACGCTGAAGACGATAGAACTATCCAGATACCTGAGGAATGGGAGGCACCTCCATATATTCCTTGACGAACTGTCAATTCGTCAAACGAGGTACGAGTTAGATCTGTTGAACGGTCTGTCTAGGAGAGACTACGAGGAATATCAGTTCATAGCGATCGGCTTCACGATCCCCTCCCACTCCTTTCCCTTATACACGCCTTCTCGTGAAGGTGTGCTATTAGGTGCTACTGCCATGACATACCAAACACCCATGATGAAACGGCTGGAGACATTGACCAAACATTGACAATGAAGTGCAGATTGAGTCATATATCAGTTCTTTTCGGAGTTTTTTTTTTAGAAAAACGAGTCTCTGGTGTTATGTCCGTGCATCTATTTGAAAAAAAGTTTTTTCAAATAGAACAGTGGGGGTGGGTAATAACGGGCTGAGGAGCTCCCAATTAAGGGCTCAGTTGGAATGACGCAAATACATGCCTTAATGCGTGGGTTCGAATTTTGGCACGCACGACTTTTTTTTTCACCGGTTGTTTAAGATCGCCGTGTCACAACAATAGTGTAGAGCCGCGTGGAGTTGAGATTCATATACGCACGATGTATATACGGACATATAATAAAAGAAATATTTATGACGAAGCTACAAGATCCCTATGAATAGCGCCTCGCAAATCCCGCTGCCCCAGGAATACCATAATTTGGGCACTTTGTGCGATCTCCACGACTTTCGCACTCTCTCCCGTTAAATCCTAAGCTCTTGCAAACCGCGCAAGATCGCTTTCTCCGACGCGCTTGCAAGATCGACGGCCCGGCGGCGGAAGATAAAAGTCTAAGTTGTCCTGTGACAGAGCAACTTGGAAACTGGCGTTGCATGCCGTGCGCAAAAGTGGGCTGGCAATGGCCACGGCTGGGGCGCGACGCGCCCCAGAGCCCCGCATCTGCATTCGGTGGTCCGGATATGTCATCTGCCAGGAGTACGCCAAACGCCATGTTACACCAAAGCCATGTTGACTGGGCCCGGCCCCGCTTCGTGGGCGCGAGGGGCTGGGCAGCAGAGCGAGTGTGATGCCCCTCCACGGTCAGGGACCATGGCGCCGCTGTTGTGGCGCGAAGTCCCTCATGCAGAAACTCCGCCAGCGGCGTGTAGTCATCGCTGGGCTTGGACTAAGGTACGAGGCGCCGTAGGCGGGGGTCTGGAACGTGACCCCGAATGCAACGCCGGACAAGGTCGGAGAGTTGGATGGCATCAAAGCTCTTGCTTGCCAAGAAGTCCTGGATGGCCGTGTGCGCCGCTGGCGCCATGGAGTTGTCCATGAAGCTCGACATTTGGATGGTGCGGTCGCCAGACAAAAACTCAGTCGACGATGAGGAGTAGCCCAGGCCTGGCATCGACGGGATGGGGCTGTGGCTCGACGAGGAATTCGCGACCGGCGAGTTATCTTAGATCGCAAGATCAATTAGAAAAGCACATTTTCGAAGAAAAAAATGCAAACTCGCCTCGTAGGCAAACTCAGGGGATCCCATGAGTTGATCCTACTGCGCATATTCGAGAACGACAGCTGGTGGCCTTCGCCACTGTACATCGGCTCGGTACTCGGCGGAGGGGACGCTCTTGCGCCCCGCTCCACGAATGCTTCAGCGGGAAGCGTCTTCCTCGTCTTCAGCCATCACCGACGTGTCCCACTCTCAAATTTCCACTCTACAAAATAAAATTACCACCCTGCAATCCGATCTCGCAACCCTCTGCACCGCCGACGCTCCAAGCTCCTCCCCTCAAAGTCCGCACCGCTGACAGCCAATACGGTGCTCGCTACCACGCACGACGACCCTGTCACGCTGGAGCCCGAAGAAGGCGAGATACGGGTGCGGCGGGGGAAAAAGGAGGTAACGGAGCTGAAGGGCGCACAGCGAATTGCACGCAGCTGGGGCGCGAGAGAGCGCGTTGGAGAGCGCGCGCGCGGTTTGGGCGCCGTGCAGGTGGGCGGGACGCGGATTACGCGGTTTTCGTGCAGCAGAAGGCGGTGTGGGAGTGCCAGCGCGCCGCATCAT
This sequence comes from Mycena rebaudengoi, assembly GCA_029282285.1. Taxonomy (NCBI): domain Eukaryota; kingdom Fungi; phylum Basidiomycota; class Agaricomycetes; order Agaricales; family Mycenaceae; genus Mycena; species Mycena rebaudengoi. The sequence continues at coordinate 969,425 of JARJCX010000023.1, forward strand.
CCATGGAGCATACATGTTGGGACACAGAACACGCAAAGCGGGGCGCCGAACGCACGAGGTGGGTGAACGAAAAAGTGAGGTGAGAGGAGAAGCGAAGCCCACAGTGGGAAAGCGAGAAGGAGGGCATGAAGAGCGGCGCGCGCTGCATGCGGAGGTGCTGGATCTGAAGGGAACATTCGCGTTTTTTGTCGCGTGGGCCTTCTAAGCCCGCGATTCAAAGCAGGCTGCGCACTCGGCGCCGGTACCGGTGCGGGCGGTTCCGTCCGCGTCAGGAATGGCTGCGCATGCGCAGCCTTGCTGATGTTAAGCGTGCTTTCACTTTGACAGCGTACGACTGGTCGGCCGATGGGGGCAATGCTGGTGGCGGGGGCGGCAGCAACGGGCGTTTTGCTGACTCAGATACAGCAATCCAAGGCGTCTCCGAGGGCACGCTCACAGCGGCCGATCTCTCTGGCTGGAAGGCCCGACAGTTTCGCCCATGTGTAGCATTTGTCCTGCGTCAACTTAGACGCGAGTATGAGTGTGGAGGTGACGGGTTCAGGAATGCTCTCGAGAACTTGGATGCGCGCATGCAGTGGTATTGAGAGCCAGTATCCCCAGTAATTGCTAAATGCCAGAGACTAGAGGACATGAACGAGAAGATGCGAAGGTGAAGTGAGCGGTCGGAGTAGTGGCTGTGCACAAGGGGCGACCTGCGATGCGAGATCAAAGATGAGGTCCTAACAGTATGTTCGTGTTTGTCAATGACATTGATCCCGCTGACAGGGTCACGTGCAGACCAGCGCTTGCAAACAGAACTCGTTTGGCGCGTGGCGCGGGAAGAACACGAGTATTACAGCAGAGTCAAGTAAGGTATTGAGATGTCCTGAGGAGTTTTCGAGCATTATCGATGATCAGGGGATGGTATCTACATCAAAATAAGTCGAATAAGAGTCCATTGAGTGCCAATTTGTTGCTGAATCTCCCCCTGCCCTCCGATGTCTAAGAGGGTCACAGGAACTTCTGAGCCTCAGGTACTCCAACTGAGTGACGGAACAAAATTTCAGACGCAGTACAACAAGGAGAAGAAAACGCACGAGGTTAGCTGTGATCTGTGCAGTGAGATCATCAGTGTCGGGCCAGCGGGCACAACTTTCTACCGGCTCCAATCGCACAGGACTGCGTGTCAGAAGAAGAACGCGAAGCAACAGGAAGCACAGGTGCGTCAATCATATTTGTTTCTCGAACTTCTCTCGACGCGAAAGTCATTAATGCTATATTAAAGTTGCAGAAACAAGCTACGCAGCAGGCTAGAAATGCACCGCAGTCTGATCCTAGCGGCTCTCGGGACATTCAAGGAGATTCTACGCCTCAAGCGAGGCCTTCGACACCCATCAGCTACCAGAACCCGGGCCCGGACGCGCCCAGCACCAGTAGTAATGGCTCTTTGCCTGTACCCCGGGCCCCAGCTGCTGCTATTCCGGGTTTGTTTCCTTCTGCATTTGAATGTTATGTTTCAGCTGATATTTAGTAGAACTCTCCTCGGAATTTCTGCAAGGTTGCCCTGGAGTTGGTGTCCCCTGGAGCACCGGTTCGATTTGGGGCGACTATCCCTATATACTTCATGACGATCCAGACATTGGCTGGGAGCCAATTAGTTTCGACTCCCAGACGAACACCATATTTTTCCGCTCAGAGGACTGCTTAAATCCAGATTCCGGGAGCTCTCACATTATTTGTAAATCCTGTCAAACGTTGCCGCACACCACTGCCTTCGTCAATGTGCAAGCACGGGCCAAGGAGGTTAAGGACTACACAAAACTGCGATACATGACCTCCCGGCAGAAAGATGCGCTTATTTCAAAAATGGCAGCACAACTCGTAGTTCTACGGACTCGGGTCAGTGACATATTCTTCAACAATTTTATTTTTCGTATTGAATGACTAGCGAGCAGATTGATAACCTACAGAGAAGCGAAAAGCGTCATCGCAGCCAGATCACGGATTTCGACCGAATAATAGGTCTTATTGCAAGCGAAGAATTTGCTGGACTACGTCGCATTCTAGAGCAGCTGCTTTCCAGAGGAGCCACTCCCAAAATGATTCTAGCTGTTCTGGAAAGGGCGCTGCGAAGGGCATACTGTGTCCGTGGCGGTTTTAATCTCCGGGAACTGGATGTAGCTTTCCTGGTCAAGGCAGTTGGAGGGCCGAAACTCCTGTACGCCTTGCAGAAATCCCTGGGACTAGCGTCCCTATCAACTGTCCGACGAATTCGCCAGGTTCCAAAACTCGTCGCATCAATCGGAACTCCGACCAAGGAGGAGATACATTCCAACATTGCCGCCTTCTTTCATCCAGATATTAAACCTCCTCCAGTCTTTCCGGGCTGCTCAGAACTCCCGGGGAATATTTTGATGTTCGATGGTGTAGCGTTGGAAACACGCCTCCGTTATTGTCCAGAGCGAGATGTGATCATGGGTCTCTGCCGAGAACACTCCAATCGGGTGAATACAAAAGTGGAATCCCTCGAATCTCTTGAAGGCGTCCGAAAAGCGCTGGCAGAGACAGACAAAAAGTCACTGACCCGAGTCTGTTACGGCGGTGATGCTACTGTCGTTGCAATCGCCCCCTATGCGAACGAAAAGCATTATACTGCAGTCCCGATCGTTGCATCTCCGACAGACAAAACCGAAACCGGCGCAGCCTTTGCTGAATGGCTGGACACTGTCATTGATGCATGGCGACTCGATCCTAACGGCGAAAAAATACACGGTCCTATCTGGTCCATTGAAAGCGATGGCGACAGTGCATTCCGTCTTGCCAAATTCATTACCTGTATGGTTAAGCCAATAGACCCCAACTCCGAGCTGGGAAAAATTCTTGAACAGTGCGTGGGCATCAACAAGTATACCTCGAAGCACGGTGCTATTGCTGGTTCAGATTTAAAGCATGTGGCCAAACGTATGTATTCTATGTTTATTCTCCCACGGTTCCGTATAATTCAAAATACCTCTAGGATTTGGCACACTGGCCCGGAACCTCCACGGAATTTGTGTCGGAGACACCATGCTGTTTCCCAGCGATATAATCAAGCATCTAGCCATGCTGTTGCACATGACATTTGAAAAGGCGAAAATACTGCTCGATCCGGAAGACAAGCAAAATGTTCCAAAGGCCATCGCATTAATTCAAGAAATGCATGCCTTGCGGGATCTCCCTATTCCCCAGAATCCAAGTGAACGGAAAATCCGGCACGCACTCAATTTCCATGCGGAATTCATGGGATATTTTATATTCCCCTTCATTGATGTCAAGCAAAGTCTTTCGCAGCAAATCCGCTCCCTGTCCACTTATGCTCATCTATGCACTGCTATGCATTTGAAACACGGGACCGCCTTCCTCACCAACCCCCTGTTTGCCGATTCACAGATGATCGTCCGATGCATTATTATCACGACAGCCCGACTCCAGGTTATCAACCCGAATCTGAAATTCTTCATAATTTTAGATGGGACCGACCGACTGGAGATTGTCTTCTGTGATACCAGGACGATGAATCATTCATCAAATTATGACCTTGAACAACTCGTTCAAAAACTGGCTACCGGGGCATTAATAAATGCCACCTTCCAACGAAATCCGGACCTCGACCGCGGGCATCGCAAGTTAAAACTGTCAGGTGCTCTAGGCATTGACCATATAAATCCCGCCTCGTGGGAGGGTGATCCACTTGTAGGGCGCGTCAACATACCCCTTCAATACGACCTTGGGTCAGACGACGCTAACCACGTGTTGGAGAAATACTTCAGGCCCGAGGCACGGATAAACTGGAAGGAGCACTTTGGCAAGAGCGAGAACTACGATCACTTGCGTCCTTTAGGGGATTATATTGGGACCTCTTTGTCTTCAAGCGACCTTCGCTCCGAAATGGAGAATGAACGCTTCCCATCAGGAGCCCCTATTAATCCCGAGGCACCATCAATTTCTTCTGAGGATATCGGAAGAGTACTCTCCGACAACGGCCAGGAGGCTGATGTTTCGGGACTCGATCTGGACAATTACTTCCCAGACAACCTCGACGATATTGACACAGAAGACCCACCAAGCATGGTCTCGAAATTTCTTACAGATGAGAACGGAAAACAATATCTCAAATCTTCACTCGTGGCTGGTCTCAGCTCAAATCGTAGCAAGAAATCGACACTACGAACACAACGAGTGCAAGGAATAGCTGTTGCGGACTTTCACCAGAGGAAGCTCGACATTGACTTTGATCCTCTCGAGGAGGAGGACATGATCAAGATTGATGATCTTGTCGGAGTCCTCGTCAGGACTAAGGACCATATTTGTCTATGCGCATTGATGATTAAGGAGTTCAAGAAAGAAAATCAACGCATTCCACTCTCCGCCATTCATCTGGATGACCAGGAGAATCCTCACTCTGGTATCACCGTTGTCGGCCAACTCATGGAGATGATCGAGTCCGGAGACAGATGGGAATGGAACAAACAATTTCTCCGGCTCGATACGAGCCAGGGAGCTGCCCATGCGAGAAACACGCAGCTTCTCCTCCAGCTGCCCTCTTCGCAAATTTATCCACTGGCGCCAAACGTGACCGAGTTCAACCACGCCAGCCTCGATATTGACCCGGGAACTTGGACTGTTCAATCGTCACAGCTGGAGGAAATCAAGGAATTTGCTTGGACAATGCTTGACCCTGACAACGACGATATAGGAACTCGAGTCATTAATCTTCCTGAAATCAACAATGTCTGTATACCTTACTGTGATCGTGCTGGTAAGTGGTCTATCTTCCCCTTATCAAACATCATCGTCTAATATCATGTTATAGGCCAGAAAGCCTTTTGCATAAATGTGCCGTCGCATTTACGACCACAACCCAAGTTGGAAGGCAAAGACCAGGTGCCGTGCGAGCTGTGCAGCGCAAAGGTCAAACTCTCGGCCATGCGCAACCACGTTGGCCAACACATTCTCTTTTCCCTACGTGACAAAGATGACAGGAAGGTCCGGCCAGAAACTGTGATTAGTGCAGAGCCATGTGGCTGGTGCGGTCTCGAACGGGAGTGCCATACACAATTGACGCACGGGAAGAACAGCACTGTTGAAATCACATCAAACTGCCCCTATCATTATGCGAAGATGATGTACAAATCCGCTGCTACATTCACCTCGGCCACTCCCTGCACGAACGTCCCCCTCCAATGCGCGCTATGCCCCGTATCTAAATCAGGAAATCGGAAGACTATTTGGAAGTATAACGCCTTCTTTCACCTTCTTGCCGAGCACTCAACATCGGGTCAACGGCCTCCAAAAATTCCTGCACAATTTTGGATTGACACACTAATTCGACATGCCGAGGAACAGGCTCTCGGAATTAAACCTGATGAAACTGATAAATTCTGTGCGGAAAACGAAATTCCAGGAAGCGACGATATCGACCGTTGGGCCCAGGAGTCGGACCATGATGAGACCCCGCAAGGAAGTCCCGACAAACGGGGAAGAGAACGATCTGGGACGCATTCCACAGCCGGCTCTGACTCCCACATTGCTAAACAAAGTAGATCAGAGTAGATCACACATGTGAATGCATCACAAACCCATATTTTTCATACGCAAGTGACCGGGAAGTGTCTATGTACACATTGACACGCGCTTGAAACACGCGCAGAATTGTGGCTAGGCGTGCACACGTGACCCTGTCAGCGGGATCACTGTCATTGACAAACACGAACATACTGTTAGGACCTCATCTTTGATCTCGCATTAGACTCGTGAACCAGTCGACGCTCGCGATTTCACAGATCACGGAGTTAAGGCTAAATCGGGGAGATGTGCAAATAGAAGCAACATCAGACACAACAGGAACAACGGCAACGATCAATCGCGAGCGGACTGGGATGTCTCGGGGCCCTTTTGGCGGAGCATTTTTTCCCCCGCCATTTCAGACCTCGGGACTTAGAAAAAATTTGGCTCAAAAAAACTTTTTTTGTTCATTCGATAGAGAATCAAAAATAAACGATGTTTTGTCTACTAAGTTTTTTTTCGATCGTCAAATTTCGCCAAAATATCGAAAAAAAACTTAGTAGACAAAACATCGTTTATTTTTGATTCTCTATCGAATGAACAAAAAAAGTTTTTTTGAGCCAAATTTTTTCTAAGTTCCGACCTCTGAAATGGCGGGGCAAAAAACCGTCACCAAAAACAGCGCCGAGAGGGCCCAGCCGGTATCTGATCATGCGAGCCCCCCGAGCGATCAAGTTTGCTTGTGTTATTCAGATACCGGATGGGGACGAGCCTAATCTCGCATCGCAGGTCGCCCCTTGGCTGTGCACATATGCCTAAACAAAAGGTGATGTCCGATTTGGGCATGTTATGTCGCACGGGCACTGCACCAGAGTCTCTCACACCTCACTCTGATCCTTCAAAACTCACCAGAACTTGACCAGAACTCCAATACCGCTCTACTTGAGCTGGGTATTGGACGTACAATTAGCCGACGCTCATGAGCAGCTGAACGCATACTCAAAGGTTGTCGATGTACTTGGACCGGGCCTCCGAGTCCGTCCGAGTCTTTTTGCGAAAAAAGAGTTTGGGCCAAATTTGGGGCCTGGTTATCCGCGGTTATATCACTCTGGATGACTTCATTTCCTTACAGCTAAGCTCAAAACGATAGACACAAATCGATTTGAGAGCTGAGTTCGGGCCGAGCACCGCCCCTGACCAAACAAATCCTGAAGCCTGATGAAAGCCACCAGCTAATTTCAAATGTCCGTTGTCTCATCGACGTCCTCCACAAAATAAGCTCTTAATGACGACAACGTCAGTGGGGCTCCGACAGAATAAAATGGCCCTCTCGCAGCTCTACATTTGTCGATATTGGTGGCGGCGGCGATGGTTTTTGGCTTCTTGTTACTGGCCATTCAGTTGCTTTTGCTCTTCTGGTATGTGGCTGGTAGCAGTCGAAAGGAGCTTTGTTTGGTCGGGGGCAGTGCTCGGCCCGAACTCAGCTCTCAAATCGATTTGTGTCTATCGTTTTGAGCTTAGCTGTAACACTGCCTCTCCGCCGAGGTGTACCGCCCATTCCAACCAACACCGCCACTTGGCGCTGTGACTCTATGCCAAGTATATGCCGGCTCTTAAATAGCTCCAACTCACTCTGTTCCTCTCATGAACCGTGACATTCAGTCTTCTGCCATCGACACTCTTCCAAATGAAGTTTTAGCGGTGATCCTCGAGCAGGTGGCAGATCTCCCGGCCACTTCGCGGGAATGGCGACAGCCCTTCCCCCTGCCTGCCAGCTTCGTCAGTCGCCACTGGCGCGATGTGACCTTGTCCTTCCCAGAGCTCTGGACTAACATACGCATCTCTCGCCACTCACGTACGTGGAGATTGGCCGCGATATTCCTCAAGCGCTCTCAGTCGCAACCCCTCGATATCAGCATAAATCTCGAGGCGTACAGTGGAGGCTGTGCCTTCATCTCCTTGAGCAGGATCTTGGACGTCGTCGGCCCGCATCTCGCCCGATTCCGTAGAATTGCGCTGCGCGGATTGCGGCGCCATCTAGAGGAATTCTGTCAATTCGTCCTCGATTCGCCGATCCCCGCATCTCAGCTTAAATCAGCACATCTTTCGCTGGTGAACGACTGGTATTGCAATGACGCCGATTCGTGGTACTGGAACACTGCGCTCACCATTTTTGCGAGCGCAACATTGCAGGCTCTGCGGATAAATGGCATTAAATGGGACCTGAACCCATTGGTGGCATCCGGGTCCCTTCGCAGTTTGGACATTCATTTTCCGATAGTATACTGCGTTCCTGATTTCCAACAAATATTATTTGGACCAGCGTCTTCAATTACCACCCTTATTGTCCGCGGTTTCACTTCCTTCCCCAACGAGCATCCCATCGATGCCCCCCAACTTCGCTCATTCGCGGTCAGCTTTGCGTGCCATGGAGGCTTCAAAGCGCTAACGGAAACGTTCCTTATGCCCAATCTCGAATATCTCGAGCTTAACGGGTTCACTTCGGAAGCTGAAGACGATAGGACAGTTCAAATACCTGAGGAATGGGAGGCACCTCCATTTCCACATTTGCGCACTCTCCGCCTGGAGAAAGTCGTCCTGGGTCCTAATGCCCTAGCTCTGTTGCAATTCTCTAGCCCCGGAATAACCACACTCGAACTTATACGCACATTCGGAAAATATCATCTACTGTCCCCCCGATCCGATCGCGAGGCCCCGTGGCCTTTTCTGCGTTCCTTTACAGTCGGGACATCCCCCGGGGGCATCAACCGCGACTGGCTCCCCGTCTTTGTTGCCACACGCCCTGGCCTCGCACTGCACATGGTGGCCCAATCAGCACAGCCGCTCTGCAGGCTGCCTAGTTCGCGTGGGCTCATTGACGGCTTTGCCCACGAGCGAGGCTTCTTCGTGGACGATCTGGAAATGCGGGAGGTTGACTTTGAGTATGTGGAGCCCCCCTCCTGGTCTGAATGTCAGAATTATTTTGGCGAGCCTGGGTGGACGTGGACTAAGGAGGACGATTTGGAGAGGTGGGAGGCAGAGATAGAGGAAGAGCTGCACAGTGGAGGAGAATTCATTAGAGCGAAAGGATTGTTGAGGGAAAGGAGGAAGGAGGAAAGGAAACGCTTCAGGAGGGCTGGACAGCGTAATAAGACTCGTCGAAGTGGCATCGAGGAGGACTTCTGGCTATAGTGTACGTGTGTATCTGGAACACCGTTTGTGTTTAAACGTATATTTGTTAGTGAGCGAGCGAAAATTGAGACACTAGTATCCGTTTGTTAGTCAGACCAAAGCTTGTGTTGGCGAGCAGCGGGTACATACATAAAATAAATTTCGTACAAAAAGCAAAGACAGCAAATACAGTCCGACAACAAGCACGGTACAGTTTAACAAAACAAAAGCAACAAAACACAAACCGACTCTTCACCCAACATGCTCCTCAACGAACTGCCCCCAACGCTCCACGATCGGCTTCACGATCCCCTCCCACTCCTTCCCCTTATAAGGGCCTTTCTTCACGCGCGTGAACGTAAAGATTTCTTTGTGCTGCGTCCCACCTGAAAGTGAATTTAAGCAACATGTATTTGACGAAGGAGTGGAAGCGTCCAAACGCACAGTCGGGGCACTTGGGACCATTGCCTAATGCCGCCGCCGCGGGCTTCTTGTTCGGCGTCGCAGGTGGGCTGGCAACGCCGGCGACGGGCGGGAGCTGCCCCTTCTTGAAGCTCTTCCAGTTGGGCTTGAGGTACTGCCCTTCGGCGACGAGGTCCGCGAGCTCGAGATGGATGAGGCGCTCTGCATTGTGCGAGTCAGGTCTAAGGCAGATAGTAGACGAAGGGATGGAACTGACCTAAACGATGGCAGGAGCTGCCCTTGCTTCCCGCATCCACGCGGCCCTTCATCAGACTCGTCGCGGGCATGCCCGTGTCGGGGTCTATGCCGCCAGGAAACCACCCGCGTAGCACCAGCTCCTTCGAAGAACACTGCTTTGACCACTGGTCTAGCCGGCGTACCAGATGGGTCGTGCGACCCGTCTTCAGCTGAATTTGTGGAGATGTCGGGTCTGTCGCGAAAAATATTAGTAGCCGGAAAGAAATAGATGGCAACGACTTACCACGGATCTCAAACGTGTATATGTAGCCTTCCACGTCCGCCGCCGATCTTACCTTCTCCATCTCTACACGTAGGGCAACCTGCGTTTCAGGAGACAGATATGGAGGAATGTAGTCTGGGTCGGGCATTAGTCAACTTTTCAAAACTATCAACTATGCTTACCAGCAAACGTCACCCACACCTCATCTCCTCGAGGTTCTCCTTCTCCCATCCATCGCCGAGCGTAAAAGCCAGTCGGGCTCCCCGCACCGCCAATGAAGTCTTTGATGTGCTGGTGGCAGAACCGTTCCACTGCACCTTCACTACTGGGCTTGCCGTCCACGTCCAGGTCTTCACCTGCGAGACGGTATGAGAATGCGGGGCCCCCTGACTTCACCTCACGCGTGCATCGCTTTCCCGCCTTTGTGAATCCGGCACAAGTATCGACTCCTGGCGCGGAGTTCGAGCGACGGGGCCGAGGTTTGGCTTTCGGCTTTGTAGGCGAGGTGGATGGGGAGGTACCGGGGCTGGGTTGAGGCGAGATGAAGGGGGAGTCGTGGTTCTGTGGGTGTGCCGGGGGAGGTAGGGATTGTGGACGCGAACCCAGAGGGGGTTGTACATTAAGGAATCCTCCCAAGTTCTGGGGCCCTGGGGGTTCTTGGAGAGCGTACTGCATTGTCATAGACGTGCCACTCTGTATCGAGTGCATAGGCATGGGCATGGCTGGAGGACGGGGCAGCGGGCTAGGAGAGAACTGCCCTGGGTTGAAACCTCCAATGAACTGGTTCTGAGGACTGAAAGCATTGGGAGACGGGTTGGAGGAAGATAACCTGAGATTTTCGAAGCCCTGGACAAAGGAATCGTCGGCAGATGGACGAACAGCGTAGACACCTTGGTCGCTGCCATGGTAGTTTGGGGTGGGCTTTGGCGGAGGCGGTGGGGCCGGCTTCTGTGTTTGAAGTCACTCAGAGAAGGGCCCTTGCGCGCTGAACTTACATCCGAGTCCAGGTCGAATATCCTAGTCAGAAACTGCTTCGCTTTACCTTTGGCAGCATAGGTAGCTGACTCCATTCTAAGTCTACAAGTGCTCCAAGTAGCTGGTCAATGTGAGTCAATAACCTCAGCAGCTTTGAAGTCGACTCCGCCGTATGTCGACGTGTTGAAGCACTAGCAAGTCCAATAATGAGTCCGTCCTGTCGAGTCACGGTCATGTGTCAGGCGGAATCAAATTAGATCCCAGATCCCGATTGTCACCTTCGGCATCTCGGCACGGGTGGCGGAGAAAGACAAATCGCAAATAATTCGATGCATTCCCTGAAGTTATAGCGACTACTAATTTCAAGCATTACATGCAACGTACAAATCATCTCCGGAACCAACCATTGCATCAATGTCTGCCAGGTGAAAAAAGTTAATTCTAGGCGCTGATAAAAGACAAAAAACCAACATTTTAACATGGATTCAACGGGGATCATGTCCAGTGTTCCCATTGGCGTCGATGTTTTCATGGGCTGGCCGCCCCACAACACACGCAAGAAATAGGCGTTCTGCTTCTTGTATAGCTCGAACACTACCTCGGAACCCCTGCAGAATGTTTATCAATTGAGTAGCAAGTAGTGAGCTCAAGCTCCGCGCACATTCCAGGCCAAACCATTTTAGAAATTTGGAGGAAACCGAGCACAGAGGACACGGAACCATCGTGCGCAATCTGTAATTATTACCATTAGTTTTGATATTTCCCCCATCACATATCGACTTGCGTTGTGGAAGTACCTGGTCTAATGCGGAGTATGAAGGGTAGTTGAGTCACAGGTCAGATGCAGGACTTACTCGACTCTGACCCACAACTACAGCCTCCAAGTGCGCCTTTAGTTCAAGGAACCATGCACCATAATGCAGCGCCGCATATTGGGCCGAGTTGGGGGCGTCACGAAAGTAGTATGAATATTCCCAGTTGCCAAGACGGAACACCGTGTTTGCCTGCATCAATAAAATGAAAATTCGCTTGCCTGATCAGGGGAAATAAATCACTTCGTCCCGGGAAACACAGGTGGAGGTATCGTTGACGCTACACGGGAGTTTCTTGCCATGGCATAGTTTAGCACTCATGTTGTCGTAGTAACTGGCGGAGAAGTATGAGATGAGCCACGGACACATGGTGAGAAACGATGCTGACTGGTCAAAGGAGGTGTGCCATCCAGCGGTGTCCTGTTGTGCAGTGCCAGAAACGCTGTCAAGCTTCGCGTAAAGAGATGCCGCCGCCGCTAAGTGAGTTGTCCAGTTGGTGCTGCCAGAGGTGTAAGCGGAGCGCATGGCATCGGCCGCTCGGCAAGAGTAGGTAGGTTCGAGGGAGTCGAAAGTACTTGATTGGATGAGGGTAGCGACGTTGTCGGTTCCGGGAAAGAGTCCTTTCAGCAGTCCGCCGGCCACTTGTATACGTTTAGCATTCGTCTCAAATCAAGAGAGGAAAAAGGATACCTTGGGATGTAATCACATTGTTGGTGACACCTGAAGCCAGTATATAGACAGAAAGCATCATCCCGAAATTTAGTACGCACGGATTTGAACAGTAGATGTGTCCATTTGTTGGCCGAATCCTAGGCGCTTAGCGTATACCGAGCGAAGATCCTGTAGCAGATGAGCTTAGGTTAAAAGCGGATTTTTTTAGAGTTCCTTACAGAGCCATGTGTGTGAGAATCAACGATTCCCTCAGTAGTGATTTGAGGGAGCTGACAACTGAAAGAAGTGAGGTGATGCACGGCCTACCAGGCCAAGAGGCGCATACGTAGTATTGACGAAGCCGGGCCCGAACTTATTTGTCCACGGATTATTCGGGTTCCTATAGGCTTGCCACTGTCCGACGCGTCTATTACTACTGCTCGTATAATGTGGACACGGAGCAATGCTCACTTGCACTTCTGTAACATCTGCACTGACACCGCTCGGACTAGCCGCCATGGCTTCAGATTTTTGCGATGTAGTTATCGCAGGATCAGCTCACCCTCTCCCAAAGTTGACAGGACCTTCGCCAGTGCAGCTTCAAATGGTCAGAGATAGTCAGTAGATGTCAGCATACATACCTCCAGGAAACGTCTTCTTTGAAAAAGGTATTGGACGCTGCAGAAATGAGTATGATTCGCTGAGCCGAGAGAACGTGATTCGAACCATAAGGTGTCCGTTTGTGGTGCCGCTGTATAATCTACTTGCAAGCGTTTAGTGAGGTCCTAATTGAATCAGAAACAATTTAGTGCCTCGACATATTGCAGGCTATACTCTTTGGACGGCATTCTGAGCATATGTGTTCTGCGATTTCTGTTATATTTGAAGTTCAATATACATACTTGTACTCGCGTTCGCGGACATGAGGCATATTACACCAGTTATAGGTGCCATAGCTTTTATCCGGGGTGGTGGAAGAGTCGTAAATGCCTGGAGCCCCAGTGCCGTTGAGCGCGAAGGTCAAATTGTTGATTGAGCTGGTTTCTGGGGGATAGTGGACGACTGTGGCAGTTGCAAGAGTGAAGAAAGGCGCCATGACCGTGGCGCGAGGAAGCTGGACCATTGTAGCGGGGAGGGGGATGCGCACGCCGGGCCCAAAACACCGCACGACTGATCGTCAGAAGATCTGCCCATTTATGTATCGCCATCGACGAACGTGTGTGCCTCGAGACGAGGAGGCGACCGTTGAGATATAAATTCGGGGACAATAAATAGCGGTACTAGACGGCCACGAAGACTTGGAAATGTAAAGAATATCGATGATGGTGGACTCGGAGCTTCAAGTTCTGAAAGAGGTCTTGCTTAAGTTCCCACGTTGGCATTACAACACTGTAAATAAAATTTTGGGTATTTTGTGTCCTGTTATACCAAATGCCCTCCGGGCAGACTTGGTTCCTTCATGCAACATGTGGCATTGTTCAAATTTATACCGCTCAGCCTGACAGCCTCCAGGTCTGGCCATCAAGAACCAAGAATTCTAGGTCTAGCATCTGGTATCGTATCTAAGAGGCCAAACCCTCCCATGGAGAGACTCGAACATCAACCCAAGAGTCGTCTTCAGGGCGAAGAATTACCTCCACACCGTCCAAGGTCAACTGCCGCATCGCGGCTTCAAGATCAATTTCAATGGCGTGGTCCAGCGCAATATCGACGGATCGTAGGCGGGCAACCTTCTTCGGGGGATGAGCCCTTGACTGTAGAAACTCCAACAGAATGTCGTCCGAAAAATCGGTACATTGTGCAAATTGAACCACCTGGAGGCTGGGACAAAGCACATTCGAATCGGTGACCGCCATGGCTCGAATGAAGGCATCAGACAGCATGTATCCGCCGTCGTCTCTCCAGTCTCGATTGCGATCATATATCACCAGATCGGTTATACTGCGCACAGTCGAAAGGCTGAGAAGACTGATGAGCTCAGCAGTGGTGGCCGTGATGTCTTTGAGGCTAAGTTTCTGCAGGCAGCAGGGAGAGCGTGATAATAAACGCTCGAGGGCATTGATTATGTTGAGCTCTCCATCACAGTCCTCCACAACGATAGTTTGTAGACTCGGGAGGACGAGGTGGTCGAAGATGTTGGCCAACGTGGGGTCGCTGGTCGAAAAATGGGTCGCCCGGACTGAAAGAAATGATAAGCGAGGTATAGTGAACACCTCTGGAGGAACCAGTGCGGTATTATGAGTGTTCGCCACGGAGGGGAAGTGGAGAGTACACATCCGCAAATTTATGCATTGCTGGAGAACGTCCAACGTCATGGCAGTATTGAGACCAAAGAACTCTTGGGTCGGAAGTAGTGACAGTTCGGTGAGTTGTGCCCACGAAAACGACGGAAGATCGACGTTTCCTTCATGGGTCAGAGAGAGTGCATAGAGTCGAGGAGCGTTCTGAAGAAACAAGAGATTGCCAGACCTTGACGCAGTCGAGAGTTTGATTAGAATTAGTTGAGAGTCAATTCAGCCATGTGGGAGCGCGTACCAATCATCACGCGACAGAGAGCCTCCATTTTTAATGGCGATGGTCTGCAGTAAAGGCGTATCGATGCCCTGTAGATAGTGGAACGAGTCCAAGGAATCGGTCGGTACCCGAAGTTCAATGTGCTTCCACCTCCTCGAAAGAGGGAGGACCGCCTCCACAAATGGAGATGCAGCAGCTACAGCAGCTCCAGCAAAGCCTGCTTCGTGTGAGACCCATATTGATATCGACAATGGGCAGGCACCAGAGCGCCCGAGCCAGGCTTCCATTGCTTCGCACTTGACTCGTGTAGGTGCAGAGGCTGATTCAAGATAGTCCATGGGCGGACAAACGACATGGATGGAAGCCCAGAGGGCCGGTGTTGCAAATGCTATTCTTCTCCACCCACTGCAAACGCGGCCGAGAAGAACGGGTGCTTCCGACGCATGCATAACTGCATTTCGATTCGACGGTAGGGTCAATGTGAAGATCAGTTGAAGGACCTCTGGAGGCAAGTCACGCATCGGGGAGAGCAAAGCTAAGTGTGCGTCCACCGTGGATTTGAGTCGACGGTATGATCTTTGTAGATCATAGAGAATGGTTTGGGTACGGCTAATTTCGGCCTCGAGACGAGCAAGCTCCTCCGCACTGGACGAACACAACCCGCGAATCTCCGCAGCTTCCGCAAAGGTAGGAATATAATTGGTGCGAAGCAGGTGGTCAAATGGTGAGGGAGAGGCCATGTTGTGGCGGACGAAGAAAGGTGAAATGAAAATCACGGTGACTCAAAACATATCCTATAAATAAACTTCACATCACACCAAGTTGAGCCAGCCATTAATTGTGTTTCCTTTCGTTGAATTCCCCATTAAATGAACTAATAAAATATAAACTAGACGAGCCGATGTAAGTGGCAGCAAGCCTCTACCGCACGCAGACGTTGAGGTTATCAAGACCCATCGACTCGGTCGGGATTTCTAGCTCGAACACCTTCCCGGGGAAGAACACTTGTGTCGTGGAAATCTTGCACCCTGAGAGGCCCTTGAAGTCCGTCACCTGGTCGGCCGTGACTTGGTACCCCGCACTATCCGCATTCCTGTCGAAAATGATGGTCTTCTTGACGCGTTCGTCCGAACCGGCCTTGCCACAATCAAGGTGAACGCGCATGTCCTCTTTCGCCCCCGCCTTGACCTGCTCCTATATTCATGTTAATACTTGTTGGTTGCATGTTATGGCGTATACGCACAGGCAGGTCGATGATGTCAAAGACAGCAAAGTCGCCCAAGTCGAAGGAACCATTCGGGTCTGCGAGGTTGAATTCCGCAGAGGGTGAGGTCTCGAGCAAAAATTGGCCGGTCAAGAGTCCACCAACGAGACCTAGCGCAAGCAATATTGAGACAAAATGCAAAGAAAACGCGGAAAAAACATACCCTGTGCCATGGCAAGACGAGGTCCCGTGAACTGCTTCGTCGTCTCCGCAGGGAAAGATTTGCACGCGTTTCCTGGGCAGCCAGTGAGGGAGAAGTCTGGCCAGTTAAACCCTTGGAAGCCGTCTGGGACCTGCGTGAGTGCGTTGGGATCGAGGTTGTTGAACTCGGCGTCATCGAACTAAACAAATTTTGGGTAGATTCAACACATATAACACAGCGGAGAAAGGGATCAAGGCGTACATTAATCACACGGTTTTCGCAGTCACCAGCCTGTCGCATGCGCAGGTTCCCGGTTGGGGCTGCGAGTGCTGCACTGGCGAAGAGGCTGAACAGAAGGGCAGAGTTCCTCATTTGAAGATAGGATATTAAAAAAGAGCTGCGAGGACGGCGAAATAAAAGCGTAGATTAGAAAAACTTGCACAGCAGAAAAGCAGTTGACGAAGGAAAGAAGAATGAGGGATCAAAACCTGGCCCATTTTTTATATAGAGGGCGAGTCTGGGCGAGTACGTACATGCGCATGCCCCTGATCGCGTTTTGCGTTTTGCGCTAATCATTATGATATCACATGAGAGGAGTGAGGTCTGCGGTCCTCGTCGAACGCCAGGGAGGGAAGTTCTTGCGTATATAGCAAGTGTAGATTCCAGTTCGTACTTGCCAACAACGAAGCAGGCTGTAAGTCAACTGTAAGTAGACGAGTTGAAGACCTCTTCCGTACTTCCGTGCCTCTTGAGAGAATCTTTTGAATGCAATCAGGCCAAGGCTTGGCGGGGTGGCGGTGGACCTATTTTTGTGATGTAAAAGGTTTTCGACCGTTTCACTGTATAAAAATGGAAAGAAACGCGAAAAAGAATTCAAAAAGGGAAATCTTTCCCGCACCTTCCGGAGCTCTTACTTTTACGCATGTGTGCAATGTAATTACCGTGAGTTTGGAAATAATTGAATATATCACAATTCCGCAGTAAATTTGGAGGAGGAAAAAATCAGGGGCATGCCAAGGTGCTATTCTTTCGTGTTCGGAATGCTCAATAGACCACAGAAGGCCGGTGCTTGGCCGGTGCCCTTCGAGTTATTCACAGCGCTGGCCCGTGAATTAAAAGGGTATTTAAGTTAACCCCGCTTCTCAACGTATACAAACCAAATAAAAAGGCCCGAAATTGAATTTTATTTATCTAATTTAGGACATGACAAAATCAAATCACTTATCTAATCTATCAAAATTGAAGTAAAGCGCCACCAAACTTCAAGTATTGCCGCACCTTTTGCCAGCGTAGATATACAACATGAAATATAGGGAATAAATGGTGTTGAAGTGAGATCCAAAATTAAGAGCATAAAGCCCGTCGATATCCCTGTCGATACTTTGGATTTTGAATTAGGTTTAGAGGAATATTAAATGAAAAGTTTGGATTCTCCTTTGAAGGTGTCTGAAACTGGATAAGAAACTTCAAGATTCAGACGCCATTAAACCCATCTGCAGATGGTCTGCAGATGGTCTGCAGATCATCGTCGTCGCTCATCGTCATCGCTCATCTTTCGCGTCGAGATCTCGTGTTGCAAGAAAAATATACATGAGGAGACATTGTACAAACGACCGTACCTAGGGGAAGCGCCCTGCGAGATACTGTGCAGCAATCTCATATAGACCACGCCGTAGTCCTTAACCTATCTAGAAGCTGGTCCGACTCAATATAATATTTTTGCCTTACATCGTCGCTGACTCACGATCTGCAGACGATGATCCGCAGATGATCTGCGGGCCATCTGCAGACCATCTGCAGATGGGTTTAATGGTGTCTGAATCTTGAAGTTTCTTATCCAGTTTCAGACACCTTCAAAGGAGAATCCAAACTTTCCATTTAATATTCCTTTAAACCTAATTCAAAATCCAAAGTATCGACAAGGATATCGACTAGACTCGAACCAGTACCTTTTCGCAAGATCAAAGACAGTCGTTTGATCAATGCTGATTAGGGACTGGAACTTAATCACACGTTTTAGTACAGTCGGAGATTGCCGGCCATTCTATTAGGACTTCGTCAAATTTTCGTAGCACCAACGGACAAAGTTTCTTTGTTCAAAAATCTGAAGAGACAGTCTTGTAGCTACACGAATTCTAAGGCTCTGTATGTTTTCCGAATTTCGATAGTCCCAATATTAATCTTACAATTTCAATTTTTATCTTTTCAGGGGTTCCACCACTCTCCGCTTCGTACTATGGGTTTCAAACGCAAAAATGACGATACAGACCCTGACTACGAGCCTGAAAAGATTAAACGAAGCCGCCGTCCACGCAGTATCTCTCCTGTCCCCGGGCTGGCGTCTGCTGGTGAAGACCTTCCCCGCTCGAGTCCCCTGCCCGAGAGCCTTCCCTCAACGCCGAATGGAAACAGTCCTTCTACCCCTATACACCCTCTGCCCGCTCTTTTCCCCGGTCTAACCCCTCCCCGTGACAACTTCGACCCTGGGGCGATGCAGACCCCGCACGCGCGCGCTCATTCTGCCGAGCCCCAACTTACTTCATCGCCCCTGTCGGTCATGGATCCATCACCCGTAAAGCGCCACAAGGGACGCATCCCAATGACACCTCAGACGAGACGGCTTAACGCACGGCTTCGTGGTCTGGGCACTGACCTCGAAAGCACGCCTGAGGTTGCGCAGGAAGCACACGATGTTATGGAAGCACTTGCACAGCGGAGGAAGGAGAGGTTACTTGCTGCTGAGGACGCCCGGAAAGCTCAGCAGAAAGAGAATGAGCTGAGGGAAGCTGCGCAGCGTAAGGCTCTCCTTGTGGAAAAGACAAAGAAAGCGCAGGATATCATCCGCCGTATCACCAGCACCGAGGAGGATGGGTTCGGATTCAAAAGCCTCGATGAGTTCTTCAAGCATGTATGGGATGTTGGCAACGACGGCGATGCGCAAGTCTCCGCGAATCTCAGTCGCTATGTCAGAGACCACGGGGTGGAGCATGCTCAGGGCATGTTTGCGCGGTCCAAGCCGGCAAAGGAGGAGTATATAGCTGGTGAACTGGCGGAGATTTTTCAGCGTGAAGGCCGTGCAATCCAAGCTGTCCTCACGCGGGACTCGACGACAACAGTGACAGAGCTCCTGAAGACATTTTCCATGAGCGATCTCGCCAAACAGCTCCAAGAGGCCGCACCAACGCTATGGCACCTGTTGGTTGATATCTCTGTCCCTGCTTCCTCTACTCGGGGTGAAGATGAGGACGAGCCCCGTCGTGATAAGGGCTTGGTGAGCTCCACTTTTAACCACCGTCATTTCTTCTAAATTGCATACAGGTCTTCACAACTATTTGTGCACTCATCAGTGTTGTGCGCTCGCAAAAAGCAAACAACTTCCAGCTGGTTATCGGCCTTTTTCTCCTGGGCTCGGGTGCCTCAAAGCGCGAGATGGAAGTTCTCGCTCACGCAGGGCTTTCGATTTCGTACCAATCCATCACGCGCCACGTGAAGGCTCTCTCAGCAGAGGGAATGGACCGAATTCGGGCGCTTATCAAGTCCTGCATGGTCCAAATTGTATGGGACAATTTAAATATTGCTTTCCGTGTCGCCTCGGAGCGTCTCAACTCCAAGAATCACTTTGACAATGGTACAACAGCCACCATAATTCCCGTATTCGATCCAGCGACAGGTGGAAATGCCGCACATGGAACCATCCCACTTTCCATGAAGCCACCGCGCGAGCGCACTCTGCCAGTCCTAGACTGGACGCCCGACGATGTGCTCCCTTCCCCAGAGAGCGCGGAGAAACTGACGACCTCCTGCTTTTGGCAACTGAAACGGCTTGCGCTCGAGCACATCAAGGACCTTTCACATTTGAAAAAGGTTTTCGAGGACTGCCCGGAGGTTAACCAGATTCCTCTTCACAAAACTGACCAATACCCCGCTCCGGCGATGAACGAAGACGAATCGAGCCTCGAGGGAACACTCCAAGTCTATCTCACCATCTTGCGCAACATGGGCATGAGTGACGAGGACCTGGAAACTCACGGTCTGATGTTCGACGACGGTGATCTTCTTACAGACTCCCTAAAGGAGAAGGTACGCAGTCTGTCTCGCATAACATGTGTACTATCTAACCCGAGCTTGCTGCTAGATCGAGTCTGCTCGGAGGAACAGTGAGACCCCTATCGCAGGGATGAAAGCCTCCGTTCGGCGATGGGGTTTATTTCATGGTGAAATGGCCGGTGCACGACTGGTCGTCAACGAGCACTGGGGGAAACCCAATTCACTCTGGCCGGGAGGGCTGTGGTGGGAGCATAACAAACTCCTCAAGCGCAAGCCAATTGTAGCTGGCTGGAGTGCAAAAAAAGCGACACCATGGAAGCCTGCACATGAGCTGATCAATGTCTCGCTTCCTGCCCACATCATCGACGGGTTTCGAATCTACTGTGGCCGGCCAAAACTAGAGGAGTGGGCCAAAACCGCCTCGATGGATGATTTCAATTCTGTGGCCAAGCTTGTTTTTGACAAGCTGTTCTCGACTGCCGCAGTTGATGCATTGCGGAAACAACCAGCATCCGAACGCGATATTACTTTGGAGAACGCCATCCTGTATAATCGGGATGCACTTTTCTACGTCGAATTTGTGCATGCGATTAAGAAGGGCGACATTGGGCGGGTTCTGAATGTTCTGAGCATCTGGATGGTGATGATGCGTACTCCGAAGACCATGCCCCGGTACGCTGACGCCATGTTTGAGACCCTCGTTCGCCTCAAGTCTTTCCCACCAAAGCTCCAGTACGTACCGTCTCCGAGGCATATAACTCGGCCGAGATTCTGATACTATCGCACAGAGAGCTTTATCTGGCGAACTGGCTTGTCAATCTAACTGGCCTTGCGAACCGCTTCAAGCCTGTCGACTTACTACAGGAGCACCAGAATTTCTGGGCCAAGATCATCTACACCGCCAAAGGCTCGAATAAGAGCTGGGACTGGTTATTAATGATCACTGTATGCATCTTCACTCTCAGGGAGGCAATGCGGACCGTCCAGACATCATTTAATATCCCTGCATATGGCGAGAAGCACACCACGCCTCCGATCGAGCAGGAAATCCAGGCGCTGCTGGATGCGCTCGAGGCTGAACAAATCCAATCGTTTGTTCGAGAGCGGCCCGCCAACGATCACATCTCGCCTGTGCGCGATCTGATTAAGGAGGGTGCCCGATACGCCAGCACCCGGAAAGCATTCTGGCGTTTCACTCGAGAGACACGGAAAGCGGAAAATCGTGGGTTTGAGGCACCTGCCGGCAACACCGGTGAAGACGATGAGGATCAAGAGGGTGGGCAAGAGGAGGATTATACCCCGACCGAAGATGACCTGCGCGCAGACGACGAGGAGTTTTTTCACATGGCGGAGCCCGCAGAGCTTTTGGCGCGTGCAGTAGAAATGGTAGACAGCATGATTGATAATTGATAATTTACATATTTATATCCTCTAATGGCGGACTCGGTGGCGCACTACTGGCAGCTCGAGAGGGTAACTCAGCTGGGCAGAGTTATAAGCGACTTGCTCGGCGTCAGCTGTCGAGACACGTACCGGGAAGGTCCTCATAGCCGGGAAGTCCATGTTCTGCGCTCCGCATATAGAGCTGCTGATCGAAGACCTTTTGCAGGTGCTCAGCATCTCCGCAGATAGCAGAGCCGGGCTCGTTGTACAGTCTGGCATTGTCGAACATTAAATGCCAGGCATCGCGATACTCAGCAACGGTCTGGTAATGGGTTGGCTTCTGAGCGAGCGTCCGTATATTGGAGATGGAGATTGGGTTTGTAACGACCGTCCGGTAGTCAGGATATTTCTTGAGAATAATTGTTAGAAGATGGACTCTGATAGGCAGGAACATTCACTCACGTCGCGCCGTGGCAGATGCAAGAAAGGCTTGCACATTTGGTACGGGACCAATGTCTTGTTCTTGCCCTTGCCGCTCGATACCAGACGTGTTTCAGCAAGGACCGCGGTGTGACAGCCCTCAAAGACGAGGGCAAGACGCGAGCGAAGCTCCTTGAGTGCCGCAGTGTCCAGTACTTTCTGTGTGCGCCGTGTGTCGTCCTGTTCTTTGGCAGCCTTGGCTAGATCAGGAAAGTCGAGAAGTATTTCTTGAATAGCGCTGACCACAGCAGGGCCATGTTTTTCGGCGAATATCCAGCGGACCTGCTCGAGTAGGCTGGTGACTGAGGTTACAAGACGGGCGCGCGCTGCCAGCACATGGATTACGTCGTCGGAGAGGATGACATTGCCGGTGAGAAAGTGCTGATTCGGAAAGTGGACGGCGATGATCTCCTCCCGAACCTGCTCTAGTTTCGCGCGTACAGCTGCTTCGAGCTCAGGAGAGCTCTTCTCCCTGCGACCGGTCTTGAGTTGCTGCCCTCCGACAAGAACTATGGTCTCAACTGGGAATTGTTCCGGATCACAATTGTCGCAGCACGGACCATCTGGCACCACGAAATCTAGAGATTCTGAGACTGCTTTGAGCTGCATAGCAGTGGGAGAAGAAAATGACTATACTTTTGTCCTTGTTGCCAAAGAATTTGTTCCAAACGAGCCGCCTGCACTTGGCAGTCGTGATGTATTCCAGCAAGTAACGTCTGTCGCGGGCCTCCATCGGCGACAGAACCTTCTTGGCTCGTTTAGCTCGCTTCGCTGGACGAGGAGCTTCCTCGTCTGATGCATCCTGAAATGCAGCCGCCGCGTCACGGTCCTGAGGAAGCTCATCTGCATCCACATCATCATCGGTGTCAGAGCCACTCTGGCCTGCTTCGTTCTCTCGGCGCAGGGTCTCAAGCTCGACCACACATCGGGTATAAATGGCTTTCGTCAAGTATAGCACACAATGCCCACGCTGGGTAATATCCCGGACACACCGTCCAAATTTCTGGACCATCGACAGAAATGTGCGCGGCATCATCCATATATAGACGCGCATGATTGCGCGGAAGTCCATACCCTGATTTTGTGCGTCAGTAATCAATGTAATTGGGGGTAATCAATACTCACTAGTCCCAGTGCATCTGTAGACGAGGCGGCACGGATTTTCCCACTGTTAATCCAGCGCTCTATCAGTTTCTTCCGTGCGTCATCTATTTCTTTATGATAGAATTCAAAAGCAGATTTATCGATGGCTTCCGGTGCGTTATCCCGCAGGAAGTCTTGTATTTTCTCTGCATCCTGACGCCCATTTGTGTAGACCAAGCTCTGCAAAAAATCCTCAGGTCCTTGGGGGTCTTTTGGATAGAGAGTGAGCAGATCTGCATAGGATGACGGCTCGTTTTGCAGCAGCCTGACTGATAATGACACATTCAGCTTCTCATTAGAGACTTGGACGCGTGCACAGTCCGCCGGGAGACCGAGATGGTGCAACACATCACGAATTACATCGCGCGGTAAAGTAGCCGATGCTGCGACGATGGGTAGTCCAGTCGGAAGGCGACTCGCCAACTTGGTAATCTCCCGGTATTCGGGTCGAAAGTCGTCCGTGCCCCACTCGGAAATGCAGTGGCCCTCGTCAAGTGCCAGGCAAATGACATTCTTGGTGAATTTCACATTATTGCAAACTTTGTCGTGGAATTCTTGACTGAGCGCCTTTTCAGGACCCACAAAACCGACACGAAACTTGTTGTTGCCAAGATCCTGGGGATGGTAAGCCTAATATTGGAAGCCTATAGATAACTTACGGTTAACAGCTGCTCTGTGTCAGCGCTCGTCGATGTGATTGCGACT
This sequence comes from Mycena rebaudengoi, assembly GCA_029282285.1. NCBI lineage: Eukaryota > Fungi > Basidiomycota > Agaricomycetes > Agaricales > Mycenaceae > Mycena > Mycena rebaudengoi. The sequence continues at coordinate 993,157 of JARJCX010000023.1, forward strand.
GCGGGGATCCCTTTTTCATTCAAGGTCCGTGCCTGCGCCTCCATCAGTGCAATAAGTGGCCCAACGACGAGGACTATCTTCTGGCAGTCGGACAGGGTATTCCCGGGGGACCAGTAGTAGAACAGCGCATACCAGAATGCGATTGTTTTGCCACCGCCAGTTGGGACATCCAAGAGCGTGCTGACCCCTCGGAGAATGTTTTGTCCAACTTCCACTTGGTATGGATGGAGAGAAGTGATACCAAATGTCGCGCACAGAAGTTCCTCGGCTCGTTTAATGCGTTCGGGGTCGAGGGACTTGAGCGCGACGAACGGCATGAATTACAAGCAGAACCCCTGTGTAGTAGAAAACCAGCTATCGTGAGGTCAATATTGGGACTATCGAAATTCGGAAAACATACAGAGCCTTAGAATTTGTGTAGCTACAAGACTGTCTCTTCAGATTTTTGAACGAAGAAACTTTGTCCGTTGGTGCTACGAAAATTTGACGAAGTCCTAATAGAATGGCCGGCAATCTCCGACTGTACTAAAACGCGTGATTTGGTTCCAGTCGCTATTCCAATGATCGATTGTCATCATTGGTCAAATAACTACTGGCTCGAGTCTAGATATCGACGGGCTTTATGCTCTTAATTTTGGATCTCATTTAAACACCATTTATTCCCTATATTTCATGTTGTATATCTACGCTGGCAAAAGGTGCGGCAATACTTGAGGTTTGGAGGTGCTTTACCTCAATTTTGATAGATTAGATAAGTGATTTGATTTTGTCATGTCCTAAATTAGATAAATAAATTCAGTTTCGGACCTTTTTATTTGGTTTTGTATACGTTGAGAAGCGGGGTTAACTTAAATACCCTTTTAATTCACGGGCCAGCACTGTGATTGAAGCAAGCGGAAACAGAGTAACACCACGTGAAACGTGACGGCTTATCTGCCTGTCACGCCGTTTATCTGCCATTTGCCATTTGTGCTCGCCCAATGCTCCACTTTCTACTTCTGAGGAGACCATTCTTTCTAATTTATTTTTTAAGCCGTCTCTAATATTTCCCAAATTTAATTTGGTTCAGATATTGAGTACAAGGCAGGTGGCAGGTAAGTGTACAGCCACATGGCAGATACCCAGCTGATCAATCGTACCATGTAAATCAATTCGAGGTTGACGAGGGAACGAAATATGTAGAATGAGATATAGTACAATGGTGGTGACTACGAAATACACTGGGGTACATTTATGAGGTTTCTAGTCGGCGTGAATGAACAAGACAAAATAAAATAAAAATATGAACCAATGAACCCAACGGCAGGTGTCGAGTTTGTCCGATATTATCTCCCAAGGGAACCCATGAAACTGGACAAATCTAGGCCCTGATATTCGTCCTCCGCCGGCAATTCCTCGAGGCCCTGCAAAAGATTCTTCTGGCTGACTGGCCCCGACGATTCTTTGGCTTTCTTTTTGGCCGCGGCCGCAGCATCTTCCTCCTCGCTGGTTCGCTTGAAGAGATCAAGCACCAAATCTGTGTCCATGGAAGCCAATCCAGAATTCTGTTGGGTGACCACAGAGTTGGCGATATTAAGTTTGAAGCGTTGCAAACTAGGCGAAATCAGTGTCGAAACTCGCGAAATAAGAACCAACGCCAACTCACCCCATAATCTTCTCTTCCAGAGTTCCCTTCGTGATCAAGCGGTATACGTTCACAACTTTCTTCTGGCCAATACGATGCGCGCGATCCATTGCCTGCAAGTCTTTCATGGGATTCCAGTCATGTTCCACGAAGATGACCGTGTCGGCACCAGTCAACGTCAGGCCGAGCCCTCCGATATGGGTTGTGAGAAGTAGACAGTCGATACTGGGGTCCGAGTTGAAAGTTTGGACCACTGCATGCCGTTTGCTGGAATCGGTGCCACCATCGAGTCGCATGTACGTAACAGAGGGCATGTGCTTGTGGAAGAGGTCTGTCTCGATTATATCGAGCATCTGCTTCATCTGGCAGAAGATGAGCACACGATGCTGCGAGAAAGCGCCTCTCGGTTCTGGATCGGTGTCTATTAGTTCGCTTTTACCCGAATCTACCCCTGTGGTGGCGCCTCCACCTGTACCGATGCCGCAATCGGTCAAGATTTGGCTAAGCATGAAATCAGTGGACAGGGCGGAAATAGGGTGGACATTGCGTACCGTAAGGCCAGCAATTTTGGCGCATGCTGGATGTCGTGAAGCCCGTCCGGCTGCGCCGAGGCCTTGCCCAATGCGGCTTTGATTGCCTCCTCATCGTCTTTGAGAACGAAAGCCGGATGGTTGCAAAGTTTACGCAGATATTGCAGAGACTGGAAGATATGCTGTTGCTTGCCACCGCCATCAGACTGGACGGCCTCTTCGGCGGACGCATGGGCCTGCGATTTTGAAAAGTTGTCGTACAAATATTTCTGCACGTCCGATAATTCGCAATAATAGTCCTGGATAATTTTAGGTGGTAGATCGTGGAGCACATCCTCCTTCAAGCGGCGCAACAAAAACGGCAGCACTTGTTTATGCAGGGCTTCCAGGGCCAGGGCGGCTTAAGAGCGGGGGTATGAGACAACAGGCGCCGTGCGTGAGATAGAGCTTACCAGCTTCCCCATTCTTCGCCTTCCCATCGCGATTAGAAAGGATAGGCTTGCCGAAGCGCTCGTTGAACGACGCTTCTGTGCCAAGGAACCCCGGCATTAAAAAGTCGAACAAACTCCACAGCTCGAGGACGTTGTTTTGGATAGGAGTGCCCGATAAGATAAGACGATGTTGGGCTCGCATGCATTTAACCGCCTTCGTGAGCTTCGTTTTGGCATTTTTTATGACATGGCCTTCGTCGAGAATGCAGTAGAGCCAGTTGAGGGCCTCAAGCTGCGTCACATCGTTCCGCACGACCTCGTAGGAGGTGATGACCACGTCGTATGTGTTCAGCTTAGAAAGCAGCTTTGTGCGTTCTCGGGCGTTGCCGGTGTACAACACGGGCCGTAGATTTTCAGCATACTTGAGGATTTCGTAATACCAGTGCCCAGTGAGTGTGGGAGGGCACACGATGAGCGATGGGAGGTGCACAGAATCGGGCGATTGCGTCTCTCGATGCCGTTCAGCGCGCTCAAAGTGTTTGCTGGACAAAATGCAGATAGATTGGAGTGTTTTGCCTAGCCCCATATCTGCGGAATTCTCGTTAATCTCGCTAAGCATGAAAGGTCGGCACACATACCATCACAGAGTATTCCGTGTAACTGGTATTTGGCTAGGAAGGCCAACCAGTTCACACCATCTTGTTGGTATTTGCGCAGTTCTGCCTTGATCGTGACGGGGATTTTGTACTCTTCGACTTTTGAGCCATCGAGAAGCTGAGTCAGGAACTGGCGCTCGGTTTGTCGGCGTTTCAGCAGCTCCTCGGGGAAACCAGGTGGATCCGGTAAACCGGCCTAGCATCGTCCATCAGCACATATTCATCCGAACCACCAACAGTTGACCAACCTCCAAAGGGACCATTTTGACGAGTGACGCAAATGTATTGGTTGCGGTTGAGCGGATATCGTCGTCCGAGTCGCTCATGCGCCCAAGGACCGGAACCACCATGAAAATGACGTAGGGCAGTGCCTTGATGTCAAGGCGTTGCACAACATCTAAACGGGGTTAATCGCGAACAAACGCTTGGACCGACTTGAGCTTACGATACATCAACTCCGTTGCACCTTGCCGATTCGCCAACACCAACGGATCTCCGAGGAGCGGAACGATATTTTCAATCACGTAGCGCATTGCTTCCGAGGTCATGACATCGCACAGCGTCGCAAAGCAGCGTGCGGCGGATTGGCGGATAATGGCGAAACGACTGGTAAGAGCAATGTGCATCATGGGGAAAGTTTCGGCGAGCTTGGGCCACAGCTCTGGGTGGAACGTCGGAACCACGGCCTCGAGAACGCTCAAGGAATCGATAACATCCTGCCCAAACTGCTTCTGTATCCGGTCGTCAGATTCCGCCACTGAATCTGCAAAGGATTAGCGACATCGAAAACAGCCGTGAGGACCTCATACTCGTTTGAAAGGCGCTGATGAGGCCGCCGGCCATGAACTGCCACATGTTCGGAATAATCTCCAACAACCGCGGCCCAAATTTGGCGGAAAGCTGGTCGAATGCTAGACCGGCACCGCGACGGGACAGCCGGGCCTTGCTTGCTTCATCGGGCTTCGGAATCTCGGGAATTTTATCCTTGTCCTTGGCGGTGTCCTTGCCGTTCGTCGCCGGCTTCACCGCGTCTTGGAACGAAAGGATACCGTTTGTGTACTTGCGCGTGAACGCAAACGTCGGGGTCTGCTCGACGTCCTGACACAAAAACGTGCACAAATTCTTGACGATCTTGTCTGGCGGCTGCGAAATATTATGGCGGGTGCAGAACTCGATGAACGACGCAACAGCGACGGCTGAGCGCGTTTGCAAGTCGACGTTATCTTCGTTCTGCGCCAGTCAGTCAGCCGTGTTTTGAGTATAACGGAGTGCGCGCGCATACCTTGATACCGTTCATAATGCCCTTGACGACGGGGCTTACCTTATCTGGAGTGCTCCGGAACGCGACAAACGCAGCAGCAAATGCCGCCGACACTCTGATATCATGCTGAGCCTTGACGTCCGTGTACCGCTCAATGCTCGCCACGACCTTGGTGCGCTTCTCGCCAATCACGCCCACCTCGCGCTTCTTCGTGCGTCCGAGACTGTCTTTTAGGCGCGTGTATAGCGGGCCTACGGCGCGCGTTGCCGTCTCTATCGTAAAGCAGCCCTCCCGCGTGCCCGTGACGTCGATCTCGCTCCCGAGGAACGGGATCGACGACATCGGGAGCTTGCAGTCGGAGGCGAAGGAGCCGAGCAGCGCGATGCAGTCGGCGTGGATGCGGACGAGGGTCAGCGTCATTTCGTGGTACGCCGCGGGCGGGGTGCCTTGTAGCCACGCGAGCGTCTTGGCGCTGAGCGTCTGCGCCATGAGGGACGTGTCAATGAGCGGCGAGACGTCTGGCAACGCGTCGTGTTCGCGCGCCCACTCCTCCGAGACGACGGCGGTGAGGAACTTCTGGAGCATGCTGCTAGAGTCGATGTAGTGCATCAGGATGGGCTGGAACAGCTCCTCGATTGATTGGGCCTGGAGCGGTGTAAACATGCGGGGAACGGATGGTTCAAAAGAGCACTCACATTAGCAGGCCAGAACACGATCAGCTGCGCGAGAGAAGTGGCTGCCGCAACGCGCGCTTTGAGAGTAACCTCGTTTGTAATTAACGACGGGTCCTGCGCGAGCATGTTCTTGTCGACGTTGTGGCGCTCGGGGGCGGCGTCGCCGACATTCGTTACCGAGGGGCGGTAGAACGCCGCCGGGTCGATGGCGACACCAAGCGGCGTCATCATGATCGCGTACCACTCGAGGATGAGCTGCTGCGTGACGACCGAGTCGATCCAGCCGGGCTTCTCTGCGAGTACGGTGAGTGCAATGCGCCAGGCTGCGAGGCTGGCGTCGCGTATGTCCGCGCGCTCTTCAGCGATCAGGTTTTGGAAGAGAAGACGTAGGAAGGGTGCGGCGATCCAATCGCGCGGAAGTGTCGGGACGGTCATGAAAGAGGCGAGCGTTTTCACCACGGCTAAACGCACGTTGGGAATCGTGTGCCGGAAGAAGGGGAATAGCGTTGGTGCGAGGGTCGTGAGAGGTAGCCTATGTGGACGTTGAGCCCGAGTTTGAAGTACGGAGTATAAAGGACTTACGAGACGGTGTCGTCGGCGAGGATACTGATGACTTTCTCGTACGAGACCAATTTACCTGTTAACAAGTGTGAGCTGCATAGAGAAGAAGAGGAAAATAAAAACCAACCTAAAAGGTCCATGACGGCGCCGACACTGGAGCTCAAGTCGTCCTTCATGTCGCACAGACAATGCCACAGAACGACCAAGACACGGTCCAACGCCTCGGGTAGCTGAGCGACAATGTGCTCCGCGACAGGGAGGAGACACGACGCCGCCACCGAGCGCACATCATCGTCGCGGTCCCCGAGCCCCAAGATCGCCGCCTCAACAACGCCTCGCAAGACCTCACGTCCAGTCTCGTCAAACTCGCTCTCCTCCTCGCGCTTGACCACACCCTCATCCATCGTCATCACGTCCTCCACCTCGGCCTTTACCTGCGCCTTTCTTGCGAACAAATCACTGCGCACCGCCACCTCGTACTTGATCCCCAGCAGCCCCGCATGCCGCACTTCCCAAATGAGCGTCTTGTCCCCCTCTGCGCCCTTAACCGCTTCGCCCTTCTTGCCCTTGGCGGGGCCGCCGCCGTTCAGCGGCACGGGTAGGTCCTGCTGGATCATCTGGAGGAGAATCGCATGCACATGCGATACGGAGCGGCGCGGCATGTGGAGGAGCAGCGACGCGAGCGTCTGCGACACCGTCTCGCGCACTGGCGCGACGACCTGGTCCGACACAAAGTCCCCGAAGCGGTCCAGCACGAACACGCAGAGGAACTTGGCCGACAGGTCGTTGCACCACTTTTCGTGCCCCACAGCGTTCTCCGCGCTTGTCGCGTCGTCTACATGGTCAATGTAAGTAAGTGTCAATGTGGGGGGGAGGGGGGAACGCACCGCGCATGCCGCCACACGCGCCCTGGACCTTGAGCAGCTCGCGCAGGGCCATGGCGGCGCCGTGGCGCACCTCCCATGAGGCGCTGAAGAGGTCCACCTCGAGCACGCGCACGACGCCGTCCCATATCCACACGCCTGGGCGAACATCGAGCGCGCGCGACTGCTTTGCGGCTTTGGGCACCACCGCGCCGCCCTTGCTCGGATCGATGATAACCTTTTCCGGCGCGGGCGAACCAAGGCGTGAGGTCGCAGGGGGCTTGGTCTCGTCTGCGGCCACGAGGCGAGCCCTACAAGAAGAAAAAAATGGTTAGCAGGACAACAATAAAATAACGAGGTCGTACTTGTTGGAGCTGCCGGCGACGGGGGCGGCGGTATACTTTGCGCCGGCGCTCTGGGGCGGGGGCGCGGCGACAAAGGCCGTGTTGCCGGGCTTGCGCTTGCGCTTGAGGCGGTTTCGCTCGCGCGCAGAAAGGGCGGAGAGGTCTGTGTCGGGGGTGTTGGGTGTTGTGGGGGAGTGGTCTGCAGGGGTAACGGAACGTGTCGTCGGGGACGATGTCGATCCACCCCTGGGCCGCCGCTTGGGCTCGACGTCCATGGGCGATGGCGGCTCCGCCTGCTCGTCTTCCATCTTTACAGGGATGGGGATAGGCACGGCTTCCATGTCGGCGTCGATGTCGACCTCCATCTCGTCTGCGAGCTCTTTTTCGATCTCGAGGTCGTCATCGTCAAGAAAGTCGAGCCCAAGACGGCTCATGGCTGCCTTGCGGGCCTTTTTTACCTCTGCCGGGCTGGAGAGGATGCCCGCTGGCTTGACGAATTCTTTGCCCGACGATGCAAGAAGGAGCTTTCCTTGTGAGATAAGCTCTTGGACGGAGAAATTAGGAAATTCTGGGGCGGGGAGCGAGAGCTCGTCGACCGTTGTAGGTTTTGATTCGGGCTGCCAGAGTGGTACCAGCGAAAATATCTGCGAAAGAGCTACGGACGCTGCTGTGCGTGTCTCAAATGACTTTGAATGTAGAAAAGGAATTATCTGGGCGAGGGTTGGTCCAATATTCTTGCAAGAAAATAGAACGCGTACCCGGGCGACGACGGACATGAGTTCTGCCCATGCTTCGGGGTCGCCTTGAGAGACGTGTTGGCGAACAGTTTTTATATCTTCCTCGAGTGCAACATCGCTGATGACGCTCTTTGCCGCCAACTGGGCCAACTGCTTTGCTGCGGTATTCCTCACGGAGGTCGAGGAGCCCGTGTCCAGCAGCAGGAGGAGCCTGTCCAGTCTATGTGAAATAATGTGAATGAGCGCTCTGTATGTGAATCACGTGACCGCGGTTCGTGAGATCGGTTACCTTGAAGTCATCGGACCGAAAGTGGGGGAATCAACAAAAAACTCAAGTGTTGCAGCCGGCCTTATATCTGGCAAGTAACGCCTTTTGATGGCAATGCCATCACCTGTCAAAACACCGAAATCAAGGTAAATTCCTCGCGAGGTCGGTGCAGCTTCAGTAACGCTAGTTGAACTCCTCAGTGACAGACCTCCTCATTTATATGTTTTTGTGGGGGTCCACGGATGCTTGTGGAAGCCTCCACCGACCTCCGGAGTTACTCCCAAAATCAGTGGAATCGGTGACGTTGGATCAAACTGTTGCCTTCGATCAACGAGGCGGAACTTGAAACCGTGGTTTCAAATGAGAGGTTGGATCAATATATTCGAGAGCATTTGGGAATTGAGAGAACCGGCGTGATCGAAGCACGGCGACGATCGGGCGTGCACGGCGGTAACGGCGGCATCAAAGTGATGGCGAGCGGAGTGTGAATTAAGCAGTGCCAATCCACGCAGTATCCAAAACATTGTATAATGCACGCATATTCACGGAGGAAATTATCCCCAAGTCAGTGGATTAAATGGCTGGGCTGCTGGAATATAATCAGAATTTATTTTCAGGAAAAGGGATGCCGGGGGAGTCCGCTTGATCGACGCGGCAGCAGCCGGCGATCAAGCCCCTATGTATGTCCTGTCTTATCCTCATAGAACAGCGGTTCTATGCTCATTGTTGGAAAAAAAATAGGCATTATTATCAGCAATAAGTAAAAGATGAGACATGGCTGAGGAAGAAAGAGGGAGAGATTGTGGAGTGAGGAGGGCGAGGCAAGGATGGCTACTGTCAGCCGCCGATCACTAATTCAACCTCCGATATGTGCCGTGATCTTGCCGCCGTGCGCTGTTGCCGGCTCTCCCAATTCCCAAACTTTCACATATATTCAAACTCAGGTAGCGGAGAATTCGCGATTGCGTGCCGAGTAAAACTAACACCGGATCCAGTGGTACAGAAGGTGCAACGGACGCATTCATCGTCGCCGATGTTATTTCACTACCCAATACCTGGAAAGATTTCGAGCGATACTTGATTGCCGTTAGCCGCTATATGACGCCGAATCGTCGTCCTCCTCCTCCCAGCTGCGTATCAGGACTTCTTCTTCTTCTTCATGCTCTTCTTCTTCAACTTCTGCCTCCTGAACCCCCTCCATCTCCTCGTCGTTTGCGTCCTCTTCAACTACTTTCGATTCGCTTTCAACTTCTTCGTCTTCCTCTCCCCCTTGAGCCTCAAGCATATATTGCACAGCGATGTCCGGCTCTTCTTGCAGTTTACCGATTATGTCGTTGACGACACTGGCGGATAACGTTCTACCAGGACTATATTGCGCATAGCGGGGCCGTCGCTGCTTTAGCTGCGCAAGACGCTGAAAGAGTGGAGTCTGACGCGGTGTACGAGAGGTCGAGCTCTCGACCTGCGTAAGACAATGAGAATCACCCAGCAGAAGATACTGGGAAGTTTGACGTACCTCCATAGCTTCAACGCCAGACTCGCGGACAGACTCGTCCAATCGGGCCGGATTGACTTGCAGAGTGAAGTCGTCCATCATTCGCTTAATGAGCGATTTCATCCGCCCGCCAGCCTTGACGTCTCCAGCACCTGTGTGCTATTAGTGTTAATCGAGTGTTTAAAATAAATTGTCAATTCAGGAACCCACATCGTGCAGACATGACTCCCAGCTGGAGGCCGGCTTCGGCAAGTGCATTCCGGCTTCTCTCATCCATATTTGCGATGTCGATCACTCCCAACACTTCCTCCTCTGGTGTTGTAATAACCATTGTCGTCCCAAGAAGGACAGCCTGCAGTGAGACCCCGCTAATCCGTTGAGGCAATGGTACTTTCACGATGGTGTCGACTCCGCGGATTGTCATCCCCCGCGTAGGTTTACCTTGCCGTTCTCTCACCGAGAACGCAGGCATGTTTGCGTTGATGCACTCCAGAAGATCCCATTCCGTCCCAAGACTTGAGATTCTGATGTTTAATGTCAGGGCGGGGTTGGCAAGGATCATAACAATAGTTTCCCAGAGCTCTTGTTTGCCTCTGGGCGCATTGGTTAGTCTCGTAAACATATTTATTTAAGGCAGATAAATACCTAGGCATCTGAGAACATTTATAAACTGGACTTACAACGACTCGACATTTGTCCTTGCCGCAAATGGCGCGTGCCGCGTCTATGAACAGTGAGTAGAATTGGGCAGTGGGACGAGATATTCCCTCGCGAAATCTCTTTGCGGTGCTGGAGTTGACACCGTCTATCCCGAAGTAGGGCAGAAAGAAATAGCCGGCCTGGACTTTCCCATCCTCAAAAGTTGTTGCCGGTTCAGGCGGCAAACCGAACACTTCGACGCCTTGCTGATTGCTAAAGCTGTCTGCGAGCGACTGGAGTTTGCATCCTGCCAGGCAATCGGGCTCGACCTGGTCCTCGAGGCGGTCGACGATGGAGGGCAGCTTTGCAGCAGGAAAGATGATCCCACGCGTGTATATCGTATTATTGTCGTCTAGGGTCAATGTAGGGTCGGCGAGGATGGTGATAATGAAGTTGGGATCCAAGAGGCGAGCGGAAAAATCATCCAAACTTTTTGCAACTTCAAAACCCAACGAGGGAAATGTGTCCGCGAAGTCGTCGAACCACTCGTCAGACCATCGCCCATTCAGCAATAGTACAAATCCTCGAAGCTCGTGATACCACTGCTGTGCTTGGTATTTTGAGCAGCCCGACGCCGTGTTGGTCCTAAGTACTTGGCATATTCGAGCGAAATCAGTCCGGTTTCCAACCTGGCAAAATCAGCAAGACCGAGTCGTTTTAAACGCTCAACCACGCACGAAACAGCGGTCGCGGATGGCAAGGCCAATACCCCCCGTCGACGAATAAAAAATGCGAGGTTGCGGCGCCTTCAAAAGTTTATTAGGGACTCCGTGACCGGAGGAGGAGGAGGATTGCCGGCGCGCGGTCCCAAATTGAAACGGCCGGGGCCCATACTACATACATCAGACAAAAGGTTCACTTACGACCACTACAGGATAAAATGGTTCCATCGAGAAATAATGTTGAGAACAAAGCCAATACTTAGTAATACTGATCCGAATGTCCGGGTTTCGTCATGTACAAAAGTTCAGGTAAGTAAATCAGTTGGTAGCACCCCTGTGTAGCCCGACGCTATCAGCACCTTCACAAAGTCGTCAGCGCGCGCGCGCCAAACTTGGACTTGATCGCGGAGACTCTGGACCTGGGTGCGACGGTCAGCACGACGCCAAAGGAGCAAAGGACACGACGAAAAGTTCTGCTTACCTCCCTTTCTAACCCCTGCTTCTCCTCCTTGTCGCGCTTGCGCTTTGCCCGCTGCCGCATCTTATTCTTATGACGGGTCTTCTCCGCGGCGGTGGCGGTGGGCGCGAGTTCGGCTACGTCACAAAATTCAACGTTAGTTCCGTGTTTCCTAGATAAGGGAAGGCAAGCGAGAGAATAAAAGAATGAGTGGGAGAATACATACAGAGTCCCTCATCGTTCTCGGGCCCCTTATTATCCTCAGGGCCTTCAAGCGCCCCCGCACTAGCGGGCACTGGCATGTCGTCGAAGGGGACTACAGCCACCCCCTGTCCCTCCACCAACTTCTTGAGGTCGTCAGCGCGCGCGCGCCAAACTTGGACTTGATCGCGGAGAGGCTGGACCTGGGTGCGACGGTCAGCATGGCGCCAAAGCAGCAAAGGACACCGGACGGCGACGAAAAGTTTTGCTTACATCCCTTTCCAACCCCTGCTTCTCCTCCTTCTTGCGCTTCGTGTACCGTCTGTCGTAGATTAGCCGAGGGCGGACGGGAGGTTCACCTTCAACATCTTCAACCTCAGCCATCTTGCGCCGCGGTGCCTGGGATGAGGTGCTTTTCACCTTCGTCTTGTAGGTGTGACAGTCAGTCCGGCGTTTGAAATGTTTGAAATAGCCAAGGCGGCAAGGTGAAGGCGAAAAATCCTGCTCACCTGTCCCTGCTTTGCTCCCCGCTTGCGCTTGCGGATATTCCCAGCTTCTGCGAGCGGCTGCGGCCGAGTTGAAGAGGTAGCCCCGCCAAAAACCCCCGTGGTGGACGAGGAAGGGGTGGAGGTAGACAGCGGCGGCATTCGTGAATCGTTGACAGCGAGCTCAACGGCATCTGCGAAACGGGCACTCGCATCTCCGAACGGCGAAGCGTCACCGCTCTGCAACGGGAAAGGGAACAGAGGGGAAAGAACGTCGTCCAAGAGCGGCAGCGCCTGGACATCTTGGATATCGAACAGATTGAGTCCGTCGGTACTGAGCACATCGCGGAGGGGAGAAGCCCAGCCATCGCTCGCATTGGTGGTGCTGTTCGTGGTGGAGCTGAAACGTGCACTCGCATCTTCGAACGGCGAAGCGTCACCGCTCTGCAACGGGAAAGGGAACAGGGGGGAAAGAACGTTGTCGAAGAGCGGCAGCGCCTGGACATCTTGGATATCGAACAGATTAACTCCATCGGCATCGACTACGTCCAGGAGGGGGGAAGTATGTCCCAGTATGCTCCAGATATCCTGACTGGCATCGGTGGTGCTGTTCGTGCCTCCGGCTCTAGAGGCGGTGGAGGATTGCACTTCTGGGAACAACAATGCAGTGAGCAACTCGTCAACGGTAGGATGGGTCGAAGCCTCGACGTCCGAGTGTCAGTCATCTTCATGATGGTTTATTTATCAATAGCACTCACGGGATAAGAGGTAAGCTCGCCCAAGATCACCTGTCCACCCCCGTTGCTTTGCCTTGCAACAGCGGTAGAGCTGACCGTCACAGCACCGCGACAGGAGGAGCACAGTCTCGCGTCACCTTTCTTCGCAATATTGCGACAGTCCTCTACAGAGCATTTCTGCAGGGGTCTTGAGTGAGGATGCCATCAAATGGAAATTAATTCAGAACTGACCTTCGCGGCGTAGCAATTGGCGCAGTAGACGGATTTGCCGTGACCGCGGACTGTGGCATTGTTGCCGCATCCAACGGAACATGGCTATGGATGCGAGAGTCAGCACAAATTGTGAGAAATGGTGAGAAATCGCACCGTCCCCAAGCACAGGATGCACTTGTCCTGTCCGGTTTCGACGTCCCATTGACATTCCGCGACGGAGCAGATGGTTTTGTCCGCATAGGGCTATAGAGCTTAATCAAATCAAATTCTTTTGGACAAGAGCGGGCAGACTAACCGCACGAAATGGGGTACAGGATGCGCATCGCATGAGGCCCTGCAGCCTGGGCTTCCCGCACAAGAAGCAACCCTGGGGGCGGACACCGCGCGTCCCGCCGACCACCGCACAGAGCTCAATCTTCCAGCAAGGCTCACACATCCGCGGCCTCGTTCCGTCCTCCTGTGGGGCGGCTTGGTGTGTTGCCGGTGATCGCCCGCACTTGGTGCACTCTCCGAGCCCTTCCGTACATTTGGGGCAGATCGGTACTACCGCCAGCCCATCCAGCATAGCCATGGTACCTCCGGCACGACGCGGCTCGTTACATGCGCGGCAAACATGCGCGCTGTAGGGGGAGAACGGGCTCCGGCATTCTGCATCCAAGTTGACTATTGTGGCCTTGCGGGGATGTACGGGTGCTGGAACTGAGGCTGAAGATGCGAAGTTGACTATGGTGGCCTTGCAGGGATGTACGGGTGCTGGAACCGAGGCTGAAGATGCGGCCGGCCCTCTCGCCTTCGGGGCAGCAGCTACGTGCCGGGGGCGTGACGTCCGCAATCCCTCCTTTCGCTCTCTCGGCGGCGCGGGGACTGTACGCTGAATGTAGCCCGCCAGAGTTCCGTATTCGGTATCCACGATGTCTGCCAAAGCAGCAAGCAGCCTCATATCTCGTCCAGCGTCGTCGTTTGAAGGTGTCTCGAATGCACTGCGGGCCTTTAAGCATCTAATTCCGCGCATATATTCGGAAAAACCAGGCTCACCGCGACGTAAGTGCCGGTGCTCTGTGAAATCTCTTGGGATCGAATACCAGGAGAGGGAAAGAGGAACACGTACCGAGCTTCCTTGCCACCAGCATCGTTTCCCAAGAGGCTGGAATGTTGAGGATCAACAAACATAACATGTCTGAGTCTGCGAGCGTACTCATGCACAAGCCGATGATTTTCTTTGGCCTGCTGTGGGGCTCCCGATGACTGCATGCCGGATATTGGAGAACCGACCAATGTCCAATCTCCGTTTGGGCAGTGGAAGAACGGGTCGAGGAAGAGCAGGGAGAGGGCAAAGGCAGTCTAGAGAAATGGCGGCTCTTCAGGGGCTTCGATAAGTTGCCGGATTAAGCCATTTCCTTCCGCGGAAGCATAATTGTTTGATCGGAGGATCAAACAGGTCGAAAAAGTAGTGAGAAAATGATTACATTGAGCTGGAATTGAGGGGAAACCAAAAAAGTGAACGTAGAAGGTGGAAAAGGTACACTGCTTACGCCAGATGTGGCACATCGTGGGATATGTAACTCCGTTCCGGTATGTGTAATAAAGTAACACCCTAAGGAAGCTGCCAGTAAGGTACGTGTTCTCTTCTGTCGAGGTTGCCTGCCGTCCAAGAGAGGAGAAGGGTATCATATTTGTAAATGTGTAAATCACAATCGGAGGATTTGGCGGGTTTTTATTTCATTCTACTGGGTCCCACTGTGATGTCACAACTTATGGCTCCGCCGTACTCATGCTCTTAGGACCACGGATGAAAATTCTGGAGGGAGAGATCCAATACAATAGCTTCATAGAGCATCCCATATTATTTTAAAGACTTCAAAGGACGTTCATGGACCTCAACGAATCAAACTACCAGCTAACAAATTCACAGCCACTGCCAGATAAAGACCGAACATAAACCATTTGGCCAGCATCCAGAAGGCAAGGAAACATGGACTAAAAGTGCAGAATCCCCGCAGTACTGCTTTTGTGGTCTATCTGAACAATTGGGCTAACTCGTACTCAACAGCCGTAGATGTTGTTTTGTCAGGATCGGAGAAACTGACATAGCTTCGACCTCCGACAATGTCAGATTGCCCCAATAGGCGAAGAGGCTAGGCCGCCAGCCGTAAGCATTGGTCCAACTGAAAGCCATGGTTAAGACTTGTTCAATTTGCTGAATCTTGAACTCACCTTTGAACCGTACTCATGCTAGCTGTCGGCGTGTTAGCACTTGCCTGTGGTTGCATGGCAGCGTACACGAGCTTTTTGAAGCGATTTATTTTTGCGAACCCGGTTAAGCCTCCTTGTATGATGGTCGCAGCATCTACGTATCATTAGACACAAGGATAGAGTCATCGAAAATCACTCACGCAAGGCCGACCAGAATACATCCGCCGTTTGGGAAGCGAAGCCTTGCAGATACTTGACAGCCTTGCTATCTGGAATTCCGTATTGCTGGAACAGAGAAAGTTGTACGGTTTTTGAGGTGCAGAGAACAACTCTTACGTTCTGAGTGACGACAATGCAGCGTTCAAGGATACTACAAAGTGGACCCCCTGGCCGAAAGTCGTGCGACGTCGGTACTCTCCCGACTACGGGGGCTATCGAGGGCGACGGTTCCCTGTGGCTGCAGGCGGCAACGATCGCCAATGCACAATCATGCGCATTTAAATTGAGTTGGGTTTCTAGCAGTTCATTAGAAATATTCAAGTTTGCGTGTGAAATGGTAAACCGATTATGCCCAGCAATAAGAGTATTCCGTCGGAGTTGTCTGGGGGATCGGACCTTTTGTACGGTTCCTTCTTTAGCCAATTGGTGACCGATGCCATCGTTTGCTGGCGATTGCAGCCCCATAACTGTTACGAATCAGTATTTTCGGCCTCCAGCATACATGATCCTTACCTCCTCATAAAGCATTACGCCTCTTTCAACGACACTGGTATCCTTTTCAGACCAAACTCCAAGCTTTGTCCTCGGTTCTTTGAGTCGCGCGCGGTCTGTTGCAGACATGTCTTGCGCATATTGGAGGTGGAACGATTTTGGGAATTTTAATATAAGTTCGTCCATGGTGGATCCGAGGGAGGCGCCGCCGTCCACATCCCGAGACAAGTCGACTGGACGTTTAGACGTGAGGACTTTTCCAAGAAATGTGCGTTATTATTCCATACGGGTGGCGTTGAGGAGGAAATTCTGGAGCGAGTCCTCTCGGTAGTCCTTTAGAGGCGCCATAAAGCGTACCCGCAAGTGCTCTTGAGATACGCAAAAATGTCGAGCAAGCTCTGACACCATGTCATTTATGTCCAGCGCGATAAGGGAAATTTTTGTCGACTGTCCCGGGGCAGGAGTCGCGAAGACCGGTCGATCCATGTTGTGCGATGCGAAGAATTCAAGGTAACGTGACTGGAAATCGAAGCTCAAAAAGCTCGAAAAACACCACCACACCTTGAACCTAGAAAATGGGCACACACGGACTACACCCAGAAGTGCGCCACCTGCGCAGAACCGTAAAAGTTTCAGACGGCCGGGGCAGGCGAATTGGCATCGATGGAGGGTGGCTCCTCCACCGAGCGTGTCATCACCAGAACGTGCTGAAGGCTGCCGCCGCAGGACGCGCCACCCTGGATCTCAAATGTGGCATGGGGTTCGTATTGCGCAAAGATACGCTTGTCGGGGTTGGGCTAACCGATTAAAAAAAATAGTTTCGTCGTTTTCGCCGAAAAGCTCATCCACGGACTCCTTGCACTGGGAATCGACCCGTTCGTAGTTTTCGATGGCAGAACGCCAGCTTCCAAGTCTGGAGAAAAACAAGAACGAGACGCCAATCGGACAGAAAGCTGGCAGCAATGCGTAGACGCCTTGCGGGAAGAAAAAGCGTGTCTTGCGAAAATGGAGAACGAACCGGTAGACCTTTCTCAGCCTTGGAAAGACAAGGCATCCGCTTTCCATCAAGAAGCTGTAAAAGCGGCAAGAGGAGCTGTCGCTGTTACACCCGAAATGACGCAACAAGTAATGAAGGTATGTTCGACTATAGTATTTCACTTTCACTTCGGCTGAAAAGATCAATACAATGTAGTTGTTGGCCGCGGAAGACGTGCCTTATATTGTGGCCCCGTATGAGGCAGACGGCCAATTGGCCCACATGTGTCGCGTGGGGTACCTCTATGCGGTCATCACCGAAGATTCAGATCTGATGCCTCTGGCGTGCCCCCGAATATGGTTCAAATTCAGCATGGGCTCCCCTTGGACCGTCCAGGAGATCCTATATGAGGATTTGTTTACCATCGCGCCGTCCACAGGAGACTCAAAACTGGACTTTACCAAGTTCTCTCGCTGCCGATCGTTATTTCTCGGATTTTGTGTTGCAGTCGGTTGCGATTACCTGAAACGGATCCCGGGCATCGGTCCAGCGAAGGTTTATCGCCATGCGTGCGAAGCGAAGGATTTAATGGCCTTCGTGGACAGCCTGGCCAATCTTCCGAACGCTACCGACGACTACAGGAGGCGATTTATGAGGGCATATGCTGCATTCACGATGCAACCGGTTTACGTCGAAGGCAACGAAGAAAATCTCTACTCCTCCCCGCTATCTGGAAACGGACGGGTCGTCTATAAATCAAAAGTTTTATACGCAGTAGCGAAAACGATGACGGATGCGGAGCTGGAGTATGTCGGAAGGTACTTTCTCTGTTCATGTGTCCCAATTTCGGCTGATTGCAATTCGATAGGCTTATCCCTTCGGGGCCGGAGCTCAAGGGCTTGGTCATGGGCGTAAACCACCCATCGCTGGGAACGCCGTTGTCCGACCCCTTCAATCATTATACACCGTCACGAAAACTCACCGTCAATGAACTGCTGGCACGCGAGGAGAAGGTGGTCAAAGAGGCGCGAGACCACCATCGGAAGAAGCAAGGAGGAGGAGGAGGAAAAATAGGCGGCATAATGTTACACGAAACTATCCCCCTTTAGATCTTGACAAGCATAAACAAGAGATTGATTTAAATCATCCGATTTAAGTGTACTGTATTGGACAAGTGGAGCCCCTATTAGTGTGGCGCAATGCTTGATAAGAGCCACCCAAAGAAGACACAGAGGCTTTCAAAGCTTTTCGTGAGGGTTGTAAAGCGAGTGATGTGCCAGACGCCGCGAGACAAAAAAGGTAGACTAGTGGGCAGTTTGCCTCTAAATAAATGTGGCATAATTTCGCGAAATTGCTACAGATCGCCACCCGTCATCATCTTCGTGCAACTTGTACAAATAGATGAGACTGGGCTCTAAAGAGAGCAATTTAGTCGCGTATTAAACTATCCAATGCCCTCTGGACCAAAACATCCGGATTGAATATTATAGCACCCAGGCCATTTGTCATTTGGTGCGTCCTTTCCGGGACTCCGTTCCCAACGCATCAAAGTGATGGCGACATACACCGGCCACAACGGGAATACAACGGGAATACGGCCAGGTCCACGTAATTGTGTAGGGTGTAAGATTTACTCTTCTATGGCCAAAAAAAATTGGTTCATGAAGATGACGATGTCCCGAAAGGGAGATCGTTCTGCACCCGGTCCTGATCCTGATTGATCCTGCATGATCCGTTTGATCCGGTAGATTAGATTGTTACATTTATACTGGGCCTAGAGATACTAGAGGTTATTGGGAGATTTTAGTTGAGAAATTTATCGGCTTCTCATTGGCTGCTCCACAAATTTCAGCCAATCAGGGAATTTAGAGAGCCTCAGTTAAAATCTCCCAATAAGGTCTACTAGGAGCGTAAAATTATAAGAAATGAAGTTGAAATAAAACCATGCCCTTACCCTTGATCAACAGCAATTTTTTTTTTCTCAAGTGTTGCAGCCGGCCTTATATCGAGTTCGGAGGGACCGAGGCGTGACACGTAAAACGTTACGTTATGCGTTACGTACCCAATGAATGTCGACTTCGCCTCAGCTGGTGCGCCTATCCTCTGTCTCCCCCAGCACCGGAATGGCTTAGATACTGCGTAGATATAGCTCCCTGTGGCCCCGATATTCTGGAGGCCTTGGTAGCTGCGGTCGTGGCAAGTGATTCGCAAAAATTAGACCATTTGATCGAAAAAGCGTATGAAAACCTCTCGGCAACTTCGCTGTACTGTTGGCGGCGACTGCATACCGAGGCATCTATCTTCAGCGCACTCGTATCAGACCCACTGGATGCTATCGCCAAACTAGATGCGGCCATAATTATATCAGGAGCAGCTGGCGAGGGCCGTCTTGATCTGATACTCTCCATCATCCAACGCGTTCAATCGGAACAATTCCCTCTTCGTTCATTCACGACCCCCTCTCTGTCCCAAGATCCAGACGCTCCAGTCATATTTCCCGGGCCTGCCATTCCTTGTCTTTCAACACCGCCCTCTCTGTCTGCCTTCCAGTCGCGAGAATATCAAGCGCCGTTTATATTGCGCGCCTACGCCCGATCATGGCCGGCATTACGCGAACGCCCGTGGGCGTCTACGGAGTACCTTCGTGCTGTCGCTGGGCCTGGCCGCATCGTCCCGGTTGAGGTCGGGCGAGACTATCGCACAGACGACTGGTCCCAGAAACTCATGAGTTGGGATGCGTTCCTCGCGTCGCTCGACTCTGACAGCGGGGAAATACTCTATCTCGCACAGCACAGTCTGCTGATGCAGTTCCCGGCGCTACGGGCAGACATCGAGGTGCCGGACTACGTGTACGCCGTGCTGCCACGGCCGCCGGGGTGCGAGCCCCCTGAGAACGACGAACAGCTAGTGCTCAATGCCTGGCTTGGCCCAAAAGGCACCGTATCTCCTGCACATACTGTCCGTGATTTTTTTTTCTTCCGCGGTGATGATGATGCCTATTCATTTTCCCAGGACCCATATTACAACATATACGGTATGTCGACATCCGTGTCTGTTATGACAACTGCCTGTCTGACCGGCTCTTAGTGCAGGTTGCGGGGCGCAAGACGGTGTGGATGGCACCACCGAGCTGCGGGGAGTCGATGCGGGCGAAGGGGAACACGTCCACGATTGATGTGTTCGCGACGGATCAGCCTGGTGGCATGCTAGCGAGTTTGGACGCGGGGGATCTGTTGTACATGCCTGTGGGTTGGTGGCACGCCATGCGGGCGGACTGTCGTAGTTTCTCGGTCTCCATGTGGTTTTAAGCTGTGCACCATAGATTGTTTGTTGTGACCTTGTTGTGACCAACCACTGTAAGTTCAATGCAGTAATGTCTGCGTTCGCCGGGCCCAAGCGCCTCTCATTCTCGCCGCCGTCGCTGTCACTGTCGTCTGAACAGATCAGCGATGCGCTGGCCAACTCTGCGGACGCGGGCGCCACCCTCGTATTTCTCAAGCAGAATTTGTCGGACATTGGCGAGGAGGCGGCGGAGGAGCTCGCCACGATTGGCAGAGAGACGCCAGACGACGAGTGCTCGGTGGAACGGTGGGCCCATACTCGACGGATATTCCTCCAGAATACTGAACAGGAACCAGGATTGCCCTCGGACACAACCGACTGACGACCCTGCCCACAGCTTTCGCGCTCCTTTCGCGTCTCAGGTATCTCAACCTCAAGAGCAACTCCTTTGTCGTCTTCCCCGACGTCCTCACCCTCCTCCCCGCCCTCGATACCCTCGACCTCAGCCACAACAAGATTAAGCGCCTTCCAACCCAGCCCGGGAAGCTTCTCAACCTCCGTGTCTTTTCTCTCGCTCGCAACAAGCTCATCCGCCTCCCCATCTATCTCTCCAAATTCTACAAGCTCGACGTCCTCCAGCTCGAGCGCAATCCCATTGAGTGGCCCCCAAAGTCCGTCCTCGCCGTCCCCGAGAACTCCGAGGGCATGCGCGACTGGATCCGCAGCGTGCAGAAGTGGATAGAGGTCGAAACCTCGCGCCCGCGGATACATGACGACTCGGGATTCAGCGAGCAGGAGCTCGAGAGCCACATGTATGTGCTATGCATTCCCATCATTCAATCCATCTTGACATTTTTAGCAGCGAGGATAGTTACAACTCTTGGTCGGGTTTCCCGCCAGTCTCTGAGAAGGAGTTTGATGCAGGCGTCACCCCCCACGCCCGCTCCTTCTCCATCGACTCCAACTTTTCCGTCTCCTCCCTCGCCGAGTCCGAGCCTGCCCAGGAGGATGTGCGCACCTCCACCTACGGCCAGGCCGAGCGGCCGCCGCCCCTCCACCTCGGCATACTCGGCTCCTACAGTGCTGAAAACTCCCCCACCCACTCGTTCGACAGCTATCTCCCTAGCCCCGCAGACTCAGATAAATCTTTTGACGAGCCGCTGGCGCAACACCAGCACCACCCCCCGCGCATGGACTCCCTCCGAAATCCGCCGCCCGACCCCCCACCAGACTCTACTGCACATGCGCGCAACGCCTCGTACGCTAGTGGGACTCGCAGCCGCGAGCGCACGCATGTCCCCGGCAAAAAGAGCATGCCAGATCTCCGCACTGCCAAACTTAATTTTTCCAGGAAAGTGCCCGACCTCCCACAAGGCGCGAAAAACCTCTCCAGCCTCGAGCTCTCGTTCCCCTCTCCAATGTCGCTCCGGAAAGACTCGGACTCGTCGGGCAGCTCGTCCGCCATCATTCGGCCATTCACCCGGGATCCCACGCAGACCTCGCCGACACGCGGTCCTGCCTCAGCCGCAGTGCCGTCGATGACCTTTGAGCGCAACTCGTATTTCCGGCGGCTGTCCACATTGCCAACTGCGTCTATCTCGAACACGGTCCCAAAGGCACTCCTCAGTTTGATCGATACGGCGCGGAGTATCCTGTTCGCGATGTGTCAGGTATATCAGACACTCGAGCACTACACCATACACGCGCCGGACGACCGACTCAAGTCTGTGCTACGTAAGGTGCTGGACCCTGCGGGTGCAGACATGATGCAGCTGATCAACGCGCTCGACCGGTTCGACGCAATGAGTCGCAAGATGCTGCCGCCGCACGCGGTGTGCCGCGGCGTGGTCGAGAGCTGCCGGGACACCGTCGCGTCGTTCGGCAAGGCCATCAGCGTGCTGTCCTTGCAGCTCAAGTTCCTCGCCAGTGCTGACGACGTGCGGTACCTGCGCACGATGCTGCTGCTGATGTACGGCTCCACTGCAGAGGTCGCCGTCGCATGGCAGGGGATGATCCCGCAGATAGAGCTGATCCGCCCGCTGCTACACCCGAAAATCTTCCCGATACCGTCGCCCAACGGGGCGGCGGATCAGCCGCACTTCCTGTCGTCAGAGCACTCGCCGCCACCGGCGCTACGCTCGAATGGGGGGCGCACGCGGACCGCACGACGGCATGCGGGGTCGTTCAGCATCATGGATGTGGAGATCGGGAAGAAACTGCCGTCGTACGACGATGTGCCGCTGATGTCTGGGGGTGTGGTCTCCGGCGTCGCGACGTACACACCGACGCCGCGCGCGCCGAAGCGGCATCTGGGTGGGCCGTTTTCTGGCGGTATGGCGTCGGGCCCGTCGCCACCAAGCCCGATGCCGTCGTGGGCATCTGCGAGCTCGGTAGGGGAGGGCTCGTCCCGGGGGTTCGACCACTCGCGGCAGGGCTCGCAGGCGTCGTTGCAGGCGTCTGCGTCTTCTTCGTCTGCGTCCATGTCCAATGGGGTGTCGTCGGTGGCGGCATCTGTGGCGTCTTCGCCGTCGATACCGGCGGCCAAGACGTCGTTCCTGGAGCTGCCATCATCGTCGAAGACGCAGGTGGACAAGGAGGCGCTGCAGGCCGTTCAGGCCGCGGTGGACGTTGCGCCTGCCGTGTGGGACATGATGGAGCAGACCCTGGGGGAGGTGTTGGAGAGCAAGGCGGATGTGCGGGAGAGCTTGGAGCGGGCGAGGGCGGTTACGCGTCGGCTGGCTGATATAATTCGGACGATGCAGGAGGGCGGGGAGCTTGCGGTGGATAGAAAGGTGCTGCGTGAAGACGCGCATCTGTTCTTAAAGGTGCGCTTGGGGTTTTTTCTCTCTTGTTTCGTCACTAATGCCTTTGTGTCTCTCAGACTGTCGTGCAGCTGTCGAACGTCATCAAGACATACGGCGGCGCCGCTTCGTCCACGCTACGCACCAACCTCGTTAAGCTCACTAATTCTACGGAGGAGTTTGCTATCCTGCTGCACGTCTCGTCCTTTTCTCCTGCGCCAACCAATGGGCGATCCTACTCGCCCATGCCCTCGTCGCCGAAGCTTGGCTCTCCGGCACTCTCCTCGAACAGCGCGTTCTCGCATCCGATGATGGACGACTACCGGATGGGCTCGAGCCTGTCGCGGAGTCGCTCTGCGCAGCCCTCGGCCAGCTCTAAGCTGGGTCCCCCGGCGTCACAGGAGCAACCACGCAGCGCATTACCATTGCAGTCGTTCAAGGTCCCACCCGTTCGGCAAGGTCGGTTGGCCGTCAGGGAGGCTGGATAACACCGGCTGGGTCGCCTAGGCGGTCTTGTATTATAGTTAATAATTGTTTTATATTCTTGCTTTTTTACATATTCACTTGGGCTTAAGGAGGTCCTGCAGCGCGAAGGTTATCATCACGTACATATTCTAATAAACGCACTGTGCTCCTGTGAAAGTCGTTATTGGATCAGGTCTTTTGTTTCCTTTCTCGAACCCAAGACGGATATCGCGTCGAAGTTGTTCAACTTGAAGTTGGCCCCTTACCCCGTTGAACCTGAACATCGTTGGCTTGCACCTTATCGCCGTCGCACTTCCGACCATCTGGCATCAATGTTCTCCAATGGCACCCGTTGCATACCACTCGAATAGAATAAGTCGCGAGGCTCTCAATTCGCGGCGCGGCGCGTGATGCTCTTGGGACGGGCATGGACCTCAAAAGCGCGCACGCAGAGGGCCGTTCTCGACGGTGGTTGATGACTCTGAACATTTGGCTACAAATTCAAGGCGAAAGCTTAGACTCGAGCCAGTAGTTATTTGACCAATGATGACAATCGATCATTGGAGGAGCACTGTCTTTGATCTTGCGAAAAGGTAGTCTAATTTCTTTGGATACATCAACTGAACCAGGAACACAAATCTATTTTTTACACCGATCTATTTTCGATGGTGACGCGTTTTCGGAATTCTGTTTTTAGCACACTTGAACTGCTCAATTCATTCGCTAGACCCACCGTTCTTAGCATGCAGGGACTCGAATTTGTGGTTTTTATGCCCCACTGGACACCTTAGACCAATTTTCATGATTTAAAACTCATTGTACTTGAAAAGCTTGAACTAAAAATATATTTCTCCCAAAGGGGTTGATATGTAGTCTGTTAGTTACCGCGCCATCACAAGTGGTAGGCAGCCTTATTATATAAGCAGCCCACGTGCGCCTATTAGAGACGCGACGCCAACGTGAAGCCACCTCTTCGACGCGTTATATCTTTAAATAATAGATCTGACCAACATTTTGAATGATATAGTGGACTTGTACTGGATGTACTCCACTGTTTTCCATTTTCTCAATCTCGGACCCTTTTTTTGGCGGAGAAAGGGCCGAAATCAATGGTGCCTCCATTTCGACAGCTGAAGCACTCAGAAGCCGCTGTAAATGTTATATGTGTGATTATTAACTGCTACAACAAGTTCCAAGGGACACTGGGGTGGCAATCGCGTCCAACCCAGCGAAACGCACAAAACGAAACGCGTTGTTTGGTTATGCATTTGTGATCGTTACATAATAAGTTTGGCAACCGGTTATCGGGGCGCGGTAACTAACAGACTTTAGTGAGCGAGGTACGAGTTAGAACCACTAAAGCGTCTGTCTAGAGAGACTAGTTGATATGATGCACCAGCATCCGATGATGGCGCTGCTCAAACCTGCGCAGGCGCTACTTATAGCGACTCTCTGAATAACGGTTGCTCCGCTAACTATATCGACTCCCCATGCTTTCCCCTGAGGTCTACAGGCTGTGTACTGGCACCGAAACTGTTTCTTCTTTACTTGCTAAAGATCCTGAACTGGCCCCTGGCGATGCATGGACCAAGCTATATGGCAACATTGCCGTCAAGGACTCGAAGGATGTCCCACGCGAGTACAAGTATACACCCGAGGACCTGCAAAAAGCCCGCCAATGCGGGAAGTGGGGACCAACAGAGCCGAGTCAACTGTTCTTGAAGGTCCGCTCCACCGCTACTCCTACTTCAATTGCGCCGTTCTAACCGATTTCCAGTTGTATCATGATGCGCTTTACACCCTTGACCACAACGTTGCTGCGGCAATGGTCAGCCCCCCGTTAATGGGTACTTGATAGTCTTTCAGTGGACATACGCTTTCTAACTCGTACCTCGTTCACCAAGGTACCTGCGGCACGATTCCATTGAGCGTGATTTCTGTGTATGTGGCCCCAGTCCCAACGATACCGCGGACGTTGTCTGATATTTTGCAGGGTCCCCGACATTATGCGGCACATGTCCAATCTCATAGTTCGCGCCGAGAAAGAGGTCGTTCTTGCCACCAACTACTGGCAGAATTCCGTCGCCTCTAAATACGTTACCAACGCTATGAAGGAGCTATCGCGAAGGGCTGGCATACGAGGGGAGAGAATCGTCATGAAGATTCAGTACGACCGCGGAGCCCCGAAGCAGCTATTTCAGAACCACTACATCGTGCCGCTGGCCGAATATACGGGCAAAGATGTGGGGATCCCTTCGCCGGAAGAGATCCCCAACATCGACCTGCAGGTTATCAACTACCACCGGCCTCTGCTTGGCACCTTTCATTGCAAATACATGATTGTCGACAGGAAATACGCCGTCCTGCAGTCTGATAACATCCAGGACAACGACAATTTTTTAGTCCAGTTTCATTGTATTGCCGATGCGTCTGTCTAATATTTAACGTTTAGGGAGATGATGATACATCTAGAAGGTCCTATCGTCGATTCGCTATACGACATGGCGCTGATTTCATGGCATCTCAAATTCACCCCGACTCTACCCAGCATCGACCACCCAGAGGTGGAAGGTGGCCTGGGCCACCCTATCGGAAACCAGCACACGGATGGAAATAACCGTGCGGACGTCCTAACGGGTCCAACCACTGTCGAAAGCGTTGTCCATCCCATTGGGACGAGCAGCTCTCAAGCAAACGATGCCCTAGTCAGCAGCACGTCAAGTAAAGAGCCCATTTCATTCAAAGTCCTAAAATCCTAACCTACAATTGCAGCTGATGATTTAAATTATCACAATCAAGTGAAAGGACCCGATGACGTGACGAAGGCTTTCCTTTATGCCGGAGAACAAGGGATAAGCGCTGCCCAGATTGCTCACCCTTCTCCCGAGAATTGGCTGCCAGAGCACAGGACCGACGATCCCCACTACGACACCACCATTGCTGGTGAGATTGCCCGCGTGCAAACTTCCGTATCCCCCAAGCCAGGTGAAACCCGCATGGAGGCAATCACCACACATCTGAATCACACCAAGAATACCGGTTTTGTTGGCCCTGCGCCTCCGCGCGGCGCCGGTGAAGAGATGACCCCATACATCGCTCACCCCACGTCAGACCCTTTCCCGATAGCTCTGGTGTGCCGCGAACCTTACGGCACGCCGAACAACGACTCGGTATACAATCCGCAGAATGAAGTTTGGCTCTCTGCGTTGCGAAACGCTACGAAGAATGTGTTTATCCAATCCCCCACGCTTAATGCCGCACCCCTCGTTCCAGCGATCGTTGCCGCATGTGAACGCGGGATTGACGTGTTCTGCTATATCTGCCTTGGCTACAACGACACGGGCGAGCTGCTGCCTGGACAGGGCGGTACCAACGAGATGATCGCCCACAAGATGTACACGATGCTGTCTGATAAAGGCAAGGAGCGCCTGCACTACTATTGGTACGTCGGCGCAGACCAGACCGTGCCGATCGTCGCGAAGAAGAAAAAGCGGTCATGCCACATCAAGGTCATGATCGTGGACGAACACATCGGCATTCAGGGCAACGGGAACCAAGACACGCAGTCGTGGTACCACAGCCAGGAGATCAATGTGATGTTCGACTCGCCCACCGTTTGCAAGGGGTGGATTGACGGGCTCAGGCGGAATCAGAACACACATTTATATGGCATGCTGGACAAGACAGACGGCATCTGGAGGGACCAGAACGGAGAGCAGGCGAAGGATGTCATCGGTGTTGATCCTGGCAAATTCAGTTGGGCTAAAGGGTTTGTGGGGGCCATTGAACGCGTTCGGGGAGTGGGCGACTTTTAATACTAACTCGACTGGGACTGGGGTCCGATTTTTTCGCTGTTGTACTTTGTCTCACATCTTACTCTGTTGTAGCGTTCTGTATTTTATATTTGAAGGCAATCTGAAGGACTTTTTTGTTCAAGAAGATCGTGAGAATCTCATTTTTGCTCACCAAACTACCCACCGGCAGAATGGCTCGCCATATACTACGTTCCTGGCACCGCCAAAGTTCGCGACAAGATCTTCCTCAATCCACACATGCCCACTGCCTCTGACTCTGCTGCGTAGATGTCGTACGCGTCGTACAGCGCAGCCCTACTGCGGTCGCTCGGTTCGGCTCTCTTCTCCGACTCTATATTCGCCACGACAAAATCAGATCTGACTGCTGAGGCATAAGTACGCTGCGCATCGGAGACATCTCGCCGCCCTGCAACCGCTGTCTGCCGCCGAGCGCGAGTTGGTCGACTAGTCGCCTAGCCACATCGACTCACGACGTGGTGGTTTGGATAAAGGCTCTCTGAGCAAGAGTCTCCTGTCCTTTTCGGGACAAACTCCCACGGCAATTAAGGAAATTGATCGCCTCAATCTAAATAGTCATGGTTGAGCCCCTTTTCATAAATCGACTCTATTCGAGGCACAATTCCACTCCAGCCTACTCCGATGAAGTCTACTGTTCAATCACACGAAGCTGCTCCCACTACACTCGACCCCTCCGAGATGCCGCTTTGGGAGCTACCCACCCCCTCTCGACTGCTGTTGATAGTCGGCCTCTGGGTGTTGGCTTGGGCTGGAACGGCTTTCATGACACTGCCGTCGCTCTGCTTGCGTATAATCGCCTTCCTGCAGCTTGGCGGAGTCATCTTTTTTGCGGTGGTCCCGAACATCGACACGGCGCCGAACGTTATCTTATCGCACGTCGTGTTGGGTGCGTCGCACACAGAATGCTTCCAGCAAACGGCTCATTTTTCATGCATTCAGGTCTTATAGGTTATCTGGGAGGTCCATTCAGCCGGTCGGAAGACCTAACCATAGCCCAGGCGGTGGCCGTGGTTCCTGTTACGATCTTCCATTACGGGTCGGCGATCGCTGCTGCGACAATCTGGGTGGAGGACGCTTGCGATCTCGGCCCCCTAGGAATACCGTATATCGTTGTCCGTGCTTATTTTTCTGCGTTGCGCTCCAAAGTAAGTCCCATACATTTACATTGTTTCCTCGCTATATGTTCAAGGCTGCTCAGAAGTTTAGATCGCAGAAGGAGGAACAAGTGTAGGTATGCGAGTACATTACCACGGACCCGATCGTCGTTGTCCTAAATGACTGAACATTTATCCGCGAAAGCAAGGAGTTACCGAATAATTGTACATACAATAGTCTCCTCTATACATCCGAATTCAATGTGCGTGCAGCCTAAATTCACCTCCGCTTCGGCCCCCTCGGCTTCGCAAACGCTGCGCCGCTCTGCGGCGTTGACGTCCCACTCCCACTCCCACTCCCACTGCCACCACCACCACCACCACCACCACCCGCTTGCAAATCGAGCTCCGCGCGCAGGTACGCCTCGTCGATCTCACCCGGCGTCGAGGTCTCGATTTTGCGCGTGAGCAGCTGGGTCGGCGCATCTGTGAGGAGGTTCTTGGCGACGAGGAAGACGGCGTTGAAACCAGAGGCATAGACCATGCGGTGTTTAACGGGGGAACCGGAGGGGCAGGCGTAGATAAATACTAAGCGCGCAGAATAAATAGATGTTACAAATGAAATAGAGAGAAAGGTACCGATATCGCGCCGGGAGGGCTGCTTCCATGCAAAAAACGCGTAGGAGGCGCCGTCGGCAGGCAGGGAGGACCCGACGGCGTCGGGAGTGGTGGGGGTGGAGGAATGGAGCACTACAGTCTCGGTCGCCAGGTCGATCGTCTGCGTACAGGCGTGTTAGATTTGGGCGAGTAAGAGAAGTTTTCACCTACGGAAATAACGAGCACGGAGTCGTCGCCTTCGCCGAGAGCTTTGACCGCGTCTTCGAGGTCTGGCGTCCACGGCATGCCGATGGTATTGCTGACGTGGCTTGTGCGCGCGCGACTTCCCTGGTACACGCTGAGCCCACCGGCCAGGCGCTCCGCCGCGCGTACCTCGACCAGCTCGCGCTCGGCGGCAGACAACGGTTGCGGGGCGGCGAGATGTCTCCGATGCGCAGCGTATGCCTCAGCAGTCAGATCTGATTTCGTCGTGGCGAATATAGAGTCGGAGAAGAGAGTTGAACCGAGCGACCGCAGCAGGGCTGCGCGGGACGACGCGTACAACATCTACGCAGCAGAGTCAGAGGCAGCGGGCATGTGTGGATTGAGGAGGACCTTGTCGCGAACTTTGGCGGTGTCGGGAACGTAGTATATGGCGAGCCATTCTGCCGGTGGGTCGTCTAGTTTGGCGAGCAAGTACGCGGGAGTGTTGTCGTCTAAGAGCTCCTCGAGCTGAGCCAAGTCTTCCTCCAGAGACCCGCGTATGGGAAGAGATTTATCGTGCACAAGAGACTCTTGAGAGGGAATAACTATAAGACTCGCAGTGCACCGGTGAGGACCGACCGTTCTGGATGGAGACCTTGATGAATCTGGTCTGCCTGTCCTCTATCGCACGGCCAAATCTTGCACCCAGATCTTGCGAGATACCAATTCCGGACGTGGCAGACATGGTGATGGCAGGAAAGGAAGAGGGTGGATTGACGGTTCTGGTCGGAGTATTCTTGCTCGCGTTATTTGTTTGGCGAACGTATAGACGCGCAGCGCCGTTCCCATTGCGGCCATCATGGCCTCCCGCATCTAACACTCAGTATCAGCCCACGCACAGCAAACCCTTGACTACTGTGCATACAACGGCGACCTATACCCTCCAGCGAAGTCTGGTATCCCTGTCGAACGAGCTTTTATTTCTGTGAATAATATCATGGCGGATCCTGCTTCAAGTGTGCCTTATCAGGCGTACAGAGTATGCATTTCTCTTCCTTTTCGTCTTTCAGGCTAACTTGGACCAGTCCAAACGGCACTCCAATACGACGGCCGGCACAGCAGCGCGACTGGGTTCAAGTGTCGCTTCTCCCCCGACCTCGCGTCCGTCTAGTATCATACTAGATCCGACTACTCCCCCACCACAGGCTAACAGCCATGTATATGGCTCTTGGGAAAAGGAATCCCAGACAGCGTTCAATTTATCAACCTCCAACTCTCCACAGCTGCCTGTGATTGTACTGGATCCCTCCCTTCCACCGTCTAATGGGCAACCGAGTCCACCAGATTCTCCCAGCGTCGTGCAAACACACGAGCCTGTCTTCCTTGACCCTATACCGGAGCCTCGTTTCGAGGAAGATACTGCCCATGTTAAGATCAATGGAAACAGCACCACAAACGGTAGTGTTGCATCGGGTTCTGGTGGTCCTCACATTCCTCCTGAATCGACAGCCTCTTCGTCCTCAGAAGACCCTCCAGTCCGTACAAAGAAGACGTCGACGTTCCGGCGCGTTCCACGCAACACTCGCGCACCTCTTCCGTCCTCGCCTCTTGCAGGCGGCCACTCTCGCACTCTCTCCGCATCGTCAATGGCATCCTCGAATCCACGACCTAGTCTCCCTACTTCAGAAAACCCATCCTACAACAGTCAACGATCATCGTTACTGGATCCTCGCGCACGAATACAGTCGCTTTCCTCCTCTTCGGAGGCACCTTCAAGCGAGCGGCCTCCTACAATGAACTCTCATTTCCCCGCCGAACCTGCCAACAGACGACACTCCACGCCGCTGAATGCAGCTGCTGTCGCAGCCTCCCTTGCCTCCGTGGCACCGGCCATTCACCCCCCGCGCACTTCCTCTCTCGCTGCGTCTGTACCTACCTCACCGCGCGCACCGTCCCCGGCGTCTACCGCACCTCCCTCACACATGCCCTCCGGGCTCCCCTCCCGCCAATCCACCCCCGCCCCCACTTCTGTCCCTCCCTCCCCCTCTGCGTTCCACTCGACTCCTCCACGCGCCCCGCCCGCGCCATACCGCCCCGGATTCCAACCCAAAGGCGTGTACCGGCCGCGCACAGACGAGTTCCTCGCGCATCGCACCGCGCACGCCATCTCTGCGGGCTATGCATCCGCGGAGCGCACCAAGCTCGAGCGGCGCCTCGAGAAGCTCGTGGCGCTCCATTTTCCCGTCGAGGACAAGGCGACGACCGGTGTGGGGCGGCGCCCTGGCGCCGGGTTAGCGAACGCCAACCGACGCACGTCGTCCTTCTTTGACTTGGATATCAAGAGCCTTTTGGGCGGCGGAGGGGGCAAGGAGGACGTGCGGAGTGCGTTTTCTTCTTCTTTTTGTTTTTGTTATTCATATATATCCTGGCAGCGGCGGAACAGCGCATAACACCGTGGCAGGAAGATGCGTCTGTTAGTAAATGCCCTTTGTGCATGTACGTTTATAACCTTGTTACTTGGCATATTATTGATTGCTCGCAGAACTAATTTCCACCCCCTGACGAATCGGAAACATCACTGCCGGCTGTGTGGGCAGATCATTTGCGCGCTGCCCGTCAAACGGCCGGGGCGCCCGCAGCTGTGTTCGGTGCTGTTTGTCGTCGATCCGAAGGCGCGCAACATCGAGGAGGTGGGCGAGGGCGTGGATTACGGGGTGAAGAAGCGGCGCACGGGGAGCGTTGGTGGCGCGAAGGAGCTGCAGGAGGAAGCCGCGGAGGAGGAGAAGTTCCTGCGCGGGGTGCGGATATGCAGAGAGTGTCGCCCGGTGCTCCTGTATGTCCCTTCTGTCTGGTTTCAGGTGCAAACGCTGATAATCCTTTGTAGACGGCAGCAATATCACCAGCAGAACATGCACGTTCCGCCATTTGTGAAGCTGTATGAGGTGCGTGTGTTATTGATTCGTGACTCGCAATACAGAGTGTGATTCGTGTCGCAGGCGTTCGTGATCCTCGAGAAGGAGATCGAGGACTCTCTCCCGCAGTTCCAGGAGCTCATACTGACACTCAAGTAAGCCTCGTAGTTCCCCCCCTCCATTCCAAGCTAATGGGTTTGCAGCCACGACTCGCAGCCGACCAAGGAGGCGTCTGCGGCGCGTAAGCGGCTGCTGGAGGCCTTTGCGCAGTATGATTCGCTCGCGAAGCGGATACGCGCGCTGCCGACGCCAAATGGGCGCGGGAGCTCGCAGGAGCGCGTGCAGATTGCGGTGATGACACGCGCGAACTTGTTCTTGCAGAAGAATATGTTTCCTCTGCAGGTACGTTTATTCTCTCGTGTGATTGACTTGCTAGTGTGCTGATGCTGTTGTCTGTAGTCGCTTCCCACACCCAAGCGTACTGCTTCGAAGAGCGCTATGCCAGCGGACAACGGGAGCGACGATGGGGATGCTGCGAGCTTCATGGATCCGTCGTCTGCGGGGGCGATGGCGCTTCAGCCACTGCTCGAGCAGGAGGCGCTGCTGGAGGCATTCGTCGAGGAGGCGAAGGCTCAGCGCAAGTTTGAGGATGCGAAGACGCTGAGGGTGAATTTGGGTGAGATCAGGGAGGAGATTGAGCGCGTGCTCGCTGCGGAGGGGGTCAAGGGGAAACGAACA
This sequence comes from Mycena rebaudengoi, assembly GCA_029282285.1. Classification (NCBI taxonomy): domain Eukaryota; kingdom Fungi; phylum Basidiomycota; class Agaricomycetes; order Agaricales; family Mycenaceae; genus Mycena; species Mycena rebaudengoi. The sequence continues at coordinate 1,025,861 of JARJCX010000023.1, forward strand.
AGGAAAGGGAGGTAACAGTCACGGCGAGCTGGTGGATATATTGTGATTTATTGGTAGAGTCGCGAACATTCCGACTCGGGCGCTCTAGTTGTTAACATGGAGCCTGCGGCAGATCCTATATGGGAGCTTGCTCGTCCCTTGTCGAGACGCCACTCTGGGCAGGGTACACATATGCTACACGCTACTTTTACACAGATCGCAACAAAGAACTATCCGGATTTCTGGTCTAGTTTGTCTTGCGCGATGATGAAATCGACCTCCTCCGCAACTACGCTGTACAGATGCTCCGGTCCAAACTTTGGCTCCCATCCCAGCTGGCGACCGTTGTCACCTCGAATTGAGCACCTGCGTTAAAAGAACCTCAGCTGGAGGTGCGGGAGCTGTGAGAAGGGGCACGGACTGGCCAGCGACGGACACTGCGACCAAAGGCGGTGGGACACCGAGAACCTTGGCAGCGCTCTCGATATCCGCCTCGGTTGCGCGGACCAGTGAGATTTTGCCGTTGCCGTCCACCGTTGTGTCTTTCAGCAGACCCAAGGACGCTAAGCGCTCTGCGATGCCCTCGTAAAGGGTTTTCCAGCTGAATGATCCGTTCTCGGCGAAGTAATAGCCCTGCATCTTACCCGAAGGCGGAGCTACGCCGTTTATGATCGATTTGAGAAGGATCATGTACAGGGAAATAAGGTCCTGCAGATGGCAGAGGGCCCAGGTCTGGGGGATCCGGGCTCAGCATGACGATGATGCTGCAAAGGAGATCGGACTCACGTCCTCATCACCCGGAATTTGGGGCAGGTGTTGGAGAGCAACACCGAGGCGGACGATGGCGACAAATTGGATGGATATTTTATTGCCAAAGCCATCGCCAGGTCCACCTGAGAGGTGTAAACAAGAAGAACTTGCAGATGAAAGCCGGTACTGACAGACCATAGGAGGTACGAGAATGTAGGATCGGACGTCCAGCGAGTCGGCCAGTTCAAGTGTTGCAGTGTTGGTTTCGATTCCCTGTTCGTTTTTGAATGACGAGGAATGGTCCAATTTATTTAGTCATACTTCGTTCATCATGGAATGACAGCTCTTGGATTCTTTCTGGACGGTGTACATGTCGTCGAGTGCATCGTTGAGAAGTTTTCCAGAAACATGTTGGATTCCCACATGGCTTGAAAACAACTTGGCTCCAGAGGTCTGTGCTCGTTGAGTGCTAGTCTATTGGAGGGAATTATTAATTACGCACATGAATGAAGTGAACTTCCAGGCCCGTTCGCGTCTTTACTTCAGCCAGTCCTCTAACGAAAGCCTCGGCGGGAACGAAGTCGAATGCATTCGCCAGGTGCACCACAACAGTCACTAATAGCAGGATGAAAAGGTGCCGTCATTAGTACGAACGTCATTAGAACCTTCATTGTCGACTACAGCCCTGAAGATCTCTTCTTTATTGGCCAGATCAAATTGGACTGGAATATAACCCAAGGATTTAATCTGTTCCGCTTGGTAAGGGGTTCGGACGAGGGAATATATCTCATCCGAGCCCGCCGTGTGAGGCCGGTCGGATTTAATTTGGTTGAAGAGGGCCCCGCCTCTGCCACAATCCATTACAGCGGTGACTCTGAGCTTGTAGCAGCACATACATGTAACCTGAGGCTCCAGTGAACAGAATTCGAGGCATGATGGCGAAATTGACTTATTTGGAAGCATGGACTTACCGGAAGAAGGTTGATCCGACGCTTCTATGGTCCGAACCGCCACGGGCTGCCACGGGATCCCGCGGATTCATTCTTCCAAACCACCATGCTCGTCGCCCACACCTCCCGCTCGAGCAGGAGGGCCCTGCGCATTTCTACCCTATCCGCTGTCCGGAAATACAGCGCCCCTGCGGAACCCCCGAAGAAATCCAAGTTGTGGGCTTCAGCAGATGAAGCAGTCAAGGACGTCAAGTCTGGGGACGTGCTGCTCTGCGGAGGTTCGTGCCATATATCCTCCTGCAGTGAAAGTCAACTAAATGCCTTGATTCAGGTTTCGGAGCTGCGGGAATTCCAGGTTCGTTCAATTCTTTCCAACATGGCTTGGGTTCCTCCGTTAACCCGAGTCCAAAGACACTCTACTCGGAGCGCTAGCGAAACGCAAGGATGTTAACAACTTGACTGGTGTGTCGAATAATGCGGGAGCCGGCGACTCGGGTCTTGGTACGTAGGCCGCTGGTGCATGTTTCCTGGAATTGAGGGAGACTCTCAGGTAAATTGTTAAATACCGACCAACTCAGCAAAGTCGTCGCGTCTTATCCTGGAGGGTTAGTCGGCCTAATTCACCTCCGACTGGCGATTACTTATTTTTTATATCCGCCTCCAGGAACAAGAAATTCGAATCATTGTACCTCAATGGTCAAATTTCGCTCGAGCTTGTCCCGCAGGGCACACTCGCAGAACGTATTCGCGCACACGCGGCCGGAATCCCGGCTTTCTTCACTCCAACGGGCGCATCCACTGCCGTCGAAGAAGGCTTGATTCCTATGCGTTATAACGAAGGAGGTCATGCCGCCGGGGTTGCCATCCCAGGCATTAAGAAGGAGGCACGCGAGATTTCTGGCCGCAGATTTGTGCTGGAGACTGCTCTCGCTGGTGACGTCGCCTTTATTAGGGCATGGAAAGTCGACGAGTCCGGCAATTGTGTATTCAGGTATGGCTCTCTCCTTCCACTTTCGTCCCGAGGGTGAACACCAAGCTATCAAGGTATACGTCCGGCAACTTTAGCGCAGTTATGGCTAGAAACGCCAAGCTTACGATCGTTGAGGTATGTTGAGCACAATGCGATAAATACTCTTACTCATTGAATATATAGGCGGAGAAGATTGTCCCAATTGGCTCTCTTTCTCCCAATGCCATCCATCTTCCTGGCATTTACGTCGACCGAATAGTGCCTGCCACTGTGCCGAAACATATTGAAATCACTACCCTCGCTGTCGACCCGAAGGCTACCTCAACGTCCTTGTCCCCCGAAAAGGCTGCAGCTCAGGCGCAGAGGCACCGTATCGCCAAACGCGCGGCGAAGGAGATCAAGGACGGATTCTATGTTAACCTAGGAATTGGGATGCCGACTCTTGTACCTGAGCATCTGGAAAAAGGCGTGAGCGTGTGGCTACAGAGCGAAAACGGCATTTTGGGCATGGGGCCTTACCCGACGGAGAAGGAGCTCGATGCGTGAGACCAAGACCCTGTCGTCGCGTCCGCGTCCGTCACTCACGGTACGAAACCTCTAGGGACATTATTAATGCTGGAAAAGAAACTGTAACTCTCCTTCCCGGCGCTTCTGTATTCGGTGAGTCTATCCCTCCTGTTCAAATCCACCGCTGATAGGCTTCTAGATTCCAGCGATTCCTTCGCTATGATTCGCGGCGGTCATATCGATGTTGCCATCCTCGGTGTGCGTGAACAATACTTATTTATTTTCTGCGTACCCAATCATTTCTTCAGGCTATGCAAGTTTCGCAAGCGGGTGATATCGCCAACTTTATGATTCCTGGCAAGATGCTCAAAGGTTCGCTTTCCCTTTAAGCTTGTGGTTGTTTGGGCTGAAGAAGTTCCCACACAGGCATCGGCGGTGCCATGGATCTGGTCTCTAACCCTGACAAGACCAAGGTTATGGTCGTTATGGAGCATTGCACTAAAGATGGCAGTCCCAAGATTCTCAAGGAGTGCTCTCTTCCTCTCACCGGCGCAAGGACTGTCAGTCAGATCATTACCGAGCTCGCTGCATTCGACGTCGACCGGGTAAACGGGCAATTGGAGCTTATCGATATGGCCGAAGGCGTAACATTGGAGGAGCTGAAGGCGAAGACCGGGTGCGATTTCAAAGTGAGGGAACATCTCGGAAAACTGTAAAACAGCATAAATTTTACCACTGTCATCTCAAATTCCACCTAACCGATGTAGTTATTGTGCCTGACGTGCAGCCACTATCCACGAAGATGAATATTCCGCCGGTCATTGGGCGCTAAGGTGTCGCGCATTGATTTCGTACGCCCAAACTGCACTGAAGGCCCAGCACGGCGCATTAATGTGTTGACGTCAAGGTCAGTGTTTCATGGTCATCTGGCCCCGCTTTCGGCGAGCTTGTCGATGTATGTAGAAGGTGATTCGTCACTTCTTGACGTCTGCCTTCGCGGCATTGTAGGATCGTTGGAAGCGGGGACCTTTTTCCTTCAACTTTTTGCCAGTGAATCAGCGAATCGCCAATCCGCCACTGAACCAAGGATACATCAAACCACGTTTTCGCACCTTACGCCTTTAGGAGAACTTTTCAGCGTTTAGGCCAACGTGAACCCAGAGATCAAGGGGCCTGTTGCTTTAATAATCTAGGTCTAGACCTCTATCACCGTTTCAAAGCCACATATTCCTCTTGATTGGAATCTGCAGCTGACTCTTACAAGCGCCCAGACTTTAGGGCGTCTTTTCTTCATTTATAGTACATATATTGCATCAACGATTCGAGCGTGGCAATGTTAATGCAAAGGTCAGCGCCTGGTATGTAGCATCGAGCCAACATCGAGCGAAAGGGAGGCCCGGACCTTTGGTGCGTCTGTGCCTATGATTGCGACAGCGGCTAAATAATGTGGCGGCCGTCTCCGCGGACGTATATCATGCCATCAGAGGAGACATCGCTAAATGCGGGGACTGATGTTCTATTATCGTATTGCGTACCGTATTTGGGTTGTGGATATGCTTTATCTTATCCCACGATTCAGTGTCTAGACGACATTAATACCGCGCCAGCCGGTATCTGGGTTGTCCAGCGCTCCAATTATCCACCATGCCCGGTGTGCCCCCGCGCCCGTCCCTGACACAGCTCGAACCAGACCCAGCGCCGGTCCCAGCATCTGACTGGTTGGGCAATTTCCTCGTCGCTGCCAAGACAATAACCGCGACCGTCGAAATACTTCCGTTTCCATTTGTCAGGGAGGCTATTGGGCCGATCGTGCCAATTTTGGAGTCAGTGCAGGTGCGTTGCAGACGTCGGAATACCGACAAGTGCCCGAATTCTTGCACCCCCAGCGCGTATCCAAAAACCGCGAGGATTTCAAGGATATCTGTTCCAACGTCATTGAAATTGTGACCATGCTGCGGGACGAGATCGTTAAGCATGGAGCCGTTGCGGCAGCAAGGTTCGAACAACTTTGTGAAAAGCTTGAAAGGTGCGTGTGGCTTCGAATGAACTGTCGATATTGATGTGATTCGGTCGTAGTTTGTTGCGTGAAGTTCAGCAGAACTTTGGAAAGCTACAGAAACGGAAAAAGAGTTTCATCCTCCGATTTAAGGAATTCACCAAGTCTCACAGTACTCAGGATGAACTGGCTGTGTTCAAAGCCCGCCTCAACGACTTGCGAACAAACTTTATCGTAGGCGGGCTCAAAATTGCAGATTCTGTTGCTGATGGGTCATTAGCTCATAGCTGCGATGAATGCCGATTTGAACATCACGGAACTTTCTGCTTTGGTGAAACTCAACATTGACACGGGTACGATTTATCTTTACTTGATCCAGACCATGAAATAAATAATCGGTTAGCTATCAAACCCGTACCAAGTTCACTACCCCCAGTCGCAACAAGTTGCCCCCCTCCCTCACGCATTTTTCATGGAAGGAAGGATATTCTTCTCAAGATGCATGAATATTTCTCTCGGGATGTCGGAAAACGTCACATTTCTCTCTTGCATGGGCTCGGTGGATCAGGAAAGACTCAGATTGCCCTGAAATTCATTGATGAATCCGTTAATTCCCGGTGATTTTCATTTTCGGCTGTCATATTCTACGTGAACACTTACCGCATCCCAGATTCGTGGATGTGTTTTTCATTGATGCCAGTACTCTCGAAACAATTCGAGGCGGCTTTACAAATATTGCTGTCACTAGGTCCATCGGGACAGAGCATCAGGCGGCTCTTCAATGGTTGGCTACTTCAACTGAAGAATGGCTATTGGTATTCGACAACGCAGATGATCCTGACATTGATCTCTACCAATTCTTCCCTCCAAGCACTGGTGGCAATATTCTAATCACATCCCGGAACCCTCAGCTTTGTACCCATGCTCCCGGTGCCCATTACCAAGTTTCCAATATGGAGGAAGATGATGCAGTACAGCTTCTGCTCACAAGCTCCTCGCAGGAAGTTACAGATGAAAATCTGATCCTGGCAAGGGAGATTGTTCAGGTAATTACACCTCCAAGGTGTATATTTTTATGTGCTGACTTATAATGAAGATATTACATTCTCTTCCTCTCGCAGTGGTGCAAGCTGGCTCATTCATCACAAAAACTGGAGCACTTGGAAAGTATATCAGTCTCTATCAACAGAATCATACCCGCCTATTCAGTGAGCGGCCAACTCAGTCTCACGACAAATATGCCGAGTCTGTTTATACAACATGGGACATTAGCTTCCAGAGATTGGGCAAGCCAGCTGCTAGGTTCTTGCAACTCTGCTCATTCCTTCACCACGAAGGAATTTCAGAAGACATATTTTCAAAGGCTGTATCTTATGAGCCTGAGGGGCTGGAACCTCCTGCAGAAGATCTTGCTGAGGCCCGTGACTTTCTTGCCAACTTTTTGACGGATTCTAGAAGCTGGGATTCACTCGCCTTTGCGAACATGGTCGCCGAAATTCGGGGATACTCGTTGATCAACCAGGATCCAAAGACAGACAGATTCTCCATCCACCCTCTTGTTCATAAATGGAGTCGAAACACCATCTCCAATATTGGCAGCATGCGAGAGTGTATTACAGCTATTGTTGCAATGTCTGTTTTTGGAAGCAACAAAGTGTTCAGAGTTCGGCTTCTACCCCACCTCGGTTTCTTGCTGGAAGACCCACTGCTTGCACACAGATTTTGTTGGGAGTATGCATGGATTTACAGTGATGCAGGGCAATTCCAGATTGCAGGGGAGCTGGACGTTGTTGCACTAGCCAAACAGAAGCAGGTCTTGGGGATTGAGCATCTCGATACTCTCCGAACAATGGCCAATTTAGCATCTATTCACCGAGCCATGGGTCGGTTCAAGGTAATCTCTCCATAGCCAGACACTTCAACATTTCTAACTTGTACCTCGCTCGTTGATTCAAGGAGGCCGAGGAACTCGAGGTGGTTGTATTGGAAATGCGAACAAAGATCCTTGGCCCCGAACATGTTGACACCCTGCGTGCGATGGGCAATCTCGCCGCTTCCTACTGGCATTTAGGCAAATTTAAAGAAGCGGAGAAGCTCGAGGTTGTTGTACTGGAAAACAGGAAGCAAATTCTCGGCACGGAGCATTCTGATACGATACTTGCTACGGCAGACCTTGCCGGAATTTACCGGGGTCTTGGCCGGTTCAGCGAGGCAGAGCGGCTTGAAATCGAGGTTCTGGAAAAGAGCCGGCAGATTTTTGGAGCAGACCATCCCGAGACACTGACAGGAATGGCAAACTTGGCGCTAACGTATGGTTGTCTTCAGAAATTCCACGATGCAGAGGAGCTTGGGGTTGTTGTACTGGAAAAGCGGAAAAAGATCTTAGGCAAAGAGCATCCAGGCACACTGGGTGCTATGGCCCAGCTGGGCTCTACATACCGGCATCTCAAAAAATTGGAGGATGCAGTCGAGCTCCAAGTTTTTGTGGTGGAGAAGAGGAAGCAGATTTTGGGACCGGACCATCCCGATACTCTGACTGCCAGCGGAAACTTAGCGTCGACATACTGGGATCTTGGGCGGTACCTCGATGCGGAGGGGCTACAAACTGTGGTGTTTGAAAAGAACAAGGAGAGCTTGGGTTTGGAGCATCCCAGAACGCTAACTGCTATGACAAATCTTTCTGCTACATACCAGAGCCTTGAAAAATTCAAGGAAGCGGAGGAGCTCAATATGATTTTGCAGGACAATTGGAAGCACACCCTCACGCTAGATTCGGATCCCAAGACATTGGGCATCATGGCGGATCTGGGGGCCACCTATCAATGTTGGGATTATAGTGGTCTGGATCGAAAGTCGCCGCGAACGGAACTTGAAGAGTTCAAGTTCTGTTAACGGGAGGATTTCGTTATTTTACCTTGTATCATATTGCGTTCGAGTTGATCTTGATCAGATTTTATGAGACAGCTACTGTTGAAAGGTAGCTAGAGGATCAGCCCGAAGAGAAATCGCCAAAATTTTACGTTCGAGGGAAACTATGAACCGTGTTTTTCAACAGACGTGAAAAAAGGTTTAAGTCGGGATGCACGCAAGAAACCGGGGAGTCCACAGAGTAAATGTGAGATACAGTGCTGGGAATTCGATTTGGTGGTTGAGGAGTAGAAGTACAAGTGCGTGTATAGATGTAAAAGAGAAAGACTATCTCATTCGTCATGCAGGGATGTATACGAATTTCTGGAGAAGATTAGTGAGTAAAGATAAATTAAAGGAAAGCTACAAAAAACTCACAATTCGCTGCAGCGCCGCTGGGTACATCTGTTGGAACGCATCAGGGTCCCCAGAAAAATATATGTTGGCTCCCTGAGCGAAGGGAATGGTCAGGGTAGGCGCTGTACATATGAATCAGCTATGGAACACAAATAAAGGCAGCAAGACGCACACCCATCGGAGTTGATCCACTGCGCTATCAAAACGTTGGTTGCAGGGTCGATACTCCACTATTTCTCGCGAGTCAGCAACGTCTTTGCAGATATTGGCAAATGAAAGACGCACCACAGCACTTTCGGCGGGGTGAACATTGCCGTGCACCGTGGTGTACGAGCTGCCGACGGTTTGGGGAGTGGCGTTGGGGGCCGCTAAAAATACAGATTTTAATAAAGAAAGCCTGAGTAACGACCGTCGCGAAGCATACTTTGCTCGGTGGATGCGAGGTACAAGTAATTGGAGCTTCCTTTTGCGATACCAGAAGGCGTGTTGTCCCGTCCTTGAACGAGACCCAGAAAGGCGGGAGATCCAGTGTCGGAGTTCTGGAATATACATACGATTAGCGGAATAACTTGGGGGTACAACTATAGCTGCAACGCACCAGTGTACGAAGATCATGGTCGCCGCTTAGTCCGACGAGTAGCGCATCATCGCGGGATGGATGGAATGCGTACTGCGCGTGGATGTAGGTGTTCTTGGAAACGTAGCCGAGAACGCCCGTAGGGTTGTCGTTTGCATCGACGGAGAAAACTTGGATGTATCCGCGGCTTACGGGCGTGTTGACAGACGGGGATACTTCTGCACGACGGGCGGAAGCTGTGGTGTGTTAGTGAGAACTTCTTGGCCAGGCGAGCAGCTTACATCGGCGAGTGGGAGGCTTAAGTGGGAGATGGCGAGCAAGGCGCTGGCCGTTCGTGAGGCTGCTTGGAATGTGCTCTCGAGACGAGGGTGCGGGGGCCACGCGCAGAACCATCGATTCCCGGCACATCTCAAAGCCCTCGGCGAGCTTGCAATCAGGGGAGCGGTTGAGGAGGAGCCTGGGGACTGAGGCGGTGTGGGGGGAGGCGAACACGCCAGAAACGGCTGTGAAGGCGAGGAGGGACATAACGAGGAGGGAGGGCATCGTGAAAAGGTCGTAAAAAAGAGTGACTGGTAGATTTGGATTGTGGTGGTAGGAGGCAAGAGAGAAGACGGTGGCTGACATTTCATTGCGGAGTTTGAATTTCGTCATGCTCTTTTCGCAAATATTCACTTCTTTATATCTCCCACGGAGATATGGAATAGCATGTGGGAATACGGACGAGTTGAAATATGTGTGCTCATCGCAATTATTAATAGTACTGGTACTTTCTCTAAGATCACGGGACCGCGACACAACACCAATAATATATTTGGCCAGGAGAAATCAGGTGCCTTCAACGCGTTTGAACCGGAAGTAATATGGGTCACCCAGCGGCTTTGGCTACCCAATGGTCAGTGGGCTTGAGAGGAATATGGAAGGGAGGCGCACTTGTTGTATGTCGTTGCGGTCAGGTTGAGGAAGCGATTCAGGAAAGTGTCCTGAGGCGTCTACCACTTGATACTCGAACTTGGAAAGGAAAAGGGCGATGGCTATCTTAATTTCCAGTTTGGCAGCACGCATTCCGGCACAGGGATGACGACCTGGAAGTTATATATCGTCGATCACCTCGACCAAACCTCGACTAGCATTTTCAAGAGCTTACCAGCACCCCACCCCAAGAACGGAAAGGAAACGTGGGTTTCCTCATCTCCAGTTTCGAGGAATCTCCCGGGATCGAACAAAAATGGGTTAGCGTAGATATGCTCATCGAAGTGGACATCTCCAAAGGACTCGCGGTCCCGCACAGTTTTGTGCGCGATCAGCGTGTCACCACCCATATTCCTGCGCAGCGCCGTGCCAGACAACGCCAAACGCATAGTCTCTTTGATCACGGCGTCCAAAACTGGCATTTCTTCTTCCCAGGCGCTGAGAGCAATGGTGGAGAAACGGCAATGAAGTGGGTCCGAGGGTGAAGAGTTGCCGTGATTGAAGAGGAGACTCGACTTCTTGGGCCACCCTTCTTTTCCAGTCCGGCTTGGTTCCGAGCTATAATAGTGCCCAGCACACTGGCACAAGATGTGACACAGGGATTGAACATCGTAGAAGACGTCTGCATACCGTTCATGCTTGTGTTCAGAACGCCAGCGAAAATAATGCCTAGCGTATACTGTAGCCTGTTAACAAACGCAAAGTCCGGTATGAAGTGGACTCACAGCAATCGTTGTCGCATCATCGTAACCTTGGGCGATCAACATGTCTATCGAGTCCGTGGACGGCACCCTTGACTTACGGCGTAAGTCGACATAATGGGTCAACAAGTCGAAGAGTTCTCTTGTAACTTTCTTTTTGTTTCTTTTCGCACGTCCAGGGAACCAAGGCATCATAAGCGAAAGTGGTGACACCGCCTTTTCGTGTAGTAGGATCAGTTCGGAAAGACGGGCGGTAGTTTTGGCATTATTTACAAGCTCGCGACATGTTCCCATGCGTACAGTCATTTGGAATATGAGCTGGAGGGCTGTGAAGAAATTGGATTAGTGAACAAAAGTTGCGCACATTATGCATTTCTACGAATGGATTCATTCGCCCATCTTTGCCCCAGTCGTCCATACGCCCATTAACATCATTCAAAAGCTGGGGCATGACTTGAGAACGCCGGAAGTCAGAGATGATGAGAAAACCCGAAGAAAATACTCACCATCCAGTATCCGTTCTTTCCGGAAAAGATTCAACACATGCCGAACGAAAGGAGTGCCACTCTCCTCCACAGTCGTTATGTTTATGTCCTCAGGCCCGGGCGCCGGCCCTCCCAGAATCCTATACCCTTCCCTCATTGAATTTTTTCTCGCTGAAAAATATTTGTCGGCCTTCTTCTCCAGAAAGAGCCACCACATGATGCTACGTTACATCAGATGCCGCGTTGTATCAAAAATGAAACCTACTTGTAGGACGCGGAAGCGAAACATATTCTGCCCGCTTCTCCTGAGTGCGCCGCGCAAGAAGTCATATCGCTTCGTGAAGAAGAGCCAAGCCAACCAAAGCGAGGTTAAAAACCTGAGGAGAAAGAACAGAGCAAGAACAGCCGTTGCGATTACTGGCGCCGTCCAACGGGTCTCACGAAAGGCCCAAAATTGTAGGACGTACTGAGTTGACATGGAAGGGGTTCGGAATTTACACTGATACAGGTCAGTATATAAGTAAGCAGCGGTGGGGCGTGAGCGCTCAAGGAAGGCTGAGAACCGTGCCCGGTATAGGTGCAGTGGACAAATCCCCCGAGAACGCCGCCTAGAGGTACAGATCAGGCGAATAGATGCCCCCGAGTTCCAACTTGAGCACACAAGTTCCGAGACGCCACAATTAGTGGTATGACAGGCGTTTTAGCAAGCAGTTTCCCCCCATTTTCACCTAGAGGCGACCAAAAGCTTGGCTAGACTGATTCCTGACGGTTTACGGACGTTTGCAGCGTACCGTCGGCTTGGGCTTTTAGGGTAGGTAACCATTTTAAGCTTAGCAGAGCGTGAAGTAAGCCGGCGCCATTAATTGCCGATGGTTAGAGCAGCTGTTGAGCCAATACGAGGTTGAGTGAAGCCCTGGCTAATAATTTGAACGGAAGTGAGACAGCGATTGTGTCACGTTCGTCACGGTCACGTTCCCTATTCAACCTCATCCATTTCAATCCGAAACCAAGGATGCGCTCGCGCAAGGATGTGATGGCCAATACTTTCGGTAGCCCTACAACTTCAAGGCATATTCTGGAGCGAGGCGACACCGACCAGCTTTCGTTGTCACACCTTCTGTCACTGCCTTTGTCGGCCGACTCGGCCCTGCTTAATTCTCGAATCAACTTCAAGAACTAGAATGGCCAGTTTATCATTCGCGACAAAATTTCGCCTTCGATATTCGACGACATAGTAATCATACATATTCGGTGCTTTTTTTGCGACTACAAATTCTGAACGGTGAAACGGCAGGTGCGATCTTCGATTCCCTTGACCGCAAGGGATCCTTTGTAGTCTGGGCTTCCCGCCTCGCTGGAGAGGAACGCAGTGCGCCCATCTTGCTCAGGAACCGAGATCAGTGCTCCTCCACTGCGACATCAGACGTGGACTCACCCTGTCCTTGGTAGCCGCTGATGGTGAGGTTCGCCTGGCCTTCAGGAAGGTAAAGGATCCCAACTTGCAGGCCGCCTATAAGACACAACTCGGTCAGCTATACAGCGGGACGCAAAGATTGTTTGGGCTAACCGCCGGTACCCTCGCACTTGACGTCTTCGAAAGAGGTTAATAAAAACACAACCCAGCTCAGCGCAGGTACGTCTTACCGTTAATGTAGTACATGTTCATGTATTTGTTGTTGGGGCCTACAGCGAACTTGAGTGTCTGTTGGAGGAGTCGAGACAAGAATTTCGTACCGACGAGCTGGATTTTACCGTTTGCAGCCGGCTTGACCGTGAACTTGCAGTTATCATCCATTTGCTGAGTGCCAAACTCGAGCCCGTTGGTGGCGGTGACCCTCATGTATTTGCCATCGATGCCCTTGATGGCAATGTTACCGGTAAAGTTGGCGTTGTTCACCGACATGTTTTCTAAAAATATATTTCAGCACTGCAACGACGACGGGCCAGCGCTCGAGCATGATACGCTGCATGACCAGTGGTGGAGATAGACGATACTCGTTGGAGCCTTACCTGCTAACGGTTGTGTGGTGGTGGTGTTTTTTTTGGATGAGGGCGATCTGGAAACTGACGACCTCTGAGACAGCAGCGACGTTTTATAGCACCTCCCATTCCGTAAGTTCATGTCGAAGACATCCACTCGGCTGGAATGCGCTTTTTTTTCGACGTAGTTCGACACAGGGGTGCTCCTTATCCGCGCTAGTTTCTCACAGACAGATTCTAGCCGTGTTCCAAACCCGCAGCCTATATATTCAACCAACGCAGAAGACCGCGCCCCAAATGTTAAAATATCGACCCAATTATTTTGTATTTAATTCTTCAGGTCGTGCCCATCCATGGTCAGAGGGTGGAGTCACTCATCTGCACGAGCAACGTACTCAAGCTTTGCGTCCTCTGAGACAGCAGCGACGTTTTATAGCACCTCCCCTTTTGTAAGTTCATGTCAAAGACATCCACTCGGCTGGAATGCGCTTTTTTTTCGACGTAGTTCGTGTTCCTTATCCGCACTAGTTTCTCACAAACAGCTTCCAGCCGCTTTCTAAACCCGCAGCCTATATTCAACCAACGCAGAAGACCCGTCCCAAATGCTAAATGTCGACCCAATTATTTTGTATTTAACTCTTCAGGTCGCGCCCAACCATGGTCAGAGGTGGAGTCAGAGAGTCTCATCTGCACGAGCGACATACCCAAGCTTTGCGTCCTCTGAGACAGCAGCGACGTTTTATAACACCTCCCCTTTCGTAAGTTCATGTCGAAGACATTCACTTGGCTGGAATGCGTTTTTTTTCGACGTAGTTCGACACAGGGGTGCTCTTTATCCGCGCTAGTTTCTCACAAACAGCTTCCAGCCGTGTTTTAAACCCGCGGCCTATATTCAACCAGCGCAGAAGACCGCGCCCCAAATGTTAAATGTCGACCCAATTATTTTGTATTTACTTCTTCAGGTCGCGCCCATCCATGATCAGAGGGTGGAGTCAGAGAATCTCATCTGCACGAGCGACGTACTCAAGCTTTGCGTCCTCTGAAAGTGCTGGAGCTCGAGTCCCGCTTTACCCACGCCCCCCGCCGCAATTAATCTATACATTTCAGGCTATCCTCGACCATATTTGAATGCTTGGCTGGTTCCTTGCACTTGACCATCCGAATTTCAAGAGCCCCACGCCTTTCGCGCCACTCTCAACTCACGATCCTGACTGCAGAAAGGGCTATATATATATAAGTAGTGACCGCGAGAATTTTTCGCAATGGAGAACCTGATAGAAGAGGTTTGAAAGATTATAACAAACTTCTGAGGATGCTGCAGGGCTTCAAGCGCCTTGGATAATGGAATGGCCGGTGCCCTGGGAAGTTCAACCACAAAATTCTTCCGCATTGGTGAGTTCGAGCGTCTGAATGATAGAAATGCTGGCAAAAATGGTGCTCGAAAGTTTCAAAGACATTGACCCCAATTATACAACTGCCGGCAGCACCTATTTTCAGTACGCACAATCCGTTATTATCTACTCCTTTTGGAATTGCGTCATTTGGCCTTCAAAAGGTGAGCAGGAAGGCACAGCCAAGCACAAGTAACCAATACTGTTGCGCACATAGTCCCCGACTCTCTCAATGTGCTCTCATGCTAACCGAAACTCTGGACATTCCCGGTGCTGCTTAACCCCGCCTTCAACGCTCTTGCCCACGTACAGTTCTAGGCATTCCCAAGAGGGCCCCGTTCTGCCCCCAACGCGGAGCTAGCACTACCGCACAACTGGCGGCTCCACATGCCGCACCCCATCTCTGCCACACAAGCTCAGCGCTCACACAGCCATATATATGTCGGTATACGCGCGCTTGAGCAGCCCGCCAAGCAAGCTCTGTCCCCCACGCTATAATAAATGCCCTATCTACGCACTGAAGAGCTACTTCCCCGCGGCCCGCACCAATCGCCGCAAGCCCCTGATCCGTTTACGCCATCCGTCGGCATACAGGAAGTTTATGAGGCCGCTCACGAAGTCCCTGCGGCAAACAAAGGCTCGTTAAAAAAGAAGGAAAGACAGAAAAACAGCGGGTGCCGGGAAGTGAAATAATAGCGCACCAGCTGGACACAAGCGAGCGGAGGGGGTAGTCGAGGACGCCGGGGATGTTCGTCTGCACGATGGACGGGAACCGGTCGACCATGATGGCTTTGACGTTCGTTAGGGAGCGCAGACCCTCAGGCCCACCTGAGGATCCATTCAGTATTTGTCGACGCCAAGATTACTCAACACGCACCGAAGCGCCCGTAGCCGCTTGCCTTGATCCCGCCGAAGGGCAAGTCCTGGCTAAACACATCTGAGCGTGAGTAAAGGCCATCCATAAGTATGCGATAGATAATAGGCTGCATACTTTAACTGTATGGGCGTTATTCAGCGGGAAGAGATGACGGGGAGAGATCGGGGAAAGCACGCACGTAGAAGACGCCGAAGTCGTTCACCGAGACCATTCCGCATTCTAGCTGTTTCGCCACCTTGAGGCATTGCTCCTGCGACGGCCCGAACACGCTCGCGCCCAGCCCGTACCGTGTGCCATTGGCGAACTCCACCGCCTCGTCGATGGTGCTGTACGGTATCAGCGTCGCAACCGGCGCAAACACTGTCCCAGTAATTAAGATCTTGAGTACAATAAATCAACCTGCGCAGGGCATAATCACTCACGCTCCTCCTGCGCAATGCGCATATTGGGCGTCACGTCCCCCACGATCGTCGGCTGGAAGTAATATCCCTTGTCCTGGTACACATGCTTATACTGCACGCCGCCGTGCACCTTCGCGCCCTGCTCGCGCGCATCCACGACGATGGTCGTGAGTCCATCGAAACGCTCGCGCGTGATCATCGCCCCACAGTCGACGGTGTTTACGAATCCCTCCGAGGACGGCGCAAGCACGGACCCCATGCGCAGCATCTCCACGCGCTTCTGCAGCAGTGCGTACAGCTCGTCGTGCTGGGACTCGTGCACGATGAGCCGCTCGATGCCGATGCAGTTTTGGCCGACGTTTTGGCTGCGCGCGTACTTGGTTAGATTTTTTTTTTTCAATTTGAGAGCAGGGAAAGACGCACAACGTCCCGCGCATCCAGAGGCTGGCCCATTTGTTCAGGTCGGTGTCGGGTAGAATGACTGCAGGGTCCTTGCCACCAAGCTCGAGAGTCACGGGCGTCAGGTGCTCCGTTGCTGCGATTGCAATCTTGCGGCCAACTGTCTCGGATCCGATGAAGGTAATGTGCTTGATGAGGGGCGAGCGCGTGAGCGCGTCGGCCTGTTCGGGGAAGCAGCACACGAGCTGCGATAGGGTTGGCTTGGGAAGACAGGGAGGATATAATTACTATTACAAACCTGCACAAGGTTTGGCTCGTGCCCGCAGGCGGCGAGACACTTGCGGATGGCGCCGACAAACCATTGGGTGGACCAGAAGACGTTTTCCGAGCACTTGAGAACGATAGCGTTACCGGCGAAAAGGGCTGCAATGATTGGGGACCAGGAGTTGTGCAGTGCTGGAATAGTATTGGTGTTAGCGTTGCGCGCGCGGAAGTGCACAGAGCGACGGACGGTAGTTCCAAGAAACGATGCCAGCGACGACGCCGAGGGGCTCATAGTGGACCTGTGATTTTTTATAGCATAGAATGAGGTTGCCTGCGCGCGTTTCTGGTCGGAGAGCCTTTTCGCCGTGGTCAATGAGCCATCCCAACTTTGAACACGTCGTGATTATCTCTCCCAGCGCAGCATCCACCACTATCAATATCAGAAATAAATGAGTACAAGGCCGTTCGACAGCGAAAACACGACTGACTCGTTTTCCCGGTATCGCGACATGCCATACGCGCGCACACCTCCTGGTTCTCGACCAGCCATTTGTTGAGGCTGCGCATGACGCGCCGACGGCGCCCAAAGTTGGTCTCGCGCCATATCTTCTGTGCCGTGCGCGCGTGGAGGATCTTGGCCTCGATTTCGTCCTCGCTGTCCGCTTTGAGGGTCGCGAGGTGTATGCCCGTCGCGGGGTCGAAGCACGTTATGTAACGCGCACCCTCGACGACGACGGGTGGCGCGATGTCCTCATTCCCGAGGTGTGAGTTTAGGTGCGGGTTCTCGAGCACGAGAGACTGGTGTTTTGGGTCTGCCGCCTGGAGTGCATGCTTTATTGAAAAAATACCATTGGTTCCTCAAGGGCAGCAACTTACTTCGAGCGGCGCGTGGTCGAATGCGATTGCGGCGTATTGGGCCTTTTTGTAACGTGCGACCACAAGCCAGATTCCGAGAGCCATACAGAGAGTCAGTGGGTACACGACATCGAGACCGAGCCGGCCTTCGTCGTCGTCGTCCCACGAAGGATTCAGCGGGGTCAACGGATTCAACAAGAGGGAAACGAGAGAGCTCATGAATGGCACACGAGGTTTTCGCAAGTCGAAAGTCTGAATCGAACCATCAAACCGTGTTTGGCACTGTTGAGAACTGAAGCCATCGCCGTCGATCTCTTACTAAACACATTTTTGGCATATTCCATTGACAGACCCAAGACAGACGGACAGACCCCCTAAAAGCCCGCAATACCAAAATGATGGCATCATCTAAAGCCAAACAGCGCCAACCACGCCTCAACCGACTCGACTTGTTCAAACGATGCATCCTCACTACAGGCTCCAATATGTACGAATTTGAATTCGTGCATCATAACCTAGGACGTATATCATGATGTATGAGCTAACCCGCCAGGGCTCAGAAGACGCGCCAACGAATTCCTTGAGAATCCTTGGCATTCATTTTTGGGGCGTAGGCTTTGGCAGTCACTAACAATCCACACGGAACAATCCACACCACCGAATCAAATGGGAATTCTTATCTTGGAGTGCCGGACATCGCATAGGTGATAATGAACATGACTTCGGCTGTGTCGCACTTTGTGTGGGCTAATGAGTATCAACATCAACAGAGATTTCAGAGGTGAAATTGGTAGTGCCACTGGTAAGGAAACGGGAGGAGAATTGAGGAGAATCGAGGAGCCTGCCAGCATGAGTTGGTGCTCCACAAATATTCGGGTGATGGGGCATCAGAGATGAGTTGAAACTCTCTCCTTCGGCTGGGCGCCGCCGCCGCTGTGCCCAGCGACGCGAATTCCCAGTTTGTTCCCAGCCGTGAAAAGTGGAACGCTGAATTTGTGTGCGCACAGCCGTAACCACCACCAGATCTGCGTGAGTGGCGATGTCGGAAGTGCAAGTCCGGGGATTTGGAGATTCCGAAAAATAAATTGAAAAAGAATGGTGCTTGGCCAACAGTATTTTGGGAACAATCCACATGCCAACGATTACGCAGCGCGCAAGAGACCGCTCAAGTGAGTACGCAATCATTGCTATTAGCGGACTTGACGGAGACGGCGGAGGCAGACCGGGCAAAAGTCGAGAGAGAGGTCGAGAGCGAGGTAGACAGTTGTGCGAGGTGGTAATGCATCTTGAACAGGGCCGTTTCAAGGCAGTTTAAGGCCATTGATGTACCTGTTTCGTGTTTACACCAGTTTGGCGCTCCTCATCTCTGCTCGTCATGGGCTGGTTCTCGAATCTGTTCTCGCCGCCGTCCCAGGCCTCGCGGAAGGGCCAGGCAATGAACAGCACCCACGACGCCTTTTCGCTGCACCCCACCCATCCAGATGCATTCAATCCAGACTCTTTGAATACACCAGATATGGACGCAGGTCCCTCATACACCTATCCTCCTCAGGGCTCTCCAGCATACAAATATGTCCCCACGTCGTCCGTGTAATTTATTCTGCATTACACGTTTACTTATCCATTATTGCTCGCCAGTGCTAGCTCACGACATTCGTCGCTCTTGCCTACCCACCATGACGCATTGCACTCTCCAAATTACCCCCCGTTGGCTGTAACCTGGGGCAGGCTGCGTGCGTGGCTGGCGCGCGAGTACCCGGAGCTTGGAGACACCCTCAACTACGGAATTCTCCCAATCGACCTTGCGCAGCTCGAGAGCCAGTTTGGATTCGATCTGCCTCCCGTCGTGCGCGAGTCCTACCTCGAGGTCGACGGCCAGGAGGCAGAGTCATCGGCCGGTTGCTCAGAGGGCCTTTTCTTCGGCCTGACACTGCTACCGCTCGAGGATGTGCTCGACGAATGGCGCTTCTGGCGCGAAGTCGACGACGACCCGTCCACCGGCGCAAATGCCCACCTGCGCACGGGGATGCGCTCCATTCCACCAGGCTGGGTCCGCAAGGAATACTCCCAGCGTGGCTGGATCCCGCTCATAGCCGACAAAGCCGGTAACTACATCGGCGTCGACGTCAACCCCGACGAGGGAGGCTCCATCGGCCAAGTGATCGTCTTTGGCCGTGACTTTGACTCAAAAGTCGTGCTGTGGGCTGGCGACGGCCCTGCGGGCTGGGCAAAGTGGCTAGCGTGCTTTGTTGACGAGCTCGAGAGCGGCGACGGTTACGAGATTGGCGGCGGGGACAACAGCGAGGAGGACGAGGACGACCTCGGGTTTGAGAGTTATTTCTATGACGGCCAAGGCCGTGGACAGGGAGATGGCGGCGGCGGCGATTTCGCCTCGGGCGGCGGTCTGCGCCTGGCGGGTGAATATAGAGGCTGGAACGTCCTGGAGGCATGGGCAGATCGGAGTGTGCGCAAGTGGCACGAAATGGGCCTCATACCAGTAAATGAGAAGACTGAGGTACCTCGTCTTGTTCTCTTATTTTATTCGGAACTAACTCCCCTCAGTCAAAGCAACCTGAGACCGAAGTGCTAATCCCCGAATCCTCGACCCCCCAGCAGGTCCCCACCCTCTTCGTCAACGGCGAAACCGCCCCCGCCCCCGCTCCGGTCACTGTCCGCCCCTCCCTACCCACCGCTATGTACGTGTATTATTATTATTATTATTTTGCATTCAACCACTCATCGCCACTCACCAGCGTAACAAAACCCCCCGCGCCTCTCCCTGTCGACCTTCCCACCCAGAGCGACATTAGCGTCCCCCCCTCCCCGACTGACTCCCCCCGCTCCTCTTTCCGCGATGTCCCCGAATACGACCTCGAGTCCGGCATGGCGATGTCCATGCGCGAAGTCGCGCCGGAGCCCGTCGCGCGGCGGCAAGCGGCAAACCCAACCCAGAACGCCCAGGCCAGCGGGTCCTCACCAGCACCGGCCGCGACGGCCCCTCCGCCCGCAGAGATACCGGACCTCCTCGCGGACTCGGCTCCGCCGATGGACGCGACACCCATCGTGCCCTCGTCGCCGTCTATCGCCGCACCATCCATAGACATAGTGTCATCAGCCCCTCCTCCCGCCGATGTTGACGCGTTAGAAGAGCCCGAGGTGGATCCAGACGTCACGATCCGCCTGGTGGGCGGCGGGGGCATCGCGGGCCTTGTGTCGGACGAGGTAATCGATGCTGAAGCTGAAGCTGCCGCCGCCGCCGCCGTCGCGGAGGAGAGCGACACCGAGTCCGTTGCGTCTGCTGCGTCCGTCACCTCGACGAGCTCCATAAAAAAGAAGACGCACAAGAAAACGCTGAGCGGGCTCAAGGGGCTCAAGAAGCTTGGCGGGCTCGGGCTGAGGAAAAAGGACTCGAGTGCGAGCGTAGGTGGTAAAGAGAAGGAGCCGGAGCCTGTACCGGTGCCGGCGAGTTGAGTTCAACGCTTGTTGGACTTGTGGTGGGGGCGGGAGCATGCATTCATTCAACCTTCGTTATCGAATTCCGCATACGATACGAAACGATACTACTATACCCGTCTGACGCAATACATATCTTATATTATTCCGCAATAGACGTGCTTTTTTGCTGGATGTACCAGTATCTTTTGCTCGAAGACCAAATTTCTGATAAACGGAGCAAAGCCGAGCCTGTTTCAAATTTCGGTCGGTCCCGTTTCGAGCTGAGAGCGCTGAAGATGATGTGCAACTCGGGGCCTACTCTGGTCCACTCGGGGTATCAATATGTGGGGTGAATTTGGGGAGCCGCTACTTAGGCAGTGACCTGGGTGGAGGTTGGGGAGCCGCTACTTACCGGTGACCTCGGAGGTCCGAGGGCCAAGGGATTAAACTAACGTCACACAACTGAAAAAAATGTTCGTCAAGCTCTGTAGCTGGAGAGATATGTACTTTTTTCCTTGCTGGATGCTGCATGTGAGCGCGACGGAATTTCATCGTCTTCAAGTTGGACGGATTTGGATAGGAACAAACACACCAATCTCAGAGAAGCCTTCACGATCATGTCATCAAGATGACCTCTCCGGGCCGGAATCCGCCGGATGGGGACAAGATGGGGACCTACTGCCTCGCGCAGCTCACGCATTTGCACTGTACAAAAATGACAATACACTTAAATATCTATCAGTCTCCATGGCGCTCCACCCCCTCCTTCGACCATGATTTACACCGCTGCAGACATGGAATTACCTCGCCTTGACCTCCTTTCGTTCCTCTTTGGTTGGTCGACCTGAAGAACGGGACCCAAGGCAGGGCTAACTTTGAAAACCCAGACTCAGAGCTGTCATTAGCCACCGACGACACCGTGCTTCATGCCGACGCTGCGAACCCGAGCCATGGGATAACAAAGGCGCTTGCGCGAACGCTGACTTGCAGAATCGCGCATACGCTGCGCACCCGCTTCGGTATTGGCGAACATGGAAGCGGAAGGGACATTGTGATCGTCATTTCCACTGGTTAGCAATAATATGGTACTATATGCATGCAATATGGACTGATTCATCCCTAAAGGTCAAATGTTTCTTCCCATTTTATTCTACGGGATCATTGCCGCTGGTGGCGTTGCCTCACTGGCATCCCCGTCTTTCAAGACAGACGAGCTGGCCAGACAGATACAGCAAGGCTCGGCCAAGCTTTGCATATCTTGTCCTACATCTCAGGACATCCTCGCCGCAGCCGCGCCTCTGTGCGGGATCCCACTGGATCGGTGTTTACTTCTCGCCTCCTCGCCACAGTTCCGGCTGTCCGTGTTCAATGATCCGACCGCCAGTCACATTGTAGGGGACTCGGAACTGAAGTGGGAGCGCATAACCGACATGAACGAACTGGAGAACAGTTTGATATGCTTGCTTTACAGTTCTGGGACTACCGGCCCCCCGAAAGGTGCGCGTTTCCTGCCCGAATTCAAGGCAGCATCACTGCTCATGACATCTCAAGGAGTGGAAGTATCACATCTCAACCTGGTTTCACAGGCCTATCTAACGGGCAAAGTGTACCGTGATGAATGGCGCACCAATGGGAAGTGGGATTATCGAACGCTCGCACATCTGCCCGCATCCCATGCTGCAGGCGTCGTGGTCAGTTCGTTCATGTCCATTTTTTAAGCTAGCATGTGACGTTTCCATCTTCCAGTGCTATCTTGTAGTTCCTTTCCATCAAGGTGGTATAACATATTGGATGCCAAAGTTCGACTTTGAAGAATTCGTAGCATTGAACGAATCTTTGGCAATTACCATTTTCTTCAGCGTGCCGCCCATTTATTTGCTCATCACCAAATCGCCGCTGGTCAAAAATCAATTTCGTGCACTCAAGGCGGCCATAGGTCGGTCGCATTGACCACCCAGATGAGCACGGTTTCTAATCTTTGCCACGCCTGCTCGTAGGTGGTGCCGCACCATTCGGGGCAGAATTGCAAGCCGCGGCCAGTAAAAGATTGGGTGTTCATATAGCGCAGACCTGGGGGCTATCAGAAACCACAGGATCGACAACCCTTGGTGAGCTCAACACGGAAGACCTTTCTGGGAGCGTAGGCATTCTAGTATCGAATATGAAAATCAGGTACTTTGCATGATTTTGGACCGTCCATCTCCGATTCTTAACTTTGCATCAAGAATCGTGGATGATTCTGGTAAAGACTGCCCTCCAAATACACCGGGTGAAGTCCTTGTTAGCGGCCCAATCGTAACGAAGGGCTACTATAAAAACCCTGAAGGCAACCGAGAAACATTCAAAGATGGTTTTCTTTATACTGGCGACATCGGCTTCTTCAAAGACGGCCGGCTGCACATTGTGGTATGTACATTTGTTCACGCGCCGTGCAGACACACTATATGCGATCATTTCAGGACCGGAAGAAGGAGTTGATCAAGTACAAGGGCAACCAGGTTGCCCCCGCAGAGCTAGAGGCGCTTTTGATTTCGCACCCGCAGATCCTCGATGCGGGCGTGATTGGTGTCCTCGATGAGGAACAGGCCACAGAGGTCCCGCGCGCGTACGTGGTGGCTGACAAGACAGTTATCAGCGCCAGGGACATTCAGGAGTTTGTGAAGAGCCGCCTCGCTTCGCACAAACAACTGAGGGGCGGGGTGGAGTTCGTGCCCGCTATTCCAAAATCTCCATCTGGTAAGATTTTACGAAAGGATCTCAGGGCAATGGCCGTAGCTAGCTCTGCGTTGAAGTCCAAGCTGTAAACTTAAATTATGCATGCGCATACCTACGCCCCGAGCCTGTATCTATGTGTAGATAAATACTGTAAATCGTGCAGCCCGCCCTTGGGGCGAGACAGATGGAGTGGGTGCATAATATACCATACGGTGTCTTCGTCCAACGCACGCACGAGGGCTCGTACGCCCCAGAAGCCCCATAAACGCCAACGGGAGCAAAACCGAGCAGAAAATCTGGGTATTCGAAACGCCGCTGATTGAGGCCGCCATCAAATGTCGCCGGGAATCTCTCCCTCTTTCTTCTTCAGGCGTGTCTCATCTTTTACTTATTGCTAATAATGAGGTCTTTTTTTTTTCGCAGAACCGTTGTTCTATGAGGACAAGACAGTGTATACATAGGGGCTTGATCGCCGACTGCGCCGTGTTGGTCAAACCCACTCTGGTGCATCTCCCGGCGTCCCTTTTCCTGATAATAAATTCTGATTGTATTCCAGAAGCCCAGTTGTTTAATCCACTGACTTGGGGGTAATTTCCTCCATGAATGTGCGCGCATTACACAATGTTTTGGATAGCACTTTGATGGTTAGTTCACACTCCGCTCGCCATCATTTTAATGCCGCCATTGCAGCCGTGCACGCCCGATCGTTGCTGTGCTTCGATCACGCTTCTCTCAATTCCCAAATGCTCTCAATGGACTCCACTGACCCAAAACTGACCCAGAACGCCCAACTCCGATGGGACACCCGCGAATCGTGACAACGAGGGATTACACGACATTCATGAAGCAGTCATTGGCCCTCGGACCTCCGAGGTCACCAGTAGTCATTGCTTAAAATAGCTGGTCGCTCAGAGGCCACCCACAGATTGATACCCCGAGTGGACTCCGAGTTGCACATCGCTCTCAGCTCGCCACAAGACCGACTGAAGTTTGCAACGGGAAACCGAACCCGTTTCAAACCTCAGTCGGTCCCGTTTCGCCGAAGCAGCGTAGCAAATGAAGCACTCCGCGCGCAAAGGTCCATCCATATCGATCTCCCAGCGCGGACGGTCGGGTCAATGGGAGAGGAGCGTAAAAATATAGGACCAAAGCGCAGCAGCGCCCTAGCAACTGAAGAATGCGGCACACCGCAAAGTTTTTATCCATATCGATTGTCCGACAGCGCGGACGGTCGGGTCAATGTCTGGCTCCAGGGATGTCACACAACTGAAAAAATTGTTCGTCTCAAGCTCTGCAGCTGGAGAGATATATACTTTTTTCCTTGCTGCATGCTGCATGCACTGTGAGCGCGACGGAGTTTCGACCTTTTCAAGTTGGACGGATTTGTTTGGAGCCTCCACGATCATGTCATCAAGATGACCTCTCCGGGCCGGAATCCGCCAGATGGGGACCTAGCTGCCTCGCTCAGGCTCACGCACTTGCGCTGTACCGCAATGTCAATGCAGGCCGCATGTATTTCTGACTACAACCCGGCACGTTCCGAAAGGGGACCTAGCTGGGCTATCAATTTATCCTGCTTCTTATCCTTAAATCTCCATCAGTCTCCAAGGTCCACGACCCCATCCCTCGACGATGATTTACACCGCTGCACAATCGGACAACATAGAATTACCTCGCCTTGACCTCCTTTCGTTCCTGTTTGGTTGGTCGACCCGAAGAATGGGACCCAAGGCAGGGCTGACTTTTCAAACGCAGACTCAGAGCTGTCATTAGCCACCGACGACACCGTACTTCATGCCGACGCTGTGAACCCGAGCCATGGTATCACAAAGGCGCTCGCACGAACGCTGACTTACAGAATCGCGCATACCCTCCGTACCCGCTTCGGGATTGGCCAACAGGGAAGCGGCAAGGACGTTGTGGTCGTAATTTCCGCTGGTTAGCAATAATAGCCAGTACTATATGCATGCAATATGGACTGATTCGTCCCTAAAGGTCAAATGTTTCTTCCCATTTATTCTACGGGATCATTGCCGCTGGTGGAGTTGCCTCACTGGCATCCCCGTCTTTCAAGACAGACGAACTGGTCAGACAGATACAGCAAGGCTCGGCCAAGCTTTGCATATCTTGTCCTACATCTCAGGACATCCTCGCCGCAGCCGCGCCTCTGTGCGGGATCCCACTGGATCGGTGTTTACTTCTCGCCTCCTCGCCACAGTTCCGGCTGTCTGTGTTCAATGATCCGACCGCCAGTCACATTGTAGGGGACTCGGAACTGAAATGGGAGCGCATAACCGACATGAACGAACTGGAGAACAGCTTGATATGCTTGCTTTACAGTTCTGGGACTACCGGCCCCCCGAAAGGTGCGCGTTTGAAATTCCCGCCCGAATTCAAGGCAGCATTATTGCTCATGACATCTCAAGGAGTGGAAGTTTCGCATCTCAACCTGGTTTCTCAGGCGTATCTAACGGGCAAAGTGTACCGTGATGAATGGCGCACCAATGGGAAGTGGGATTATCGAACGCTCGCACATCTGCCCACTGCCCATGCTGCAGGCGTCGTGGTCAGTTCGTTCTTGTCCATTTTTTAAGCTAGCATGTGACGCTTCCATCTTCCAGGGCTATTTTGTAGTTCCTTTCCATCACGGTGGTATAACGTATTGGATGCCAAAGGTCGACTTTGCAGAATTCGTAGCATTGAACGAGTCCTTGGCAATTACCATTTTCTTCAGCGTGCCGCCCATTTACTTGCTCATCACCAAATCGCCGTTGGTCAAAAATCAATTTCGTGCACTCAGGTCGGCCATAGGTCGGTCGCATTGTCCACCCAGACGAGCACGGTTTCTAATCTTTGCCACGCCTACTCCTAGCTGGTGCCGCGCCATTCGGGGCAGAATTGCAAGTCGCGGCCAGTAAAAGATTGGGTGTTCATATAGGGCAGACCTGGGGGCTATCAGAAACCACAGGATCGACAACCCTCGGTGAATTCAACACGGAAGACCTTTCTGGGAGCGTCGGCATTCTATTATCGAATATGAAAATCAGGTACTTTGCACGATTTTGGACCAGCCATCTCCGATTCTTAACTTCATACCAAGAATCGTGGATGATTCTGGTAAAGACTGCCCTCCAAATACACCGGGTGAAGTCCTTGTCAGCGGCCCAATCGTAACGAAAGGCTACTACAAGAACCCAGAGGCCAACCGGGAAACATTCAAAGATGGTTTTCTTTATACTGGCGACATCGGCTTCTTCAAAGACGGCCGGCTGCACATTGTGGTATGTACATTTGTTTTGTTCACACGCCGTGCAGACACACTATATGCGATCATTTCAGGACCGGAAGAAGGAGTTGATCAAGTACAAGGGCAACCAGGTTGCCCCCGCAGAGCTAGAAGCACTTTTGATTTCGCACCCACAGATCCTCGATGCGGGCGTGATTGGGGTCCTCGATGAGGAACAGGCCACAGAGGTCCCGCGTGCGTACGTGGTGGCTGACAAGACAGTCATAAGCGCCAGGGATATTCAGGAATTTGTGAAGAGCCGCCTCGCTTCGCACAAACAACTGAGGGGCGGGGTGGAATTCGTGCCCGCTATTCCAAAATCTCCATCTGGTAAGATTCTACGAAAGGATCTCAGGGCAATGGCCGTAGCTAGTTCCGCATTGAAGTCCAAGCTGTAAACTAAAATTATGAAAACGAGCTCCCGGAGTCCACGTCCCATTGTCATCCTTCTTGCCCTTGCCCTTCCTGTCCAGTGGGCTCGGGCTGGGTGGCCTCTCTCCCTCAGAGTCGGATGCCTCCCTGTACGAGTTCGTTTGCTTGCCACGGCGGGCTCGCCGCGAGCTGCTCGGTTCTTCAGTCGAAGACATGGTCCCCCAGGTCGGGTTTGTGAGTGCGGACCGCTTCGCCGGTGGCGTAGGTTCGTCGCCAGTACGATCTCGTTTGGTAGACCCGCTTGGACTGGAAGGGACAGGTGGGAGTGGCGCAACGGGCTCGGAGTACACTTCAGGCAACTTGCCGATACAAGCAGAGATAATCTCGAGGAACGTTTCATAGTCAGCCTTTGCAACGTCGGTAGAATATTGGGGAACGGTTGACGCCTCTTGCCCTCTGTTATCGCATTTTCGACCGTGGTAATCCTGGCGGTGAAGAAGCGCCGCAGTTCATCCATAAGGTCTACCAAAATTTCGTCATCGTCGGTATACCGCTTGGGCAAAGCTCGAATGCGAGCATGGAAAAACCCAAACTTGTGGTCGCTCAAGAAAGACGGAGGATAGGCCAAGGAATGCCATGCAAGCAGAGGCGCCGACAACTGCAGAGGATTGCCTTGGAGATCATGACCGTAGATGACGTAGTAAAGAACGTAGAAGATGGATTCAAGGTCGTCCATGTTGTCGTGATGGCTGAGGAGGGGGGATCCATTGAGGACCTTCGCAGATTGATAGGCTCGTGTTCCCTGACGAAGATGAATAAATGCAGTTCTGGAGACGTTTGGTTACGCACCGTTCTCGAGTCACCCTCGGTACCCTGCTTCGCCATGAGATCTGCCATCTTTTTGGCCAGGTCCCAATCAATTATCACGGCGCACACGGCGGATAAATCATAAGGAGAGAGAAGGAGGTTCGAGAAACTGATGTCGCGATGTAGGATCCCTTTCTCCACCAGCCCGCCGTAATGACCTGCTATGAATAAGTAACGGTACACAATGCAAGGGAATGTAATTAACGACTCACCCTTGATGATATCTCGAATAGCGCAGAGAAGCTGGCGAGGCGATGTGGCCTTCTCCAAAGTGTCGCCGTACTTGGAGAGCACCAGTCGGGTGAGCCATCTGTCAAGAACATGTGTCCCAGCGTCGTCGGACATCATGACGTCTGCAATCTTGAAGCCACGCTCCGCTTTGATAGACTCCCGGTCGTCATGGTATGTAAACATCCCTTTATCCCGACGAGTTCCTTCAAGAAACAAGATTCGTATGCGCGACCGTCTGCGCGCCAGTAGTCCTTGATGACATACTGTTTCCCTCCATGCGTAGCGATCCAGCAGACGGTCCCTCGAGACCGAATCATATGCCTGGAGAACATGGGCTGGTCTTCCAGCACGAAGATGTATTCCTCTGTGTTGGGTTCCCAAGACGCTGTGTCCGAGTTGTAGAGTTCGGCTGGCGTCATTTTCATAAAGCGCTGCCCGTTTTGCCAGTAGATGGAAGTGTCGAAGCCGAGGAGGTCCTCGTTGAAGGAGCTAAGGAGCAGGATGAGCTTGACGAAAAAGACTGCATTGGTATGATAGTTGATACGCCGTGAGTAGTAAGATCCAGCGCGGTCGAACTGAACGACGCGGAGGACTTTCGCGGTCATGATGGGCACATAGACGAATCGGCGGTTCGGCTGCTGGATAAAGCATTCCCTGGCATATACAGCAATCTGACCCTTCTCCACGCCCCCGAAGGTCTCGTCCACTTTGACTTCCCACAGACTGGCCGTCTGAGCGTACGACGGATGGGGTGAAAACTCCGAGTCTTTGGTGGCAGCGGGCCCAGTCCCAAAAATCGATATGTCAGGCTCCGATTTAAGAGCTTTGTCCGCGTCGTCGTCAGTGTTGTGGGGCATGAGAAGTCTGTGAGTTTTGAGAACCCGCCGCCGTTTGACAACCTGGTCGTTTTCTTCATGCTTCTCCTGGCTGAAATATCGGAGAACGGCCTCCATTACGGCGACAGTGGGATCGTAAAGGACCTCCTCCTTCTTAGCGTCGACGGGAATGTCCTTCCACCTCTTCGTCGTGTTGTCGTAGCCAGCGTAATTCTGAAGCCAGTGTTCAACATCGACTCCAGAATATTCGCGCTCGAAGATGGTGTTCAGATGGTTCTGAAAGGGCAGCGAGGCTTCTTCTTCCACCCAGGCGCCGTCCAATTCCAAAGTAACCTGCGCCATGATATCCTTGACGACTTTATACATAGCTTCAGAGGTGTCAGACGATGGTTTGTGAGGGGTGGCACGAGTGGCTGTGATCGCCTTCACTGAAGGTGGAGTGCGAGGGGGACCTGGTAGTACTATTGGGGGAAGGCTGGTGGCAAGGGGGAGTGGCGCAGCCGTAGAGCGTGTAGGGGATTCTCCAAAAATACCAGGGTCCTGGGATAGGCTCCCGTCGCTGCCACTCATGGCACTGGCGCTCCGGATGCCCTGGACAACCATGGGCCTCATCCTGCGCCGCCGCAGGAGTCAATGGATATGTATTCGTCTGGTTATCGTGCGGAGAATGACTCAGATGAGGCCGAGTCCGAGTCCGAGTCCGACTCTGATTCTGACTCAGAGACCTTACGCCGGTATTCTGCATCCAACCTTAGACAAGCTAGATTAGATTAGATAGGGTGCATCACAGCCACAGCACTCCTGAGTTTCCGCCTCCGCTGTCAAACCCAAAAAGGAGATTTGATCGCAGCACGATTCCCTGCCGCCACCAAGCCGTTGTTTGTTTGGACTGCGCCGAAGTGTCAGCCACAACAAGCGGTATTGTCGCTCTCTTCCTCCCACCATCCTCATCGCTCTTTACCCCCGCCTCGCCTTCCGCCGCACATCGCATACTCGCTCGCCGCCACAGTGCCACTCGACGCCGATGTCCCCGACGCCTGCGCCCCGTTTCCGAGGAGTTAGGGCAAGCGAAAACTCCGGGTATCCACCGTGTCGTCCCGCCATGAAGGGTTAGGGTTAGGTGAAGATCTATAGGAAGCGGGAACGAGTCTTTAGCGTGCCGCCTGAGATGCCCCGGCTTGGGGGACCCCCCGAGCGCAGCGAAGGAGGGGAGGGGCATCGAATGGCGGTACTCTTCACGCAAGTGAAGAGCGAGGATGTAATTAGATACCTGTCATCATAATAGCACTCAATTCAGCCCTTCTAAAATTCTTTCCCTTGTATTGTATAAAACAACGAGCCTTCATCTTGTAAGTAAGTACTTAGGGTATAAACGAGTCGGAACGGCTTGTGGCGGCTTGGGGACGGCAGGGAATTCGTGCCGAGATCAAATTTCCTTTTTGGGTTTGACAGCGGAGGCGGAAACTAAGCGAGTCAGCCACAGCTGTCAAAGACTTTGCTCTTGCCTCTACGCGTCGCATCTCTGCAACCGTTTTCCTACTCTACACGCGTTCTCACTCGTATTTTTGTAACCAGGATTTCCTGGTGCCACGGAACTCGAGCTGTGGAACTTCCCAAATGGAAACTTCTTCCTATCTGTAGGGCCGAGAACGGATTCGCAGCTGTACGAGATGGCTGTCATAGTCCCTACCTTTCGCTCCGCCCCTCATGGCCAATTCCACGTCTATCATTCTATACCCCTCTGATAGTCAGCGCCAGCTTCTGCTCGCAGAGACGGGAGAGCAATCCCTCCAAGCTTCACGGTACCCCTCCGGGCCAGGCCGGACTCTCGATGAGATATACACTGCTGCGGGGCTCCTGGTGGGCAAAAACGCAAACAAGGCAGCGCACCATCTGGGATTGGGTCCCTGTGCCGTCGCTCGTCGGATCTGCGCGTTCTTCGGAGACGGAAGGGAGCGAGAAGAGAAGCTGGAAAAACTGAGAACCGTGAGCGATGACTCCCACACGTTGAAGAAGGACTGCATCAAGTTGATGGGATATACGCTTCCGTATGTCCTCAGTATTCTACTTTCTCTGGGCTAACTAATTTACGCGCTCCTCAGCTCTGAATCGTCCCAAACTCAACTCCAGGCATTCAAGAGCATCATTACGCTGACGACCAGGTACCCGGGCATTAGATGTCTATTTCTTGGCTCCAAACATATTCAACGGGTTGGAGTATCAGAAGAGACGATCCTGAAGCTTTGGAATCGAGGTAGAGAATCCTGTGGACAGGAATGGGATTTTATGTTCCATTTCGCGGCGGCATGTCTGGCGGATCAAGATATCTCTGCGATGGTTGAAGATAGCCAAGCAAGAGCTGTCGCTTCTATCGAGAACGATCTCAGTATGGCCGAACGGCTGCTGGTCGCCTCTGATTGCGAGTACGTTGCATGCCCAGTATATTCGGAATCGAACTTCACATTGTCCTCGAAGGGGTGTTTCGAAATTTTCGAAACACATAGCAGTTAGATATCTAGGCGGAATCCTCGAGCTTCCGTCATTCTGGATCCAAGAGGGCGCAATACATGAGGCAGTGGTGAAGAAAATATATCGCCGTACAACGGGTATTCTCCAAGATCTTGGCATTGACTCTGCGGAAGGAGAAGATAGCGGCGTCCTCGCAGATCACGACGGCATCGACACCCTCTGCGCAGCACTACTGACTGGGACGCGCGTCTGGATGTTGGACAAGGCGGCGACCCATTTTACAGGCGAATCCTGGTTCAACAGCTTGTTGGAGTTTATTCAACTTCTTCGACAGTACGAAATTTCCCATTATCGATCGGCCACTTCTCACATAATTCCGTTTTTCAGTCCGAGGAGTGAGGATCTTCTTCCGAAAGCTTGGATAATCAGCCAAGACTTGAGAACGATAATTCCCACTCCGTACCGATTGCAAGAAGTTGATGTCTTGGTTGAGCAGGGGTTGCAGCCCACACGAGCTAATATTGTGCGGATCTATTTAAAATCTCGTTGAACGCGGATCCTGAGGGTGTTTTAGCTGGCAGCCATCACTGTGCTCGTCAAGGACGCAATATCTAATGCCTTCTTCTTCCTCCACTGTGCGCGCCATGTTCCTTGGAGTGGACCGCATTTAACATATACCAGATTCTGGCCACTCCACCCAAATCCCAAATGAGGACGGCAGCGAGGACGATGGCATGGACGAGTGTATTCCTTGTCTCTCTTCGCCATCATTCTTGTACTGATTTCTGGCTAGGTCTTGTCCCTTTGGGTGGTGAAAGTCAAATGATCGTGGATGATGTAAGCTTTGCCTATCGTCCAGGTGTCTCAAGCGCTGACCATTGTACAGGAACTGAACGCCGTCCTTGCTGCGCCTCTTCCCGATTCCCGTCTCGTCGCCGTTCTGGACACTTGCCATTCGGGAGCCTTGCTTGGTACGTCTGTCTACCTTACTTCCTGCATGAAGGTTGTCACGATTTGTCCTGTAGATCTTAAGCACTACAGATCTAAGGATACCGAGTGGGTCGAAAAAGGAAGACAGCGCAGCGAAGTCTGGATTAGTGAGTATTTATTTCATATAGGCATACAGTACTCTGATCTCATTCTTTAGCTGGCAGCGACAGCGACGCTACGTCTACTACGCGGAGAGCCGTTCAAATTTCGCGAATTTCTCCCACCTATGTCCGCACCCAGGATACTCTGATCAACGTTGGCAGCGAAGTTGAAGCGCAATCCAAGTCTCGTCGTAAGGCCAGGTGGAAAACCTTCGCCAGGAGCTAAAACTCTGCAGTTCTGCGCACCACTGTCTCCCGCCTTCCTGCAGTAATCTCACTTCGCAGTGACATGCGGGCGCAGACAATGGGATAGGTTCGTTTTGAGTCGCGGCCGGGCTTCATGCGATCACATAACGTCCCCCACGTCTTCCAGCTCGAGGTTGGAAATTGAAGACCGGCTGTTATTAATAATTGCTAGCTAGAAGTTAGTTTCAAATAATTTTGTTAGAATAAGCGCGAACCGTTCTCTCCACCTCGAATCGCGTTTTCACGCTCTTCATCGCACTCATACACGCGTTTTTTTGCACCCACCCTACCTTCCCTTCTTTTGAGCTTACGCTCTGGTTGCTTTGGGTCTCCTCGGTGGCCTTAGCGTACAGGTTCGGCCGTGCCCGCGTTCCGTCCTTTTCCGACCCGGACTTCCCCGCCTTGCTGCGTTGCGAAGTCCCATCGGCCGGGACGGTCGACCCCCCCCCACACACACACAAAACCTGTCGTTTTCTCTCTCATATACACGGCGCGAAGCGCCAGTGGCTCCCCTCAAATATATCACTATGGTGCGCAGCACCGTTACACACCCCTCTCCAGACTCCCTCACACATACCCGGTGTGAGACGATCACCTACCTTGCATATAATATCAATATAACCCTACGTGGATTTCACCTATTCTCCGCTGCTTCAGACTTGTTTGCGCATCGCGTTTAAAAGCAGTGGTTGACTTCTTCGGATCAATGAACCTGCGCCGTGGCCAAAAAGGGAAACACTCTTTGAAGACGTGACGTCACCAGTATACCGCTCACCCAAACATGTCCGGAACCACCGCGCAGGTACGTTGTACCACTCAAACCCACGGAACTTATACTGACCTTATAACAAAACCAGGACAAGACCTGGAAAGCGAAAGAACAGGGCGAGGAGGCGCGCTACGTCCATCAGAAGGTGGGTTTACTACCGATCGCGACGACCGTACATACCTCCTTACAATTAACATTACATCCTTCGTTATCGTTGATCCTGTGCTGACTTCGCCACCGCGCGCCCAGGAACAAGCACAGGTCGCCGCGATCCGCGACGAGATGAAGAAGACGGAGGAAGCGGCGGCAGCGACATCCGCAGCATCAGCAGAACCCGCGCACGGCGCGCGCGACCGCGACTTCGAGGGCGGCTTCGGCGGGCAGGAGGACCTCGAGGACCGGTACGCCACTACCAGCGGCGAGCACTGAACGTTGAACGGCGGACTATCTATTCCTAATGTCCAATCATGGTCATGTACTTATATCGCTCTCAAACACATCCCCACCCATGTAATAATCATTAAGCACCGTGTAATTCATGCATGCGCATACCTACGCCCCGAGCCTGTATCTATGTGTAGATAAATACTGTAAATCGTGCATGCCCGCCCTTGGGGCGAGACAGATGGAGTGGGTGCATAATATACCATACGGTGTCTTTGTCCAACGCACGCACGAGGGCTCGTACGCCCCAGAAGCCCCATAAACGCCAACGCCCCGCCCAAAACTCACAGCAAAAAAAAAAAGGACATGTAGGGTAATGTAGGGTAGGCCGATTCTCAGAACGCACAGAAACTTGAAATGAAAGAAAGGAAATAATATGGTCCAAATAATCCGAGTCCATGCAGCAGAACAAACGAGTGGCGGGGTGGTTGGGGGTGTATATAGGGGGGGGTGGATATATATCGGTGTGTGGGTGTCGGAGTAGACAGTGTGTGGGTGGCGGACTGGAATATCGGTGTGTGTGTGTGGATACGGGTGTGGTGTCGATAGGCGATGTGGGTAGATGATACGTGGGTGCGTCAATAAGAGAGTGGGTGGGTGTAAGGTGGCGGCCGGTGCGCAAGCCACATGCTATACTAATAAACAGGGCCAGCAGCAGGGGTATAGCGCCCGCCGAGCGGTCATAAGCACAAATACAGAAAGCAGAAAACGCAGGCGCGAGCGTCTCCCACCCGCCTTATGGCGCAGGCGTAATCGTCGGCCCCGCCACCGGCGCGCGCACCGTCGCAAACGCTCGGCGCGGTGGCGCCGCCGGCGCACCACACTGCGGCGGCAGCGCTGCGTTGGTGCCTACCCACGGGTCGAGGTACTGGCACGTCGGGATCGGCACATACAGCCCCACCTGGTCGGCCGCGTTCGCCCACCCGTTCCCGGGGTCCACCGTCGCCGTCGCGCTCGGCGCCGGCGTCGGTGCGGGCAGCGAGATAAGCGGGCCCGTCTGCGTAAAGGTCGGCAACAGCGCCACGGCCGTCGCGTCCTCGCGCGAAAACTTGATCGACGCGGGCGGCCATGCGAGCGCCTGCAGCACATCCGCGGGGATCTGGTCTGCGCCGTCGCCGCCCAGGTTCCACGACGGCAGCGGCCCCACCCACGGGTTCGCGTTCTGGCACTTGTTGTACGCGTCCCGCGGGTCCGTCGGCATCCACCCGTTGTCGAGCCCGAGCTTATACGACCAGTGTGGCGCCTCGACCTTGTTGGCGATCGACTCGCCGATCTTCCACGTCCAGAAGAACCAATTCTACATTCGTTACGTCAGTAAAAAAAAAAAAACAAGCTCCCGCGGATTTTAGCAGTAGAAATGAAACGCACCTGCAGCGCGTCCATGCTCGACAGCGCAAACTGCTTGTACGCCTCCTTGGTATTCGCGTCCCAGTTGGGGTAGTCGAGCCAGTCCGTGGCGCAGTCGCCAATGACCGGCCACGGCCCGCCTTGGTTATAGTTCCCTTCATACCGCACGCCCTGGCCCACGCCGTTCACGTACAGCCCGCAGTCCGTCAACGCGTTGCTGAACTCGCCCGCGACGGTCAGCCCCATCTTCCCCATCGAGTTGTTGAACGAGGCGCCCCACGACTGGCACGGCCGGGCCGTCGCGCCTGTGATCGGGTTGTTATTCTGCCCGCCGAAGCAGAGATACGGGTGCGAGTCCATGGACGCGCGGTCCGCGCCGGGGAGGAAGCCGTTGAACTTGTCGATCCCCAGGAACCCGTCGTGGAACGAGACGTATGGGCCCTTGCCCGCGCCAACGCCCGTCACTGACCGCACGGTTCTGTATGCCTCGAGGTAGCTGCACACGGCGTGGTCAGCTCTCTAATCCATTCATGCATTATTAGCGGCACTCACTAGGCCTCGAGCACCTCGACGGAGATGTCGGTGCCCTGCGGCTCGTTCGTTATGCCAAAGATGGCGACGACGTCCTTGTACTGCGGCTGAGAGATGAACTCGGCGAGGATGCGGATGTAGTTGAGCGCACGCTGCGCGTTGGCCATGCCCATCGGGCCAAAGAGCACGTTGAACGATCCCAGCCGCCCGGAGTGATTCCACCCGTTCTGGCTTCCGGGCAAGCCGTGGAGGTCGAGGTTGACGCGCAGCCCGTACTTGCGACACCACTCGACGGCTTTGAGGAAGTAGCTGCGGGGGTGTTAGGGGCAGTCAACGGAGATGGGGGGGGGGCAACGCACGTCCAGGACACCTTGGGCAGGAACTCCTCGCCATCGAGGACCTCGATGGCCCAGTAGCCGAGGGGGATACGGACAAAGTTGAGGCCAGCCGCAGCGATCTGCATAAAGTCCTCTTCCGTCTGGAGGTAAGGCGAATGTAAGACACGGTCAGCTGAGCGGGAGCGGTGGAGCGCTCACGATGAATGTCTTGTAGTGGTCCTCCATCTGATTTATGCCACCGTTGGCGACATCCAACTTCATGGCCGTGATCAACGTCCACTCGTCAATGATGGTGATGTTAGCGCTAGCGGTAGTGGGTCTTGACTGGATGGTCTGGTACAATCCGGGGCAACTAGAGAAAGGATGATCAGCGCGTGTGAGTGCCAGCAGTCGGCAGGACTTGCATGAACTGGACAGAGGGCGTGAGCATCAACGGAGGCGAGAAAGGAGAAAGGACAGCGTACAGGTTCGGTGACGAGCCATCCACCAACATTTACGCTGTTGACGAGGCAGATGAATAAAGGTACGGCTAAAAGTAAAGAAGCGCACCCTCTAATCTTATCCACACCGAAATTGAAAGTTTCGTTCAGGGCCGGAGACCAGGACTGGGGGCGTGCACCGTTGTTGAAGGGGTCGTTGGCGTCCCAGTACCAGGTGCCGCCAAAGGAGTTGGTGTACTTGAAGGAGGTGCCGTCGTCCTTGGTGATGGCGCTCCCGTCGGTGCCCGTGACCACTGCGAGTTTCTTGCCCGGGTGGACGCCGCCGCTCTCCTGTGCAGCGGTGTTGCCCTTGGCCGCGCCCGAGTCCTTGTTGTTGCTCGAGTCGTCTGACTTTTTGAAGACGGTGAACATGAGGGCTGCGACGACACCGCCCGCGAGCAGCAGACAGACGATGACGGCGACGATGATGATCTTCTTTCGGGAACGGGGGTGGGTGTAGGCTGCACGCTTCTCGTCGAGACGACCGCGGGTGCGGACGGGCTGCTCGTTGGGGTAGAAGCCGCCCGGCGGGTCGTCGCGGTAGCCGTTGTTTGACCATCCACCACCAGCTGGTGGTGCAGCGTTCTCGTTGAGGCCGTAGATGGACTCTGCGGTGGAGGCCTGATAGCTGTGCTGGGAGGCGGCATACGAGTTGCGCATACTGGGTGCTTCGTACCTGCCGATGAAACGGGGCTGGCCACCGCCCATCGGAATGCCGCTGATGTCGTCTGTGTAGGGGACACCATGCTGGTCTGAGGGAATGCTAAAGGTCGAAGACTGAGCCGCTAGCGGCGCATTGTAAAGAGCATGGGCAGGATAGCCCTCCTGGGTCAACGGCAATGGCTCGTAGTCTGGCTGGTGGTAGTTTGTGCCAAAGTTTGGCGTCTGGGCCATATTAGCTGAAAGGACGAAGGGTCAGTAGAGTAGGAAAGAAGGAAAGTGCAAAGAGAGTGTCTGACAGGTCGGAGGGAGAGAGAGAGAGCAAGGGTCAGATTTGTATCCAAATGTTTGTTTCACTGCTTTCGGCTGCCGATCAGGAGGCCCATTACCTCAAATCTACATATTGGGCATCCTGTGCTGGTATTGTCCTTCAAAAATTACTCGGTATACCCAGTCACTGACCCAGTCCACCCATGTGTATCCAACTCTGAATCGTACTGTATCCGCCCTGGTAACCGTCGACCGAGTCTCCCATCGTGATGCAGCGACTGCCAACGCTTACCCTGCCTGCCAAGGCATACGACGGGACGCCGGCCTGCCAAGGACCATGCATCTCCTGAGTGTCCAATCATCCAGATATTTTTTTTATTCATTCGCAAGGCACACCTTTTGAGCATGCCTCCTGTGCCGGGCTCCAACCAATTCCGTTTATAAACGTTTATATTTACCTATTGTTCACAAGACTCAAATATCCACAAGTGTACCGGAAATATCCACACCTATTAATACCAGCCTGAGTTGTCTTCACACTTCAAAGCTACCCTACCTACCGTACGTCGTGGGTGTCGTACCAGTTTACGAGACTATGCAGCTCGCTACTCTCGAGCACGGCGTCCAGACTCCGCATCCTTGTTCACACTCGGCATATACATCCCGCCGCCTTCAAGTTTGTTACGCGGCGCTCGCTAACAATACAACATGCCGCCCAAAATAAATTTATCCTATCTATACACCACATACATACATCATCCCTGCCCCTGCTGCTGCTGATTCTGCTGACTCTGGTTCTGCTGGTTCTGCGCCTGAATCTGTGCCGCCGCGTGTTGCTGCAGCGAAATATATCAATTAGTCAAACTTGAAATTTCTTTTTAAAAAAAACACACACCATCTGCAACCTCAACGCATGCTGCAACTGCTCCTGCGAATACTGCGCCAAATTCTGCGGAAGCGCCCCCATATTCTGCACCATATAATGTCCCTGCCCGCCCGCCCTCGGCAGCGCATTCCCCGGTACCATCTGCTGCTGCGCCCCCGCCGCCACCGGCCGCGGCGATGACGTCCCCGCCCTTACCCCGCCCACCCCATTCACCCCATTCGCCGCATTATTCGCCGCACTCGCATTCGCCGCCTGCTGCAGCAGCAATGCATGCTGCTGCGCCAACACCTGCTGCGCCTGCGCCTGTTGCGCCTGCTGCAACCGCGCCTGCTGCGCGAGCAACTGCTGCTGCTGCTGCTGCGCCGTCATCCCCACCCTCGCCCCGCCAACGCCCACGCCCATCGGCGACCCAATGCGCTGCTGATTCTGCTGTTGCTGCTGCGAGATGTTCACCTGCCCCCGCGCAGCCGCCGTCGCAATCGCCCGCTGCGCAATCTGTGTCTGCTGCAGCTGCTGCAACTGCTGTTGTTGGAGCTGCTGTTGCTGCTGCACCTGCGCTGCGGTCTACATACACCATGCATGTCAGTTATTGTTATGAATAATATAAAAAATGCACGCACCGGGACGGGAGCCTGCTGTTGCGTCGCGACTGGAGCGGGCTGTTGTTGTTGCTGTTGCTGTTGCTGCTGCTGTTGTTGTTGAGCCTGGACCTGAGCCTGAGCCTGCGCTTGCGCCTGCACCTGCGCGGGGAGGCGCTGCTGCTGCGCCGCCCGCAGCAGCTCATTCTGCTTCGTCCGCGCCGCCATAAAGTCCTGCGTGTCCTTCGCGTCCTTCTCCGCCTTCATCCGGCTCAGCTCCGCCGGCGAATACTTCGGCAGTCTCGCATACTGCGCATGTGTCTCGTGCACCCCCGGCGGCTTGCGCTGCGCCGCCGCTCAAAAAAAAAAAATCTAAGCAACGCACAAAAAAAATAAAAAAGGAACACCCACCAGCCATCTTCTGCGCGTACTCCACCTTGCGCTTCGCCGCCTTGCGCATGCTGTCCTGCACCAACGTGTGCCGCCGGCGCTTCTTCGCGTCGCTCCCCGACGCGGGCGGCGTCGGCCCCGACACGCTCGCGCTCGCCAGCCGCTTCACCCCCCGCGTCGTCATGCTCGGCGTCGGCGGTGGCACCACCGGCGTCGTCGGCACCGGCGGTATCACCTCCTCCACCGGCGTCGCCGCCCGCTGTCGCAGCTCCGCCGCCCACTTGTCCCGCCACCGCTCCTGGCAGTCCCGCGCGCTCCGCCGGTCCGTCGCCGTCGTCAGCCGCGCAGAGTTGTAGCACTCGGCGAT
The DNA here is from genome assembly GCA_029282285.1 of Mycena rebaudengoi. Classification (NCBI taxonomy): domain Eukaryota; kingdom Fungi; phylum Basidiomycota; class Agaricomycetes; order Agaricales; family Mycenaceae; genus Mycena; species Mycena rebaudengoi. Next base: position 1,065,783 of record JARJCX010000023.1, read on the forward strand.
CAGCGCCCAGTTGTTCGGGTACTTGTCCACGAACGACTTGAGCAGGTTGTCATCCACGGGCGTCCACTCGTGCGCAGCACGCTTCGCTGCCTCCTTGGCGTCCTTCAGCTGCTCCAGCGCCTTCTGCATCATCATCACCGAGCTCGCAGGCTTGAAGTTGAACAGCTCTGTAATAAAAAAAATAAATAAAAATAAGATCAAAAATCAAGATCTGGCACGCACCGCTCGCGCTGTCTTCCACCTTGACAGGCGGCGTGTCCGAATCTGACGCAGGACAGTCGTCCGCATTCAGCCAGCGCCCGTCGCGCCAGCGCTTCGCCGGCTGCAGCGGCCCTATCAACGTCGGCTTCGTCGACATGAACTTGCCAATCGGGAACAGCTTCGTGTACAGCGTCTCCTCCACCCGCTTGTTGGGGTCATCGCGGTCCGCGCGCTTCTCCGACTTCTTGGGCCGCCCCTCGGGCGCGGCGGCGGCCGCGAGCGGCACGTCCAGAAGGCCCAGCGGCGGCAGATCCGGGAAGATCGCCGACAGGTCCGTCGGCGGGTACGCCGGGTCCGCGTCAAGGTCCGCCGCAGGCACCGTCTGCACGATCTGCTCGAGGTCATCCGCGTCCAGAAACAGCTTCTCCGTGTCGGAATACGCGAGGTACTGGCGCAGCGGCGCATAGATGCTGACCTTGGCAGACGACTTGGCTGGCGCGGCCGAGACGGGGATGTCGCTGTTGCTATTCTGCGAGTCGGACTGCGGGAGCGTCGGATCGTTGGACGAGTCCTTTAGTCCCGCCGGTTTGGGCGGCGGCGTCTTTGGCTCGGTTTTTATCGCGGGATGGGCGTCAGTCTGCATGGCGTCGTCCGCCGGGTTTTCGGCAGTCGGCGTCGGCGTCGGCATCCTCTTCCTCCTCCTCCACATCCATGGGAACGTCCGAAAGCGCGGAAGGCGGCTCCTCCGAGTCCTCCCCCCGCTGAAACTCGACGGCGCCAATGCCAGAATCGGGAGCAGGCCCCTTTTCTGCGGCAGTCCAGTGCATCGTCCAGCATCGACGACGGCTCGAGAGCATCCACGACACTCTGCTTCTCCTGCTCGTCGTCGTCATCGTCGTCTGAACCGTAGTCAACTGTTAACAGTGAGGCAGGATCGGTAGACTGTGGGTTCGCTGTACCATCAGCCACTTCCATGTCCATGGGCTGCTCGAGAGGTAGAATATCTTGGATCTACCATCTGCTCGTCGCGTATCATATCATCGCGCGGACGCTTCCATCGAACGCAAATCCCTTTCGCAACCCGCTCTGCCAAGGTGCTGAAGCGATGCCACTCAAGGACCGCCGTCGAAATGTTGTACGCGAAGCGCCAGCTTCCACTTGCGCTCCTCGCGGAAATCGATTCGCATCCACTTCTACAGAGAGATTGAGCGGTATTCAAGAAAAAGCATTTGAGATCACGCACCATCTCGTCCATAAGATAATCCCAATGTGTTTTCGTAAGCCCACCGACGCCCCGCTGCTTCTTCGGCTGCCTGAAACTCCACCGTCCCGCATCCTTCAGCGACTCTACCTGATCCAGCGCACGAATCAGCCTCAGCTCCGCCATTGCGACCTATAAGACTATCAGTAACGCTCAACAACTATTCTATTATTATCATTATTACGCACACTCCATTCCCGCGTGCTCAAGCACTTTGGCGCCCGCGACACCTTTTTCCACACCGGATTAGCACGCAGCGTCGCGCCCCACCGACTTACGCCCATCGGCGCCCAGTCGTCCTTGTCCTTTGACTTATCCCCGCCATTCTTCTCCCGTTCCTTGTGCTTGCGCTGCTGCTTCGGCTTCGTCTTGCGGCTAAAGTCGGCCGGGAGCGACTTGAGCGACGGTAACGTGTAGGTGGGGTGGTACCCGTGTCGGGAATGCGTCTCCGAGACCGGAGTTCCAACAGTGGTAAGCGGGGTCGGTTCCGGGTCGGCAGAGAAGTTGAATGAAGGGGGGGCAAGAGTTGATATGGGTTCGCGGATGATGACCGGACGCGAGGGCACCGTCACAACGGCTGGCAATGGAGTTGATTCTTTAGTGTAGTATTTCGGGGAGGGTAGCCTGACGTCCTCTTTCACGGGTTCATCCGGCTGATGGGCCGCATCGTCGTCGTCGTCGTCGTCAATTACCATTGACTCGTCTGACGGAGGCGTTTCGGGTCGTTGTGTAGGTTGGGTCGGTTCCTCGTCATTCAATTGTGGCTGCTCCTCCGTCTGAATAGAAATGCCTTCATTCATGACGATATCTTCGACCTCTGGTTGTTGCACGTCCGGTAGTGCATCATCGGCCACAGCTTCAGCGTCGTCGGCAACGACGGGCTCGGGCTCCGTGGCCGGCGGCGGGGTCAATTCGCCATGAACGGAAAAGAGGTCTTCATCAACCGCCATGTCATTGGCTTCGCCATCGACTACCGGCGACGCCACACTAACCGGTTCCTCCGCGGCGACCTCCTGCACGTGGACAGGAGCCTCGCTTGGTGGGGCTTCAGGCAGGTCGTGCGTCTCTTCATCTTCTATAGTAATCGGCACTTGTTCTGAACCTTCCATGGGTGTCTGGGTGATCTCGACAAGGTATTCCTCGTCCGTAGTATCGCCATCCACGACTATTATTTGCTCCCCGTCTGCGGAGTCGTCGCCATCCACCGCGATGATGGTGTTGTCCGGAGCAGGAGAGTGGACGGCCTCGACCACTTCGGAGGGAGCCCGAGACGGGCTGCGAGCTGACTTGACAGAGGGAGCGGGTGTGCCAATGGGAGCAGGTGTGCCAATGAGATCGGGCTCGTCCACCGGTTCTGCCTGTTGTTGCGCAGGCGCTGGGACTGAGTTTGCGCGCGATACTGGTGCGGAGACCACTGCAGGTTGCTCCTCGGCCACTCCAGGATCAGAGGGAGCATCCTGGACAACCTGGGACTCTGGTTGGATATGCTCAGGTTCAAGCGTCGGCGGTTCACTGTGTCTTGGACTCAGCGGCGATGGCGAAAGATGTGGAGAAGGAGAAGGAGAAGGAGCGACTGGTTCGGGAGTTGGAGACGAGAATAATTCATTCTGAACTAGATGGTGAATGCTTCCAGTGTCGGGACTAGAATATAGCTGAGTAGCAGCAGAGTATGCCTGCTTGTCACGTACTTTTTGGACAAGTCGAATCTGTCCAAGAAGACGACTAGGTCGTCGTTGTCCTCCTCCTCCGCTCCAAGCACCAACCCGACCTTCTGCCGCCTTTGCACCATGTGGAACATCTGACGAAGAAGAGCATTTCTGCGCTGCGAGATGACTCTGTTACATACAAACTTTTAGCTAAAGCCGCAAGGGCACAAATGGGCCCATACTCGAGCTGTGCGACACGCTCTTGCACCAAGGTCTCTGCGGACCTATCCTCCATTATGCCACCGGTCTCCGCACACAATCTGAGGCGGGCCGAACCAACCCAGACTAGTTTCGCGCAAGTGGTCGGATCGTAAAGCCTGTATAGGCGACAGCACGGGTAGAAGAGATACCAGTCGAGGAGAAGCAAAAAGTAGCGATCACGGTAAAGACAGAGACAGCGTTTCCTTTTCGGGAACGGCTTATGTTCGTTGATCCGAAGAATTCAACTCAAAGCGGTCAAGTTGCAGTAAAGTGCTTTTTGACGTTATTGCAGTAGCAGAGAATGAGTGAAATCCACGTAGGGTATATTATATACATATGTGTGTGTCTGTAAGATTCTACGGGTCAACCTTCCTCCAATATCCTTCACCATATTCCAAGAGCAACTCATTGTCCTTTGCGATGGGTTGAACTGTCCGTCGTTCAAAGCATAAAATCAGTAAGCAGAATAGCCGGGTCAGAAAAAAACTCACCAGCAAATATCGCAATGCGCGGGTCCCCATTAACCAGTCGCTCTGTTGAAAAAATGACGTTTTGAGATGCCCAACTGAGAAGACGAGTACTGAAGCGTACGCCGTGCTTCGCAATTAGGTTTCCCGGGCCTTGGATCGTTTATAAACCGTGTCGGATTTCCCACCCGATGCGCGTCGATTATTATACCCGTGTCGAGTCCAAAACAATAGTTGACCCCACTATGAGCTTGGATTAACTCTCTGTTCAAGTTGTATAATCAGTATATGAAATGGAACAAGATTGGAGTGAATGACCTGTGGGTGACTTGCTCATGTATGTTGTCGATGAGTTCTCCAACATATTCTAATACATGAGATGAACGGCGGCGGAGAAATCACAAAATAGTTGAATCTACCACCGATACACTCATTTACTGCAATATCCTCAGCAGCAAAGGCACCGAGCCCATAAGTGGAGGATTTGACATACAGATTCTAGTCCAGATTGAACTGCTAGGTTCGAAGTCCTCCAAGTAAAAAAAGCTTACCTTGTACTCTCCCCTTTGAATTGGAACGTTCTCGCAGCGCGCGTTCCGAGCTGGTACAGCACCAGGATAATGTATATGTTCGTCGCTGGAAAGGTTAGAAGGGCCACAATATATATCGACAGAACCTACCGAGCATCGCATTTGGTGCACCGTTCAGGGTCGCACTCTCGTCCAGCGATGCTACAAACGCACGACTTGGAATCACATTTCCCCTTTTTACAGGTAGAGTTGCAGCCTCGCCATCGCCACGGACCTGCACTGCTGTTGATTCAACTCCGCCATAATTTGTCAAAATACTCACAGTCTAGGGGACACCGACAGTTACGTTTGCATCGAATATCCAAAGCAAAGCAAGGACATCCAGATTCTTCCGAACACTGGCCTAAATGGGTGCAAGGTTGACTGTCGCTGCTGGTATTGTCTATAGGTGAGATTGGTCAAGACGCTAGCACTTACGATTCCTGGGCTTCATGGAGGTTGCATTGGTCAAACTAGAAGAAAAAAAATGAACAGTGTATTTACTGTGCTTTGGCTTGCGGCCTTTCTTCTTTTTCTTTTTCGGCCTTTTGCGGTCCAAGGGCATTATGTCTTCATCGACTATGAAACATTGTGTTCGATAAACGAAAACCTGCAGAGTATATATCACAAAGCATGATATTATATATTAGGTGACGGACATACCTGCCAACAAGGCAGCCGGCATATTACTGCCAAATCGCAAGGAATGTTGAGATCTGGATCCAGTTTGAGCATATCATGGAGAAAGGTAAAATCATGATCTTCGAGGTCCGACGGATCCGCTTCCTGCCCCGAGAATTCTTAGCGTGTCGAGAGTTACGCATGAACTGTCCTCGTACACAGTTGTGGAAGACCCGATAGAAGCACGCTTCGCCGCAGGCAGTGCGTTTCTGTTTCTTCAATAGCCTAAGAAGATCGCGGCTTTTAACATGCGCCGGCTGTCGCTTCAATTCCTCTGTGTACATGTCCCACTCAGGAAGGACTGCGTAAGAGAAGCGTAGACTTCGGTGTGTGTCCGACGCTCTAATCAAATGTGCGTACCGTGCAGACCACAGAATGACTGGACGCAATTCAACTCAGGGCAGAAAGTAGAAAGAGACCGATTGAGGGCGCGCCAAGTCTCGCGGCTGTCTACATCAAAAAGGACTGAAGCGGTGAAGTTTGGGGGAAGTTGAACATGTTGAGAAGAGGAGACACCATCAGCCCAGATGACGTCTGGGAGATCTCTACGGGACAGGTGTTAGAATACACATCTTCGCGCAAAAGTCTCGAGTTACCGCTGGCTCACTTCCCAGATCAGGCCGCTTGCATTCGCTTCACGAAGCGGACGAAAGTTGAACTCTGGCAGAGCAGAAAAGATGGTTTCGATGATATGCGCATCGAACTTATGGTCGATATGCAGCCGACGAGCCAATTCAAATTGAATTACTTCATCTGCAGTTGAAACATAAGCAAGTGAGGATGGTCGCAAACAGTCTGCCGACTTGCCATCTGGATCCTTGTGATCCTTCTCCCACTGACACGATTCAAATCGTCTCAGATATTTGTCTACCGGGAACCTTGGGTCGTCGGCGTACGGAATGAAAGGCGCCGACTTGTTATCAAACATTCGGGCCTGAATATTGCGGGATGATGGGGTGCAAAATTGGTAGGAAGAGTGACGAGTAAATTCAGGAAGCGCAATAACCGTGACGGGAATGGAATGCGAGGATGTGATGTTTCCATCCGCATCGTATTCCCAGCAGTCAATTCCAGGACCATCAATAGGCGCCGGAAGCGTTGGAGGTTTTTTGTATACGGCGGCGGGGATTTTGACCGCAGCATCACGAGCTATTGGACCAACGCCGAATCCAGCTACATAGGCCGCTTTCCACACTGCAAATTCTCGACGAATTTCACTGTATACTTCCTTTGCTACCTGCAGTTTTCCGCTGAAATCGCCCAAGAGGTCATCCTCCGCAACAAGAGTGGAGTTCGTTTCTGAAATATGATCGACTTCCAGTGTGCGTATCTCGGAGTCCAAGTCCAGGTCAAGATCCATGGGAAGCTGCAGGATGCCGTGCAAGCCTCAGATCGACGAGGATGGTTCAATTTATAAACGCTCATTGTCTTTGAAAGTTGTTTGTACTGACATACACAGCCAAACTACTGATAATATTCAACTGTCCTCGTTTTAACAATTTAATTTACACAGAAATTGACGTTCACAGCTTTGACTTCAATGTAGAGCTAGCGGCGGCCATTGCCCTGAGATCCTTTCGTAAAATCTTACCAGATGGAGATTTTGGAATAGCGGGCACGAATTCCACCCCGCCCCTCAGTTGTTTGTGCGAAGCGAGGTGGCTCTTCACAAACTCCTGAATATCCCTGGCGCTGATAACTGTCTTGTCAGCCACCACATACGCGCGCGGGACCTCTGTAGCCTGTTCCTGGTCGTGGACGCCGATCACGCCTGCATCGAGGATATGCGGGTGTGAAATCAAAAGCGCTTCTAGCTCTGCGGGGGCAACCTGGATGCCCTTGTACTTGATCAACTCCTTCTTCCGGTCCTGAAATTATCGCATATAGTGTCTGCACGGCGCGGGAGCGAGACAAATGTACGTACCACAATGTGCAGCCGGCCGTCTTTAAAGAATCCGATGTCGCCAGTATAAAGAAAACCATCTTTGAATGTTTCCTGGTTGGCTGCGGCATTGTTGTAGTAGCCCTTTGTGACGGTTGGTCCTCTGACAAGGACTTCACCCGGTGTGTTTGGAGGGCAGTCTTTACCAGAATCATCCACGATTCTTGGTATGAACTTAAGCATCGGAGACAGCCAGTCCAAGATCGTGCAAAAGTACCTGATTTGCATATTTGGTAATAGAACGCCCACGCTCCCAGAAAGATCTTCCGAGTCAACTTCGCCAAGGGTTACAGATCCTGTGGTCTCTGATAACCCCCAGGTCTGCGCTACATGAACGCCTATTTTTTTGCTGGCCGCGACTTGCAGCTCTAAGCCGAATGGCGCGGCACCACCTACGAGCAGACAGCGTAGAGATTAGAAACTTGGCTCTCCCGGACGGTCAATACGACCGACCTGTGACCGACTTGAGTGCACGAAATTGATTTTTGACCAATGGCGACTTGGTGGCGAGCAAGAAAATGGGCGGCACGGTGAAGAAGTTGGTAATCGCCAAGGACTCGTTCAAAGCCACGAATTCTGCAAAGTCGAACTTTTGCATCCAATACGTTATACCACCGTGATAGAAAGGAATTACAAAATAGCCCTGGTAGATGGAATCGTTGCATGTTGACTCAGAAAAAGGACAAGAACGAACTGACCTCGACGCCTGCGATATGGGCCGTGGGTAAATGTGCCAGCGTTCGATAATCCCACTTCCCATTGTTGCGCCAGTCGTCACGGAGCATTTTGCCTGTCAGATACGCCTCAGAAACCATGTTGAGATGTGATACTTTGACTCCTAGCGATGTCATGAGAAATGACGTTGACTTGAATTCGAGGGGGAAGCGCGCACCTTTCGGGGGGCCGGTAGTCCCAGAACTATACAGCAAGCATATCAAACTGTTCTCCAGTTCGTTTATGTCGGTTATGCGCTCCCACTTTAGTTCTGAATCCCCTACTACATGACTGACGGTCGGATCATCAAACACAGACAGCCGGAATTGTGGAGATGAACTGAGGACTAAGCACCGGTTCAGTGGGATCCCGCATAGAGGCGCAGCTGCGGCGAGGATGTCCTGAGATGTAGGACAAGATATGCAAAGTTTGGCCGAGCCTTGCTGTATCTGTCTGACCAGCTCGTCTGTCTTGAAAGAAGGCGACGCCAGTGAGGCAACACCACCAGCAGCAATGATCCCGTAGAATAAAATGGGGAGAAATATCTGACCTTCAAAAACGAATCAGTCCATATTGTATGCATCTAGTACCCGATATTATTATTGCTAACCAGTGGAAATGACGATCACAATGTCCTTGCCGCTTCCCTGTTGGCCAATCCCGAAGCGGGTGCGGAGGGTATGCGCGATTCTGTAAGTCAGCGTTCGTGCGAGCGCCTTTGTGATACCATGGCTCGGATTCATGGCGTCGGCATGAATCACAGTATCGTCGTTGGCTAATGACAGCTTCGAGTCTGGGTTCGCCAGTCAGCCCAGCTCTGGATCCAGTTCTTTTTTTTTTTTTTTTTTTTTTTTTTTTTGGTGGTACGTTGTTGGTAAACAAATAGAGTGGACAATTAGCAATTGGCTAGTTTCCAGAACTATATCGTAAGGAACAGGGGGGGGTGAAACCCCCCGAAGAAGAATTTTAAGTCACCACCCAGGGAAATGCATTTGGCACGAAGCGGGGTGCGACAGTGTGGGATTCCGAGCTATCGATTCCGTCCCCGCCGGCCCGAGGGCTGGGAGGGGGGATGTGATGTTCTGGGCTCGATACCCACTAAAACCCTGGGTCCTTTGGTCCAGTCTGGTTGTAGGTTTTCCTCGTCCAAGAGTGTTTTGCTCCATGTCTGGATGACGAGGGATGAGGGGATGGAGTTCTGTTTGCCATATTTGGCATGATTTGTGAGAAAACAATCAAATTGCAGGCGTTGGTTTATCGCGTGTAACCACTTATTATGGATGGCATTTTCGGAGAGCGCATCACCAGCTCTCTTGATTACCACATCATTCCGAATTTTCCAGATCGAAAAGGCGGATTCAGAAATGAGAATTCGGAACAGGCGTGCAATGCCTTGAGACTTTCGACCATTTTCATCGGAGAAGGATGCGAGGCCGCAGCCGAGGATGAGGCCCATCGACAAGGAAGGCCAAGATGGATGCTTTTTGAGCCAGAGTTCTCTTGCTAGAGACCAGACTAAACTTTGACCAGGGCGAGTGCACTTCAGAAGGATATGTTCTAGATCTTCGGTTTCATTACAGGTCTGACAGATGCCACGTTCCTCGCACTCCGGAATATGTTTCCAAAAAACCCCGATACGATGAGATGAGTGAACTGATTTCCACAGGAATTGCTTTGCCTGGCGGGAGAAATCATTATTTCGAAAGCTGTTCCATATTTGGGATGCTGCTGGCAGGAGATCGAAATGATCACGGAGATCTGATATGATTTGACTAATATTGTCATCTGTGGACTTCCGGACTACAGGTCCCCTCAGTTCTTTTATCCCGGCGTAGGCGACTCTCTGGGTCAAGCTTGACAGCTTCGCTCCTCGTAGCTGGAATTGGGGCTCAACTTCAAAGTTGACTGGGGTTGGACCCATGTCTCTGGCGCCGCTTCTCGCGAGTACTAGTGCACCAGCCCGGCCATCTAGCATCGTCTTTTCCCCTCCTGGGTCGCCACAGGTGAACACGGTTCGGCCGGAGCGTGCTTTTAGCTCAGCTGCTAGAGCAATTAAGGGTTCTCTGTTCTGGATCCCAATCCATCCCCTGTCCTCCATTTTCTCAAGACGGGTCAGCATCACTGTACGTGTGAGGCCTTTAGCACTATCTATAGTGAGTGATTTGTCTTGTGGAACTAACTGTGTTCCAACCAGTGCTGCAGTTGGTTCTGCAACCTGTGCGCACTGAGGTAAGTGTGTTGGGATGCGAATGGATCGATTTCTGGTATCATTTTCGCCATACCATACTCCTCCACCTGTGGTGGCCTTCTCTCGTGAGTTGCGTTGAGTGGCGCTGCTGACATGCAGGACTAATTCTTGTGTGTGGAAGTTCAGTCGTGGTGGATGGGGAGGTGGTGGTGGAGCCCCATCACTCTTGTGAGTGTTGGCAAATACTCGAAAACCGTCAGTGAGGGAAATTATTTGTGGTGGCGGTCGAAAAACATCGGGGTCTTCCTCCGGCTCCTCTTCTTCTTCAGGTTGGACATTCCTCGGGTCCCATTTTGGAAGCAACCGGCTAAGTTTGCGCTGTACAGCACAGACACACGCATGTGGATCCGGGCATCCGTTCGAGGTACGATCCTCGTTACATGCCACACATTTACATGTCTTGGATGGTTTATGGGAAGCATCTCGCAGGCGCTCTATAATCCGGAGGGAGTCCCCTACGTACAATACCCCGTGGTTATCTCGCAAGCATGCAAGTGTCTTAGAGTTATTCCCCCGGCGTTTATCTGGATCTTCTCCAAAATGATGGAAGAACGGTAGTTTATTCCTGAGGGGCTGAGTTGGATTAACAGTGTTGAAAACCACGCCATACTTTTTAGCGCAGTTTAGCATACTTTTATGGCGTGTGGGCCACTTCTTTTCGTTAGGCTTCCAATTCTGGAGGAACGCATTTACCAACATGGCAGGGTCGGCATGTGAGTCCTTGGTTACAATCTTCTCTAGGCGCACGTCTAGCATACAACCCCACTCGGCCCGTGATTCGGGATCGAGATTTAAGTAAGATTTCAATTTCATAAGCTGGAGTGCATCATTTCTTGCTCTCAGATCTAACAGGTTTTTTCCTCCTTCGGAGCGGGGGGCCATGAGTACCTCAAGCCGTACAGGAGAAGATTTTCCACCCCACAGGAATTCTCTCTGTGCTTTCAGGAGGTGTTTCAGTATTTGGGGAGGCATTTCATTTACTTGTGTAAGATATTGGGTCATGGACCCAATGGTAATCTGGATTATCTGGCAGCGAGCCTCAATGGTGGGGTGGAGCCTGTCCCAGCGGGCAAGAGCAGCATCAATTTTTTCTACAACAGGGGTCCACATTGCAAAGTTACTTATGTCATTCCCTACATGGCCGCCAAGGATGCGGACCGATTCACCTTCTTTGGCGATGTGGATATTCTGGGGAATAGCTGAGTCTCGGACATTTAACCGACGGCTATCTATAACGGATTTTCGGAACTCCAGGGAGCCCATTGGGATTATTTCTGTCTTGGCCACGTTGAACTTAGCACTCGAGGCCTGACACCATTTCTGCAAAATCTCCTGCAGTTCATCGAAACTGTCTTCAGCGTCTAGGTAGACTGTGGTGTCATCGGCAAACATTTTTACAACCACCCTCTCTAGAACCCGTGGTACAGAATACCCTCGCAGATTCGAGCAGCGCAGCATGTGCGCTAGAGGTTCGATAGCCAGGTTAAATAATAGGCAAGAGAGCGGATCACCCTGTCTAACCCCCCGGACTATTCTGAAAGCAGAACTTATCTCCCCATTTATAACAACATGGGTCTCGGCTCCTGCATAGAGGGCTCTCACAGTATTTATAAAGAGTTCAGGGATGCCACGTTTCCTCATTGTTTCCCACAGGTAGCGGTGCGAGGTTTTATCGTATGCTTTTTCCTGGTCGAGAGCAACAACAGCTCCGTTTCGGAGGTCCTCTTCCGCGTACTCTAACGCCTCCATGGCCAGATATATCTGGTCAGCAATTTTTCGACCTTTCATGAAACCGGCTTGGTCTCGATGGATTAAAGTTGGCGCTATTCGAGATAGCTTATTTGTGAGTGCTTTCGTGAAGATCTTGTAGTCGTGATTTAGGACTGTAATTGGTCGGTAATTTGCGATGTCCGAAGGGTCTTTTTTCTTCCAGATGGGACACATCCATCCTGTGGCGAACTGGGTACCATCAACGACTCCATGTCTCTCGATACTATTATAGACCCGGGTCAAGACTTTGACCACGTTGAAAACTGGCCGCTGCGGACCATTGGCTGCCTTATTTGCTCGTATTGACTCGAGGTAGAGCTCATGTAGCTTCTTCCATAGTTCCGCTGGAACCCCATCCATGCCGGCGGCGGTGCCGGAGGCGGCCTGTAGCAGGGCCGTGAGGACATCAGCCTCAGTTAGAAGCTGGGAGAGCAATTGCATGTCAGGGTCATCTTCATGAGAGCTCAGACCATCCAGCGCTGCCGCAATGGCTGCGTCTTTTGCCTCTGGGTCGAGCTCTGTCTCATCAAATTGGAGATCGTTATGGTAGTCACGGGAAATTTCGGCCATCTGACTTGACCGTTTACTCCCCTGGGCTGGGTTCGTATCTGTCCGTTGCAGGTATTCAATGGTGTCTCGCGGCTTGCTCTCCTTGCTCATCCGGACAGAGAATTTTGTGATACGATCCAGTTCGGTATGGCACCGTATACGAGTTTCGATGCGCTTTCGCTCACGCTGTCGTTCGGTTATATCATTTATTTTTTGTTGGACAGCTGCAGCTTTCTCCGCTCTTGATGCCTCAGTAACCGGCTGTGCCTCCTCATTTTGGGCTGCGCGCGGGGGGTCCGGGTCTGGGTCTAAGACTGGTGGAGTGGCATCTGGCGTGGCGGGGGTGCTTGGACCATTTAAGGTACCTATCTTTTCTTTTTGAAGTTTTCGCTTGCTCTGTTCAAGGGCCCCAATGGCCTCTTTTGCACGTTTGCGTGCAAAATCCAAGATATCATCCTTGAATCTCTTGAAATCGGTTTGGATCGCAACCATGTCGTCAGGTGAGGCATCATTTTTTAGCTCAAGTTCGCACCCCTTTTTAATAACAAAGTCCATAAGTTTCTTATCCCGGAGGAGGAACAGTGGCATTGTATATCTACCTTTCCCAATATATGGGGCACCTGGTGCAGAAAGCTGAAAGGATACCATCCTATGGTCGGTAAGACTCCCTGCCGCATCGCTGATGGACCAGTGGCGGGAGTGCTTTATTACTGAAGGTGATGCATAGAACCTATCTATGCGTGAGAGGGTTACAGAGTGGTGGTTGCTTGTGAAAGTGTAGTCTTTTGTGTCGGGATTTATCGTTCTCCAGCCATCTTTAAGGTCTAGTAATCGTTTAAACCTGGCCAAGGCAGCCACTGCACCTTGTGCATCACTGTGATGTGGAAGCCTATCAATGGGCTCTTCGACTAGGTTAAAATCTCCGCCCAGCGAGTCGGGTACAGGGAGATCCGTGGACAGCCAGAGCTCGGAGAGGGAGTCCCAGAACTTTTCATTCGCTTCCATCGACTCGGAAGGAGCATATACACCAAGAATTGTATGTGTGCGCTTGCCATGCCAGGGAACTACTGCAAGGATCGCCCGGCCAGGGATAAGGTAGTGGACCTTCACTCCTTTTGTATTGGTGATTTCCTGGTTCAGGACTATTGCAACACCTTTGGTACTGGGGGCATCAGGGTATGGGGAGTGGTAGACATCCATCCGCCTCCCCAGGATATGGTCTTCTTGGATCTCTATTGCTTGTTGCGCTGACATGTGAGTTTCACATACTATCATAATTCCAATTTTTTCATCAAACATAAGGCGGTTCAAGCCATGCCATTTATGATCGGGGTGGGATATGGACTCTTTCTTGCGACCATTTATATTGATTGCACTTATATTCAGATGAGCGCGAGTCTTCCTGCTTATCGGCGGGTTATTTTTTTGCTGGTCCTTCTCTCTTTTTACTGAAAAAGGCGGGAGCATGTTCATCATCTCGTGGGACACCGGGATTTCTACCGGATCTGCGGTTTGCAGGTTGAGCTGTTCGGGCAAAGTTTTGGCCCCGGTTGGGGCGGCCCGGGATCGGGCCTGGTGCTGGTTGGGCACTGGGTGGCGACGCACCATTCACGCGCTGCGAGGGATTTGAGGCAGGACCTCTTCTCCCGTGGTTCGCATAAGGGCTTTGGTTCAGACGACTGTCGGACATGGGATTGCTCATCGGGGGATTTCTCTCCCGATTCGCAAGCCGTGTAGAACGACGAGTCGGCTGGGCGTGTGTGCTCACGCCACCGCCTTCTAAATTTCCGCCTCTGTCATCGGGGGCATGGCTGGCAGTCAGTGCCACATTCCCTCCAAAGACGGAAAGGGCATCTCCTCCGTTCACTTCCTCAACCTCCAAAAGATGAAAAGAAAAAGGCGTTGAATTTACGTAGTCTGGGCGCCAACTAACACCTCAGATACGGGGCAGACCTGACCGGCCTCCAGGGCGAGCGATGTCACAAGTACTTTTCCACCTTCCTGAATGGGCAGGCACGGTGATGTTCCCGGTAACTTGAGCCTCTCGGCGTGGCTAGCTCAGACCTAAACAGGCCTCCACATAATGTGAACCTACAGGCTTTCCCGTTCGAGCGGTAAATTTGGGCCCAAGGTTGCTGTGATTTTGCACAGGAAAACATCGAGGTATCTGGGCGCCGGCACGCAAATCCCATTTGTTGCGGAGATGCAGGCTTTTCTTGTGTGCACAGACTTTAAGAGAGGTATCATCCAGACTTTTTGACAATGTGTATGATTAAGTACGTCTAAACGGACTTTTCGAGACTACATTGGAGATATTTTTAATAAAATAAAATTGCATATTCTCAAGAGTTCAGATCTGGGAGCCAAGATCGTAGATATTTTCACAATAGTTTATGAGAAGGGGGAACAAAAAGTAGTCATATTCGGCGGCGGAACTGAACTCGGAACGAAACTCTATATAGATGCTATGTGGGTGGGCGTACTAATTATTACCACGGCGGCGGTCCCCGCCCTTGCGATCATCGCGATCTTTACCCTTCCCCTTGCCATCGAAGTTCCCCTTCTTGGCATCACGTCCGGGCTTCTTCTTGTTGGGGTTGAGCGCGTCACGAGAGATTTCGAGGAGAGCCCCAATCGTCTCGGGGGTAGGGCCGAGCCAGCCCGGGGAGTTGGGGAACGGGCAGAGGTTGGTGGGGTGGTCAGTAGCGAGACAGATATTGCAGTGGAGCGGGCGATGGAAAATGCGACCCTGCCCGTGAAAAGGGGTGTTGATGACGAGGTTCCCGAACAAGCGGCAAAGGGCCTCGAAGTCGTCCTCATTGGTAGTCGGGGAGTGGATGTATACATTCCAGGCCGTGAAGGGGCCGATGGACGAAAGGAGCTGAATGTCGCCAACACCGATGGATTCGCAGAAGGCTTCGAAAGCTTGATCGGCGGTCATATCCGCAGGGAAAGCGTCGCGGTGGGCCCGGATGAAACGCCCGATGGAGGGATCAGCTGCGACAGCATCAGCGATGATGCGGAGTGCGAGATCTTCTTGGTCTTGGTGGATCGTGAAACCCTGGAAGGTTCCCACATAGCCGGAGATGGGGGGACGGTAAGCGTGAAAGAAGGTGGTGATGATGTCGGAGCAGAGGACACCCAAGTCGAGGAGGGCCTGCGCTTGGTTAAGCGTGAGGCCGGCGACAAGCCAAGCGATAGGATCAGGACCGGAGCGCTTCGGGTCGGGAGAACGATCAGCCAAGCCCGGCGAGCCGATGAGAACATCACTGGGGGTCATGTTAAACCGATTCGCGATGTGGTCGCGAAGTCTCTGGGCGGTCTGGACGCGGTCGCCGTTGCCGCCAGAGATGGTGCAGATAATCTTGGGGTGTTCGACCTCGTCCCACTGGCCGAGCTGGATGTTCGGGTGGTTGCGGAAGAGGCGCGCTGCTGTCATGCCGTAGATGTGGCGGAAGCCGTGGGCGGGGGCGGGGGGTGAAGGATCCGCGGGGGGGATTTGCGTCCTCTGTGAAGTAGTTTGGACGGGCGCGTCCCCGGGGAGCAGGAACGGGAGTGGCGGTGTCACGGGGGACGGCACGGCCGGTGGTATCAGCACGCTGACGCTTGGGGGGCGAGTCGAGGATGGGCTCGCTATCATCGCGGCGGCGGGAGGAGGACGCGCCGGTGGCGTTGGGAGCTGCTTGGTTGCTGAGCGAGAGGGCTTTGGCGCGCGCGAGATCCGCCTCCTCGTCGTAATCGCCGAAGAGGTCAAGAGTCGTGGCGGGAGGAGCGGGCGAAGCGGGCGCGGCGGGGGAGGGGGAACGAGGTGCAGCAGCCTTCCCCTTCCCCTTGCCTTTGTTCTTCCGGCGTGCTGCGTGGGACGGCATAGATTCGACGCCGGGGCTGGGGAGCGGCGGGAAGGAGCCACGGCGGGGGGACGGAGTCGAGGGAGGGATGGAAGTGGGCGCGATCGTGGGGGTAGACGGGTCACCCAGCTCGTTGGGAGCCGGGATGCGGGCAGGGCTAGATGTGAGCGCAGGCGCAGCCTGGGCAGGCTAATAGCTTGGATGAGCAAGGAAAGATACTGTGAATGGGCATACACACGGGTGTAGTGACAGGCGCCGTATCGACATCAGTCGTGGGTATCGCAACGGATGCCGAGACCTCCACTACCTCAGGGACCGAGGGTAGGGTAGGCGCAGCGGTTTCGGCGCCAGAGTCGTCGGGTTCCGATGCAGAATAGCTTGCAGCACGCTTCGCCGACCTGGCGGCGCGTTCCGACATAGACGAGGACTTGCTTTTTTGGGCCATTTGGGACAAAGGGATATCAGTGAGCTGGAGTGCGAATGGAATGTGAGTGGGTTTCTGGGGTGAAGAAAGATGCAGCAGACGTGCCGGTTATATCTCATTCGAGACAAAGAACGAGCGCGGATTGGCTCTGAAAAGACATCGGAGCTCTAGAGCGAGAATGCAGGGTCCAGTGATGGAGGTACAGCGATGCGAGGTGCCTCGAGGTCGGGCTTTCGGTCGCCACGCAAAAAGAGCGCACAGCGTGGGGACCTCTTTGTACTTGCAGAGAACATAGTGGCGCAGGCAGAATAGCAGTTGGGATGGAGACAAAGGTCAATGTACGGGCTCAGTGGCTCCCAGCCGGTGGGAGCTCGCGGATAGCAGGGGACGCCCCGATGCAGTGTGCGCCATAGTGGCGGCGATGAGAGGTGCGGAGAGCACGTCAGGGCTTGCTTGTTCTTGTTTGACGGTCGTGGGATCGGCCCTAACCCACTCCCAGGGACAGAACACCAGTGAGACTGGTGGTCGTGGCCTACGCGGCATGTCAGGAGGTAGAAACGACGTACTCGAGAGTTATCCAGCTAGGCTCAGGCAGGGAGAGGGCTCCCCGTCGTCATTACCAGGCTAGAGAACGATCTCGCCCCCCCACTAGCGCGTGGGAAAATCCGACCATTGTGGTGGTACGGAACAAGGGACCTCCCTGGATCCAGTTCTACAAGTCGACCAACCAAACAGGAAAGAAAGGAGGTCAAGGCGAGGTAATCCCGCATCGTCCGGTTGTGGGGAAGTATAAATCATCGTCGAGGGATGGGGTCAAGGGCCTTGGAGGTTGATGGAGCTTTAAAGTGCATTATACGGCGCCCGAGAGCCTGAGAGTTGCGAACTGTGTCAAAAGCATGTCAAGCCAATCATGTTACCCTGCTGATGTCATCGTTATGACTTGCATGGATAAGAAGCAGGATAAATTGTTAGCCCAGCTAGCATGGTGATATCGGAGGTCCTGGCGCGACCGGTGACCAGTGCGGAAACAGAATACGAGGACGTGCCGTTTCCATCCGCACATATTTACAGTAGTCAATTTCAGTAGGCGCAGGCGTTCAAGTTGAAGGTTTGGGGGGCATTTTGACTGTAGGGTGTTGCATCGCGAGTTATTGGACCGACGCCGAGTCCATCCAAGTTCCACACTGCGAAATATATTGACGAAATTCACAAATACTTCCTTTGGTACCCAATTGGTATCTGCTGAAATCATCATCCCTCAGGAGTGGAGTTTGTTTCCAAAATAGGATCGTGTGCGTATTTCGAAGTCCAGGTCTATATCCATGGCCGTGCAAGCGTAGAACCACTGAACCAAAGTTACGGGATGAGTCGTTTAACTTTCCCACCCTTTTCAAACTCGAACACGTGCAATCAACACAAGAGTAATAAATTAATTAAAGAAATTTAATTGTGTTTCCTTTGCTAAGAACTTCTTCTTCCCCATATCCGTGCCACTCAGCCCCAAAAAATTTCAGAGATTGCCTCTAGTTTTGAATCGTAATGGAACCCATTTTCTTGGACGGGCCACCCGAGTCGACGAGTCTTGAAGTCGAGGTCCCAGTTGCCACCGCGAATGGATGTAGCTCGGCGGTCGAAAGTGACGCGAAATCGGCGTAAGTAGGCTTTTTCGACACGACACACCTATAAAATTTATGATTCCACAGGCACGAAAGTTTCATTATCGTCGACGGAAGCAGCTCAGCGGTTGCAAGCCACTCAGAGTCAAACGTGAAATCGCCGTAAGCTGGACTTTAAATGTCATACACATCGCAGTGAAATTATCTATTTAGGCAAGAAGATACTGTAGCCACCGATGGATGCGGATCGGCGGTTGAAAATCAGGAAAAAATGGACGTCACGGTGGATGAGGGCAAAGCAAAAGAAGACAACAACGATGTGAAAGAAAACGACGCGAAATTGTACGTCGATTCGACGACTCCAATATACGCTCTTAATAATATTTTTATGCAGGGAAAAAGGTCCTGAGCCAGTCAAATCGAAAAAAAGGGACCTGAACGAGGACAAGGCGAAAGAAGGCGATGATGTGAAACAAAGCGACGCGAATTCGCCGTAAGTCGACTTTCAACGACTTCAACATACGCCTTTAAGGTATATTTTTCTACAGGGAAAAAGGTCCCGAGCCAGTCAATAAGGAAAAAATGGACGTGGACGAGGGCAACGGAAAAGAAGGCAACGATGTGGAAAAAAGCGGCAGCTTACCTCGTCTAAATCTACACAAACCACCGCAATGGCTGCTGGACGAACTTCCCGAAGGCAAAGCCGAAACGCGGTTCATCTTCCGACACTGGCCGCGCGACCCAAACGGCAAAGGAATCGAGGGCTGCCCGCGCGGCAAGGAGGCGCCGAATGGCCTCCCCTTCTGGGGCGCAACCCTTTATGACTTCTATACATTTTCACGCTATCCAGAGATGCCCAACTTCGTCACGACAACCACAGGCAGCCGACTGGCGAAAAAGATGCGAGAGATCGGGGAGCTGGACGCCGCTGCGCCCGAGATTGCATGGGCCGACAACGAAGAAGAGCCCAAGCAGCTGGTGATGCCGGAAGTAATTGGGAAAGATATCAAGTCGTGGGAGGGGTGGGCCGCCAGTGGGTTGGTAGGTCGATCCGCCAGGTCAGCAGAAGCGCTACCTGAAATGGTCCCGCTGGAAGAGCCCGAAGCCAACCAGCACTGCGACATATCCTCCATCCTGGCCGCAAACTACCCTGCCCCTTGGCCGCTCGTTCCGTTTTCTTGTCTGAAGCCATCCGTTCCGAAACTCGAGACCCTCATCCCGTTCACACTCCTCCCAAAAAAACTCATCGTGCACGATCCCTGGAACCTGCTGTCGATGACGGGCCCAAGTAAGGAAAACAAGGATTGGACGGAAATGCCTGATATCACGCACGTATACGAGCTGAAGCCACTCACCAAGGCAGGCTTGCTTAAAGACGAGCACCAGCAGGATGTCTTTTGCCACGGGATTGATGACTCTGATTTTATCCTTTTGCCAGACCAGCATCTCGTATCTGAAGGTCCCTGTCCCCCACTTCTCAATATCAAAGTTCCAGCGTACCCGCGCAAATCTGTTACCCCCGCTGCCCATTTGTATATCTCTCCAGCCCACAAAGCGGGAATCGGTAACCATTCTGTCGTATACAACGCCGAATGGGAGCTCCCCCGCTCGCTCCTGATTCAAGACGTGTTTTGTCATGATTGTGTTGAGGAGGAGGTCAAGGCAATGACTGCCAGCGGGGAATTGACCAAGCTAATCCAAGATGCCGTCGCTGCCGGCGGCGGCGATGTCGATGATGTTAGTAAAGCGGCCAACATCTCCCAGACGCTGAAGGTCATTCCTGAATCTGTCGTTGACGTCTCCAAGCTCGCAGCGGAACGGCCCAAGAAGGATGAGTCTGACTCGACCATAAAGCCAGATTTCCGCATCGTAAATCCCCGAACCATCCAGTGTACGCACGCATATCACGGACCGATTATCGACATCCACACAAAGGTCAAGTGGCAGTCGCCGGGCTGCGCCACCAACTGCGAACACGTCCGTAAACAGAACATGTTCCCGATGATGAGCAAGAGCGACTCGCGCCCGCCGACCGCGACGGTGCGTGTGTGCGCGAAGCTCTCGAAGCGGTACGACAATCATCTTGAGCGCGAAGCCAAGGTATACCAGGCGTTGCCTTCCCATCTTTCTGAGCACTGGAGCGGGTACAATATCATCCCTCCCTCGCGCAACCCAGTTCCCGTCGGCGCAGTCGTGCCGCAGTTCTACGGATACTACACACCGGTTGTCCAAGACGAGAAAAAGTACCGCAGCGCGATTATGCTCCTGGAGGACTGCGGGAAGCCGCTGGAGACGGCGAAGCTGTCGCCCGACGACAAGAAAGAGTGCTGGTCGTTGTTGTATCGGTTGCACGAGGCGGAGTGGGTGCACGAGTCAGTGGCGGAGCGCAATATTATGATGCAGCCGGGGCCCATGACGACGCCGCAGGGGTGGATGCGCAGTGTGCCTGGCTTGACCGCCGTTAGCTTCAGGGTGATCGATTTTGGACGGTCCCTGTACTGTGGTGAACCCGCACCGAAGGACGAGGAAGCTGATGACGTGCTGCGAGAACTCCGGGCTCCAGGACAAGGCAATTACTGCAACGAGAAGATTCGACGGGAGAGGGGCACTGTAGATAGCTTGCTCTCGCAAGATTACATGTAGTTATGTTTTCTTGCTTGATATCGACAGCAATAGTAGTATTACCGGATTGAGTTTGGTGGGAGGTGCATTCCAAGAAGAGGTTCATCATCGAGAACTCGAAGGGCATCTCAAAACTCATTATTATTATTACATGCAAGAACCAGTTGTATGCGGCTTCTTTCTCTTTCATCCGTCTCGGATCCCTGCAACTTGAAACCTGGTGGCTACCGGTTTCTTGAATAGGCCTACTCAGGCCTGAGGCAGAGTAGATAGTTTCAACTTTCGTACCTCAAGATCTCTATCTGACGAATATCCTGAGGCACGAAGGTTCGGGTGCAGTATCTACTCTGCCTCGGGGAGACTAGTTGGCAGTGGACGCGGCAAGGAATCGAAGGAGTGCGACGCGGCGAGGCCAAATGCGACGTTTGCGTGAGTGATCTGTTTGATATCTTTGACGAGCCTGCTCACATATTCATAGGACGGGGGACTCTGAGCCAGTTAAAACTGTTAACGACGCGAAGGAAAATGTAGACGGCAATGAGGAAGGCGGACACAGCGGCGCAAATAATGAGGAAGCGCCCGACGAGAAACTTGAAGAACCTCCTCTGAACCCACACATGCCACCCCAGTGGCTCTTGGACTCGCGCCCCGAGGCCCGCTTCATTTTCCGCCGTTGGCCGCGCGACCCAAATGGCCCGTGGATCACGACCAAGAAGCTCCCGCAGGGCAAAGAGACGCCGAACGGCCTCCCGTGGGGCGCGACGCTGTACGATTTCTTCTCGCACGGTCAAGCATTCGGCATCGTGTCGTTCAGCACCGGCGGCTGCCTCGCGAGAAAGATGCGTGAAATTGGCGAGCTGGATGCTGCGGCGGCCGAGATTGCGTGGGCAGACGAGGAGCCAGATCCGGAGCAGCTAGTGCTGCCGGATGATATTGAACAGGACGTCAAGGCGATGGAGGACTTGGTCGCCAGTGGTCTCTGTGGCCGATCCGTTAGAACTGCGAGGGCGCAGGAGAAAGTGGGGGTAGTCGTGGAGCTGCCACAGCACACCGACCAGCATTGCGATATATATTCCATTCAACCCGTCAACTACCCTCCGTCGTGGCCCCTCATTCCGTTTTCTTGTCTCAAGCCGCCCATTCCGAAACTCGAAACCCTCATCCCGCTCACGCTCCTCCCCAAAAAGCTCATCGTACACGACCCTTGGAACCTGCTGTCGATGCCGGACGAATTCGAAGGAAATGAGAACACGGAATGGAAGCAGATGCTCGATATTACGCACACATACAAACTCAATCCGCTCACAGAGGCGGGCCTGCAGAAAGACGAGCACCAACAAGATGTGTTCCGCCACAGTATCAACGATTCAGACTTCCTGATTCTGACAGACGGTTCTAAGGACTCGTCTTCTACGCTTCTCAGAACTAAAATCCCAGCGTATCCGCACAAATCCATTACCCCAGCCGCACATCTGTACCTCTCTCCGGCCCATAAAGCGGACAACAGCCATCACTCTGCGGTGTACAACGCCGAATGGGAACTCCCGCGGTCGCTCCTCGTTCGAGATATATTTTGCAGGGAGTGCGTTGTGGATGAGCTCGACTCAATGCACGCCAGCGCTGAATTAGCAGACCTGATCCGTGATACTCTTGCCGAACTGGGCGATGACACTGAATCGGCTACGCACGTAACACTGGACTCGCTGGAGGCTGTCCCCGAGGCCGTTATAGACGTGGCTGAGCTCGCATCCTTGAATCTTCGAGGGGATACCGAGAAAGCACAAACGGTCTCTCCAAAACTTGGCAACGTGGAGATGACACGCAAATACCGTGGGCCGATCATCGACTACTACACAAAGGTCCCGTGGCAGACACCGGGTCATGGTCCAAACTGCAAGCACATAAGCGGGCGACCATCATTCCACCCATTGCTCGGCATGATTCCCGCAGACGACGCACGCCCGCCGACCGCTACAGTGCGGGTCTGTGCGAAGTTCTCAATCCAGCACGACGAACATCTCGCGCGCGAAGCCAAGGTCTATCAGGCATTTCCCTCCCATCTTTCTGAGCACTGGAGTGGGTACAACCTTGTCCCGCCCTCGCGAAACCCGGTTCCTGTCGGCGCCGTTGTCCCACAGTTCTATGGGTACTACACGCCGGAGAATGAGGACGCCGAGCGGTATCTGAGCCCCATTATGTTGTTGGAGAACTGTGGGCGGCCGCTGGATCTGAAACAGATGATCTTAACGAACGATCATAAATCCGAGTGCTCGTCGCTGCTATACCGTCTGAACCACGCCGGCTGGCTGCACGAGTCCGTGGCAACGCGCAACCTCGTGGTGCAGCTGGGGCCGCTAACGGTCCCGCAGGGGTGGATGCGATGCGACGGGATAAGTTTTCGGGTGATTGATTTCGGGCGCTCGTTGTACTGTGGCGATCTTCCGGAGGACAAGGATACTGAGGACGTGTTCCGGGAACTTCGCGGGGAGGGAGACAGCCATGAACGACTTCGAGACGAGAGGCGTGAAATAGATGAATTATTGTCACAGGGTTTGTACAAGGCGCGGTAATACGATAGTATTTCTTGTTCCAGGTTTCCAGTTTGTCACCAATCCAAGTCCGACTCCTTTGGTGGTGCGGTTCGGCTCCAGTCGTACACGCCACCACGGTCGGTGAATGTCTTGTTATCGAAACCAGCGTCCTTCAAGGCTTCTGCCACGCCAACGTCAAGAATAGAGCGACCTGGTGTCTTCCAGCTATCTTGACAATTCAAGAACCTATAGGGGGATAACACGTCAGTCCTTCATGATGTGGGCGTGCGGGCAACTCGCCTCATCTCTTCGTCGAGGAGCAGGTATGAGTCCTTCATCGCCTCGTTGTCTTCTGGTACCAGGCATTTTTGGCTCTTGTGGCGCTCGATAAAGGCCTGGTATTGTTCACTGGTAATGGTGAGGTTCCGTGCGTCGCGTAGCGAATTCGTGGACGATCCGGTATTTTCGCCGTCTAGCAGGAGGACTTGGAACACCTGTAAGCCGTCAGCGCCAGCGAGGATCCCAAGTGTGAGTTCAAACCTTCCAGCGCACGGGATCAATCTCTTCAATCGCGCTATTCATATCTTCCTCCCAATTGAGCCTGTGCTTGCGTTCAGATAGCGGGACTAGGTGGAGTCAACGCCGCTGCACACATAAGTACCTGGTGATGACTGAATTGAGCTTGACCTTGATGCCTCTCTCTTTGCACCACTGGGCGACTAGGATGACTCTTCCGATGTGTGCGCCACTACCCCCGCCTTCACTTCGCCCAAGCTCGACGTTGAGCTCGGGATCAAAGCTGTCGCACGAAAGTGCCATGACGTCCAAATACCGGCCATACTCATCCAGCCATCGTTCAGTGACCTTAGAGCCATTGTTTACGACCGAGCACGACTCGAGCTTGAGCTCTGCTTTGCAGAACTTGAATATGGCACCGATAAATTCGGGTTGGAGGAACGGTTCTCCTCCGCTGATGTTGAGTTTCTTCATTCCGGCAGCATGCAGGATGCGCAAGCCTCCTTTAGCGTCCTCGAGAGATAGAATGGACATCGTTTTCGTGGTATGGAAACAGAACTTGCAGGAATAATTGCACATCCTAGGTTAGGACAGCCTGAGTGTTGGATGCTTGACTTGGAAATATCTAGTATCCATACCTGTGGGGGAAATAATTCACAGAGATTGGGACGTATGGTAGCTCTTCCTCGGACTGCATAGATACGAATACGGGGAGGAACGAGTTGAGATATTTCAGGGCCATTGTTCACTGAGGGCTTTTAGGGGAACTTATGTCAGCCAACACACGGTCCTTCCTTTGGGAAGCGTCGGCAATCATTGTTTGCCAGCTTGAGCGAACTTGCGAACTCGCGCGGCAAGAACACTAACACAATAAGCCGGCAGTCCAAGATCTTAGTAAGATGCCCTGTATCACTCAGTTACTTATTACTCAAGCTAAAAACAGCGTCGTCCCGCAGTACCATGGGTACCACACGCCGGAGAACGAGGACGCCGAGCGGTATCTGAGCCCCATTATGCTGTTGGAGAACTGTGGGCGGCCGCTGGACTTGAAACAGATGATCTTAACGAACGATCACAAATCCGAGTGCTCGTCGCTGCTATACCGTCTGAACCATGCCGGCTGGCTGCACGAGTCTGGCAACGCGTAACCTCGTGGTGCAGCTCGGTCCGCTCTAATGGTCCCGCAAGGGTGGATGCGATGCGACGGGATATTCGGGTGATTGATTTCGTGCGGTCGTTGTACTGCGGCGATCTTCCGGAGGACAAAGATGCTGAGGATGTGTTCCGGGAACTTCGCGGAGAGGGAGCCAACCATGAACGACTTCGAGATGAGAGGCGTGAAATAGATGAATTATTGTCACAGGGTTTATACAAGGCGCGGTAGCGGTATACGATAGTGTTCCTGAGTATTTATTGTTCCAGCCTGTCGACGCAATGTAGAGGCTTCACCAATCCAAGCTCGGCTCCTTTGGTGGTGCGGCTCGGCTCCAATCGTACACACCACCACGGTCGATGAATATTTTGTTATCGAAACCAGCGTCCTTCAAGGCTTCTGCCACGCCAACGTCAAGAATAGAGCGACCTGGTGTCTTCCCGCCATCTTGACAATTCAAGAACCTATAGGGGGATAACACGTCAGTCCATCATGATGCGGGTGCGGACGACTCGCCTCATCTCTTCGTCGAGGTTTAGGTACGAGTCCTTCATCGCCTCGTTGTCTTCTGGTACCAGGCATTTTTGGCTCTTGTGGCGCTCGACAAAGGCCTGGAATTGTTCACTGGTGATGGTGAGGTTCCGTGCGTCGCGTATCGAATTCGTGGACGATCCGGTGTTTTCGCCGTCGAGCAGGAGGACTTGGAACACCTGTAATCCGTCAGCACCGGCGGGGATCCCAAGTGCGACTACGTCAAACCTTCCAGCGCACGGGATCAATCTCTTCAATCGCGCTATTCATATCTTCCTTCCAATTGAGCCTGTGCTTGCGTTCGGATATCGGGACAAGGTAGAGACAGCGCCGCTGCATACCTGGTGATGACTGAATTGAGTTTGACCTTGATGCCTCTCTCTTTGCACCACTGGGCGACTAGGATGACTCTTCCGATGTGTGCGCCACTACCCCCGCCTTCACTTCGCCCAAGCTCGATGTTGATCTCGGGATCAAAGCTGTCGCACGAAAGTGCCATGACGTCCAAATATCGGCCATACTCATCCAGCCATCGTTCAGTGACCTTAGAGCCATTGTTCACGACCGAGCACGACTCGAGCTTGAGCTCTTCTTTGCAGAACTTGAATATGGCGCCGATAAATTCGGGTTGGAGGAACGGTTCTCCTCCACTGATGTTGAGTTTCTTCATTCCGGCAGCCTGTAGCATGCGCAAGCCGCGTTTAGCGTCCTCAAGAGATAGAATGGACATCGCTTTCGTGGTATGGAAACAGAACTTGCAGGAATAATTGCACTTCCTGGGATAGGGCGTCAATGGATACCTAGATATCTACTTGAAGAAGCTAAATGTATGGTATGCTTACCTATGGGGGAAATAGTTCACGGAGATTGGGACATATGGTAGCTCTTCCTCGAATTGGATGGATATGAATACGGGGAGGAACGAGTTGAGAAATTTCAAGGCCATATTTCACTGAGAGTGGTGGACTTTAGGTGAAACGCAGCGTCTCAACGCAAGCTTTATAGCCAGCGGTGCACCGCACTCCCTGACGGTAATATCCTTGTTCGGGGAGGTGCGAAATAGATTTTATGGCAGGTGAGCAGTAATTGGCGCTGCTCCGCATTGCCAGCGACAACACGAGGTAGGAAGGCGCCAATGTGTGAAATATTCGGAGTAAGGATAGGTGTTCTGTAAATAATATATGAAGTCTTGGGCTCGCCACATTCCATTTACACCATCACGGCGAATTTGCCCTGTCCAATCGGGAAGTCAGGTGGAGACGCGTACCAGCACACGAGTACACGTTAAGATCAGGCACATCGCGAGCCGCAGAGCAGAAGAAGAAAAACTCCGGAGCAAGCGCTCCCAAAAGAGAGGACATCTCTTGCGGTACTGCGAAAGGTGTGAAAAGCGCCAGCCTATTACGAGAGTGGCTGGCACAGATCTTCATTGTAGATATTCTGGGCACAGAGAAGAGCAGAGGATTCAAGCGCTGGCCAAGTTCCTCCGAGTAAGAGATCCAGGATAACAGGGTCACCAAGACTCTGAGCTAACCAGGGCCTTCCAGCTCCAGATTAATGATATGGCGTATTTTTGGGTGCAATTAGAACACTAGGTCGTTTTTAACGCCATTCTCCAGCGCGTGAGCTAGGGATGGGTGTGTGGGCGATGGTGGGCGAGACATCAGACCGGAACTTGCCGGCTTATCAATTATCCCACGCTTTCTTCATCTGGATTTCCTCCACTCGACCTCCACCTCTTTCGGTTGCCAGTTCTCTGGTGCTCAAACCAAACAGGAATTGGGTTTTTTCAGCGCCAAAACAATAAACCGGCAATCCAAGATCCTAGTAGGATGCCCTGTATCACTCAGTCACTTATTACTCAAGCTAAAAACAGCGTCCAGCGGACAGTTATGTTATTTCGGCCAATTTGCCTTGCCCGAACCAATAGAACCCGGTATCATGAATATGTCACCAGTTTAAGCTCTCGTTCAACGCGGAAAACGCGCCCATACCATACCAAGCACCCTGTTCAGCCCTTGTCTCTTCCGGGTCATGCACCCTCTCTCTTACCTCTTGTCAACCTCTGCAATAACCTCGACATATCTTGGACTGCTGGTAGCGAGTCTAGTTCTATTTTTTCATCCACACTTGATGCTTTTGGTTCACCAACCGATGTGGAAGCCGTGATACCCTTTTTTCTGAGCGAGCCCAGGACCATCAGAGACGCGGTTGGCTTTGTCAGGCAAAGCGTACTGAGTGCACTCTCAAGCGAAAGTATGTTTAATTGCCTATGTCCTGCATTTGGATTCAAGAGGTCCCTTAGCTTCGTTTCAAACACGGCACGTCCATACTTCGGACGGAGAACACAGCACGAAAGCCGTCATGTTCTCACCGTCAGTCCATTCTTCGGAAGACAGAACGGCTGTAATGCGGCAACTGGGGCGGAAGTGGTATCGTGACGGGGTATTTGTGGATATACTGCGAGGTGCGTCGAAAACGCTGTGTTGTGTGGTCTAGAGGCGAAGTTGAAGGTAGGCTGGAGCGATGAGGACTTTCCGGTCTGGAATGTAGACCGGCTAAAAAATATATCCTCGACAGAGGTTCCAGTTGCCTTCACTGTCGAGCGAGCAATGTTACCCTTATTCGGTTTTCCCAACTACGGCTGTCTGATGATCGGTACGGATATGAAATTATATATCAAGACCTATTTTTGCTGAATAAAATGCACAGCGTACTATATTGACGAGCAAGGAGGGCCACTTTTGTGGATACCTCGCCGTTCATTGTCCAAACGAACGTCAGTATCCTTCAAATTGAATTTCCGTCTTGAACTTGAGCAAAAATTACCAGTTGGCCTGGTCGACTTGATGTCACCGTTGGCGGTGGTATCGCCGCAAACGACGATGCATTAATCACCATCATCCGTGAATGCACTGAGGAGGCTTCGCTTCCCGCGGCGTCTGTTCAGCCCTTTATCAAACCTACCGGCGTCCTACACTTCTCAAATCGCTCACCTGCGGGGTGGATTCTGCCTGGTGTCTACTACCTATGGGACCTCCCTCTTCCTCCGGATGGATCTATCCGACCTCGCCCCAACGCTGCCGACGGCGAGGTCGACGAGTTTGAGCTGATGAATCTGGAAACGGTGCTTGCCGAGCTTTTGGCTGGAAAATTCAAGCCGAGCTCTGCGCTCGCTGTCATCCATTGGCTTATCAAGCATGGTTATGTGACTGAGGAGAGCGACCTGCAGTTTTCCCAGATGTACAGTCGTCTAACCAGACCGCTGCCGCTGTCCACGATTATCCAGGAATCCATAGAACAGGTTTGCACCTAGAGATGATGCCTGTGTCTCCCGTCTGAAAAAAAGTACTGCATCGTGTTACAACACTTTATTACAACAATTCTATTCTCTATCTGGATAATTGCAGCTACCTGGTTAAACTTTCAATCTGATTCGGCTTCTCCCTTCTCCGCCTCCTGAAGCTTTTTTTTCTGCCAATAAGTTTCGCCATAGGCCAAAAACAGCTCCTCTCCCCATTTGATTTTCTTACCTATTCCAGGCAATCATGATCACCGAGTCCGATTTTATTAAAATCAATATTAAATACGCACCAGCGAACAGCACAATTCGTTTTTCACCATTAACCCTAGATGCTGAAGAAGATATGTATCCGTTGAGCTCAAAGATGAATTTTTAAATGACTGGTACGCACATTTAGCAATGCAATTCGGTTCATTGGGCTTTGAATCGTTCAGAAATCGGGTTGGGTTCCCAAGCCGATGTGAATCGACTATTAAGCCCCCGGACTCCTTACTATCAGGGTCAGCAAAGGAAAAAGAATAGTTGACACCGCTGTGATCTCGTATGAGTCCCCTTTAGATTTGAATAATCAGACATGGGAAGTGTGGATGGGGTAGAACTGGACCTGGCTTCATCGCAATCCGCCTCCATCAATTCCCCGACGTATTCTATTATCCACAGTTCAATCAGTCAGTCCAATAAAATGTGGTTGGACGTACCTCCGAGACAATCTCCTTCTTGAATATTTTCATCTGCGAAGGCGCCGAGCCCGTATTTTGATTTTTGAACATTGATCCGCTTATGTAAGGTTGAAATTCTGCCGCCCAAAAATGAAAATTCGATGCATACCTTATATTCTCCCCGCTGAATTTCCACGTTTTCGCAACGAGAGGTACGATGGGCCAATTCGGGAAAATGAATATGTTCGTCTCTGGCGTCCCCTTAAGTTAGAGTAATAATATAAGGAAATTGAGCATCACATACCTCGCATCGCAATTCGTGCAAAGCTCTGGATCACACTCGCGCTGCGCTAAACGACAGATGCAGGCCGATTCCTCTGTAAATGTGCACGATGTATTTTTCTTGCAGCTTTGGTTGCATCCGGGCCATCGTCTACGACCTTTCATTTGTATGATCAGTGGAGTATTCGCAAGATACGGTGAACACAGCTACAGCTAGTTAAACATTGGCAGTTTCTCTCACAGGCCAAGCCTGACATATAGCACGGACAGCCTTCCTTTAAAGAACAGCTACCAGGATGGGTGCAGGGAAGCAGACTGCCAGGAATGTTGTTGAGTATTCAAGTTTGAATGTCGTTGCACTCACGAATGAAGCTCTCCGTCTTTGAAGGGATTTAACATGGTCAATTCAAGTCATAAATCGAGAGCTGAACTTACTGAATTTAGGCACGCCCCTTTTTTCCTGCCGTGTTTTCTTTCCCTTCTTTTTTGGGAGGCGCTGTACCTTCTTGTCTTTGATTAGTTGAGTAGTACGATAAGCGTATGCCTTTAGGCTTGAATTCAAATCGGGCGGATAATAATGCGTGAGCAACGTACCTGCCAGCACGGAAGTCGGCAGATAACCGCCAAATAACACGGTAACATATCCGGATTTAATTTCAGGACCCCTCGGAGTTCAAAGAGAATATTTTTATCATGGTCTTGAATATCCTCTTCCTCGACCTTTGGTTTGGAGAATGAATACCAATCGGGAATTCTGCCATGAATTCGCCGCATACCTTTTTATTGGGACGGAACCTCCGATAGAAACAATCTTCCCCGCAGGGCTCTAACTTTGCGTTTTCAAATGCCGTAAAAAAATCCATACTTTTAAGATGCGGCTTTTGCAGCTTGATCTTTGGGGCGTATAATTTCGAGTCGGGAACGACTGTGGGAGAGGAATTTAGATCCGGCTCATCCGATCCGTCGGACAAGCTGAACATGCGTACCATGTACCCCGCAGTGCGATTGAACACAGTTTAAATTCGCGCAGAAGTTACTTTGGCAGCAATTCATGGCGTCCAATAAGTCGGAAGAGCCCTCCACTTCATGGCTGGTTGGATCAGTTGGTTTAATAAGAGGTGCAGCAAAATCGGGTGGAAGTTGGACATGCTCCGACGAGGGAACACCGTCGCCCCAGACGACGTCTAGTAGATCCCTATAGAAAAAATGTCAGAATACATCTAAGCGTGAAATGCTAAATTCTTGCCGCTGGTTTATTTCCCACAAAAGGCCGTCTGCATTTGTGACACGCAGTTCCGGCAAGCCCGGAAGAGCAGTGAAGATATCGTCAATAGTCTGGACATCAAGGCCGTGGTCGACGTGCAGGCGACGCACGAGTTCAATTTGAATGATTTCATCTGTAGACTGAGCCATGAGTGAGTGAAGGACGCTAGAATAATGAACGTACCATCGGGATCCATCTGGTGTTCCTCCCACTGGTCCGATTCATGTTGTTTCATGTATGCGTTTATCGGAAACTTTGGGTCATCGGCGTACGGCGCGAATGGGGTCGATTTATTATCGATCCCTTTGGCCATGATGTTGCGCGATGCCGGTGTGCAAAATTGGTAAGGAGGGTGAGGAGAGAACTTAGGTTTGTCAATATTATTGCTAGTGACGTCGACAGGAATGGAGTATGAAGATGTGATATTTCCGGCCTCGTCGTATTCCCAGCAGTCTATACCAGGATCATCAGAGGGTGGAGGGGTGGGAGGTCTTTTGTATACAGCGTTTGGCATTTTGAACCTAGAAACACAAGCAATCTGGCCGACTCCGAGCCCAGCTATGTATCCCGCCTTCCACTCTGCAAATTCTTGACGAATCTCAGAGTGCACGGCCTTTACGAGCTCCGCCTCTCTGGTCAAAATATTCAAAACCTCAAGTTCTTTGACAGAAGATGCCGCGTATTCGGAAGAAGTCTCCGTATCTGAGCCAGAAGTCGGAGGCTCTCGAGTTGGTGCTTCAGAATATTTGTCGACCTCCATGTCTGAGTCCATGGCCGACATGAGGATGCTGCGCAAAGATATTGAACCACAAAGTTGAACCGTGACTGATTGTGACTACTATTCCCTTCCCACCCTTGTCACGGTCCCGCCTCGCTTCCACCATCGCCTCATTGCGGCTTGCCCACCACTAATTTATTTATTGAACAGAGCCAGGGCATACCACGCTTCAACCACGATCCCCATGTCCTCTGATTCCACCACCTCCTCTCCTGCGCTTTTGGCCCCCACCCCTTCCACGTCT
This sequence comes from Mycena rebaudengoi, assembly GCA_029282285.1. Classification (NCBI taxonomy): domain Eukaryota; kingdom Fungi; phylum Basidiomycota; class Agaricomycetes; order Agaricales; family Mycenaceae; genus Mycena; species Mycena rebaudengoi. The sequence continues at coordinate 1,097,864 of JARJCX010000023.1, forward strand.
ACGAATCTCGTTGGCGAAGCTCTCTTGAACTCTGATCCACCCAGCTCCGAGTCAGAATCACCACCTATCGTGCCGTGGCGCACCGGGGCTGATACACCAATACCTATGAATACAATCTACCGGGGGCATACAGCATGGCGCGTACAGCACGCCCCAATCGTAGAGAGACGACGACGTCCAATTTTGAGAAGACGCACTCGCAGGAAGAAGGACGAAATTGGCATCTGTGCGTCGCAGGCCCATTGACTGAGACGCTGAGCTGACGCACGTATCCACGCAGCCCGGGATTTCTTCCTGATAATGGCATTATGCTTCGTCCTTGCGTGTCTCTTGATCGTTCTGCTCCGCCCCATCGCGCTGCAGATACTCTGGTACATTGAAGATCTATAACTACAACACGCGCAAATGGCACGGACACAGCACGATACCTAACTGACCAAGTTAAATGAAGGTCGGGCACCACGTTGCAGTCACTCTTCGTAAATCCGCACACCACCTCCTCCCCATCGGCGCATCAACGCGCCTCCGTCGCCCGTGGGCTGCGTGAACGCCACTTCCCCCTTACGCGGGTCGAGGACGCATCCATAGATGAAGGTCTCCGCCGCTGCCGTAAGCAGCTTGCTCGCCACGCCCCGCCGGCGGTGCGTCGACGGGACGAAGAGACGCGGAATCCCCAGCGGTGTGGGTAGGGGCGTAGGAATACAGAAAATGCCGGAGCTGGAGTCGACGGCAACGAGAGTGGGCTCGGGGCTCGGAACGGAGGTGAAGGATCCAGACGCGAAAGAAGACGACGATGGCGAAGGCGGCGAAGGGGGTTCACGTGCAACTGCGCACTCGACTGGGGTCGCGATTGCCATCGCGGTGGATATTCGCTGTGCAATGACACACCCGATAATTTTTTCGCGCGTTCTCGTCGTGAGCGATGGGAGGAGAAACAGGTAGACCTTCGAGGCCTGGATAATGGATGGTGTGAGAGGCGGGGAGGAGAGCGTGATGCTGATGGTGTCCAGTAGAGTCGACAACTACAAAGCATTAGTTGACATCCACGCGTTCAATGTATAAATATAAGAACCTTAGAGCCAATCTTGCCACCAGCGTCCGCCTTGAAGCATATAATCCTTCCCTTCCTGCCATCCTTGAGTTTCACGCCCGATGCCACTTCCACGACGCCCGCCTTGATCTTTTCCTTCTCCTCCTCCCTGCCCCATTCCATACCCTTCTGGACCCGCGCACAGTGCGCTCTGTGCAGGGACTCGTCGTCGGGCGCGCCCTTGGTATACGACAGAGCACACAAAGGACACGTCCGGTAGATAGGCTGGTCGATGCAGAAGTGGAGCTGAGTGTATGTCTTCTTCTGCGTCGTCTTTTTCTCTGCGCTAGTCTTCGCCTTCGGTTTAGACTTTTCGAATATCTGCCTCCTTGCTTGTTTCGCGGCGGGCACAATAATATTCTCGAGATGCTCTTCGAGGGGCCGTTTACGCTTCTCGCCTTGTACAGGGGAGGAAGAGAGGGAGGAAGGAGGCGAAGAGGGCAGCATGCTCCTGTTGGAGCGCGAACTGTAGGTGCGTTTGAGCGTCGACATCGTTGTGTATAAACAGAGAAGCGTGTTGTTGGCACAAGTTTGTTTCAGATCCCGTGACGGTGAACGCGACGTGACTTTTTGATGCCCTTCGGCAATATCCGAAACACGATATTTATCTACTCGACATTCATTCCACCTACCCAGAATTCCTCCCAAGTTACTCTGAACGCCACACAGTCACCGTAGACGCAAAGCCATTCATGTTGTCCTTCTGATCCACAACCCCGCCGCCGTTTACACTAACCTGGAACTGCGACCCAATCGTCACCAAGCTGAAAATATCAACCGCAGAGTCAGTGATGTTCACGATGTGGTCTTGGCAGTTGCGTGGTTCCAGGCAAGCCGAGTAGTTGTTGAAGAAGGAGTAGAGACCGGCGCCTGAAACACAAACGATTATGTTGCGCATTGACAGAAGTATGAGGGGACGCGTACCAAAGACGAGAATATCAGAAGAGGACTTGACGATTACGGCCCACGCCATTGAAATCTCGGGCGGGAATTGAGGATCACCGTATTGTGTCATTGTTTTAAACGGAGCGGGGATCGCGAGTGAGGAGTCGGGTTGAAAGTAAGGCTACGTTTGAAACAATTATTTGTCGAATGAGCGATTGGGAATGGTATCTACCGTTTCGGTTTGTATCAGACCCATATAATGATTCCGTGCGTTGAGGAATTGGTACTGGTACATTACATGATGTTCCGCTGTGAAAGCCTTAGCCGTGTTCAATGTTGAACCCATGGAATACTTACAAGCTATCGAATGCATGAGATCAAGTTCAATAAATCAGTTGTACACGCACCAGTTCCGATTAGCCAGACTGGCCCTTGCGACTCCGAGAGAATACCCCGTCCAGAATAAATCGACAACTTGGAATCACCATCGAGCCAGTGATCAGCTAACCACACCCTGAAGAAAAGCGGGAGTTAAAAGCCATAATCACAGAACGTAGGCCGAACAGACCAAGTGCCCTGTGTAATTATTTTATTTCATATTGGGGCTGAGGGTGAACGACCAACCTCGAGATAAGCAGTTGAACCAGGCGTAAGATGAAGAGCCATAAAAGCAGCCATGCAACCTGAAGGGTCGCTTCCGGGTAAGCACGTCGCGGCTTCCAGATTCGTCCCGGCCGCTGTTTGAGTTATGTAATGAAAATGAAAGCAAAGATCATGCCAAAAAAAAACTTACATCCCCCGAGGCGAATATGCGTGTCCCATGCGCCTGCAGAGCCCTGCGTCGTCTCCTTGATATTCCATTCGACGACAATAGCCCCCGCCGCTAAACTTATTTGACATCGTGCAATATTCGGGAGCTTCGTGACCACCCACCTGGTCCAACCGTCGAGAAAATGATATCCGTAATTTCAATTACGCCTTGTGAGCCAGCTTCACCGACTCGAACGACAGCTTGAGGATTGTCTTGGTCTTGGAATGCGGGTCCGGATCCGGATATGACAGACCACGCCTCCCCGACAATCCGCGACCCAGCAGGAATGGTGATAGTTGACGTGACTATGTACGTTCCCGCGTCAAAGAACAATATCTTGTGTCCAACACACTAAGATGAGGAGTTGGAGGGATGAAAATTAAATTAAATTAACAATCATCCCTACCTTTCCGAGAGCCCTCTTGATCGCTTCCGTGTCGTCCGTCTTGCCATCTCCTGTCGCCCCTTCGTCGCGGACACTAACAAACTGGCTAATATGATAGTTGGCGTATTGCGGATGGGGTTTCCCAAAAATACGCCCAGCACTATCGAGCAGTACTGCCGGCTTATGAGGAGACGGTATCTGCCCCTGGGTATAAACGCCGGACGAATTAGTTCCTGCGAAAATATTTCCCTGCGCCCACGAATCGATGGTCATATCGTCGCCTCCAGATAAAATCATGGTTCCTTCAGCACTTGCCACGGCTGTGGGAACGTTGCTCAACTGAATGTTGCTGAGAACGAGCGAGGTCGTCAATGTGCCATTATTGGGTGACCCGAAACGGACGAATATCGGTGTATCGCGAACGACGGCGTCGATGATGGCTTCCGCGCCGAGGCCCTGCGAAATATTACTACATGAATTACCGAAGGCAACACACCTGCTTACATTCGATAAATCAAAGCCGATCTAACAGAACCTCAATGAGGGCATCTTTAAAAATATATTCAGGACGAACCTGGCAGTTATTGATGAAAACGCCTTGGAAAGTCCACCCTGGGAGAGGTTCAGGAATCGGCATTGAATAAAATACCAACACAAAACAAACCCCAATTCCACACCCCCATCACAGCTGTCTGCGCGTTATTTATAGTGATGTTTCGGACAGTAAACTGCTGATTCCCAACCGATATCCCGAATTTGCCTGCCAGACATCAGGTGTGCATTCCGGAGGAAATAAAAAAGCTCGGAATATTTACCACCGTTGAAAACCAGATCGCTCATCAGTCCACCACTACCGTTCTCCATCCAGATACCTGCGCGAAGGATGAGACCAGAACACAGAAGATAAACTCGAAGTATGCGCCTCGATGAGCGGTATTGGGGGCGGTCGACATTTCTACTCTTATATTCATGAGACTGGTGGCTTGCGCAACTTGCCAATGGATGCCGGTTCCTTGAGACATCGTCGCTGGCACACTAGAGACTTTCTGAGCAGGCCAAGACTGAAGCATTCTTTTATAAATCACCGTCTAACGTCGATCACGAAGTTCCTGACGGAGCGGAAGCTATTATTCTTCAGGTCAGTTCACGAGTATGCAGTTGAACCAGAGAATTACAAATTGTTCTGATTTTGGTACCATTGTGCACCGTTACCTCCGGGGATGTACGGGTCGGCATCTGGAAACGGGAATATAAAGCTTCAACCACAGAACTCGGAGATCGAACCAACCGATCACAGCCAAGTCTTTGAAGCTTGAGGCAGCGAGAAGAGTGGGAGGATTTTTAGGGTCGCCAATGAGCTGCGTATAGTAGTAGGCTTTCAAAGACTGTGAAACGAGATAGGTTCTAAATGAAAGTGAGCACTGAGCACGTCGGAATGCATTAAATCGAATGTACCCCTGCGGAAAATACACAACGGCTGGGCTTATTCTGTAGCGTTGCAAAAATTTAGCAAACTGAGCAGGGCAAAGGACAGAAACCTGCGTTGAGGATTTACAGGAACCACCTCCACAACGGTTTCCAAAAGAAATAGCGGCGCTAAAATAAATGACATTTGGTGAGGATAAAATGTCGGATGTTGCGGCAACTACTTGATCGCTGCAGCATCGTCGGTGATACCTGGTATTATTGGCGTATTAAGATGAACGGCTTCGACGCAATAGAGATGCGCAACAGACCATCGCCTTTGGCACCGAAATCTTTGACATTCCTGAAGACCTGGTAAGACTGTGGGCTGGGGTTGTACGCCGAGATTCCTTGATGCTTGATCGCTTCTAGCCAGAAGGGATCTTCAGGAGCGGCCAGAGGGCCAAAATCTAGGTCCGGAGAATTTGACTCGGAGGGTAGTCCAGGTCCAGCAGCAGCCATTAGGCAGATGAAGTTGAGAACGTGCCAAAAGATAGCAACTATCATCGCGGTAAGGAGACAAGCAAGGAGACAGAAAATCGTCCCACAGGCGTATTAAAAGACAAGCCCTGACAGGCCCCAGGCTCTTACTCGCCTTCCTAATTATACAACTTCAGGGGCAGGGGTAGCAGGACTTCTTCTGCGACGTGCTTCGAAGCAAGGCACGGGATGCAAATGATAGGACAGATCTGCGCGGCGTGATTGAAGGGTAAGATAGAGATGGAAAACCGAAGGCAAGAGGTATAATCGAGTCACACTTAAGATTACCAAAATAAGGATCAACCTAAGTTGATCTCGAACAGTAAAAAATGGAATTAAACTAAAGGTGCATTAAAATTGGAACCTATTCTCATAGTTGCAGTTCCAATTTCGGTGCGGCCAAAACTTAATTTTATTCCAGCTCATTTCGATCGCACCGAAATTGGAACTGAAACTATGAGAATAGGTTCCGATTTCAATGCACCTCTAGTTTAATTCCATTTTTTACTGTTCAAGATCAACTTAGGTTGAGCCTTATTTTGGTAATCTTAGGTGCAGGTTGACAGGACCGACATTTTGCGCCACCCACTGGCCACACACCTAAGATTACCAAAATAAGGCTCAACTTAAGTTGATCCCGAACAGTAAAAAATGGAATTAAACTATAGGTGCATTGAAATCGGAACCTATTCTCAAAATTTCAGCTCCAATTCCAGTGCGACTGAAACTTAATATTATTCCAGTTCATTTCGATCACACCCAAATCGGAACTGAAACTGAGAGCATTTGGGAATTGAGAGAACCGGCGTGATCGAAGCACGGCGACGATCGGGCGTGCACGGCGGCAACGGCGGCATCAAAGTGATGGTGAGCGGAGTGTGAACTAAGCAGTGCCACCATCAAAGTGCCAATCCACGCAGTATCCAAAACATTGTATAATGCACGCACATTCACAGAGGAAATTATCCCCAAGTCAGTGGATTAAACGGCTGGGCTGCTGGCATATAATCAGAATTTATTTTCAGGAAAAGGGATGCCGGGGGGGTGCGCTTGATCGACACGGCAGCAGCCGGTGATCAAGCCCCTATGTATGCACTGTCTTATCCTCATAGAACAGCGGTTCTATGCTCACTGTTGGAAAAAAAAGTAGGCATTATTATCAGCAATAAGTAAAAGATGAGACATGGCTGAGGAAGAAAGAGGGAGAGATTGTGGAGTGAGGAGGGCGAGGCAAGGGCGGGATGGCTAGTACCGTCAGCCGCCGATCACTAATTCAACCTCCGATATGTGCCGTGATCTTGCCGCCGTGCGCTGTTGCCGGCTCCTCCAATTCCCAAACTTTCACCTGAAACTATGACAATATGTTCCAATTTCAATGCACCTTTAGTTTAATTCTATTTTTATTGTTCGAGATCAACTTGGGTTGACCCCTATTTTGGTAATCTTAGGTGTGAGTTGCAATGAAAGGAGGAGTGCCAAGTCGGGCCGAAGTCCGGACAAAGGACACGTCCGGTAGATAGGCTGGTCGATGCAGAAGTGGAGCTGAGTGTATGTCTTCTTCTGCCAGGCGATACCGGTGATTTTTTATAGAAAAGTCTTGTAATGAGAGGAAGGCCAGTTCTGCAGAAAAGCCTCTCATTAGAGGTGCCATTTTCTATAGAATGTTAGAGGAACACACATATTAGGCCTGGCTGAGCCCTCCTTCCTAATCGGGGCTCCAAAGCAGCGGCGGCGTTGTTTGGGCGCTCATCGGCGCGCCAGATGGCGGGTGGCAGTGCTTCCTCGCCTCACCCAAAATTGGTCAATTTTGGCGCTTTATTTGCTGCACCCATATCAGTTGTGAGTATGTAAGTGAATGGAATATGTAACATGCGACGTACCCAGCGAGTTGTGGGAGCCACAGCATCCTAGTTCGACGCCAGCGTCGCTCGCCGTCGACCGGATAATAGCAGGGCGCCTTTGTTTACCCATGTTATGATGTTATCAACTTCCCTTATTTTCTGCTCCCCGTTTGCTTTGGCGCCGACCCCGCCCTCCATTTCCCGTACTACGTGCGGCGAACGGCCAGACTACCACATTGAGCCTGGTCCTCGCATTCCTACGCTTATTCCGGCACTTTCTACCTTGCGCCGCTTCGCTGGCGGTTGTCCCGCCCCGTTACGCAACGCTCGGCTGTGCTTGCATACTCTCCTCATCATCCGCCTTCGTCGTCTTCCTTCCTCCCTTCTACAAAGCTGGATCTGTGCTCTGGATTAGCGCTCCGGATCGGCACTTTGGATCGGCACTTTGGACCCACGCTTTGGATTCACGCTGCCCCGCGGTGCTTTCGTGTTCATCTTCATAATGAACCCAGCAGGTTTTTTGCCGCATGCACACGGCCGTCTAAATGTGGATGATCTTGACTGGGGAGGTGATACTACGAAATGCGTCGCCGATTCCGCACTGATGTTGTTCTTGGCCGATTACTTACACTTCACTGCACTGTACTGGCCTTTTGTCCCGCTCTATCTGGGTCCACAAACCCACGATTCAATAGTGTTCATGTATCCTAAAAACAATGTCACCTCGTTTTTTTTCCTCACCGCACCTCAGCACTCAGCCTCTTTCTGTGGTTGCAAACATCAAATGGCACTTTAAAGCTACGATGCATGGCTGTCTTCGGGACCTTACGCGACCTTGCACATCTTGCTCACTTCCCTTTCCTATAATTAGAATCCCGCGCTTCTTCTCACAGTTTATTAGCATGGTCTACCCTCACATTTAGACATCTGTAGACTATTTTCCAATACTACATTGGTTATCCTCCGCCCCACTCCCACATTCAAAACTCAATATTACATATTTACTCCGAAAAAGTGTTTTTCCGTCAATCACTCCACTTCCAGTTCCCAGACGTATTTTTCCTACGATGTAAATAGTCATTGCAAGTGCATTATATGTTTATTTTATCCGCCGTTGTGTTCGACAGCACACATTGCAAATTTTCTCCATCAGTCCATTTCTTGATGAATGAGCAAATACTACTTTTGCGCCATTTTCACATTGCCGGAGCCTCTTCAATCCGTGAAGAAGACAATGAAACACCATAGAATCCATTTCCTGCGCATTTGGACCGCAAAAAAAAAATTACTTGAAGCTCGGAGTTCAAGTCAGTTGTATCCTGCATATTATCCAGTCAAAGTGTAGTCGCACTTTCCACAAACTGTTCATACATACAAGTTTCTCATCGAAGCTTCCATGGTACGAACTTCCGTACCAGCAAACTCAACCAGAATCTTGGGAACCACTTACAATGTTACATTTGAACCACCGCTACTCGGCCTCTTAGTTTTGAACCTGAGTTTCATATTTTGTGAAATATGAAGGTCCCCATTCAGTTCTAAGGTCTGATCCTCATCTTTTAGTCGCCTCATCTTCCCGCTATTTCTATGGTTGAATTTGTGAGTCAGTGACTATGAGGTGTTTGAGACACCACTATCTGACTCCGAGTCTATTCACACCAATAGGCTCGTCGTTTTACCGTGAAATGTAAGTTCATTTTTCATTTCAAAAAAAAATGTTGCAACTTGTTATAAACTTATTTGGAGGAATCATATGAACATAGGAACCCTCATATGCCCTCCTGGCGTTGCATTTAGCGGCCATTACAAGCAACTCAACTTGTTCCTCATTTTTGATTTCCCAAAAAGCCGACTTTTTGGGCTCCATCGCAAGCGGGGAAAAAATATAAGACATTCTGTCTGTTCACAATTTCATTTAGGAGCCCAGTAAATGCCTACGACGGCGACCTTTTTGTTCCTCGTCGGCAACTGTCACGTAGTCACACCGTTACTCGCCATTTTAGCGACAAAGTTTATTCTGCCCTTGACTCACCACGACCACCACTGGCTTCACAATATCTCAGGTGACCGAATAATATATATGACACGTAATGACGCGAAGGCTAGCTGCAAAATCGCGTTAGAATATTGATTAACGGCCTCATTCAAAAATTTTCAGGACGGCGGTTTGGTGGCACTTATAGATGAGTGGCGCACGCGCCTTTCACTTTTTGAGTACGCCTAGTGAACCTCTTCAATTCGTTCATTGCTCTATGAGGTCGGATGACAATGTCGCGTTGTGGGCCTGACCAGAGGCCCTATGCGTGACAGTTGTCCTTCCTCATTGCGCTAAAGACACTACTCAATCAACATAGCTCTCGAGAATCATCTTGATGCTGCAGTTGTCCGAGAAGCCTTGCACGAGGAATTGACATCCCTGTGTAAGGGAGGACAATTCTGGTATCAGCATCAAAGCCACGCATTCTCCCCATCTATATAATATATTGCGACTCTCGATGCTCTAGCATTCAGTCGCAACTATAGATATACACTATTCAACCATATCTACGTCGCCTTAAGAATCACCGGATACACCGAGCTGTACGAAAGGCCTGCCGCACAAAAGCAATTTGTCAAGAAGCAGCCGATAAATTCTCTCGCGCCCACTGTACAGTCAAGGCAAATTGAACGGCAATATCAATATATATTCAATCGTCTGTCTACGTACATGACAAAAACGTTTACATAGGAAGCCTCATTTAATCCTGGATCGCCAACGAGTGCGTGCTTACGCTATACGCGCAAGATTTGACAGTGCAGTAATGCGCACTTGTACGCCGCGCGGACTCGATGCTTCTTCAGCAGCGCGCGCGAAGGAGCGCGGCGCACCCCCGTGCGTGGAGGCGCGCCTTCCACCACTGTTCGAAGGACCTGCGGCGACTGCGGGCGGCTGTACTGGTGCTTTGGCACAACAAGACGGCGGCGCTCAGTCGAGGCCGCGAAGAACGAGAGTGTGGCGCTGGCGGGAGAGGTGTGGCGGCGGCGGGATGCGGCGGGGAACAAACATGTGCCAGGAAAAACACGGAGGCGGGAGAAAGGGGAGAAAGGACGGTTGGAGGTAGCGTATGAGGAGGTGCTGGTGATGCCATTGGAGAGGACGCGGATCCGGGCGCCACGCCTGGGACTCGGTTACGAACCTGGATCAGAGAAATGCTGAGATACGGGGAATGGGCGTTCTCGTGGCGGATTCGTGTCGGGGACAGGGGTGCGGAGATGCGGAGAATGGCTCACTATTAGCGTGCAACGGAGGTTCCGGCACGATCTGGCGGAGATACTGCAGCGCACAGAGCGCAGCGAGAATCCTGCACTGCTGTGGTGCAGTAAGGGCTTCATGGCGGAATGATGGAGGGTGCATATTGGGCGAGCGTGTCGTGGTTTTCGGGGATCCCGCACGACGAGTATCTACCGGAGCATGCGCACCGTGCCGAACTAGGGGCCAGGCACCGTCAACGAGCCCCTGGGCGTGACGGTGAGTGAGCACCGGCGGGATACGTTTCCGGGGCGGCTCCGTTGCGCTGCTGAGCTGGTCGGGGTGCTTTCGCCGAGAAGATCGCGGCGCTACTGCGCATGCCGCAGGGCGCACGCGCTGAGCAAAGCGGTGGGCGCGGAGGCCACAGTCTGCAGGTTCGAGACGCTCTCGGCCCCCGAGCCTGAGCGCGAGCACGACGAGGGAGGTGGTGGGGCGAGGCGGAGCGAGAGGAAGAAGATCAAAGAAGGTGAGTCAGCACTGCCAAACAGCACCACATTTCTGATCGACAACAATAGCGGTGAGCATGTCTAGCTCGCTGTGGAGACGACGGCCAGCACTGTGAGCACACTGCCAACTACTTTGGGAACCCTCTAACATTCTATAGAAAATGGCGCCTCTAATGAGAGGCATTTATTAAAAAAGTGGTGTCCTCTAATTAGAAGTGTTTATATAGAAAACCCCCAGGCTCAGGTGCTTCTGCGTCGTCTTTTTCTCTGCGCTAGTCTTCGCCTTTGGTTTAGACTTTTCGAATATCTGTCTCCTTGCTTGTTTCGCGGCGGGCACAATAATATTCTCGTTCGAGGGGCCGTTTACGCTTCTCGCCTTGTACAGGAGAGGAAGAGAGGGAGGAAGGAGGCGAAGAGGGCAGCATGCTCCTGTTGGAGCGCGAACTGTAGGTGCGTTTGAGAGTCGACATTGTTGTGTGTAAACAGAGAAGCGTGTTGTTGGCACAAGTTTGTTTCAGATCCCGTGACAGTGAACGCGACGCGACTTTTTGATGCCCTTCGGCAATATCCGAACACGATATTTATCTACTCGACATTCATTCCACCTACCCAGAATTCCTCCCAAGTTACTCTGAACGCCACACAGTCACCGTAGACGCAAAGCCATTCATGTTGTCCTTCTGATCCACAACCCCACCGCCGTTTACACTAACCTGGAACTGCGACCCAATCGTCACCAAGCTGAAAATATCAACCGCAGAGTCAGTGATGTTCACGATGTGGTCTTGGCAGTTGCGTGTTGCCAGGCAAGCCTGCGAGTAGTTGTTGTAGAAGGAATAGAGACCGGCGCCTGAAACACAAACGATTATGTTGCGCATTGACAGAAGTATGAGGGGACGCGTACCAAAGACGAGAATATCAGAAGAGGACTTGACGATTACGGCCCACGCCATTGAAATCTCGGGCGGGAATTGAGGATCACCGTATTGTGTCATTGTTTTAAATGGAGCGGGGATCGCGAGTGAGGAGTCGGGTTGAAAGTAAGGCTACGTTTGAAACAGTTATTTGTGGAGTGAGCGATTGTGAATGGTACCTACCGTTTCGGTTTGTATCAGACCCATATAATGATTTCGTGCGTTGAGCAATTGATACTGGTACATTACGTGGTGTTCCGCTGTGAAAACCTTAGCCGTGTTCAATGTTGAACCCATGGAATACTTACAAGCTATCGAATGCATGAGATCAAGTTCAATAAAGTCAGTTGTACACGCACTAGTTCCGATTAGCCAGACTGGCCCTTGCGACTCCGAGAGAATACCCCGTCCAGAATAAATCGACAACTTGGAATCACCATCACCATCGAGCCAGTGATCAGCTAACCACACCCTGGAGAAAAGCGGGAGTTAAAAGCCACAATCATAGAACGTAGGTCGAACAAACCAAGTGCCCTGTGTAATTATTTTATTTCATATTGGGGCTGAGAGTGAACGACTAACCTCGAGATAAGCAGTTGAACCAGGCGTAAGATGAAGAGCCATAAAAGCAGCCATGCAACCTGAAGGGTCGCTTCCGGGTAAGCACGTCGCGGCTTCCAGATTCGTCCCGGCCGCTGTTTGAGTTATGTAATGAAAATGAAAGCAAAGATCATGCCAAAAAAAAACTTACATCCCCCGAGGCGAATATGCGTGTCCCATGCGCCTGCAGAGCCCTGCGTCGTCTCCTTGATATTCCATTCAACGACGATAGCCCCCGCCGCTGAACTTATTTGACATCGTGCAATATCCGGGAGCATCATGATCACCTACCTGGTCCAACCGTCGAGAAAATGATATCCGTAATTTCAATTACGCCTTGTGAGCCAGCTTCACCGACTCGAACGACAACTTGAGGATTGTCTTGGTCTTGGAATGCGGGTCCGGATCCGGATATGCCAGACCACGCCTCCCCGACAATCCGCGACCCAGCAGGAATGGTGATAGTTGACGTGACTATGTACGTTCCCGCGTCAAAGAACAATATCTTGTGTCCAACACACTAAGACGAGGAGTTGGAGGGATGGAAAATAAATTAAATTAACAATCATCCCTACCTTTCCGAGAGCCCTCTTGATCGCTTCCGTGTCGTCCGTCTTGCCATCTCCTGTCGCCCCTTCGTCGCGGACACTAACAAACTGGCTAATATGATAGTTGGCGTATTGCGGATGGGGTTTCCCAAAAATACGCCCAGCACTATCGAGCAGTACTGCCGGCTTATGAGGAGACGGTATCTGCCCCTGGGTATAAACGCCGGACGAATTAGTTCCTGCGAAAATATTTCCCTGCGCCCACGAGTCGATGGTCCATATCGTCGCCTCCAGATAAAATCATGGTTCCTTCAGCACTTGCCACGGCTGTGGGAACATTGTTCAACTGAATGTTGCTGAGAACGAGCGAGGTCGTCAATGTGCCATCATTGGGTGACCCGGAACGGACGAATATCGGTGTATCGCGGACGACGGCGTCGATGATGGCTTCCGCGCCGAGGCCCTGCGAAATATTACTACATGAATTACCGAAGGCAACACTACCTGCTTACATTCAATAAATCAAAGCCGATCTAACAGAACCTCAATGAGGGCATCTTTAAAAATATATTCAGGACAAACCTGGCAGTTATTGATGAAAACGCCTTGGAAAGTCCACCCTGGGAGAGGCTCAGGAATCGGCATTGAATAAAATACCAACACAAAACAAACCCCAATTCCATACCCCCATCACAGCCGTCTGCTGCGTTATTTATGGTGATGTTTCGGACAGTAAACTGCTGATTCCCAACCCATATCCCGAATTTGCCTGCCAGACATCAGGTGTGCATTCCGGAGGAAGTAAAAAAGCTCGGAATATTTACCACCGTTGAAAACCAGATCGCTCATCAGTCCACCACTACCGTTCTCCATCCAGATACCTGCGCGAAGGATGAGACCAGAACACAGGAGATAAACTCGAAGTATTCGCCTTGATGAGCGGTATCGGGGGCGGTCGACATTTCTACTCTTATATTCATGAGACTGGTGGCTTGCGCAACTTGCCAATGGATGCCGGTTCCTTGAGACATCGTCGCTGGTACACTAGAGACTTTCTGAGCAGGCCATGACTGAAGCATTCTTTTATAAATCACCGTCTAACGTCGATTACGAAGTTCCTGACGGAGCGGAAGCTGTTAATCTTCAGGTCAGTTCACGAGTATGCAGTTGAACCAGAGAATTACAAATTGTTCTGATTTTGGTACCACTGTGCACCGTTACCTCCGGGGATGTACGGGTCGGCATCTGGAAACAGGGATATAAAGCTTCAACCACAGAACTCGGAGATCGAACCAACCGATCACAGCCAAGTCGTTGAAGCTTGAGGCAGCGAGAAGAGTGGGAGGATTTTTAGGGTCGCCAATGAGCTGCGTATAGTAGTAGGCTTTCAAAGACTGTGAAACAAGATAGGTTCTAAATGAAAGTGAGCACTGAGCACGTCGGAATGCATTAAATCGAATGTACCCCTGCGGAAAATACACAACGGCTGGGCTTATTCTGTAGCGTTACAAAAATTTAGCAAACTGAGCAGGGTAAAGGAGAGAAAACCTGCGTTGAGGAGTTACAGGAACCACCTCCACAGCGGTTTCCAAACGAAATAGCGGCGCTAAAATAAATGACATTTGGTGAGGATAAAATGTCGGATGTTGCGGTAACTACTTGATCGCTTCAGCATCGTCGGTGATACCTGGTATTATTGGCGTATTAAGATGAACGGCTTCGACGCAATAGGGATGCGCAACAGACCATCGCCTTTGGCACCGAAATCTCTGACATTCCTGAAGACTTGGTAAGACTGTGGGTTGGGGTTGTACGCAGAGATTCCTTGATGCTTGATCGCTTCTAGCCAGAAGGGATCTGCAGGAGCGGCTAGAGGGCCAAAATCTAGGTCCGGAGAATTTGACTCGGAGGGTAGTCCAGGTCCAGCAGCAGCCATTAGGCAAATGAAGTTGAGAACGTGCCAAAAGATAGCGACTATCATCGCGGTAAGGAGACAAGCAAGGAGACAGAAAATCGCCTCACAGGCGTATTTAAAGACAAGCCCCAGGCTCTTACTCGCCTGCCTAATTATACAACTAACTTAAGGGGCAGGGGTAACAGGACTTCTTCTGCGACGTGCTGCGAAGCAAGGCACTGGATGCAAATGATAGGACAGATCTGCGCGGCGCGATTGAAGGGTAAAATGTAGATGGGAAAACGAAGGCAAGAGGTGTAATCGAGTTGCAATGAAAGGAGGAGTGCCAACTCGGGCCAGAGTCGGGCCGAAGTCCGGACTCGGATTTGTCCACGGAGAGGTGCGGACTTGCTGTCTCGCACAGCGACTGTGAGCTGTAATGGGGTTACAGTAGCTTTCTCTTTTGCTCTACCATGGAGGACTCTCCGAATGCCGCGCTGGATCCCAAAGCAAGCGCAGTGCGGGCTGCTAAAGACATTGGCTATGGCATTGTTCGTCGTTCTCTTGGTTAAGTCCGATTCTAGGCTCAGTTTGTCCCAAGGTTGCGGGCATCGCATCCGAGATCTTTGAGCATCCATTTGATCTCACAAAAGTTCGGTTACAAGGTGCTGAGCATCGCGTTCCAAAAAATCATCGTTTGATCTCATACACGTCCGCTCAAGTCCAGGTCCTGGAGGCTGAGGCTCGGTTCACTGGGCCCATCGACTGTTTGACCAAGGCTTGGAAAATGAAGGCATTCGTGGGCTATATCGCGTGCGTCGTCCTCCGCGTTGATGTTGATGTTCTGCAGAAATTTGTGGTAGGGCCTCCCAGCTCCAATTGTTGGCGCGATGGCTGAAAATGCCTCTCTGTTTCTGTCGTATCGAGAATTACAAGAAATCATAAAACGCCTCAATAATCAGCCCATAAGCGAAGCCTCTTCAATGCCGCAGCTTGCACTAGCGGTCGACAACTACAAAGCATTAATTGACATCCACGCGTTCAATGTATAAATATAAGCACCTTAGAGCCAATCTTGCAGCGTCCGCCTTGAAGCATATAATCCTTCCTTCCTTCCGGCCATCCTTGAGTTTCACGCCCGATGCCACTTCCTCGACGCCCGCCTTGATCTTTTCCTTCTCCTCCTCCCTGCCTCATTCCATACCCTTCTGAACCCGCGCACAGTGCGCTCTGTGTAGGGACTCGTCGTCGGGCGCGCCCTTGGTATACGACAGAGCACACAAGGACACGTCCGGTAGCTAGGCTGGTCGATGCAGAAGTGGAGCTGAGTGTATGTCTTCTTCTGCGTCGTCTTTTTCTCTGCGCTAGTCTTCTCCTTTGGTTTAGACTTTTCGAATATCTGCCTCCTTGCTTGTTTCGCGGCGGGCACAATAATGTTCTCGAGATGCCCTTCGAGGGGGGCGTTTACGCTTTTCGCCTTGTACAGGGGAGGAAGAGAGGGAAGAAGGAGGCGAAGAGGGTAGCATGCTCCGGTTGGAGCGCGAACTGTAGGTGCGTTTGAGAGTCGACATTGTGTGTACACAGAGAAGCGTGTTGTTTGTTTTAGATCCCGTGACGGTGAAGCGACGCGACCTTTTTAAGCCCTTCGGATCCGAAACAGCCATACAGCGATATCTATTTTGTACTCCTACTCAACATTCCTACTCGACATTCATCCCACCTACCCAGACTTCCTCCCAAGTTACTCTGAACGCCACACAGTCACCGTAGACGCAAAGCCATTCATGTTGTCCTTCTGATCCACAACCCCGCGGCCGTTTACGCTAACCTGGAACTGCGACCCAATCGTCACCAAGCTGAAAATATCAACTGCAGAGTCAATGATGTTCAAGATGTGGCCTTGGCAGTTGCGTGTTGCCAGGCAAGCCTGCGAGTAGTTGTTGTAGAAGGAATAGAGACCGGCGCCTGAAACGCAAACGATTATGTTGCGTATTGACAGAAGTATGAGGGGACGCGTACCAAAGACGAGAATATCAGATGAGGACTTGACTATCACGGCCCACGCCATTGATATTCCAGGCGGGAAGTGAGGATCACCATAGTTTGTCATTGTTTTAAATGGAGCGGGGATCGCGAGTGAGCCGGGTTGAAAGTAAGGCTACGTTTGAAACAGTTATTTGTGGAATGAGCGACTGTGAATGGTACCTACCGTTTCGGTTTGTATCAGAGTCATATAATGATTTCGGGCGTTGAGGAATTGATACTGATACATTACGTGGTGTTCCGCTGTGAAAGATTTACCCATGTTCAATGTTGAACCCATGGAAATACTTACAAGCTATCGAATGCATAAGATCAAGTTCAATAAATCAGTTTTACACGCACCAGTTCCGATTAGCCAGACTGGCCCTTGCGACTCCGAGAGAATACCCCGTCCAGAATAAATTGACAACTTGGAATCACCATCACCATCGAGCCAGTGATCGGCTAGCCACACCCTGAAGAAAAAGCAGGTTAAACCATAATCACTGAACGTAAGCGCAACAAACCAAGTGCCCTGTGGAATTGTTTTATTTCATTTCACCTTGGGGTTGAGAATTAACAACTGACCTCGAGGTAAGCAGTTGAACCAGGCGTAAGATGAAGAGCCATAAAAGCAGCCATACAACCTGAAGGGTCGCTTCCGGGTAAGCACGTCGCGGCTTCCAGATTCGTCCCGGCCGCTGTTTGAATTATATAATGAAAATGAAAACAGTGATGCTGGAAAAAGAAAAACTTACATCCCCCGAGGCGAATATGCGTGTCCCATGCGCCCGCAGAGCCCTGCTCCGTCTCCTTAATATTCCATTCAACGACGATAGCCCCCGCCGCTAAACTTATTTGACATCGTGCAATATCCAGGAGCATCATGATCACCCACCTGGTCCAACCGTCGAGAAAATGATATCCGTAATTTCAATTACGCCTTGTGAGCCAGCTTCACCGACTCGAACGACAACTTGAGGATGGTCCTGGTCTTGGAATGCGGGTCCAGATCCGGATATGACAGACCACGCCTCCCCGACAATCCGCGACCCAGCAGGAATGGTGATAGTTGACGTGACTATGTACGTTCCCGCGTCAAAGAACAATATCTTGTGTCCAACACACTAAGACGAGGAGTTAGAGGGATGGAAAATAAATAAATCAACAATCATCCCTACTTTTCCGAGAGCCCTCTTGATCGCTTCCGTGTCGTCCGTCTTGCCATCTCCTGTCGCCCCTTCGTCGCGGACACTAACAAACTGGCTAACATGATAGTTGGCGTATTGCGGATGGGGTTTCCCAAAAATACGCCCAACACTATCGAGCAGTACTGCCGGCTTATGAGGAGACGGTATCTGCCCCTGGGTATAAACGCCGGACGAATTGGTTCCTGCGAAAATATTTCCCTGCACCCACGAGTCGATGGTCATATCGTCGCCTCCAGATAAAATCATGGTTCCTTCAGCACTTGCCACGGCTGTGGGAACGTTGCTCAACTGAATGTTGCTGAGAACGAGCGAGGTTGTCAATGTGCCATTATTGGGTGACCCGGAACGGACGAATATCGGTGTATCGCGGACGACGGCGTCGATGATAGCTTCCGCGCCGAGGCCCTGCGAAATATTACTACATGAATTACCGAACGCAATACACCTGCTTACATTCAATAAATCAAAGCCGATCTAACAGAACCTGAATGAGGGCATCTATAAAAATATATTCAAGACAAACCTGGCAGTTATTGATGAAAACGCCTTGGAAAGTCCACCCTGGGAGAGGTTCAGGAATCGGCATTGAATAAAATACCAACACAAAACAAACCCCAAGCCCACACCCCCATCACAGCCGTCTGCGCGTTATTTATGGTGATGTTTCGGACAGTAAACTGCTGATTCCCAACCCATATCCCGAATTTGCCTGCCAGACATCAGGTGTGCATTCCGGAGGAAGTAAAAAGCTCGGAATATTTACCACCGTTGAAAACCAGATCGCTCATCAGCCCACCACTACCGTTCTCCATCCAGATACCTACGCGAAGGATGAGACCAAAACACAGGAGATAAACTCGAAGTATTCGCCTTGATGAGCGGTATCGGGGGCGGTCGACATTTCTACTCTTATATTCATGAGACTGGTGGCTTGCGCAACTTGCCAATGGATGCCGGTTCCTTGAGACATCGTCGCCGGCACACTAGAGACTTTCTGAGCAGGCCAAAACTGAAGCATTCTTTTATAAATCACCGTCTAACGTCGATTACGAAGTTCCTGACGGAGCGGAAGCTATTATTCTTCAGGTCAGTTCACGAGTATGCAGTTGAACCAGAGAATTACAAATTGTTCTGATTTTGGTACCATTGTGCACCGTTACCTCCGGGGATGTACGGGTCGGCATCTGGAAACGGGAATATAAAGCTTCAACCACAGAACTCGGAGATCGAACTAACCGATCACAGCCAAGTCATTGAAGCTTGAGGCAGCGAGAAGAGTGGGAGGATTTTTAGGGTCGCCAATGAGCTGCGTATAGTAGTAGGCTTTCAAAGACTGTGAAACAAGATAGATTCTAAATGAAAGTGAGCACTGAGCACGTCGGAATGCATTAAATCGAATGTACCCCTGCGGAAAATACACAACGGCTGGGCTTATTCTGTAGCGTTGCAAAAATTTAGCAAACTGAACAGGGCGAAGGAGAGAAAACCTGCGTTGAGGAGTTACAGGAACCACCTCCACAACGGTTTCCAAAAGAAATAGCGGCGCTAAAATAAATGACATTTGATGACGATAAAATGTCGGATGTTGCGGTAACTACTTGATCGCTTCAGCATCGTCGGTGATACCTGGTATTATTGGCATATTAAGATGAACGGCTTCGACGCAATAGAGATGCACAACAGACCATCGCCTTTGGCACCGAAATCTTTGACATTCCTGAAGACCTGGTAAGACTGTGGGTTGGGGTTATACGCCGAGATTCCTTGATGCTTGATCGCTTCTAGCCAGAAGGGATCTGCAGGAGCGGCTAGAGGGCCAAAATCTAGGTCCGGAGAATTTGACTCGGAGGGTAGTCCAGGTCCAGCAGCAGCCATTAGGCAAATGAAGTTGAAAACGTGCCAAAAGATAGTGACTATCATCGCGGTAAGGAGACAAACAAGGAGACAGAAAATCGCCGTATTTAAAGACAAGCCCCAGGCTCTTACTCGCCTTCTTACTCGCCTTCCTAATTATACAACTTAAGGGGCGGGGCTTCTGCGACGTCGCGCTGGCACAAGTTCGAAGCAAGGCACTGGATGCAAATGATAGCACAGATCTGCGCGGCGCGATTGAAGGGTAAAATGTAGATGGGAAAACGAAGGCAAGAGGTGTAATCGAGTTGCAATGAAAGGAGGAGTGCCAACTCGGGCCAGAGTCGGGCCGAAGTCCGGACTCGGATTTGTCCACGGAGAGGTGCGGACTTGCTGTCTCGCACAGCGACTGTGAGCTGTAATGGGGTTACAGTAGCTTTCTCATTTGCTCTACCATGGAGGACTCTCCGAATGCCTCGCTGGATCCCAAAGCAAGCGTAGTGCGGGCTGCTAAAGACATTGGCTATGGCATTGTTCGTCGCTCTCTTGGTCAAGTCCGATTCTAGGCTCAGTTTGTCCCAAGGTTGCGGGCATCGCATCTAAGATCTTTGAGCATCCATTTGATCTCACAAAAGTTCGGTTACAAGGTGCTGAGCATCGCGTTCCAAAAAAACTCATCGTTGATCTCATACACGTCCACTCAAGCCCAGGTCCTGGAGGCTGAGGCTCGGTTCACTGGGCCCATCGACTGTTTGACCAAGACTTGGAAAAATGAAGGCATTCGTGGGCTATATCGCGTGCGTCGTCCTCCGCGTTGATGTTGATGTTCTGCTGAAATTTGTGGTAGGGCCTCCCAGCTCCAATTGTTGGCGCGATGGCTGAAAATGCCTCTCTGTTTCTGTCGTATCGAGAATTACAAGAAATCATAAAACGCCTCAATAATCAGCCCATAAGCGAAGCCTCTTCAATGCCGCAGCTTGCACTAGCTGGGGCTGGCGCGGGGGCCATCACCAGTTTTCTTCTGTCTGTGGCTACATTCATCCTCGACGTGCCTCTGACCATTTACGTTCGAACAGAACTCCGATAGAGCTCGTGAAATGCAAGATGCAGGTCCAGATGCTCGTCGCACCGTCGGCTACCTCGGTCCCCAGACGCCTACCAGGACCGATTTCGGTGTTCATGTCCGTGCTGCGTAGCACCGGCGTCAGCGGACTATGGCTTGGCCACACCGGTACCTTCATCCGAGAAACAGGCGGCGGTGCTGCTTGGTTCGCGACGAAAGAAATGGTAGCGTCCCTCCTCGTCGCACGGCGCCAAAAAAATGTTAAGGACATCTCGGGCCTCACATCCGCCTCTGCGAAGGAGCTTCGGCCGTGGGAGTCAGCCTTCTCTGGTGCTTGCGCCGGAGCGATGTTCAATCTTGTGCTTTTCCCAGCAGACACGGTAAAAAGTGCCATGCAAACTGAGGAGGAGCTCCGGCCGACGACGCAGACTGCGGGCAAGCCGGCCCCAAAGTCGTCCTTTTTTGCAACCTTCAAGGCAATGTATCGGGCGCAGGGCATCAAAGGACTGTATGCTGGGTGCGGTATCACAGTTGCAAGATCAGTACCCAGTAGTGCTATCATCTTCTTGATTTACGACGGCCTCAGTAAACGATTTGGATGAATTTTTAGATGATTAACTATCGGTAAGTTTTCTCTCTCTCTCTCTTCGGCTGTGGTGTTGAAAATCCTGCCTAACAGATACATTGTGCAAAACTAGACGTTAGATTTTTTTCTGTGGTTGAAACCTCGGGCGAGGGTCTCCAGCTCCAAAGGAGTTCGTGCCAGTCTCTCTTTGACAAATATACGCATCTCCTCCTCTGGTAAGCTTGCCATTCCATCAAGGTGAACTTCTCCGGTGATACGCGCATCCTGCAAAGCTCGGAAAAGATGAGCCATCGGTGGGCAGCAATCTTCGAGGAACTTCTTGACAGCTTCCGGCCCAGGTCCATCGTCGGGTAGGGTATTGGTTGAGTCGTTATTATTCATAGGATGGGTCGACCCCTGCGGATCCTGCATGGCCGGTTTCTGAGATTCGTTGAGCACTGCACTGTCCCCAACGCCATGAGCGTCCATGTGAGACTCCTTCGTCCTCCGCCGTTTAGGCGGGCCGTATTTGACGCCGCCAACAATTTCCGACTTCGTTGAAAATGTACTTTTAAGCGGTTTCTTGGTCCGAGGCTTTGTTGACCGCTTCGTAGTCTTTCCGGTTCCAGTTATGAGTTCCTGCTGATATTGCATGGATGATTATGTACCTGAACTGCGTCCCGCGTATGCTTGGGCGAATGCCTTGACTTCTCTACAACATAGTTTGCAACATAGCGCTGCAAATGATGCAGCAGTTGCATGTTCTCATTGCAGGAGCCGAAATAAGCAGGGAACACCTGCCCACTCTTCTCAGTACGTTAATCTCCAACCAAGCGAATTTATCATCAAAGCGAACCCACCATTTGAACAAACTCCTCGAGCGCGGCTTTTTGCGGGAAAACGGGCTTAGTGAACCGGAACGTAGCATCCGCTAGTTCACAGAGCGTTTCCTGTTCATAAATAGTCAGGATACGAATAAGAATAGGTTACCCGAGCTCACTGTTATCAAGTCAAACATCAGAGGCTCTTCCTCTAAACTCAAAGCGCGCCGAAGCATTTCTGCGACCTTCATGTAGCATGTTGAAAATGCAAATCTTGCTAAAAGCAACACTGTAACTCATTGCGGGACGCACCCATATACTCTTTGGTGACTTCTTCTCTGAGTTTACAGTGGCTGCAGGTCAATCCTCATTTGACTAGATGTAAGAACTCACGTCGTTCAACCTGGGGAGCGCTCATGATCGAAGCGCACTCCGGTGAGTGGCTCGTAGGTTGCTGAGCAACTTGAAGTATGGGCTCTTCAGGCCAGTTTTTGGCGGAATAAAAATGCCCCGAGAACCCCCGAATTATGGAAGACTACACAGCGTCTCAATTATGAACCTAAATGGGTTAGACGTTTTTTTTTGTATGACCATTACCGTTATCGGGGTGGAGAAGTGGTTAGAAGCGAAACGAAAATCCCAAACCCGACGCTGAGACCCTACAGGCCAGTTGAACTCAGCCGGGAAACTTCGGAAAGAAATAAGAAAGACGTTGAACAAAGCACACGTGACATAAGAGCTGGGAGATTTTCAAATAGAACCCGATTCAAATCCGATTCCAGATTGTATTTATAAGGCGTCTAGATACATATTTCCGACAAAGACGAATATTACAGTTTAGGACTGGCTCAACGCCGTGATAGTCTACGCAAACACATTCTTTTTCGAACAACATCTGTCCTCGTCGAAGTAGTATTACAAGTGATCAACTATGCTACAGTGATTATGAACGACTTCCGGTATCTTATTCTTCCTCGCGCCTTCGTTTGACCCTTCCTTTGCCATCACTAGACGGCTCGTTAATGGCAGATCCGGTTCACAAGCACGTAGACTCACACAAAAGCACTGGTCTTCCGCTTCCTACTCTCTTTCTTGATCGTATTTCGCTGCAATTTGCGTCGTGCAGCAGCTTCCGGGTTAACCGTCACCTGGAGCGCCTTGGACGTTTTCCGTTCCCGCTGGACGTTGAGCACACTTTGCCGTATCTGATTATACGTGTTGGAGAATTTGGTCGTGCCAACTTTGGACTGAATCAGATCTTGCAACTCGATGCAGACAGTTTTCAGCTCGTCTGTGTTCAAGTGAGCTTCTCGAGTCCAATGCGGTCAACGAGATACGCACCCATTTGGGAATCTCGAATGGTGTCGTCCTCAGCAATACGATAAGCAGGGGTTAAAATATGCACGAGAAACTTTTCAAGGCGACTGGATTCCATATGCGCTGCCATAGCCGCGAACCATCGCAGAGCCGCCAACGGCTGTTGGGACCAATTGGGCTGCATGGAGATCAGTGGCTGGGATAACGGATGCGGACAGAATCGTACCGTGCTGAACGTTCGGTTACGTCGGGCAATATGAGCAGAGCGGATTTGATAAGAAAGCTTCGAGAACAACCATGGCATGGGGTTCAATTCCTGGTTCTCTTGGCCCCCATTCTCGTCCGGTTCGTTCTTCCCTATTTCAGCTTCTCCATTCGATGGGTCAGGAACAGCGTAGAAGGATTTCCCTATATAGAAGAGGTTTTTGACGACCTGCATACTCAGTGCCTCGTCCAGGTGCTCGCTCTTCAATTGAGCGCACAACTTCGTTGCAACCTCCCGCATTCCTGCACCGGAAACGGGTAGGCGCTGGTCCAGGTTTTGAGGGGCAGTTGGAGGGATAGCGGTAAACAGCATCCCAAGCAGTCTACAGGCGGCTGTGCGGACCCACGCATGCGGGAAGAGGAGATGTGCGACAACTGGGTCCCATCTGATCTTTTCTGGGTTCGTGACGAGGTCCGGAAAGACCTTGAGGATCTTCGTGAGTACGATTAGCGAATGGTAAGGGAGCTGCCATTCTAAATCGAGATCCATGGAATCATCTTCGTTCGTCTCAGCGGCAGTTAGTTGCTGGCAGCTGCGTTCCAGCGCAGCGTCGATATCTTCGAGGATTCCCGGGATGTACGGGGAGGCGCCAACTTCCAGGACGTCGATGACCAGGCCGTAAACTTGGGATGATACCCGAGTCAGCTGGGGTTGTGTAAGTTGGGACGCCCAGGAGTGCAAATGCGACAGGAGAACCCTTCGACGTTCGTCATCTAGTCTTGTAAAAAGTGTCTTGATCAGCTGCGCAGCCATCTCTCGACATTTCGCGGAGTCGTCATTGGCGATCACCATGACGAGAGCGACGAAAAGAAGATCGACGTATTCGCGGACAAGGCCAGCCTCGAACTTCGCTAGAACAGCACCTAGGAGTTCTAAAACCGATTTACGCCCGCTCTCGAATTCATATGAAAGGTTCTTCGCCAAGAAATTCATCTGATTTCGCAGGCGTCCCTTGCCTTGAGGATAGTCGAGCAAAAATTGAAGCAGGACACTGCGACAAAGCTCTTGAACTTGAGGCGACTGACTCGTCACCATGATTTCCGACACCTTGTCCATGACGTCATAGATCTCGGGAACGATGAATTTACGGGCCACAATAGCTCGGAGCATCGTGAACACGGATGCCTGGCGGGAGGGCTCTTCGAGGTCGGGAGACAAGAGCTCGAGCAAGTAGACGAGGTCCTTCTCCTTAACTTTAACCGCTGGACCGTCGCGGAGTATAGCGGCAAGGGATTTGAAAGCCACCTGGACCACCTCCGACTCCGTACTCCCGGCTTGTTTGATGATGTCAATCGTCTGCTGGACAAATACCGGGAGCGATTTCTCAACGGATTTGAGCGGGCATTTGATGATGCCGGCTGCCGCCTTCAGCCCGAATACTAGGACAGGCGAGGTCATCGAGTAGAGAGTATTGCCGATCACGACGACCATGGATTCAAGACGTTTGATAATCTCGGAATCGCGGAAGTCGAAGCGTGCCCGCCGTAGGGCCGTGTTGAAGAGGTCTAGCCCAAACGTCACAAATCTGGAGCAAATCCAAATCAGAACGCCGTGTTATTAGTTAGACAGAACAAAGCTCACCGAAACGAGTTGTTGGCATAATGATCTCTCTCTTCTACTTCTTGTCGCTTTATTTGCACGATTGCGTCGCCTTTCGGCCCCCCTTTACGTTTTCTCGGCATTTGTTGGAGGAAACGCGCGTTTTGACTGACCAAGGTGTGACAAAGAACAAGAAGTTCCGTGGGAACAAGATGCTTGTTAGCATTGAGGCCACTGGCGATCCGCTTCAGGACCTCTTCCACAAGCTGCATCACTTTGACGGATTCTGTCTCCTGCATAATCGCACGAAGAGGAACAAGAAGACTGCTGATGCGAGGGGGAGTGATGTATTTGGCTACGATGCCGAACGTATCCAGGCCTTTAGCCGATGATGAGCGTACTTCGCGCATCTTGGTCTTGAACTCCTCGGCCAGTACGTCCTTGGAAGATTCGCCGAAAACGACCTCCGCGGAGATATAAGCGACATCGTTGACGCAGTCATCGAGATTGCCAAAGGTTTCCGAGTGTTCTTCCGACGATACGTGGACCAGCAACGCATGCGTCACATACGCCAACACATGGAGTTGCGGACCACGGAGCAGGGCTGCCCTCATTTCCCGCAGCATGAGAGGAAGATAGGAGGGTCCTAGACTAACCGCGATCCGAGAGAGTGTATCCCGTGTAAGGTCCCGAGTTTCCTGCGATTTACTGCGCAAGACCTGGCTCAGGGTCGTCAAAAGCCGCGCAATTTGGGGTTCCCGCGTCGCAACCGGCAGGTGCTTGGCGACTTTCACGATACCAATGGCAATCGGAATACGGGTTGTGTCTTCTGTCGTGGCGTCGCGCTTTTCGAGGTGGTTGAGTAGATTTGGGAGCAATCGCAGATTCACGGCGTCGGCGATCCGGGCCGAACCGGTTAGAGGTGGCGGAGGAGGAACGGAAGCAACTGGGATGGCATCATCAACATCAGCGTCATCCTCCTCATCTTCTTCCGCGGGAGTATCGAGAGGAATCGCCTGCTCCATCGGAAAGTGGAAATTATCGAGTAGGGAGACGAGTGTCCGTACATAGACACGTTCCGACGCGTCCTTGTCCCTGGACAGCCGAAGATATTTTTGTACCAACGCATAATAGGGCCCCCACGCGAGGTGCTTGGCCATCCGACCGGTTGTTAAAATCGCATCATTCACCAAATGATGGTCAACAGAGGAAGTGGCTGTGATAAAGTTGCCCACAAGCGGTACGAAGATTTCGGAAAGCGTATTGCTGCGAAGATGCCCCTCGTCACACTGATCAGCAAGCCGTCGGAGCGCCCTAGAACGTCGGTGGATCTGAATGTGATGTATATTGTTGAAGAAGTTGGCCTCCTCGTCTCCTGCCGCTAGCAAGACGCGCATTTCCTGCAGGAAGCTGATATTTTCGCACTTCGTAACAGAATACGCGATTACACCAAGAATTTCGGATCGAACCAGCTCGTTCTTCGACCGTAGACCGTTCTTTAGCCCACCAAACAGGACGCGTGTAAACATGGTTTCGAGCTCCGGAGAAGGGTTGAAAGCTACCAAGTCGATAAAATGGCGCATGGTGAACGAGGCATTGTTTCTTATGGCCAGTTCAGCGGGATCTTGAATAAAGTGCAGCATGCTGTAGATCAGGGGGAGCCACTCCGTTGAGGACAGACCTGCGTGCACACTATCATTCAACGTGGCGAAGGCTGAAAGTCGACGATCGAAATCTGGTTCGTCTACCCTCCTAGAGGAATAGGCGTTCAAAGACTCCAGCATTTGAGCCAGACGCTCCAAGGAGGTGTCAATGAGGGCTAGCCGGTGGAAGGCGTCAACAAGACTTGTACGGGCAGGGCGGGAGCGGAGGGTTTGGAACAGCTGGGCGAAGAGATCATACGTCTTGCGATAGACGTCCGAGGTCGGGTCGGCAAGATCGGGAATCAGAGACATGAGGGTCCCAATGATTTTGAGAAGGTTGACCTTGACCTTTTCAGGCACCAATTTGGCAGGCTTGCGCAGGAGGGGAGCGAAAAGCGCAATCAGGGTCGAAGCTTGCGAGGCATCGGTCGAGTACTGAGCAATTTCGGACAAGATGCTGATCTGCCTCTGGCCCAGCGGACTCGACACAGATGCCGTGCCTTTGGTACGCTCCACAAGGATGGCAAGGTTGTTGAGGAGGAGGGAGATGTGTGGCGTGACGACCTTTTCGGAAATAATCGGATCGTCGGTGGAGAAGGCGAGGAGTTTCTCTACAATGTCAAAGATCTTCGACACGACTGCCGGTTTAACATTAGTGGCGATGAGGCAGGCATACACCTTCGGCAAGACTTGGTCGTCGTATTCCGTAAGGAACATGACACGGCCCCCATCCAACGTCCAAACGTAGAATAATTCCAGAAGAGCCGAAGGTGCCTGCGTGTTCTCCCTATCAAGAGACGATAAACGGGGAGAAATGAAGGCAGAGAACGCCGCCGCCATATAAGGAGTATAGTTGAAGGGCACTAGACACCGGAAGAAATCAGCGAGGCGTTTAAGACCAAGCTGGCGAATGGAGCGCAGTGTCTTGGAAGGTGAGGACGATGGATTGGCCTCATCGTCATCCTCCTCCTCCTCGCCATCAATTTCATCCTCCTCTCCGGCCCGGCCGGCCAAATCGATCCGGGCTTGAGCATGCCCAACGAAATCGATGGTGGTCCCAAGCAGTGCAGGCCAATATTGTACGAGTCGCGGACCCAGGTTCCTCAAAACATCTCCCAGTAACCCAATGAACCCAATCTGTTGCTTCTCAGATACGTCAGACGGAACATCGCGTATCGAAAACGGTTGCTGCTGCCGCGATGAACTGTCCGACTTGAGAGAACTCAACATGAGGTCCACAAGCAGACCGAGCTCTTCGTCCGTGCATCCCGCAAGTGTCCCCAATACGGCCGCCCTACGGTCTGCCCCACGAGAGCGCCCCTTCTTCTCCAGCATCAGACCGAAGAGCAATCGAGTGATGACATCGACGACCTCTTGGCGGTCCTGAGGCTCAACTTTAGTAAGATCGAGTCGCATCAGCTCCTCGCGCCAACGAGCGTCGTCGAGCAGTGCGCGGAGCTGGCCCTCGTAGGGTGCGAGTTTAGGCGATTTATAGGTGAGGATGCATGAGAGAGCGGTCGACTGGAGCGATCGATCCGCGTGGGAGAGGTTGGAGATGTATATGTCCCGAAGAGCATCGGTGGAATGCAGAGCCTTCGGGTTGCTGAGTTTCGAGAACAGTGTGAGCCAAGCGGTAAGCTTGTGACGGGGGAGTTTGTTGGACGTGTTTTGGTCAGGACTCGCGAGACCCAGGAAGAAGGGAACAATGTCGCGGTTGTACTTCTGAACCAACGCGGGACATTCTCCGAGTGCGAAAAGCAGCTGAGACTCGTATGTCTGAGCATCCAGCCGGTCATTTTGGATCTGCGACTAGAATGCAAAATTAGAATGGTTGGATTACACAATTTGCTACACCGACATACCTTGACGAGCTCATTCTTCCCAGTATTCTCACTCAGCCACTTGCTCACGACACCTCGCAGCTTGTGCGAGCTAGGATCACGCCACGTGCGTTCCTCTTCCCAAGGATCCTTCTTTTCATCTCCAGTTTGTTCATCATCATCGTCCATTGACGTTGGATTGTCGCTTAAAGGTGGTGCCGTATAAAGTGCCTGCAACTCGGAAAAGACCAGTTCCCAGATCTCTTTGCCGAATCTCTCCGACATCTGCGCCAAGGCGCCTGCCGCAGGAGACCACAGTGGCCGCAAATTCACTTTGAGCTGGGCTGGGGAAAATTTGAGACACGCATGACAAGTTGAACAAAGAGGATAACGGTAAGCTCACCGACAAGCCATCTAGCACACAAATCGGGCCCGACCTCCGACTCCTTCTGCTTGTCCTTCACCACCGTTGCCACCCTCCCAATTCGCAGCACACGCTCCCTCACACCCTGGACGTCGAGCGACACCTCTTCGCCCGCCAGACACCGCTTAACGACCTCCCGCGCATCAGAGGGCTGCGTCGCTGCGAGGAGTCTTAAAGCTCCTAGTCGGACGGTGCGCGAATGAGACAGGACAGAAGGGGCAAGC
The DNA here is from genome assembly GCA_029282285.1 of Mycena rebaudengoi. Lineage (NCBI taxonomy): Eukaryota > Fungi > Basidiomycota > Agaricomycetes > Agaricales > Mycenaceae > Mycena > Mycena rebaudengoi. The sequence goes on from JARJCX010000023.1 coordinate 1,127,276, forward strand.
GCAGGATATATCTCTTCAATATCGATCCCGACGGTTTTCCTGCGGAAGAGTGAGTAGGGCTGTATTACAGCAAAAGAGAGGAGGCGTACCTGGCGTCAAGAAGAGCGATAAGAGCTTCAAGAACATCAGCCGAGGCGGCCCATGTGCTCCCTGGCGTCGTGCATGTCTTAACCCATCGCACCAGCTCTAAGTTTTCACACTCTGTCGCAGGCCGGCGCGAAAGCGCACGCATACAGGTGCCGACGAACCAAGCATTGCTTGGACCCGAGGGCAGATGTCGGTCGCTGTCAGGGGAGAGATGGGCGTCACATAATTCCACCAGTACCGGAGTTATGCCCGACGACAGCGAGAAAAACGAGGAAAGCGTGAGGATGTCAGTCAACTCCGTAGCCTAGACAGAGAGTTTGTGAATTCCCCAGTAGTTTCGAATGAATGAGATGGGTAATACCTCGTCCCAACCAACAGGCTGTTTACTTGCTGACATCTCACGGAGTCGCCTGATTCCCCAGCTCTCTACAGAATTCCTCCATACGATATCCCCATCGCCCGCAGCGAGCTTCTTCGTCCGCCACAAGTCGGCGATCAGCGCAACGACCTTCCGCTGCAGCTCCTGGTCGCCCTCTTTCGCCGTAAGGATCTTCGACGTCATGCGAAGGAGCACCGGGACCCCGACAGCGCGCCACCCCGCCCACCCGAGCTCCGCGAGCGCTCCCGTCAGGGAGATCGCGAGCAGCGCGCCGCCACGCGAGCCGACGTCTCCAGAGAAACCGGCCACCCAGATTGCTTCGAGCAGCTCTCGCCCTTTGCCCATCCAAAACCCCGCGTTGGCGTCGGGAGAGGCGGTGAGCAGCGCGGTGGCGAGTCGCAGAGTCGCTGCGTGGAGATGTGGCGAAGGGGAGGAGACATAGAACGCCAAGACTGCAGGGAAGGACGCCAGGAGGGTCGTCGAGTGCTTTTCTGCGCACAGTGTAAGAAGGAGGCGACGCAAGGCAGAACAAGGGACATACGGGTAATGCGGGAACCGTTCCGAACGGCAGCGGGGACGGATACGAGGTCCATCATGCGGCGCAGTGTTTCAAGATCTTTCTCTGAGGGTGGTGTCGTTGGCTGAGCGGCAGCCAGGGAGAGAAAGCGCTCGACAAGGACATCCCCAATACAGGCAAAGTGCTCTGCGTTCCGAACGTGGTGAATGAGGGCGGTGAGGAGACGTCGGATGAGAGTGTACGTCTTGGGCGTTGGTTCAGTGGAAGAATCCGCGGCAGCGGACAGGTGGAAGACGATGAGCGGGCCAATAATCGACGGCGTGCTTGTGTGAAGGGTTTGGGAGACAGACTGGAAATGGTGAGCCATCTTGAAAATAAATAGGTAAAAAATGTCACCTTGCAAGCATACACCAAGCACCACGCGACCGCGTCCTGCAGGTCAGAGTTGTCGACGCTCTGGGCCATCAGGGGGATTATCTTCTCTTTGGCTTCCGCCTTCAGGCGTCGTAGCACGCCGCCCCACACCTCTGCCATGGCCCTCTGCACTTCTGGCAGACACCGTGGAAGAATATCTCGAATGCGCGACCAAGTCATCTCGAGCAGCTCCAGATCCGCGGCGGGAATTAACAGAAACTTGAACAACGCGGCGAATGTAGTAAGCAGGGCCGTCAGAGCAGGTGCAGCTATTGTCTTGGAACGCAGCAACAGCGAAAGCAGCCGCGGAAGGACGGGGTCCAGATAGACGGGAGACAGAGTCATCCGGAGATCGTGCGCTATTTTTTGAAGGAGGCTTTTCGAATGTTGAGCAAAAACGCGAAAGAACAAATAGCACGAAACGCACTCGAGTACGGCTCTTAAGCCCTCGTCGTCGGAGTCGTCTAGAGCAACAACCCATAGTTCCATAATCTCCTGCCAGTTATGCAGGAGCAATGGCATGGAAGCGGACAGCGGTCCCGCGCGGAGGGCAAATTTAATGAATCCGGGGGCCAGGTTGAGCTGTTTCCAGTGCTCCAACGAAGTGTGGAAGTGGGATTCATGGTCCTGAACAGACTAAATGACCAGGAACAACGGCTGACAGGAAATTTACCTCGAGGTCATTATCGAGCGGGGTTTGGCTGAGAGCAGACGGTAGATGGACATCTTTCAGGCTCTTGGCGTACGATTGGTGCTGCAAGGGGACATTCAAGACATGACCACGCAGAAATTGAGAGCCATACCTTGAAGCGCTTCACGCGCGGCGCGTCCTCTTCATCCATGGTTGAGGTCGCGAGCAGTTGCAGGTTCAGAAAATTATGTGTTTGTTTCGCGTCGTATTGCCAAACATGAGATAGGGGGTCTCATCAAAACTTCCTCGCTGCACTCGCACAACCTCCAGAAGTATTTCGCCCGTTAGGAAAACTCATTTATCGTTACAGAACATCTTCATAGTATGTTAAAGGGCGTTTCTTTTCTCGGAACTCGCCTCCTACCCTCCCAACGCATCAATTCGAGCCTGAAATTTTCAACAATGTACTGGGGATACATTGGATACAAATTTCGTAGTGCGCTAAGTGTCGGGGCCACTGGGCTTCAGCTTCAACACAATGCTCTCCACCTCGACTTTGGTCAAGTTCATCCCTACACTTCCTAGATCAACGAGCATGTCGACGAGGTGGTGGCGTGGCCACAAACTAACAGCCTCTAGCGTCTTTTTGTCGCTTATCCCTCCGTTTAAAAAGGTTGGAAGTAGATATGCCAAGGAAGGGGAGAAGGAATCGAGAAACTCTTTGACTTGAAGAGCGTCAGACGAGAGTGAGGAAACGGGAAAGACGAAAGTGGGGACGGGGACAGGATATGGCTGGACCGACGTAGGTGGGGATGCTGAAGCGATGGGCACGCCAGGATCTACGCTGTGTGCGGTGCGTGCGCCACGTGCGCGTGAAGACTTGTCCAATGTAAGTTCAAAGTCACCAAACGCGTGAAAAACATACTCTTTTCCTCATAGGCTGCGCATGCGCAGGCTTTGGTGCAGCTGTGCGGCTTATCCGCTTCTTTACGTAGATTTCCGCGTAGTCTAATCGTTCAGGGTTTTGAAAAAGAGGATTCTTAGACAGCTGGAAAACGCGTCAGGATTTGATCTAAGAGAAGTTTAACCACTTGCTCACCTCCTGCCGGAATTGAACATAGGCCTCTGTGCTTTGCTCACTGACACGAAGGTGTGGGTCCAGATATTTACGCGCCACATTCCAGATGTTAATCTGCCTAGCTATGTGAGTATCAGCGTACCTGGAGACGAAGATGGTAGCTCGCCGTGGCCAGAGAGAATTCAGTGAAATTCAAGCCGAGGACGGCCTGGAATTGCTGGTTACTGAGACTGGAGGGCATAAGGAATAGTTTCTCGCTCAGACGCAGTATGCGCCATATTTATGTGTCGCGAGGTACAATGTTGAAGACCAAATGCGGCAGACGTGCAGTGACTAGTAAGTAGTCTCCACGAGGCAGAGTGAGCCTTCGTGCCTCAGTATATATTCCGCAGTCAGATAGATGCAATCTTAGGGCATGTAGTACAAAGGAGCCGACATGCCGCGGCCCAACGCAGATCTGGACGAGGACGAAGTAGGTTCACGCAAAATGTGCCAAGAGCTTGTTCAAGTTGCAAGATAACGGAGGCTTATTTCCCAGACGAACCAAGGCACCAGCACAGTGGGTACAATAGCATTCTCTCCTTTTGTGGTCGCGGGAAGTGAGTGAGTGAACCTGCTGGATTACTAAGCTAGGTTTGAATGATTTCTTCTCGACTTCCATTTACTGCTCCAGTCAGATGGCAACCCTCGGCGCAATACCTCAACCAATGCCGCAGGAATCTCAGCCGTCCCCCCCGCAAACTACTTGTACTCGATGTTGAAGGCACCCTCTGTTGCCTGCGTCGCCTTCAAGAACTCACCCACAAGAGGCGGCGGCGCACCAGCCGCGTTTCCATCGCCCGCCCCTTCCTCGGCCCCTTTCTGAGCTATATATTTCACCCAGACACTCGGAATTGGCTAGATGTAATGGCATGGAGCTCGCGAACACGCGACAGTAGCACTTCCAACAGTGCAATATTGCTTCGCGCACCACCACGACAAGCTCCTCACCGCGTTCTACAAAGACCCGAGCCGTCTGTATTTGCTCTTCTCTGTCGCCCTCTTGCACGTCGCTAATTTATTTTACCTTGTAGTACCTCTAGACGTCCGCGTTAAGAATTTGGAGAGCGCCTGGCTTCAGCTCCGTTCCCGCCCGGAAATGAGAGCCGACGACTCGGACCACTTTGGTCTGCAGCCCTCCTCCACCACCATCCCCCACGCCGCTTATTCCACTATCTTTGTCGACAACAACCCCGAAAATGCGCGTTTCCAGCCGCACAACTTCGTCCAGCTTCCAAAGTACTCGATAGAAGTGCGGTTACGCGATGTGAAGCACTTTTTGGCAGAGTCTTCTATAGCGGCTCGCAATCGTCAAATAGAGGCAAAGTTCGGTCCCAGCGAAGACTCGCCAAAAAACTGGGGCTTCCGCCAGGACGATAGCAAGCGAGAGGAGCGCGCAAGACCTGTCGCCTCCTCGCCAAAATCCAGCCCGCCCCCCTCCGAGCGAACGTACGATAACGCACTGCTAGCGCTGGTCGGTGTGCTCGATGAGCTGAAACTCACTTTCAATGTCGGGGCAGTGGATTCGCGGCGGCGGCTTGTACGGCGTGAAGTTCCCGGCGAATGCAGAGCCATTTTTCAAGGAGCCTCTGGATCTCGTAAATCCCCCCGACTTTACGCCCTGGTGGCAAGACCAGTTAGATTCTCGAGTTACGCGCGGCATTCAGGCCTTGCGCCAGCTCGGTATCAAGCCTATTCCCGGCGTTATACCACCCGTTCATGGCGATGAGGAAGAGGAGGCGAAAGCGAGCGAACGTGTGGCTTCGGTGGCGCAGCGAGTTTCATTTCAATAAACTAAGCATTTGTATTACATTCAAAAATCACATTGTCGAGAGATGTTGACGGTACTCCACAAAGCGGTGAACCAGGGTGTAGACCTCAGGCAATTTCAATTCCACGTCTTCCCACTTTTCGGCCATGAAGAAGTCCTCCAGCCTCTCCTCGGGCCACGCGGCCATAAACTCCAACCAGTATTGTCCTTCGTCGCAAATTTTGGCGGCCTCAAATACTGGTTTGTAGTGCGGCAGCGGCTGGGCGCATGTGTCCAGAAAATGATCCACAACGAGGAGACGCGCCTTGAAGTCCGCCCCCTCTCCCGAATCCAAGAAACGGCTGAGGTTGGGGAACTCCTCGAAGAGTAACTTGAGTCTGGAATTTGCGGGGGCCGGACTCGGACTCGGCGATCTCGATGGCGCGGTGTCGTCGACGGCGTCGGAGGAGGATGACGGCCATATAACCTGCACCGGAGGGGCCTGGATGAGCCGTCCCGTCCGACGCATTTTCCTCTGTGTGCGCCATGAGTCGGGTGACGACGAGTGGGAAGAAGGTACGAAATAAACTGACCGATGTCTTGCTGGAGTTGGAACCTTGTTTACTCGCGATCGGAGTCTTGTAGCGACTGGCGCGACGCGGACTACGTTGGTCCTGATAGAAGGTCTTTATATATTCAATGGCAGTGTCGAGAGCCAGGCTGCCCTGCTCGTCATCGTGAAATCTTTGCGCGAACTTTTCCTTCAACTAAAAACACCCCAAATTCAGCCGTGCGCTACTTGGTGAGAAACCCTTCGTACCGCCGTTCGTATCGCCACACCAGAATTACTCGAAGGATAGGTTTGCTTTGCTATTGTTTCAGTCAAGTCCAAGTGCGGCAGGGCGAGCTCCAAAAATTTCTTCTGAGAGACGAAATTGATCAGCCCACTGGACCAACACTGTAGAACCAAACCGACTTTGAGTTCGCGCTCACCCCTAAAATCCACCCCGAAGGTAGCTCGGAACCGCTCCGCTAGAGTAGGGCCCTAATCAGACAAGAATCAGGTCAAGCTGACTTCCGAGTTCAATTCGAGTCGGTAGAGAGATCTCACTTTCGAGGCACTTTTTTTCTTGCTAGCTCCTATTGAACATTCGAGTGTAAGCAGAGTCCATTGCAGTCAGCACTCTCTACATGAGCGCCGTGAAACCTACCTCTTGCCATTTAGACGGGAGAATGGGTTTCTGGTTCTGCGCATTGTAATCCACCAGTGGTCGTCATTTATACCCCCAGCGCAGAGGAGCTCAAGAAGGACAGGTGCATAATGACGGCTGCGGAATTCTGCCGGAGGCTTGGAAGTTCGAACAACGAGGCGGATGAATGGGTCCTGCCATTCCATAGATTTCCATAAACGGCAACTGTCTAAACTTGGCATCCCGAAATTCTATAGCGCAAACGCGTGGTTCCTCGCTACGGGTTACATATGTACAGCATGTGAGAATAGAACTATGCAGCGACTGCGGTCGCTTTCAGACTGGTCGGAGGCGGATCGAATACCTGTGAAATTGTTTGAGCAGTCTACGCACCGATTTGGCAGCCCACTTACCCTAGTCTTGATACCTCCTGCCAGAGGAAGCCTCGTGTTGCCGGTTAGCCAAGCATCCACTTCCGCCGCAGCCCCTCGGCCCTCGCTAGAACGACGGTTACAATGGGTTGCAGATAAATGGAACATTGCTTACTTGATGCCCCATACGATGAGTGATTGTCCGCGGCGGCAGTCGCCCGCGGCAAACACACCGTCGACATTGGTGCTGTATTTCTGAAAAGGTCAATTAGCAGTGAATGAACGTAGCGATGCCGTTGCATACTTTGTTGGGTGTTTGGATGTTTGACCGGGCATCCTGTTTCACCCCCAAAGCTTGAATGGCTTCGGCCTGCGGGCCCAAGAAACCCAGTGCGAGGAAGACTAATTGCGCGGGGAAGAACTTCTGAGATCCAGGAACTTCTTCCATCTTCCATCGCCCGCCACTGTCCTTGGTCCATTCGACACGAACTGTGTCATTGGTAAGACGGAGTACAAAAGATTTACAGTCAACCAACCAGTGTTCAGACCCTTGAGCTTCCCTTCGTCGTCGACAACAAAGTCCTTCGTCGAGATGCAGTACTCCCGCGGGTCTGCAAACACTTAAGATAGATCCACGCATCAACACCGAAAAACCTACCGGTGCCGAAGTGAGCGGCCACTTCTGTATGTCCGTAGTCGGTACGGAAGATTCTGAAGAGAAATTCAATCAAGGCAGGGTGTACATAATAGAAGGACTGACCTTGGCCATTGAGGCCAGGGATTGTCTCTTCCTCTCTCAACAGGAGGTTGGGGGAGAAGCTCGAAGTTGGTGACGGACTTCGCGCCGTGCCTCATAGACGTGCCAATGCAATCGTTACCTGTGTCACCGCCCCCGATGACGATTACATCTTTGCCCTTGGCGTTGATGTAGTTCCCATTCTGCAGTTCGGAGTCCAGAAGCGCCTTCGTGTTCATCTGCCCCAGAAAAAATTAGTGGATGACATCGTATGGCTGTCTGATTGCGCCAACCTGAAGGAACTCCATGGCAAAGTGGATCCCGTCGACGTCCCGATTGGGGATCTTCAGGTCGCGGGGCCAGGTCGCGCCAGTGCAGATCACGACCGCGTCGTTTTCGCTCCGAAGCTGCGAAACTTCGAAGTCGACGCCAACGTTCGCGTTAGGGACAAAAGTCTAGAGCCCGTCAATGGGATCCAGAGTAAAGTAGTGCGTGAAACGACTTACAATGCCCTCATCAGCCATCAGATCGAGACGACGCTGGACTACAGTCTTCTCCAGCTTCATGCTAAGCGGGGCGAGTCAGTAAAAAGATTGGAACACACCCAGCGGAACAGCGCTTACTTGGGAATACCATACATCAAAAGTCCACCCATGCGATCGTTACGATCATAGACAGTCACCCAGTGACCAGCCTTGTTCAGCTGGTCAGCGCAGGAGAGGCCTGCCGGCCCAGAACCGATGATTGCGATTTTCTTCCCTGTGCGGTAAGCAGGGGGATTGGGGGCCATCCACCCCATTTCGAAACCCTGCTCAGTGATCAGTGGATGCCTGTCTAATAACGGATTGAGAGGACCTTGTCGATGATAGCACACTCGATACTCTTGATGCCGACAGGCTGTTCATTGATACCCAGGACACATGCTCCCTCGCAAGGAGCCGGACAGACGCGGCCAGTGAATTCGGGGAAATTGTTCGTCAGGAGAAGTCGATTGAGAGCGTCTTGCCATTGCCCTTTGAATACGAGATCATTCCATTTGGGGATGACGTTCGAGATCGGGCAGCCGGACTCCGATTGGCAAAAGGGAACTCCGCAATCCATGCATCGTGCGGACTGGTACTTGAGCTCGCTCTCGGAGAGACGAGACGATATCTCTTTCCAATCCCTCACACGTTTGCGGGGAGGGCGGTAAGCTTCGCCGAGGCGCTTGTACTTCATGAAGCCCCTAGTCTTGTCCAACTTGTTGAGGCGTTGTTTAGTGGTCGAGTCGTCGACAAGAGAATCCTCCAAGTCCACGACAGATGGTTCATGCCGAGATCGCGACGCAAAAGAACTGGGGGCGGACAATGGTGGTCTGGGAAGTAGGATGTCCTCGAGGCCAGATGCAAGGTCGACCTGGCTAGCAGTACGAGAAGGGACCAAGTCGATGACATTCTGGCGCATCTTCTCTTCCTTTTCTCTTACCGCTTGTTCTTGCAATACCCGTTTGTAATCCAGGGGCATCACACGCACGAAAAGAGGGAGGAGATGATGGAAATCGTGGAGGACGCGGTCAGCGACTTCGGATCCTGTATAGTGTCGGTGATCCTCAATAAGGCTGCGGAGACCAGCTATCTCGCGCGGATCGGTTACCTTCCCCAGCTCAACCATCTCCATATTGACCTTAGAGGCGAAGGTGTGGGCAGTATCAAGGACATAGGCGATCCCACCACTCATTCCGGCGGCAAAGTTACGGCCTGTGGTTCCTAGGACAACAACCCGGCCGCCCGTCATGTACTCACAGCCGTGATCCCCCGTGCCTTCAATAACAGCGTTGGCACCCGAGTTTCGGACGGCGAATCGCTCAGCAGCGATACCCCGAATAAACGCCTCGCCAGACGTTGCGCCGTACAGGCAGACATTTCCGATGATGATGTTCTCCTCCGCCTTGAAGGTCGATTGTTTTGGAGGGTAAACGATAAGACGTCCACCAGACAAGCCCTTGCCGACGTAGTCGTTGGCGTCGCCTTCAAGCTCGATAGTGATGCCGGGAGCGAGGAATGCGCCACACGATTGTCCGGCGGAGCCTCTCATGCGGATGTGGATGGTGTCTTTGGGAAGGCCCTCCTCGCCGTAGAGTTTAGAGATCCTGTAGGATAATGATGTTCCAAGCGCACGATCCGTGTTGGTGACGTCGCATTCGATATGGACGGGAAGACCTTTGGTCAACGCTGGCTCCGACTCGTCGATGAATTTGTTGTCAAGGCGGATGTAGAGTTTGTGGTCTTGTTGGCGAACGCGATAGGTGGCGGCGCCGGGTCGCATTTGCCACGCCGGCTTCAAAACTGCGGACAGATCCAGATGCGCGGTCTTGATGGTTCGAAGCTTTTCGTCCACCTTCAGCATATCGGCCCGGCCAACCATCTCGTTTATTGTACGGAAGCCAAGTTTGGCCATGTAACCACGGAGTTCCTCGGCGAGGTAATAGAAGAAGTTGATGACCTGCTCTGGCTGACCCGCGAATTTGGCGCGAAGCTGGGGATCCTGAGTAGCGATACCGACAGGGCAGGTATTTACTGATAAAAAATGTTCAGCTAAAGGACGCGTGGTAATGCAATACGACCTACGATGGCACTTCCTCATCATGATGCATCCCATTGCGATCAAGGGTGTGGTAGCGAAACCCCACTCTTCCGCGCCAAGTAAGCAGGCGATGGCAATATCGCGACCAGTTCGAATTTGTCCGTCTGTTTGAACTGTCACTCTGCCCCGGAGATCATTGAGTACAAGAGTCTGATGAGTCTCTGCCAGCCCGAGTTCCCAAGGAAGGCCGGCATACTTGATGCCAGTCCATCGGGATGCCCCTGTGCCACCATCGTGGCCAGAGATCAGGATATGATCCGCTTTAGCTTTCGCGACACCACTGGCGACAATCCCAACGCCGACTTCCGAAACCAGCTTCACAGATACGCGTGCACGAGGATTCGAACACTTCAAGTCGTAAATCAATTGCTTGAGATCCTCGATGGAATAGATGTCGTGATGGGGAGGAGGGGAAATGAGGCCGACACCGGCCGTCGAGTGTCGTGTTCTAGCGATGGAGCCAGAAACCTTATGACCTGGAAGCTCGCCACCTTCACCCGGCTTCGCTCCCTGCGCCATTTTGATCTGGAGCTCGTCGGCGTCAGCGAGATAATTGGAAGTCACACCAAACCGCCCAGAAGCAACTTGCTTGATCGCAGACCTCATGGTATCGCCATTGTTAAGAACAATTGAGCGCTCTGCGTCTTCTCCGCCCTCTCCAGTGTTCGATTTACCACCCAGGCGATTCATGGCGACAGCCAGTGTGGAATGCGCTTCCATAGAAATTGAGCCGTATGACATGGCGCCGGTGACGAATCGGCGGACAATCTCGTTCCAGGGCTCGACTTGCTCGATTGGAATCGGAGTAGCGCTCTCGTAGCGGAACTCCAGGAGGCCACGGAGCTGGACACTCCTGGTCTGTTCGGTAGCGTTTCGCGAATAGGCGTCGTACGCTGTTTGGTTCTTCTCTCGCACTGCATCTTGGAGATTGGCAATGCCAGACGGGTCGTTGATATGCGCCTCTCCGCCATCCCGCCAGTGGTATTCGCCCGATTCAGGCATCCCGGGAGGAATGATGGTGTCCCGAGTCGGCCAGCCGCGCTCGTGCAGCTCGAAGGCATCCATCGCTAGCAAATCAAACGTGGCACCCTGAACTCGGCTTGCGGTGCCAGTGAAGCAGCGGTCGACGACTTGGTTATGCAGCCCGAGAATCTCGAAGATCTGAGCGCCCTTGTATGACTGAAGGGTAGAAATGCCCATCTTCGACATAACCTTGAGGATTCCATTGTCGACGGAATGACGGTAATTTTCCATGAGTTCAGGTACGGTCTGAATGCCTTTGACACTAGTGGGCGGTGTCAGCGAACAATACGATCAACGGTAAAGACGACGTACAGTTTCTCTCGCCCAACCTTGTGGATAGTTTCCATCATCAACCATGGGCAGATTGCGTCGGCACCATAGCCTACAAGAACGCAAAGATGGTGAACTTCACGAGCCTCGGCGGCCTCGATCAAGAGGGCTATTTTGGCACGTTTTTTCTGCAAGACGAGGTGATGGTGAACACCACCGCATGCCACCAGCGCCGACAAAGGGACGCGGAGTGGTCCGGTGTTGCGATCGGACAAGATCACGACTTTGATTCCGTCATCGATGGCCTGCGTGGCTTCACTGCATACTCGCTCGAGAGCAAGCTGGTAGCCTGGCAAGCCCTCCGCTTTGGGGAAGGTAATGTCGATCGTGCGAGATGGCCAGCTGTTGTACGCGGTCTTGAGGTTCTTCATCGCGTTCATCTCTTCGATAGAAAGGAGAGGAGAGGGGAGAAGGATGCGATGACACTGCTCCGGCTTCATCTCAAGTAAGTTTCCCTCGGGCCCAACGTACGCCTCCAGCGACATGACAATGCTCTCCCGGATAGGGTCGATTGGGGGGTTTGTAACTTGAGCAAAGAGCTGGCGGAAGTAGTCGTACGTGATCCGGGGTTGAGTGGCCATGGCCGCCAAAGGGGCGTCATTCCCCATCGAGCCCAGCGCCTCCTTGCCATCGGAGACCATCGGAAGCATGAGCAAGTTGAGCTGCTCGACGGTAAACCCGAATGCCAACAGCATCGGATCTGTGCTGAGCGTAGTATCGTCGAGGACAGGGTCGAGGTCAATGTTGCTCCGTTTTACGCGCTTAATAATGTTGGGGACATGTAAAACATGAGCTTCGACCCACGACGCGAAGTTCTGCTTAGCGGCGGTGTTGCGCTTCAGCTCTTTGTCGTCGACGATTCTTCCCTCCAGAGTGTCGACGAGGAGCATGCGGCCGGGTTTGAGCCGGCCCTTCTGGACAACTTTTTCAGGCGCCACGTACAAGGCGCCTACTTCAGAAGCGCAGATCATTATGTCCTCGTTCGTTACAATGTACCGGCAGGGCCGGAGTCCGTTTCGATCCAGATTGGCGCCGCAATAACGGCCGTCACTGAATGCGAAGAGTGCAGGACCGTCCCATGGTTCCATGAGACAGGCGGCCCAATTGTAGAATGCTCTCTTCTCGGATTCCATGTTGTCATTGCCCTGCCAAGCCTCTGGGATCAACATCATCACGGCTTCGGGCAGGGTGACGACTCCATTAACGACAAGGAGCTCAAGGACATTGTCGAACGCAGCGGAGTCTGACCCGCCAGTTTCGATGATGGGGTAAAGGAGATCCAGCTGATCACCGAAATGCTGGGAGGAAAGCACGCCTTCCCGAGCACGCATCCAGTTTTTGTTGCCGCGAACTGTGTTAATCTCGCCTGGTAAAAGTGTTAAATCTGCCAGCGTCAATCTTAACAATGTCGAGACGAACCATTGTGTGCAGCCCATCTCATCGGTTGGGCGCGGTCCCAACTGGGGAAAGTATTGGTCGAGAAGCGGGAATGTACCAGGGTGAAGTGTGACTGGTATAGGACATGATTGAGGTCATGATAGTAGTTGTATACTTGGGGCGGGGAAAGCTGGCCCTTGTAAACGATGTTCTTCGACGACAAGGAACAAACGTAGAATCCTTTAGCGAGGGTACTTGAGACGATAACAATTTAAAACAATTGAGCTTTGATTGAAGGACGTTAGAGCAAAAGTCACAAACATGCTGTGTGTTGCGTGCTTGCGGAGAACGTAGAGTTGGCGTTCGAAGTGTTTCGCATCGAATGTGCCACCTTGGCTCACGCTACCGTCGCCGTAATGCGCCTTGAGAACAACGAAGGGCTGGTAAATTGCTGGTTCCTTGCTACTTGCTGCTGGGCCGAGAATAGTTCCATCGGTGGGCACTTCTCTCCAGCCGAGAACTCTCAAGCCCAGATCAGCCGCAATCTTGGAGAAGACGGCTTGGTAGCTCTGGAGCTGCACGGGATCGTTGGGTTTGAAGAAAACGTTACCACTGGCGTACTCTCCAGGCTCAGGAAGAGTACAACCGATATCTCTTTCAGCCTCTCGCTTGAAGAACACATGGGGAATAGCCGTCATCACCCCAGCCCCATCACCGTCGCGGCTGTCTGCACCAGTCGCTCCTCTGTGAGTCATGGCGCAGAGAAGCTGGCGGGCATCGGAAACGATCTTGTGGTTAGGCTGGCCCTTGACGTGGCAGATGAAGCCGACACCGCAGGAGTCTTTCTCGTTCTCGTTTAGATACAAGCCCTGGTTTGCCGGAAGAGCACCAGCCCAGGACGATGGATCACGCTCGACAGCGTTGAAGCTACTGATATTTTCCGCAGAAGCGGTCTCAGACACTAGGGGCAAAGCATCGGGTAAGAGGTGGTCAACGACCGGGACGCTGGCCATGAACTACAGCAGAAGGTGGTGGAAGTACAGCAGTAAGGAAAGAAATGCCGTAGAGATTCCAATCCAAGAATACTGCCCGAACTCGCCCGATGGTAGGTTCAATTGGAGATCAGCTTATTCCCATTGGTTCTTCGGCAGCCATTCGGTCCGTCCATGTCGGACCGACTTCGGCCGAGATAACGACAGACAAAGTCCGAATGTGTCCGATTCGGTGTTATTACTGAGTACTGAGTACGTACTTGGTGCAACAGGTTTCCTGTAAGTACAACAAAACATTTGCCTACGATGCTGTGGGCGTTTATAAGACAACTCAGGTTGACTAACACTGGCAGCAGGCGGGATCGATAAGATAATTTTGCTAACCGATCCAAAAACGATCGCAAAGAAGTCGCAAGACCATCATCTGTCGCCCATAAAAGAGGAAGTACAAGTTGCACTCGATGCTTCCCTTCCCACTCTCTTGGACCCGGTCCGCATACGCGAACCATATATTCATTAAGCGGCTTTTAACTATTTTTTCCCGAGACTCGATTTCAGAGTCCAGATCATCCATGTTTCCGAACAATCCGAGGCGCCCACAATGTAAAGGAAATGAAACTTCTTCATATCCCGCATGGCAATTAAAATTCCCAAGCACCGACACGAGCTATAAATGCGAAGCTCGGTCAAAGTTCGGTAACAATTGGTACCGCGGTGGCTACTGTGGTCGCGGGTCCTGTGTACACATGAAGTGAGCCAAACACGCGCCTTGACGAAAAGAGGGTAAGGAGTTGACAGATAGAACTATCTGAGATGTACGCAACCAAAGGGAGTCGGACTCCCGTCCTCCGTACCCAAAACATGCGGATACAACGCCAAATGGCCCGAGGATCATTGGAGACGGAATAGGATGGCGTGCGCCCAGCACGTAGAGGTTGAGAGCGGTCCGGGATTGCACAATGCATATTTAATCCACATCTCTTTGCACTCCAGAGTGTCTATCTTTGGGAGGCGCACACAATACGAGGCTATCGGGGATCCGCGGTACTGCCACCTTGATTGGCAAACGTATGTGTGGAAGACTAAAAGCATGCTGGACGTGCGCACGCGTTGAAGCATCGGTGACGTTGATGATGATTCTGGCCTAGTAACGACTTCCGAGGCCATTCCGGTCCGTTATGAGCTTCAATGTATGCACTTCGATCAGTAAATTATTGGTACATATACTATACATACACATCGAAGCCTGTCTCAACTCGCCCCATCGTGTAGAGCGCAACACACGGCCGCTGAGAAGATGATTAGCTATATTCAGCTATATTCAGAAGTGGTTACATCAATACAGACCTTTGTGGTGGCCATTGTATTGCCGTACAGTTTCCCCGGAAGCCATTTCCCAAAGTCGAGCAGTGTGATCAGATGATGCTGGGAGCTTTTTAATTTGGCGGTGTTTTGAGAGCTCTGTAGAAGACGCACCAGTTACCAAATAAGCAGAATCGGCACTGAATGCACAATCCCAGACCCATCGCTGATGGCCAACCAAAACCTTTTCCTGCTTGAACTCGTAGTTTTGGGATATAGACCACACTTTCACCGTGGTATCCGCGGAGCACGTAGCGAGATATCTAGAACACAAGGCAGTGAATTCATGTCTAAATAACATCGAAATGATTGCTCACTTTGCGTCTGGACTCAATAGACACCGGGTCAAATATTTGTTATGAGCATGGAATTTTGTGACGGCTTGGAATCGAGGAAGGCCAGAACTTTCGTCGTTCACCTTCCACACATAGCATTTCCCCTTTCCACTTGTAAGCAAAGCGGTGAAATACGACGTTCAAATATAGATATACCTTATTATTTCCTGCTACCAAGAAAGACCCGTCTGCAGCAAGACTGACTGATCGAATCGGGACGTCGCCTGCTGGTGTCTGTGGGCCCAGTAAACGTGTAGTTCGCCACAAGGAAACGCAACACTCACAAGCTCGTGGGAGCAAATGTTCTCAGACAGGTCCCATTGCTTGATGCTCCCCGCTTGATCGCAGGATATAAGCTCCCCTTGGTTTGGATGGACACACACGTCGTTGACTGGAAAGGTGTAAGATTAAGGGAAAGGTCTGGAGCTATCCGCACCTGGAGCGGAATTATCGTAGGTTCTATGTAAATGAGAATTCCTATTAAAACGAACCTGTCAGTCACCGATGATTCCAGAATCAATTTCCGTACCTCAGATCCCATATTTTGATGGTCCCATCCTCGCTTCCAGTTACTAGCCACTTCCCCTCGCTGTGGAATGAAACGGAAGTCACATTCAATGTATGGCCTTCGAACGTTACAATCTGCGGGCGTCATTGGGGTGGCCACAGAACGAAGAAGGGGACGTACAGGGTCGGATGATGCACTTCCAATCTCATATATGTTTACTTTTTTGTGAATAGCCGCGGCGAGCAGCCTCTTACTAGGATGACTCTTAGGCGCTAGTCCGAGCGGAAGGCAACAACTCTTACTCGGGAGATATTGCAAGACGGTTCACTTGCTGTTGCAGATATGAGCATCGGAAATTGGCTGAGACATGTGGAGATTTCTCACTCCGGATTCGCCTGTTCTCGCGATGGTGCGCGAACAAATACCACTCCAGGCCTCCCAGAATCGAATTTCGTGGTCATACGAGCCAGTGACAAGAATGACAGACATGTCATGGCGGGCGGCTGGGCTACCCTTGGACACTAAGGTGGGCGCTGGCATGCTGGAATGCTTCACCGCGGTTGTTGTGGTTGTGGACGCGGGTGAGATGGGGTCAAGTCACGTGTCTGATTCTGAAATTCTGAAGTCAACCACAGCGACCTGACGAGCGTACTTGCAGACAACGGCGGTTCTGACTCTCTTGCGAAATGCTGTGGACCTCTACAGCATTAATGGCCTACTCCATTCGGCGGCCGCTCCTGGCCGCGGCCATTGCCTGTCATTTGGATTTAATGTTCTCTCACCGCCGCAGCATTAAAACCGCTCGCATTTGAATCAAGTTTGAACTCTCGTGCTCTCGACCTTCGTCTGTGAACGCCTAGGTTGACAACGTTATGGTTTTGATGACGTCGTATTCTTTCATCAACTCGTGCCCTCATCTTCCTTCCAAGTACGACTTATCTTTGACGCGTCTGATTTCATCTCATTCCTCACTTCACACCCAGCCCAGCGAAGATCGATTGGCAGTCAATAGGCGTGTATACCTCGCCTATCACTTTGGGGAAACTAACCGATGTTTGAAGGCTGGATCGACCCCCTTTTAATTCTGCGGTCCGCTCTGCTTCTTTCCCACTCGCTTTCGTTCTTGTGCGAAGACTCTCTTACCGAATCGAAGTAATGAAGCAGATCTCCTGTTGTCCTCGATCTTGGCCATGTAGATATCCTATCACCGATTCACTTGCCTGAAGCAGCCTCTCGTATTCGATCGACCACTGTCTGGATATTTTTTCTCTCCTGACTCTGGGCATGTTTTCTCGAGCCCTATAAACCCGTAGCAAGAAGAATGCTCTAAAAAGCCAGACATTCGAGACCAAAACTTCACTTGTATTCCGCTGCAGTCGCAGCTCGCTATCCTTTCTGCTACTATTTTGACTATGAACTTCCCAGTACGCTCCCATAATTGGGTCAAACTGAGTCGTCATTTTCTTCAGGCTGGGACCCGCGTCTCCTTCTGGGCTGCGGGAGGGCAAGCCGTGTACGGGACGGTAGAGCAAGTCAAGCGCCTCGCCGATGTGGGTCATCTTTATTCTGGTGTATTTATTCAATTAAACAATTCAAGGGAACGGTGGTTCTGGTTATCATTTGCGACGGTCCACAAAGGACGCGGGTTACCTTACCGTAAGCCGCCTCTTCAAAATCGGGCATTTTTACTTACTCATCCTCAAAGTAGTTCAGTCAGCGTATCAAGGGTACCTTAAAAAACAAGACTTGCGCGCTTGTCGTTTATTCGCAGATCATGTATCCACCCGCCCCGACCCTGTCGAACACTGTATTTTATTCCGTGTGTATTGCTCTGCCTTCGTATATCCGTGGCGCCAACAAAATTAGAATGTAGCCATCCCTTTCTCATGACTCCGTACCTGTGTTTCTTTTGTACCCTAAATTGAACACCTCATGTTTCGACCCGAGCGACCTGCCGGCTGATCCTCGAATTTGGGCAATTCTGACCTGTCATTTCTTCCGAGCCAAGCTGTGGGCTCAGAAGAATTCACACAACGGCATAGGGGTTCTTTTCTTCTAGCTAGTCGGGTAACGCCTCCCGGGCTGGACCTGAATGAAGGAGGGTCTATGTCGGTCCAGACTTACATTCATGCCAGCATATATAATTACTTCAAGTTTCGTTCGAGGTGGTGGAATGAAATATATATATAAGCGACAGAATGTGTATGTCGCAGTACCGATGTTATATTTGGAGCGGGAGCGAGCGATTGACGTCAACACACCTACAGTCATGAATAGCCCATTCATACCCAACTGGTTCCTGATTAAATTGAAAAATGGGTGATCATGATCGACAATGGCATAATCAATTCGAGATTCCGCATGGATTTAATCCCATTGCCGAAGTCGACATTCAAGGGTGCCTTTTGTGATAATCATTCGCAATGTGGCTAATAAGTGTCTTGCACACAGTTGAGGCGGAAGGGAGGAATGTAAAGGGTCAGTTTATATTTGGGACAGAGCGACGATCCTTCAGGTTCCGATGTGAGCGAATTTCAACAATGCGGTTACGAAACTGATGCATACTCGTATCATGATGCTGACGCGTTGTCCTCCGCTCAGCTGGCGACCTTCGTGCGTACCATCTTTCGGGATTGAATGTTTATAATTAAATCGTAAGCTATCCCTATTATATTATATAACGTTGAGGACAGTCAGAGGAAAGCTGCGGTGCCTACGTACCGTTGAATATAGACACTGCCTGAAGTCAAGGGAACCTGAAAAGAGTTTCCATCATCTAAACTCTCGAGACAAAGTAGTCGTTCGGCCCCAAGGCTGACGCCTAGAATCCACGATCCGCTGGCATCCAGGTTATCTACATGAGGATATATTTCTCCATTGGATGCCAGGTGCAGCAAATGAGTCTGAACGTCTTGCGTAGGAAACAAGGCTTGAAGGCGGTTCAGAATGGGCGGGAGCTCCGGTACTTCGGAAGTGGGCCATGAAGTGAGGTGCATTTCGCGATAGTGCTTTATCACCCCGTCGAAGTGCCCCTGTATAAGACGCGAAGAGGTGAATGGAAAAAGAAAGAAGTTATCCATAACGACTGAGTACCTCCTCGAATTGATAATATTCATCAGGAAAGAAGCAATCATGCAATGGATTAGAGATATTGGAAGCTAATAGAGGCGGTCCAGCTCGGAGGGTAATTTTCCTTCGACGGCGACTTTGAATGCTGTCCATGGCATCGAGTTTTTGCAGTGCGGTTGTCAGAAGGACGCGCTGTTCTGTGAGCGAGAAAAAATTGGGCAACAGAGTGAAGTCGCGAGAAATGGGCAGCGCTCTCTGGTGGCAAGTTCCGAGGCATCTTCTGAGCAAGAAGTTGAACGTCATGGTATTATGAGGGTGTCGGATCATCGGCCCGAAGGAATTTGTCGAGCTTCGCCCTTCGAAGCAAACATCAACTTATTCTTGGACGGCGTCCTTGGAGGGTCACCGTTGAAGGGTGGATTCCACCCTTGTCGTATGGACAGTGAACATACAGCTACTGGTCTGTGCTTTCACGCACTACCTCAGCGTTACACTCAGGGTTAAGTCCTCAGCAGACCCACACGGAAGTTTTCAGGCCGCTGTTGCGCGTACTGCAACGAGGGCCGTTGCTCTATACTTTTCGCGCCCTGTTCGACTCTTTCGTCCGTCTAAAGGTCAACGAGTTCGGCACCGGTTTCCGCCACCTGGCCTCTGAATTCTTCTCGTAACAGTCAGCGGTTGGCATTCTCTCCGAGGTCTCGCGGCTCAGGATGGTGCTTCACTGACCCCCACTTACATGAAATCGCTGGTCAAAAATCAAGGAGTGAGCCCCCCCGCCGCAAGGTCTTCAAAATCTTATGTACTCGACTTAGTTTATGGTTTTAACAAGACACTTTTTCCCTCCCATGGTGGTCAATGGTTTGTAAATCAAAATAGTTTGGGAGCTACCTGTAACATTCTGAATAGCTGTTCTTGGCACCGTTCTCTGGGCTAGTTACGCGGAGGCATCTAGCGCACTTCATCCCCACATTGGCTCCCATCCCACGCTGGCGGCGGCCTTGTCTGGAGCTGTTGCTGGGGCGGCGCAAGCCATAGTATCTGCACCAGCAGAAAACGTCCGTATCCTCATAGAAGGTGGAACTAGCGGCCATTCATGGTCGCACGCATGGAAAGAAGTATTTCGTGGGACGCCATCCACTGCTTCGGCCTCGAGACATGACACCATCGAAGAGATTCGTCAGGTCCGAAGTTGGATGAAAGAGGTTGGCGAAATGGGGGGCCGAGCATGGAGCGGGTTTGCCTTCGTCTCTCCAGACTTACGCTCCAGCGCATCTGACTTCCTGAAGATTCGGTTGGACCCTAGGGAAAGACGTGACTGGATTCTCCGCATTCTTTGCAATATTTGAGATTACTCGCCGAATAGCTCTGAAACTCAAGACCGCCGCTCAGGAGCGACTGAGTGAATATCAAGGCAGAAGAGCAACCACCCTGAGAAGGCAAGTCCCGCCGATTGTACATGGAGTTTCTCTCGTAACCGGTGGAGTGAGTCGTCACCTATTGCAATCTGTTCATTATTTGACAATTGGCGTAGGTCGTGGCGGGGCTATCCTATGAACTAATTGGAAGACCATGGGAAGTGGCCAGGCGGGCTGTTCATCTGGAACGCATGACTCATCTGGCCCGTGAGCGTCGGTCCCCTCTAGTACTGGTGGCGCAGAAGATACAGCAAGAAGGGCTCTCTTGTCTGCTTCGTGATCCTAATTATATGGGTACGACCGCTTCATCTGCTAGCAGTGGCAGAATGTACAGCGTGCTAAGAACGCTAGCTCGCGTTGGTCCGTGGGGAATCGGCTTTTTGGTATGGGAAGCATACGGGTCCGGGTTGGGATAGTCAGGTTCACCGAATGTATAAGATGTAAACGCATGCTACAGATTCTCATCCCTCTTCTTTCTAGAACTTGTTCCCGCAACCTCCGGTCACAACGACAGCGAGATCGATGATCTAACTTACAACATCCAATACGTTTCGGCATCGGCCACACAACGTTTGTCTATTGGCATTCCCTGTTCAGCAGAGCATTGCGCCACTCCTGATCCCTGTTACAGCTCTTATCTTGCTCGAAAACACACGCGAAGAGGAACAGGGTAGACAAAACAAGAGTTCCGTGTCCCAAGCGAAATGAATTTATACTATTATAGCCGTGCCTTCGTGCATGATCTGTCAGTGCTTCCGCCTGGAAGACGCCGCTAAGTCATGTCTCAACGCAGGCGACCGTGTGTCTATGTGGTCGGCACAGGAACTGCATTTCCCTCCTATCTGACATTCCTCCTACAGACCCCGCTCATGAAGTCCATTTGGACGGAATGCGTCTGACCACGGAGGCACTTCATCTCAATGCACTTCTTTGAGGATGGCCGCGGTCGACACTGTGTTCCAGCCTTCGTGTCACTCTCGCCAATTTCTCTGAAACCTGGTGATCCACCCATTGGTGTGAAATATTTCTACTTAAGGGAAAAGCGAGGAAACATCCTCGGCCGTCTCCTGTATACGTTAGTCCTGGCTCACTTTTACGCCATGGCATCAGGTTTAATATTCCCGCCGATGGAAAATGTACACACCTCAGCTTATTTTGAAATGCTGGCTGCCTGAACCAGTGTCGGTGGATCTTTGAACATCAACGCTGATTGCGAGTGGGAATCCCATTAACTTGAACTGATTCGAGTTTCTTGGGCTATCTTTAATTAGACTGGAAAATAAAGCATTACTGTACTTTGTGCGCTCTTAAGTTGTTGCTTGTCGGCCGGCAATAAGTTATTGCCGCGTTGATCCACCTCACAGTGTCGCGGAGTTTGAAATTATTGATGCATCACGGCGGAGTTTGATTTATCCACGTGTCTCTCGGCAAATTCCCCGATTTTTCGATTGCTTTCCATTAACTTTCCATCTTGCCAGCTAATATGCCTCAGTGTACTCGTAGAGGGTGTGGTCGCGAGTTCTCTGAAGCCAGTGTCGAGCGCTGCACGTTTCATTCTGGAGCCCCGGTAGGTAGTGTTTTGGGGCGGGGATTTCACTAAATCCGTTTCAGGTCTTTCATGAGGGCCTCAAATCATGGTCGTGCTGCTCGGATGTTTACAAGCCAGTTATGGAATTCGACGAGTTCATGAAGATTCCGCCCTGCACTGAAACAGAGCGCCACACCAATGAGGCCCCGGAAGTTGAAGCCCCAAAGGCATCTGCGTCTGCGTTTGCCAACCTCACAATGACAGAGACTGGGTCCGACGGCCAAGAAGTATATTCGTCGAACATTGCACCGGTATCCAGTCAACCCATAGAAACTGTGGCACCCGCCGTGGTGCGGCCGACTGTCGTTGAGGAGGAAGATGACCTGAATATCCCCGTCAGTGCTGGGACGCCGTGCAGACGCACGGCTTGTGGTGTCGTCTTCACCAGCGATGATGTTAATCGGATCGGCAATGGCGAAGGTACCGTTTGTACATATCATCCATCGCCTGTAAGCGGTCCAGTTTGGGTTATCTTCTGAATGCGTAAAACTCACACTTTATTATTATCAGCCAATATTCCGGGAGGGGAGCAAGGTATGTACTCATGCGCGTATTATTTCCTCTTTAAAACCATACCAGGGGTATCTCTGCTGTAAACGTCGCGTTTTAGAGTTTGACGAGTTTCTGAAAATCACGGGGTGCAAGACGGGTCGTCATGTTTTCACCCCAAAGATTGTTAACACCGAAGTACATCTGCGAATCCTACTAGTCGAAAGATCTTACTGATGACCCTTTAGACTGAAGAGATGACAACGTGCCGCATTGACCACTACCAGACGCTAGACCGAGTACATGTCTCAATATTTGCCAAGAAAGCGGACAAAGAACGGAGTCAAGTGAAAATCGAATCGACACAGGTAAACGAGTCGCCTCCGGAAACTCCCCATCTCTTCTGACCCTCACCAGATATCTTTCGATCTGTACCTACCCGGGTCCAAAAGATTCGTCAAGACGGTTGAATTATTCGGACCTGTTGACCCGGACGCATCTTCTTGCTCTTTCTTTGGCACGAAGGTTCGACGCGCAGCCATTGAAATCACACGCTCGATCTTATTTCAGCTCAGGTCGAAGTGAATTTGAAGAAACAGGACACCCGAAGCTGGACCATCTTAGAACGAAGTACTCAGGATCTGGGCAATATCAGTCTCACTTTTGGTGTAGGGGGTAGAACGGGCACAATTGGTGGAAAGGAAATTATCTTAGATGCGACCAACAAGGCGAAACTGGCATGAATTGCATGCAGACTGTACAATTTAGATGTTTCAACTCGGTGGTTTAGACTATGCCGTCTACTTTGTCCGCTGTTTTGAGGGCAAGAGACGATAATGATTATCTCGATCAATTTAGTAGATGCTCATCTATGTATAAAAGTTACTGTAATAATTAGAGTACTCCAGGTTTCTCTATATTCTCGTAGGTCTGTATGACATCATCTGGCTGCAGCTCGTCGAAGCCAAGTAAACTCAGTCCGCACTCATTACCTTTCCGCAATTCTGTGACGTCTTTCTTGAAATGTCGCATTGTGTCAAAAGTTCCTGAATGGCATTGTCAGCGAGATAGAAATGGAATTTCAGAAGCGCACCTTCGAATATAATCGAGCCATCTCTCATAACCCTGGCGAGCTTAGTCTTCTCTATCAGGCCGTTGATGACACGAGAGCCCGCCACGACCTTGGTTTGCTTGCCCTTGACAGTAATGTCGAACAACTGCAGAACCTTGGCTTCGCCGAGGACCCTGGACTCAGTGGTGGTGGGGAGTAACTTGATAATCCGAGCTTTAATTTCCTCCATCAAACGATATATGATGTCATTCGTGACGATGGGTACACCATGCTGGCCAGCCAGGTTTTCGACCGCGCGGCTGGCCGATACCGAAAACCCAACGACCACGCCTACAATAATGTCAAGTCAGGTAAAAGGAACGACAGACAGTATTCACCTCCGACTGCTTTGGCCATCATAATGTCTGACTCCATGATATCTCCGACAGAAGAAGATATTACTTTCGTAACAGCCAGGTGGTTGCCGATACCTTGCAAGGCGCCTTCAACAGCCTCAGCACTGCCACTGACGTCGGCCTTAATGAGCAATCGCAATTCCTTCGGGCCCGTAGGAGTTTCTTCCTTCGGCGCTGCTTGAGGAGCCACACCGCCAGCGTCTTCTACCTCTGCCTCTGCCTGTCGTCGGTCTCGCTCCTGCTGTCGACTGCTATTGATGGCCTCAACATCTCGCATCGAAGCTTCAATATCCAATTTGCGCTGGCGATTGGCAATAGCCTTTTTGATTTCCGACTCGGTGCCCTGCAGCACCTCGTCACCAGCATTAGGGAGGGACCTCCACCCCGACACCGAGACAGCCATACCAGGGGACGCAGTTTTCACCAGAGTGCCGTTTGAATCGTGCATTATGCGAACCCGGGCGTGGTGCACACCGCTTAAAATGTGGGACCCAGGGTTGAGGCAGCCACGAAGAACAAGAACCGTGGCAATCGGGCTAATTTATGATCAGCGCCGGTAATAAACGCGTGGGTCAAGGCACCCACCCGAGCCCTTTGACGACTTTAGATTCTAGCACATATCCAAACACCACTCCGTCTGGCTCGGCGCGCAAATCCAGTATCTCGGCCATCAAGGACAATGTCTCGACAAGTTCTGGGAGACCCTTTCCCGTCAAGCCAGAGACTTGGACTGAAGGTGTGTCACCTCCCATGTCTTCCAGATGGATGTTTTCAACCAGCAGGGCCTTTTGCAGTGCGTCCTGCGAAACTTGAGCTCGGGACTTCTCAAAAAAGGGTTCCGAAGACTTACGACATCGCATCCTGGCTTGTCGATCTTGTTGATGGCAACCACGACACCAATCTTTTCGCGATCTTGCTTTATGAGGTCTATTACCTCGCGGGTTTGTGGCATAATTCCGTCATCCGCGGCTACCACCAGGACGATGAGATCTGTTACTTGTGCGCCTCGCGCTCGCATTGCAGAGAAGGCGGCATGTCCAGGTGTATCGAGGAACGTGATTGTCTGCGGACCAGCTCCACTTCCCGAAGGAACAGGGACGGAGAAGGCGCCGATGTGTTGCGTTATACCACCTACTTCTCCTTTCGCTACAGATGAAGACCGAAGGGTGTCAAGAAGAGTGGTCTTCCCGTGGTCAACGTGACCCATGATGGTGACAACTGGAGGCCGACTAGGCAGCGAAGCAGGGTCCCGATGAGGGGCACTGGCAGGAAAGTGGTGAGTAATGCGATGGAATTGCAAAATATAAACAACATACGGCGGATACAAGTCGAACGCAGCCTCGTCATTGACAATTGGGTTGAGTCCAAATTCTTCGGCAAGCAAGACCGCGTAGTCAGATGTCAGCACTACATCAAGGTTAATGTAAAATAATGAAATCAACGACAGCGTGGACAAACCATGGTCATAATTGGACTCCGCTCCCATTCCAGCCTGGTACATTTTATGCTGTAACGTCTCTGGAAACACAGATAAGTTAGTCTGGAGACCAGTCCAAAAGTAAAAGCTCCCATACCTAGCCGCACATTCAGTAATTTCGACAGATTCCCAACCGATACAATGCTGGGTATATACACGTCCCGACTGACGTGCTTCTCTACATATGCCCAGGGCTTCTTTGCTTTTGGTTTGGGAGCATGTAGTTTGTGCTCGGTGAGCGACTTGTAGGCAGCAACCGTCCCCTCTTGTTGTCTCAAAAGGGATCCACGTTCTTTAAATGCATCCTTGGAGCGGATGCTCTTTTCAATGGTTTTCACAGGCGGAGGCAGCATTTCGGCATCAATTGCAACTGGACGTGGAGCTGGACGCATTGAAACAGCCGGAGGAGCACGTCCATCGCGGGGTGTCCGGTAAGTCTGGGAATGGTTGACTCGCTGTAAGGCCGAGGGGTCTAGGTGAGGGGCTATTCTACGCTGAAGGCGAGGGTCGTCATGAGTAGGTGAAGATGATGGAGATTGGTGGGGTAGGATTTTATCCATAGCGCTGTGAAGAGGTGCTAAGGAGGGGAAACGCGTCCGAGACGTCGAGGGGGGAGAAACGGGGGGCGACGCAGAGGCCGTTGGGTCTGGAGGTTGCCATCTGAGATGGGGCGGAAGGGTGGTAGATTGGGGTTGTGGCATTGTCCACTGATTGGTCGGCAAGCGCACAGCGGGTGGAGGTGGGGGTGGAGGAATGGTCCGTTCTGCCGCGCGCGCAGCCGATCGAAGGACGTCTGAGCGGAGGTCGTCTAAAAGATTTCCTCCTGGCTCAGAACCCTCAGGGCGGAATGACCATTTGCTTCTAGGACGTGTATAGTCATTACTCCCGTCGGTTGCATTGGAGTCGGGCGTGACCAGAGTTGTTGCAGACAGTGATGGCCAACGTGCCCGTGAGGAGCCGCTGGAAGGAGTTTCCAAGTCCCTTGTTGGCCTGGACGCCGGCGCCGTTTTTGAGGAGGATGCAACTGGTGCGGCTTCAACAGAATTTGGAGTAGGAGTTGGTCTCGCCCACTTGCTCGTCGATGCAAGCTTGGCTGCCCACACGCCAGGTACTGGCGCAGTCTCCGAAGCAGTTGAAGGGTCCGACCGATTTCCAGCTGGCGTCGGAGAAACTGCCATGTTGTACGAAATATCTGGCAAAAGCTTCGGTCTGGGGGCCCATTTGCTACGGGCCAACGCAGCAGCACGATCCATCTGCGGGATATCATTCTCCTGAGGCTGAGATGTCGATGGCTACATCGGAATACTGGCTGAGAAGTGGTTATGTGCGGTTAACCGAATGAACCCACAATCTTTTTGGCGGCGGTTGCTACAGAGCGAACTGAGCATCGTCGCCGGACGACAGGCACCGCTGAGAGCATCAACCTACTTGCTCTGTGCAGAGGACTCCGAGTCGAAAAACCCGCGACTGTAATTTTGTCGGAATCGGAAGGCCCGGAACGGACCACCACGTGCTGCGGCGATTGGCTTTGAGGTATAACAACGAACAACAACCGCTTCGCAGCCCAAAAAGGAACGTAACACAAAGTCTAACAGCACAGTTACTACAACACGGATAAATACATGTATGCGATAAAAATATCAATATCCAGCTTCTGGGCCCTCACAAAGCGTCTCCAAGAAAACCTTGAGATCCTCCTGGTTAATTTCCAGGACGCTGGTGTCGAACGAACCGTGGCGCGTGCGAGCATTACACCGCTCTTTCGCGTCAAGAAACGCGAGTCCGAATTCGCTGCGAGACGACAACGATCAGGCGGATGTCATATAGATAAATCAGACCCACTTTTTCCGCACATCGCCAAAGTCCATCGCGGCCATCACGCCTACTACGATGTACGAGTGGACGGCCTCATTGAGGCACGCCACCACGAACGGAAGGCTCTTCCGCTTTGAGCGTGTGCTGACATTTGTTCCCGGGAGTTTATCCCGTAGAGCGTCGACGAGCCACAGTGCCAGCCGCGACAAAACACCGGGATGCGAAAATAGAGCCAGGTCCGGCCCTTGCGTCAAAATAACGACACGGTGATTTCGCATAGTGCGAATATCCTGTTTGTCGATGATGGAGGTGCCCTGTCGAATGATAGCACGATGCAGAGACATGGAGAGATTCAGAGCTTGTCGGAGGGGCCCGATGCTGAAGACATTACTGTCAGTATTGGGGCCGCATAAAGACAACGAGAAATGAACCTACTCGCCGAGAGCATCAAAGGCTGTCCAGAAATTCTTCACCCACCACTGCACCTCCTTCTTCCCATCGTCGTCCGGATCATCGTCCGCCTCGTCGCCCTCACCGATGCGCTTCGCCTTTCCTGCGGCCCCGGTGTGAGCCTGACCACCAGGTGGCACATTCTCCCGTTCCTCTCGTTTTCTCCGACCACTGTCCCGCGCGTTATTTGCCGCTTCCCAAACCTTACCGCCACCAAACCACTCTCCTCCATTCCGGGCACCTTCAATCTCAACCTCCATCCGTATACCCCCTGCAACATCCAGGAGGGCGCTGATCCCCTCAACAGCATCAGCGGCAGATAATGGTTGTGATCGGTACCCAAAACAACGCATGAACGACGGATATGAGAGCTCAACCAGCCCGTATTCAGGCGCAATGTCATTGAGCTTCTGAACCAAGGTTTTCTTCAGATCCATGTCCATGTGCGGATACGGCTGCTGCGTTTGCGGTATGGAAAATCTATAACTGGAATCAGCACTCGTGTAGAAAGGGAAATGTTATAGCCAACGGACCCCATTTTAGCAAGCAGTCCCGTCAACTTCTTCCGTCCCCGCTCCTTCCAGATACCCAGCTTGCTTGCAACGTAGCTGGAATGGAACATCGCGTCGTATAATGTCCAATGACGGAACAGCATAAACCGCAGCTCTTCCGTTGCCCGGACGCTGAGATCGTCGGGGTTCAGTGAGATGAGCGCATTGTCGCCGGTCGGAGGTGGGGGATTCAGCCGGAAGACTTCATCGTAGTACACTGAGTGGTATGTTTCGTACGAAGTGCGCGATATTCGGGAGGTGGTATATTGGTATGTCAGACCTAGGATCGCCAGCCTGCCAGAAACAGGTGAGTAGGCATCAACAAACTGGTGCGCTGGCGCCGTACCATAGAAGTTCATTATCGACCCGCTCGAGGACCGTGGCAAGCAGATATATCGTGCCCGCTGCACTTTGCCCGTGCCATGTACCGGCCATGTAGTGTTTTTCTAGTCGCGCCGAGTACATATCGTGCTCATCGCGTGTCATTCGCCGTGGCCGCTTTGTGAATGCATTAGGATCTCATAGCACGGAAGAGTTGAACTCTGCATTACCTCTCTGTCCACTCTCCGTCTCTTCCCAGCCACTCGATCGCCCTCACCGAGTGACCTCCGCTTGCCACCATTCTGCTCGTACTCTTCGTCTTCCTCGTCTTCTGCGGCGGGATCATCTTCTTCCGGGTCAGAATCAGAGCCATCGTCGTCTGAGTCGGGTAAAGGCTCATACTGGCGCCAGATTGAGCCTACAGAGTTCATGTCCAAAAGGACTACGCACAGTTAATGCCTCCCAAGCCTTGCGCTCTTCCTCGAGATTTTCTGCCGCCCCATCGTCCCACACCACTATTCGATCGCCAGCCTCGCCAGCTCCAAACAGACTGGATAAATTCTGTGGCCGGGCGGAGTCGATGACGTGAACGGCCATGTTGGTGCTGAAGCCACCGAACCACTCGTCAGATGGGAGGTCCAGAATCGCACCCATGTTTAGGAGTATCAGTGTGTGCAGCTAATTCCAGTTCAGCCAGCCCAAGGCGCGTACGAACAGCAGCACGCACCTCTGATATCATGACCAGCTCGTCCCTGAGCCGCTCGAGCTCGGATACTCCGGAAACTGGGACAATTCGATACATGACGTCGTCCTGCTTGAACAGATCTGCGAGCATGCGGGCTGCACAAAGCGCGTCCACGTCTGGCGCGACGAGCATCACGACGGAGGACGCAGAAGTGAGGGGAGACTGTCGGTGGGCCTTGAGGATGTTCGTGTAGGCTTCAGCATAGGAGGGTCGTGACGCTGTCGCGTGTTGCGGAGGAGGGAGATATACCATACGTGGGTCTCACGGTGGAGGGAGGTAAACAGAGCCGTCACGCAGCGCGTCGCGTCACACTGTCCTGCGAGCACGTGTTCGAAACAAATTGATAAAAATAATTCTTGAATCTATACACGGTGTACAGCGACTAGTTAGCCCATGCGCGCCTTCTTCCTGCTGTTCCCACTTCCATTTCCCCCACTTGGAACAACATACGGCACGCCGCCGCTCATGCTGGCGGAGCTGCCAGGCTTCGACTGTGTGTGCGAGGTGAAGGGTGCAGCAGGTGGGACCATCGACGGTGCTTCGTCCTGCGTGATTCGACGGTGTGGTGGAATTTGTTGCGGCGCTGCTTGGAATGCACTGCGCCAGAAAAGTCAATACACGGTTTAACACCATAAAGACCATACGTACTTCCAAGTAGGGAACGGATCTTCGTGGAACCACTTGTGCTGCAGTGCCTCTTTGGCAGTGAGCCTGCTGTCAGGGTCGTACGCAAAAAGCTGGCGGAGAAGGTCGTATCCACTTTGAGAACGTATCCGCGACTGGCACCAGTCGAACAGACGATTGGTATACCTGTCAACTAGTTAGCCAAAGGGCCTGTTTCCAAAGAAAGAAACCGACGGATCGAGACGTTTCATGTTTTGGTACTCAAGCATGTCTTTGACGCCAGGCCATTCTTGCTCTACGGCAAATATTGAACATAAACAAAGCAATGATGTGAGAAAATATTACGGACCGTCCGGTGTACCCAGCACTTCAAAAATCTTCAAAAGCTGATCCCTTTGAAACGGCACGTTTTTCTTCGAATCCAGCTTGGCCTCTTCACCTTTGAATATAGGCCGCAGGCTCGCAAGCTCTGCCATGACACAACCCACGGCCCAGCAATCAATGGCCTTGTTGTAATGCTTGGCGCCCATCAGTAGCTCAGGTGCGCGGTACCAGATGGTGACCACCACCTTGTCCCCAGCAAACAGTGGCTGAAGCGGCTGGTAAATCAAGCGCGCAAGGCCCAGGTCGCCGATTTTAACGACGCCCGAGGAATTTATAAGAATATTAGCTGGTTTCAGGTCGCGGTGGAGGATGTGGCAAGAATGCAGGTAGATGAGCCCATTGAAGAGCTGGTAGATGAGCGATTTGAGAACAGGCGTTGCTATCGCGCTTCGTAGGGTCGTGGCGTGGTGTTGGATTACTTGCTACAAGTCTGTGAGGTTTAACATTAGTATTGCTATTTGCGCTTAGCTTACGAGGAAATCGTGCTCGGCGAATTCAAAGACCATATATATTGACTTGTCCTCGAGAATAACTTCTTTAAGGGCCACAATGTTCTCGTGGTCAATTTCCCTATTCAACTACATGCATGGCCTTAGTAGCACCAGTCGTTTCACGAACCCAATCAAACTCACCGCAATCTCTCGGATCGCACTTTGGCTAATGCCAGTATACGTGATCACATCTCCCTCTTTGTCGGGCTTGAATTTCTTAATAGCATGTATCTTCGCGTCTTCCCCTAGACTTTGAGCCTTGTATACGCGTCCGTAGGTTCCGGAGGATATGAAGCCAAGAATCGTGTATTTAGAGGACACAGAACGTCGATTCGCATCTCGCTTGGCGCGGTACAGGCGCATTGGGTCATTCTGAAGAATATTATTCGTCCAGTCGTCCACAGACATCCCGGGAGCAGCAAAGAGAACGAGATGAAGGTTTCCGGAGTGTCTAGTATTTGGCCCCAAAGTGGATGGCTTCTAAACCAAACAATTACTCCTTCCCTTCGCCTTCCTTTACATTCCGATACTGACCCCGAGAATGCACCGCGCAACCAGAACGAATGGCTACTACTGCTGGAAAGCGACTGTCTGACTGGGACTGAGTTTCAAGTGGTTTCCAGTTTCAGACGCTCGTCCCTCCAAGTTGGACTCCGGTCCAAGTGCGCTAACCTCGTTACCTTCCTCATACCACTCTGTTGGCTCGCACGCCCAATTTATCGGTGTGGCACTGGCACTGGGCACCGCGTGGAGGAGCTGGGGATTTCAATTAGGGAATCGAAATATCCTCTGTTGAAATGATCATCCGCGGTTCAAAATTGTTCCACAAAACAGACTCTTTGGTACTATGGTTTCTCCGCTTCCTTTTCCCCAAGAGTCATCGCCACCGCTCTACTTCTTCGAAACGCCGGGTCTCTGCCGTCACCTGCCTAGACCTAGCTATAGCCAGTTTTCTTCTCGATCCCACGAAACCACTTGTCGCCCATCATCATTTGGTCCTCCACGAGCTCTTTTCTCCGAGCCACAGCCCAGCCTCGGCGCCCATTTGCAACCATCTTGTTCTGCAGTCTAATCACTGATCCTGGCCATCGCGTCGGACGACTCGGACACGCGTCTCCCAGCTGGTATTGGTGTGGAGAATGGGTCAGCTGCGATAATCAGTGTGCTTGCCGTGTGCTGTACGCCGCTTCTTATTCTCAAAGCTATTGATATCTATGAGAGCGGGAACCCATGGGCCACTTTCTTGTCGGACACGGCGCATCAAAAAATATTACATCGTCTGACCGTCCCAATTTGGCTTTCGGAGTGTACTTATCCAGAGGCAAACGCTTTTTGGGGCATACTAGCAGTCACTTCGCAGGCTGATCTGACTCCGTAATTTTTTGTGCGTTCCAACTCCTTCAATTGCCAATGTGGTTGCTAAGCTTACTCCCTCGTAGGATTTCACTCTGCCATCTATGCATGGGTGGTACACTAGAAGCTGAAGATGAGATTCCAATCGAAGACCCTTTGTACTCGTCGAACAATACTCTCTCGAGTCGGTTGGCCCGAGCCGTTATGATTATTAACATGCCTTTACGTCTCTTTACTTTCTGCGTGCCTCATCGGAATACGATCCAAAAATCACACTTTGTGCTCTCGGAACATCGTTGTGAATTGCCCTACCCTCCAACGACGCGCCCTCTTCTGCACCCACAGATCACGAACTGAAACGGAAGGCTGAAGTAATACAACCTCCTCTCCTCCCCTCCTCCTCCATGAAGTTACTAGCTTCTATAAAATCTACGTACAACAATGCATCTAATTTATCATACATATAGCGTTTAGAGCAGTGTGCAGACACTTCGTCATTGCTTCGTCACCTGCTGTTTGTGCGGCATGATTACTGACGGATCAATCAACTTGAGCATCACCGGACGCAGTCCCGTTCCTCCAGCCATGACGCCAAGGCCTGCAAGACCATCTGAGAGCCACCAAAATGGCTCTATTGCCGACACCTTCGCCTTTCCGGATCCAAAATGAAACCCGTTCTACCGAATTGTGCAACGCGCCTGACCTAACTCTACTCAGTACCGATACTTCCCCTTGTGCAATCTTCCCCTCTCCAGGCATGCGCGATCCCACCCTTGCACGGAACTTGCAATTGTGCCACTCTCATTTAGTGAACCCCTCCGTTCATGTGGATCCATTACCTTGCCTCGTTCGCTGGACGGCACACAATCAAGCTCGCCTAGGCAACTTTCCCTTTTCCTACTTTCATCGGAAGAAGTGGGAGGCGTTACTATAGCCACAGTGATTGAGATGCATTATATCGCACTTGTCCATGTGATTGGAGGCACCCACGCGAGGAAGTACCCCAACCTGCGAGAAAGAAAACATCTTCGCCTTCAGCTGACTTTCTCTCTGATTGGCCCCATCTGAGCCGTGAATCTGCTGATATCCTTCACTGCTGCCTCGTCATAGAATTCTTCATCCTCTGATTCCTCACCGGGGCGGCAATGAGCATGGATGATTTCATCATGGGACCGCAGCAACTAATATTTGCCAGACTGCTATAAAACTGCCACGGTCGACCCAAGTCGCCCTCATAGTCGACTGGCCTATCACACCATGTTCTCGTCTTTCGCATCAATTGCGGCCTTTCTTGGCTCGGCTACCTTAGTAGCTTCACTGGGTACGAGTTGCAGTACTCCGCTCGGAGCTGGAACGTGAGTTCGGTGTCTGTCCACGTCTGTGGGGCCTCATTTTGCCGCAGTTCTGCCCCGGGTGATCCATTTTGGATGCAAAATATCAGGCATCAAGGCATTGCCGCATTCAATGCAAACCCCAGTTCCTATCAAGTCTTTCGCAACGTGAAAGATTTTGGCGCAAGGTTGGCAATATCTTCCTTTTTGCGAATCCCGACCAACTCAAATTTTGTTTAGAGGTGACGGAGTGACGGATGATGCTGCGGCTATCAAGTGTGTACATTCATTTAATCGAATCCGACACATACCCTAAACTTGCACAGTGCTGCAATCTCAGCCGGAAGTAGATGCGGAGGAGGGTCATGTCACTCGTCAACGTATGTGTCTTCTGCAACTCGCCATCATTCTGTGTCTCATTTCTTACCAGAGTAACCCCCGCGGTCGTGTACTTCCCGCAAGGGTGAGTTCGAGCTTTGTTTTTTATTTGATTTAAGTCCGGATTTTTACCAAATTCCGCATAGGACCTACTTGGTTGGGAAATCCATCATCCCATACTACTACACGTTCGTTTCCTTTTATTCATTCCCAATCTTAATCTAACATTCAATGGCAGGCAATTGATCGGAGATGCCAAAAACCCACCCACGCTACTGGCCGCAGCTGGCTTCAGGGATCTTGCTGTGATCGGTTAGCTTTTTAATCCATAGTCGTCCTTTCATCTCTGACACGTGCACGCTCCCCTCTGCAGATGCTGACCCATATATTCCGGGTAAGTTATCAAGACTGCCGAATAATGCTACCTATTAATTACCCCAGGCGGTGGCGGTGCACAATGGTACACAAATCAGAACAACTTGTGAGACTGTGGTACTACTACACTCGGACCTAGGCTAACCAATGACGCTCCAGCATGAGATCTATCCGCAATTTCGTAATCGACGTCCGACGCGTTCCCTCGAACGTACCGCAAGGAACAGGTATCCACTGGCAAGTTGCGCAAGCCACTAGGTTTTTCAATTTAAATTATAATCGCCACCTCTGTTTGCTTACCGAAAGCCACAAGTCTAATGAATATTCGGATCGAAATGTCGACCGCCTCCGATACTGCTCATCAAGGTGAATACCTCAATTTACTCATCTCTTGCGTTCTGGTCTCATCCTTCGTGCAGGTATCTGGATGGAGAACGGCTCGGGGGGCTTCATGGGTGATTTGGTAATGAATGGTGGGAACTTCGGGATGTGGGTCGGCAACCAACAGTTCACCGTCCGAAATGTCACGGTCAACAACGCCAAAACCGCCGTTCTTAACCACTGGAACTGGGGCTGGACTTTCCAGGGAATTAAGATAAACAATTGCGGGGTCGGATTCGATTTATTGACAGGCGGAGGAGATGCAGCTCAAGTTTGTGCTTTCCTTTGGACTCCATTGGTGTTCTGATCTCTTCATAGACTGTCGGCGCTGAGGCCATCATCGACGCGGTTGTGTCCAATACCCCGATTTTCGTCCGCACGTCCACGGCGGCCGGAGGCCGACTCATCGGCGCTGGATCCCTTGTTATCAACAACGCTAAACTCACAAACGTTCCCATCGCCGTTGGTGTCGCTGGTGGCGCAACTGTGTTGGCCGGTGGAACCACGACCATTGCCTCTTGGGGACAAGGAAACGTCTACACCGGCTCTACCGCTGCCGGAAAATTCACCCAAGGGACCCTCGCTACACCATCTAAGCCTGCTGTATTGCTCGACGGCTCAGGCGCGCTTTTCGGTAGAATGCACCCCCAGTATGCCGCTTACGCCGTCAGCCAATTTGTCAGCGTCAGAGACCAAGGTGCCAAGGGCGACGGAAAGACAGACGACACCGCCGCTCTTAAAGCCATATTCGCTGCAGTAGGCAAACTTAATGTTTTCTTTTTACTCTTACTCACTGTTCCTTCAGTTCGCCGGGTGCAAGATCATTTTCTTCGATGCCGGAACATACGTTGTCACGTCGACTCTTCAAATCCCCGCTGGCA
Organism: Mycena rebaudengoi; assembly: GCA_029282285.1. Classification (NCBI taxonomy): domain Eukaryota; kingdom Fungi; phylum Basidiomycota; class Agaricomycetes; order Agaricales; family Mycenaceae; genus Mycena; species Mycena rebaudengoi. The sequence continues at coordinate 1,162,602 of JARJCX010000023.1, forward strand.
CTCAGATCGTCGGAGAAGCTTGGTCTGTCATTGCAGGCAAGGGCGCCGCTTTCCAGAACATGAACAGCCCGGTCCCTGTCGTTCAAGTCGGTGCTCCCGGCTCCACCGGTCTCATGGAGATTTCGGATATCATCTTCTCCACGATCGGACCCGCTGCAGGCGCCATCGTTGTGGTACGATGACACGCTTGATACGACGGACTACACTAAACAAATATCTCAGGAGTGGAATGTTAAGCAGAGCGCCCAAGGAAACGCTGCCATGTGGGATTCGCACATTCGTCTCGGCGGAGGTATTATTTGTTCTATTTTGGTGGGCTACTGAGACTCAAGTATTTTTAGCCGCTGGATCAGGACTGCAAGGCTCCAACTGCCCGTCCAGCGGCAGTGGTGGAACTACCAACTGCTTCGCCGCGTTCCTCGGTCTTCACTTGACCCCGTCATCCACCGCTTACTTGGAGGTTGAGCTCGCTCGCTTCCGCTATCGACCACGTACTAACTTGGATCGTCATAGGGTACCTGGGTGTGGCTCGCCGACCACGAACTCGATCAGGCTGGGGAGGGACAGATCTCCATTTTCTCTGGACGAGGGATCCTCTCAGAGTCAGCTGGTCCTGTAAGCCATTACACGTCCTATGGAATTAAATTTCTGACAAAACTTTAGGTCTGGCTCATTGGTACCGCGTCGGAACATCACGTCCTCTACCAGTATAACCTCGTCAACGCCAAAAGCCATTACATGGGCCTGATTCAAACCGAGTCGCCGTATTATCAGCCTGCACCGGCTGCGCCTGCTCCTTTCTCCGTCAACTCCGCGTTCAAGGATCCTTCTATGTCCGGGGTGACTTCGGCATGGGCCCTCGCAGTTACCACCTCAACAGATATCCTTGTCTTCGGCGCTGGCCTTTACAGCTTCTTCAGCGTAAGCCTCCCAGTTTGAGCGAGATCCATGAATTGACTGTGGCCTGCAGAACTACAAGCAAGATTGTCTCGCCGGAAACACTTGCCAGACCGGCATCGTTAATGTGGACACGACGTCGTCGGTCCGCATATACTCTCTTTCGACCGTCGGCGTCACTTTCCAGCTCAGCCGGGGTGGGGCTAACGTTATCAACAACAGCGGGAACCAGAATGGGTTCGCAGAGACCGTCACGGCGTGGAGTCAATCGTAGACTGTATTTTCTTCTCTTACGCATTGTAAAATTACCGCAACTGTCAGTGTAATCTCATTATGTCTTTTGCTTTGGAGTGAGCTCTCCGAGATTCTGTCACGTGCATTCCCTCATGGCTTGTAAGTGACTGAATCGTTGCCCGAGGTCGCAAATGAATTCTGGAGCGCAAGACAACGAGTTTACTCGGCTCAAAGTTAGTCTCCATCTGAGAATCGGAGTTGAGTGACAATAGAACTAATTTATATGCAGGAGCTCATCATTCCTGCACTGTGCGCGGCGTCTTTCAACATGGACCTCGGACTATCGGAGCAGCCAGCCCAGTCTTGGGATATCTTCAAGTCCGAGGTAGCGCTCGCTCATCAATACTATTAAAATAATAACCTGCGTTAATTTCATGCAGCTTTGCCGAATGTTCAACAATCAATTCCAAGACGAGACAAAGGGACTGAACGTCTAGTGTCCTCTATTTACCTGGCAAAATGCCACATCGAAGACTATCGTGACGGAAAGGCTCAATTGCCCCCTCCCAGCCGCGTATGATTGGCATTCATAAGTTGAACTTTGCGAAATTTTTATAGACATTTATTAGGCAACAGCGGTACTAAAATTTCTACAAGGTTGTGAGCCGTCCCTGTCATATCTGTTGCCCGATTTCATCGATGCGGGGGTGGATAGAGAAGATTGGATTATCGCGATGCAGGACTGGCCTGTTCCAGCTCTGTCCAATTTTCTTCAGTCTTTCAACAAAACCGTCGAAGGAGAGTACGACGAGAAAAAGGTGGTACTGGAGGCGTTGCTTATCCGATTTACCAACTACTAAGCAGTGCTGAGGATTTACCGTCTGAATGCTGCGGGCTGCAGCTCAGGTCGCATTGGCTGCATCACATCGATACGATTCATTGCTTGAGCTCAGTATTCTTTTCATTTTACTGGCGAACATAGTTTTCTCGACAGAAAAAATGTGTTTTATGATTATAGCACGCCTTTCGTACTGGGAATGTCGTTACCACCTGTTTTCTCGATTGCTTGCCGGATGGCAAGCGCAAGAGCCTTGAAGGCAGACTCGGACCTGTGGGAGGGAGTACATGTCAATATGAGAAATTGGGAAAACGGTGAACAGACCGGTGATGGTCGTTTTCCCCGCGTAGGACATCTACATGTAGCGTAACTCCAGACGCAATGGCGAATGAGTAGAAGATGTGGGGGATCATTTCGGTTGATAAATCCCCTATTTTCTCCCGTTTTAAACCAAGGTCCGTTACACAGTATGGACGAGAGCAGATGTCGATGACCGCTCTGGAGAGTGCCTTGAAAGATCTGAGACGCATCAAGAAAGATGGGTGCAGAAGAAATAACCTCATCCAGGGGAGCGAAGCCAGTCCCGTATCGGCGTATCCCTCTTACTTCACCGAGGGCTTCTTTGAAGGCTGTACCCAGAGCAATAGCGCTATCCTGTGAATACACGCAGAGACTGTTGGCTTAGGGGCGCGTTGGACGGCGGCGGTAAACTTATCTGCGGTGTGGTGGTCGTCGATCCATAGGTCTCCCTTGCATTTCATAGTCAACGACATCCCGCCGTGCTTGGCGAGCGCAGTGTACATCTTTCGAGGCACGTTACTAAACGGAGCTCATGCACAAGCGGCATGTATCCCTACATGATCGAGAAACCCGATTCCGGTGGAAACATCGATAGTCTGAGTCGCTCCAGATCCAGGGGCACAGTCCAGGTTCAGAAAGACGTCGATTTGAGTCTCATTTGTCTTGCGGGAGATGGTTGCTTGGCGGAGAGCCATAATGATACTGGTTTGAGCCGAGTCACGACTTGGTCACGACACCGCTCATGGCTTGCAATTTTGCTCGCCAAAAATGCACCGGTCGCCTTCGTGGCGCTCTTCGCCCATGTACCTCCTCAATCTCCTCACCACGTCCAGCATCCCGCCGCTACTTTTTTTCTTTCTTCCGGAAGGCCCTTCCAAAGCCAACGGAGCCGGTTCCGTTGTTGGCCCAGGACAACCTTTTCCACCCTTTTTCCAAGTCTCCGTTTCCCATGCTGCGTACCCGAGGCAAGGTTATCCAGGATCTAGCATTATGTCCGGTCTGCGTGACCTCGCATACCCAGGGACATCCTCATGCACATGCACAACCTAGCAATGTCGCGTTCGAATGTCCGGACTGCGGTTGGCCCACGCACTGCTCAGAGGAACATTGGAAGGAAGACCAAGAGCATGAGAAATACTGTCAGCGTTTGAGAGAGTCTAACGAAGACGAACATGATCTGCGGAGTGGCCGTAGGATGTTTGAGTTCGAACTACCTGGTATGTCGCCTTTTTGCGTGTATTGTCTCTGCCAAACGTGTTTCATCCTTCTAGGACCTCAAAAATATGAAGAAGCAATCTCTTTTGCCAACTGGGATGTTTTCTGGTACACTCGCGGATTTATGTCGATGGACACTGAGCGGTCACGTCGACACGCCAGTAAACTCCTCAGCTACCCGATTACAATTGGTGGTGCTCTCCACCAGTTCAGTCCATTGATGCTGAGCAATCAGCGCTTGACACCAGAGGGTAGTCGCTCCTTGGCTGGTACGTAGAATCCTCGATATTTGTGATATACCTGCGTTAATTGTTATCAAAGCTCTCAGATCGACTCTGCATGTTCCGTTAGGAGCACCAGAGACGGAGGAAGCCCAGGTTGGGAAACCTCAAGTGCGAATCTTCATACTTGGCGCACGCGCCGAGTCATCCCTGCCAGTTCACGTCTGGGAACAATTATGTCTACTTTTCCCGGCGGCACAGCTGCACCTCTTCTTCATCGGGCCTCAAGTTTCTTTACCGAAAGACGACAGTCCCCCTCCACCACAGGTTCAACCCTCCAATCCGACCCCTGCCCCCACACCTCCTCCGGAATCACCTGAAAAGACATCCGACACTTCCTCCGCCGTTCCCGCGAAGCTTTCTCCACTGCAAGAGCTCCAGCAGAGGGCCGAATATCTTCCAAACGTATACAAACCCCCGGCTCCAATGCCTATCGACCGCCAGAAATACACGCGTAATGCAATCAACCGATACGGTGTCCCGTCGTACACAACGCCGTTCACAAAAGAGCTGACCGTCACCGGACTGCGAACAAATTATATTGATGTCCATCATCATTTTGCCGACACACTGGATCCTTACAGTGACGCATTTTTCTTCTTTTCCCCCGGTTTCGGATTCCCGTCCGAAAACTCGTTCGCCGAGGACGGGCAGACGCCTCTCCCGCAAATCGCCTCCCCGACAGAATGGGGGCCAGTCTTACCTCGTATCCTCGAATCCAAATGTCCTATATTTGTCACCGGATTTTCGCCAGCCGATGTTGAACGAGACGTGCGGTCTCTATCCGAGGCACCCGATGTCGCCGGCCAGTTCGAATGGGTTATTACGCCAGGCCCCAACACGTTTGGAAGTGAGAAGTGGGAGATTGCTGATTTCGACCCAAGAGTCATGATCAAAGCTAATTGGGGCATTTGGGCAATTAGAGGGCGGAGTAAAGATATACAGGAACGGAATATGCTGGATGGTCTATTGCCATGGCGGAAATAAACTTCCCTCATAGACAAATGGTATCCCTCCACAACTAGTCAACTCAATGAACAAATATTCGCATTCAAAAATGTTTGGGTTCGTACATATACGTCACGAATCTGCCTTTACTTCGTCCGACTCTGTAACCCACAACAGGCTCTTCAATTCTCAAAGGTAGCAAAACCCAATAGCAGAGCGTGCCTCGCAACTATGTGGAATCCTTTTTCTTCATTGCCTTCTCCTAGGCGTATTAAGAAGCGGCGAATGCTGGCAGTGGGCCACGTCTTAATTATTTGGATCCACTGTATGTCAATAATGCCCTCCTTCACAAATATCGGCAACAGCGCTTCTTGGGACGGTTTACATCCTTGTAAAAACTGCAGGACGTCTGAAGCCCCGATTTCGGGGAGGGTTGGGGTAGACGAGGAATTCGTGGGCACATCCGAGTCGTTCAAATTGGCGTCGGGATTGGTGTTTGTTTCAACGGGTTTGCGGGTGAACTGAACGCCAATAGGTCAGACTGGCATGAAAGTACAACAACATCCGTCATACATAGTCGTGGAGTGTGCGTTTGAGCACCGGTTTATCAACGGCTCTGCCTTCGTCAATGTCGCCCTTGCCAGTGGACGGTTTCAATAAGCAGAGCCGCAAAAAAAAAAAGGCACTAAATTACAGTGAAAATTTCCTCTAGCGATGATATCACAAAAATATATACAAACTAGTAGTAAGTAGGACCTACCATTGGGATTAAAGCTCGAGGTCGCCATTTTCGAATGAGTTTGAACGACTTGAAGTTGAAGTTCTGAGTCGATGCAAAGATCCCTGTCAGTACAGGCGATGCTGGCCCCCCCAAAAAAGACGGGTAAGATAGGAAGTAGAACCGGCGTACATTGGAGCTTGACTGAGATTCGATTTTGCCTCTCTTTTGGTAAAAGGCTCAATGTGACTTTTGAACCACTCTTTGTCCTTGTTTATCATCTCTTCAAGTTGTCTTCTGTTTCCAAACTCACATATGTCGGCTGGCCCACACAGACTGAAACTGTTCGACTGACCCCAGCAAACCGCAGTTAAATCAGAGAGTGAACCATGGTGCGAACGGTACGGGGGTCGTTCAAGTCCAACCTGGCAGCTTAGCACAGCGAACAATCGATTGTCATTTGCCGTTTTCCAAGATACAGTCGTTTCTAGTAGTAGCAAAAGGAAAAAGCAGCAGTCGAAGCGACAGAACAAACCTTGGCGCATCTCACTAGTGGGCAGGGATACGCAAAATCCCGCAAGCCTACCGAGGTCTCTTTCAATGACGAGTCTTAGCTCGTGCTGCAGTATTTCATAAAAGGACGCAAATGGTGTCGGTGCCTCGGATGAACGAGTGGTCTCACACAACACTCCTGCACTCCTACGGAAGGGCACACATTTTTCCGCTGTCGCGGTGCACGCGGCATATATCTACGCCGTGTGGAAGGCATTTTCTCCTGATACGACGGACCAATCAACGGGGAGGGCTCCAGCTCGCCGCCCCTGGCCTCGCGCTCTCGCGTGCTCACACCTAGCAACAGCTGAGGGACAACCAGGCTTGGGACCTCCTCCTCCTAGGTTGGTCGATCCCATCCGTTGTCGCACGGTAAAAGGCTGAGATGCGTCAGGCACGCCGCAAAGAACGGGAGTTAGGGAAGGCGAGGGTCAAAGAATGGAATAACAGTGTCATGCAGTAGGACGACCCTTGTAACTTCCGCCGTGCTTTATCGTACGTCGATAGCAGCGGGATCCTTCGGCTCCCTGGTTGCTCGCGATTCCATCATGGATTTGTCGTTCCTTACCTCAATCAAATGAATAGGGAGGTCTATAAGGTAAGGTTAAAATATTCTTCGAAGTTTGCACAATTGTCTTGTTCCGATATACAATAAATAATTAACTAAGACCAGAACAAACATTGTTCTTCCGGCGGGGGATTCAGCTAATTGACAGATGAGCAAGATTTCCAGCGATCAGGAGCGCACGCACCTTCGCAGTCTTCGAGCAATTGAAAGCAGCGGCAAACTCGGGAATGTTGAACACGGTCCCATCCACTCGGTAAACGTTGGGTGAGTGCGGGTCGGTGCGGACACGCTGTACCTGCGCAGCCGTTTTCATGGTATTGCCCCATATGCGCGCAAACGAGAGGAAGAACAGCTGCTCGCTGTCATATACATGGGATCAGTATGTGAACACAGGCCGGGTGTATGTTTCTCTACGAACCGCGTGAAGTTCAGGCCAGGAAGAAGATACTCATTGCCATCCTCGTATGAGGACTCGTATTGGGCTTTCCATGCACGGTAGGCTTGAATGAGCCCAGTATCGCCGATATTTTCTCCGCTCGTCCTAAATGCTGGTTTCAGCAGGAGTGGCAGAAGGACGAGAGAACCTACATATTGCCCTGCAATAAATACGCGTGAGTTCAGAGGAAAGACGTTTAGGTGAACTAATTACATTAACGTGGATTTGGCCGCCTTTTCCGTCATCAATCGTGTATGCTGATGAAAAGTTAGGTTAGGGTTAGGAAAATAAACCTCGGCTTACCAGAATACTGAGTCTCGATGCATTCCTGTTTGATCTGGAACCCTGCATTGCTCGAGTTCTTCACGATAGGACGTCAGATCTCAAGATGAAGCCCGTAAAAGAACGACTCACGGTCCACCAGTTTTCCAGCTTTCCGTCTTGGTTGTACAGTCTTCCCGCCGAGTCAAATGCATGCTAAAGGTCCCTAGCATGAAAAAAAAGGCGCAATTGCCTTATCAACGAGACGCACTGTCAACTCGTGTGCAGCGACATGCCCGAACGCGCCGTAAGAGAGATACGAGGGCCTAAATCAGGTTGAGATCCCAAAATGAGGTTTGGATGATCTTCTTTTGCATACCAATGCTGTGAGAAGAACGGTGGTCGCAGGATTCCAGCAGGGAAAACGATCTACAACATCGTGTCAGTGACGACTACGAGGGACGTTGCGCTGAAAACGTACTTCATTCGATGGAGGATTGAAGTATGCGTTGACCAACGACGGAGGCATCTCCCATTCATCCGTATTCCGCCGCTGTCCCATCTTGAGCCAGCCGATGAACTGCTCACTGGCGCTGTGTAGTTCTGGTCAGCGTTTAGACTGTTGCGTCGCATGCTCCAACACTTACGTAGCAGAGAGAAGATTCTCAAAGTACTTGTCTGCGTCGATCTGGACAGCACGGTAGTACCTCAGGATGGAAGCCGGGTTGCGAGTATCAGGCGAAATTGGATATCCCACTTTTACGCGGATTGCGTCTGCCTGGAAATAAGGTATGAGGAACAGTAGCGACGTAGTCCAGGAGCACGCACCTTCTGCGCCGCAGCCTTCCTCGAAGTCTTATCCAGCCACGGGACGTTGGGAAGGGAGGCCTTGAAGGCCTTCACAATATCTGTGATCACCTTTGTTCCTTTCTCCCTAGACTCTCCGCCAAATGTCTCGTTTACGAAATACCTGCCAGATGCAAAGCCTAGTTTTGCCTCAACCTTTTGCACGCAGTATTCCGCCCGATCTCCAACGGCACCCTTCTTCACCCCCGTTAGGGTCTCGAGCAGGGTCCGCTGGGCTTGCCACGCCTCTGTTGCCATGCCGAGATTGGGCGAGAGTGCTAGAGCAGCTCGGACAACGAGATACGCCTCGATTGTGTCCGCCGAGGTTGTGTCGAGGATCTCAGGACACGGCCTCGGCATATGCGGGGGACGCAACGATCACATGCTCTGGGAATCGACGGGGGTTGAACGCAGAGAAGTACTCCGTGAAGTTTATCTGTGGAAGGATTTTGGTGAAATCGGCCAGAGGAAGGCGGTTGTAGGTGGCAAAAGGATCTTGGTAGACTTCACTGCATGCTGTCAGTCAGAAAGGTGGTCTAGAACATACGGCGCGACTCACCCATCTAGGCTTGCACTGGCTAATTTAGTTTCGAATTCGAGGACCTCCTTGGCGAGCTTGTGCGCAATTTCCGTGCGATTGGGTTTCTCGTCGGGCTCATCGTCGCCCCACGGAGGCCAAGGCCAGTCAGGCCACATGTTGTTTGCATCATTATTGTCCAACAGACCGGACCTCGCCTTCCAGCGCGTCTGCTGCAATTTCTCCTCTTCCTCAGAGAGCGTGAAAAGTAGTCTTTCCACAACACTTCGGTATACTTCGGTAATTGATTCTTCTTCGTAATATTCCTATTTTGGGTTAGAGTGGTATATAGAGAACATAGTGTATGTCAAACGCACCTTGGAAGGTAGACCGAGACTTCCTTGGTCGAACCAGGGTACAATGAAGTTGGGGTCAACTCCAATATCGCCTTCAAGGTCGAAAGAAAAGAATGCTTCGATGTCTACCGGGCTATCTGTAAGAAACAGAGCATATATTTATTGGGGTGCCAGTCGGCTCACCGTGGGCATGGAGGAAGGAAAGTGCAGGTGTGAGCTCGTGTTTCTCCTCCTCCACCGGCTCCGCCGCAGTTTCGAGTGTTTTGCCACGATATAGGTTCTTGAGAGTCCGGACGAAGTGCAGCAAGGGCTCGGTGCCGATTTCATCCAGTCTGTCCTCGTTCAAACACGAAGAGTAGAAGGCGCGTAAATTGTGCAGAAGCTGCTCGTCGGCGGGAGAGGCGAACGAGGATGTCGCAGAAGGTGTCTCGAGGAAGTGCTGGATGATGCGTCTATTCTCCAGTTGCAAAGCCTCGAATTGCCCAAAGCTGGCCTTGTCTGCCGGCAGCGGGTGAGCTTCAATCCACCCACCATCTATTGCACGCTCGCGTTAGAGGATGGAAGAAATGCGCCTAGAGAAATACACACTGGCGAAGTCGAAGAAGTTTTCACAAGGGATCTTGTGAAACGTCGAGAGAAGAGAGAATCGACGCAGAGAGAATTATGCATTCAGCAGTGGTGCAGGTTGGCTGAAAGCGGGATGAGACTGAGATCAAGGGGAGAGATTCCTTCGTACTTCTACCGGAGGAGATGTCGGCTCGGGGGGCTGCAACCTGTCGTGGTGACCGTCGAGGTCGCGGTCACGGTTATGGTAGCAGCAGGCGGGTTTCCGTCGCGTTCGTGTTGTTTCAGCTTGGTGTATTCGCCCGCAAACAGGCCAATGAATACCTAGCGCTGTGTAAGTCATGTATTTAATTTGCGCCGCGAGGGAAACCGACCGAGCTCAGCAATAGCAACACCAGAGCCACGACAAGGAGGATTTTGGAGAGGGGAGTCAAGGGCTCTTGGGCAATAGAGTTTAGACGGTCCGCGAATGAGGGTTCCTCATATTCGCTCCTGTGTGACGCGTCGTCGTCTACATCTGGGTCGCGGAGAAGCGGGGCCGATTCTGAGTGCTGCGCGCTTAGTACTAGGCGTCTACTAGTAGATGATGCGGACAATGTGAACTTGCCTTGGTCGGTGGACTGTCGGGGCTGCCTGTCCATGGTCTACGGAAAGGAGCGTACACGCACTCCTCGAGTGGTATATTAAATAAGGTGCCTTGAGGACTGAGCAAGGCTCATGCAAGGCCACGGCCAACGTTATCTCGGCGAGTTCGGCGTGGATTTCAAATAGCTCAAAACAACCGCTTTGCGTTCCGAATGGGGAAGTCAGGATATTCCCTCTCTCGGTCCTACCTTCAGGAGAGTAATGAATGCTTTAAAAAGCTTTGATATTTACCCCGTGGACTTTTGTTTGCTCTCTCGACGATTACAACCGAGTTAACCTTTCGAAACTCGAGTTATTATTCCATTCAAGCATGATATAACCTCGGGTAACGTTTTTTTTACCGCAAGCAAGCACGAGAGGGCACGACAACTCGGACTTACGTCCTCAGTGCGGGATGATTGAGTGCAGGGACGACTGAGTCTTATAACGTGTATTGCTGAATGACGTCATCCCAACGTCAACAGTTCAAGCAGCAGAAAAGATGAAGAACAAATATATTCCACTGGTATACAACGTCGGAAGCCCTTTGGAAATGTTACACAAGCGCAAAATAAATCCAGAAAAATCACTAGGATCGGAAGATAAAATATTAGGCCTTAAGGCCTAGGTGTGTACTGTATAAATATGTAGGAGTAGGAAGGGTACGTCCCGAGACAGCGGTGGTGTAAATTCGATACATGAATGGGAAATAGGCAAACAAGCAAGATTAACATACATACATGAAGAGACAGTGGGTGGTGGTTGGGGATTGGGGTTACGCTCGGCAGGTCTAAGACATTTCTTCGGGGGAAGGGGGAGAGGGGGAGGGGGATTGCCGAAGGGGAGAGCGAGATGGGGGAGATGGGCCCGGGGGACACTGCGTATGACGAGTGGCGGTGGAAGGGATTCCGAGTGTGCCAGCGGGAGATGGGGGAGGCTGAATCGGAATCGACATGTTGAGTAAAAATCAAGGACAGCAGAGTGAGGGTACTGACAAAGAATGTTCGAGGAGAACCAGCGGATGGGAGGGTTTCGCCTTCGGATTCGCGGTCGTCTTCTGTGGAGGCATCCGGCGTGTGGGTGTTGCGGCTGGGCTGGGTGGAGCGGGAGACCTCCAGCTCGTCCACCACCTCATTTTTCTGTTGAAGCAGCGCACGTCCTTTGAACGAGTAGGAGCGCTCGTGCTGGAAGGTGGGGATAGGAGACGGCGCCTTGTCGGCGAGTGAACAGTACCGGCTGAAGGACGGTGGGAAGAAGGAGGGCCTCAGGATGGAAAGAAACTCCTCGAGGGCTTCCGTTGGAAGGGGGGACCTGAAACGTAAAGACGGTCAGATTTAAGTTATCTGAGAGGGTCAGAGAGGAAAGTGCGCCCAGTTGGAAAACAATGGGTAATTGATAACGAGAGTAACTACCGACCTTGCTGGGGAAGAGCGCTGGGACGAAATCTCTTTATCAGAGGATTCATAGGTCCTTCCATCGGCATCGTTTTCGTCGGCGAACCTGACTCGCTCTTGATGGTCCGGGCCAGAAGTCACTCGGGAGCGGGTGAGGAGGGTATTAAGCCGGACAGGGCGCGGAGCAAGCAGAACGGGGTTTTCATTTCCAGTAAAAGGCATTGGAGCTATGCTGTATAGGTCTCGGATGAACGGACGAGGGAATATTGCGACTGAGGCAAAGTCGAGAGAGGGAACGAGAAAGACACAAGGGCACAGCTTTGGCCGTGTTTGTGGTCACCTGAGTCTAGCCTCGCTCAGGAAACAGCTTACTGAACACTCGCTACTCATCCTGGCCCCATCTCCGCTTCTGCTGCAGTTACGGGATATGTAAAGCGAACTGTAGAAGCCCATCAAGCTGCTATATAATGCAATGTTCTCTTCCATGGCCAGCCTGAGCCTCCGATGCACCCCCACTCTGAACCCAGAACAATCACTGAGTCTTCTCCGCTATTGGCAGACCACAGCTCTCTCGAGGCCCAGAAACGACCCACACCTTTGCCCAAGGCCCAGCTAGCTGCTCTGTGTGTTTCGCGGCTCACAGATCCTGTCGCCTACTCCCAGATATTTCCATACATAAATGAGTTCCTGATCCTCTTGCATGTCGCCGACGTCTCAAAGGTCGGCTTTTACTCTGGCTTGGTGGTTCGTGCGTCCGTCCATTTCTTCGGCGAGGAGCTCACGAATGTGGATCACAGGAATCTACCTTTGCGATCGCGCAAACGCTGACGAGGTACGAGTTACAATGACTGAGACGTCTGTCTATAGAGAATAAAGGGCGGCTACTAGCTATCACTGGGCAAAACTCTCAGACATTATTGGCCGTCGCCCAATCATACTCACAGGCGCCCTCGGCCTCGCTGTGGTAACCCTCCTCCTCGGCTTCTGTTCATCTCTCACTCAGATTCTGATTGTCCGCGCGCTGGGTACTTCCTTTGGCATTTGGCATCATTTCCCCATGCTAAACGTCAACAGCGGGCTGTCTCGCGGGGAACTTGGCGGTGTACCATTCCATTCTCGCGGAGATTACAGACTCGAGCAACCAGGCCGTCGCGTATCCTCTCTACTCATTCACCTGCATGTATTTAACAGTCCTATCGAGTGCCGCTATCTGAGCGGAACACAGGGCCTTTCGGCGCGACGATTGGGCCATTACTAGGCGGCTTATTCTCGAACCTCGGAACGAAATATCCACGATACTTTGGCTACGACTTCATTCTCGCCTATCCTTATTTTATGCCGGGATTTGTCTGCTCTCTACTTGTGATGGTGGGATTTTCGCTGTCGTATTGGTACTTGGAGGAGGTCCGTCATTTTCACAGAGAGAGCCAGACAGCTACAGATTTTTTTCATAGACTCTTCCTAGCAAGCGCCGCCGTCCGACTCTCTCCGACGACGGTGCTCTCGATCACGTTATTCCGCCTCCGCCATCAGTTGGGGCCATGGATCTCCTCGCAATCCCGATGATGCGAGCTGTGGTCGCAGTCAGCATTCGCATTAGGATTCATCGGAACCGCCTTCGACGTCGTACTCGTGCTGTTCTTCTTCACCCCCGTTGTGAACGGCGGGCTGTCATTCTCGGCAAGTCCGCCTCAGGTCCAAATACACCAACCAAAGTAACCTCAGTTCCACAGGTGACCGGAAATCGGATACGCGCTCGCGCTGAGCGGCAGTATCCTCGCCCTCTTCCAGCTCCTCATGATGCCGACCCTGCTCCGGAAATACAACGCTGCCAACCTCTACCACTTCTCCATGAAATCTTGGCCCCTCACGTTCATCCTCATACCATTCCTCAACGTTGTTGTGCGCAATGGATCATACGATGAGCAAACCGGGCTAAGGGATTATACGACGAATATCATATTGTGGATCGGCATCGCCGTGGTTTTACTGTGTTCCAGGATCGGTGCCCTAGCCTTTGCGTATGGATTTCCTTCGCCGTCCAAGTCCTCCATGTACTCACTAACAGCACCACCTAGTACGAACATGATCGTCGTCCGTAAACACGCTCCGAGTCCAGCGTCTCTTGGAGCGACGAATGGCCTTGGTCCAGGTCGCCATGTGCGTCTCAAGATGCCTAAGTCCCGCCTTTGTCTCCTCCATTTTTGCGCTGTCTGTAGGGCAACAATCTCCTCGGCGGATACCCCATCTGGGTCGTCTTGATGTTTTCCATCTCCCTTCTAGGGTGCATGCTGTCTCACAGAATGTTGGCGATCGACCAAAAGGTCCTGAAGTAACGGCAGAGTAGTCGAGGAAGTTGGCGACTGTAGTTACATAAAAAGTACAGTTGCACAATATCTATTTCAGCATAAATGCCTCGCCCCATGGCTTTAGGCGGTAAAGTGCCGGCACGCTTCGCCACAGAGAAAATGATACAAGTACTTACGGGAGCTCAGTCGACAGCCTCAAGGCATCCACGGCGACCTTGCCTGTCCCCCTACCCCGGCTGTAAGGAACGCAGGACTGCCATCTTCCTGGATGAAGAAACAGTCCTCAAGCCGCACTCCAACCTACGCTCAAGGTCAAATTGAACCTCAGATGATGGCATTTCAGCATTGACGTACCTTGCCCTCCATGTAAATCCCTTCCATGAGAGTGTTCGTTACATAGCGTTCTTAGATACATGCACAAAACTCACCTGGTTCGTTGGAAAACGTATGCCCGGTCTCCAAAATCGACTTGCTCCCTCCGTTCAAATACGGTTGCTCGTGCACCTCCAGTCCGATGCCTGAGTAGGCATACAGCTTGGAACTTCAAATACACTTAAGAAGGGCATTGCAACGCACCATGTCCGAGGCGGTGGCTGAAATACTGGCTCTGGTTTAGCGCCCCGCGGGCGGCTTTGTCAACGTCAGCGGCAACGGCACCCGCGTGTGCTGCGCGGCTCGCGGCAATCTGGGCGGAGCGGACGTTGTACCAGATATCGAGGTGCTCCGAGGAATCTCGGAATCAGGGAGGGCGACTGTCTAGTACCGGCGGTTCTTCAGCACGAAGAAATTAAGACGGAGTGGCGTTTACCCGAGTGACGTCGCTGTGGTACCCGAAGAGGCTCGCAGTGCAGTCGAACAACGCAAAGTCGCCCTTGCCCAGCGCGCGGTCTGAACCAGATCCGTGAGGGAGGGCGGCATTTTCTGGCGGAACATTAGTATATACGCACATGTATCATGGTCCACATGCCTCCAAACAAAGTTAAGCAGCCACCATCTTTCAACCCGGCTGAAGCGAGTGCATCCCTGATCAGATTTCTTGCCTCCGACTCACGGATCCCCAAGTGCATTTTCTCGCGCACAGCCCGAATCGACAAGAGAGTCGCCTACAATGTTCAAGAAAAGGCGAAAATAAACTAGAATTCGAAACAAACCTCGTTGGCGCACTTGAGAAGCTCAATTTCCGCGGGCGACTTGCGCTCCCGCAAGCGTTTAATCTCAGTACGGGGCTGAAGATACCGTGGTTTGCGGATGCGCCTCTCGGAGGCCGTCCACAATAAAGTTGCGGGCGTAGCCATCGACGAATATGGCTCCCGCGGTGTTGGATATGATGGACATGGTTGGCTCGTACGGAGACTGTTCTTCCGCCCACTCGATATAAGTGACATCTGCGGCCGGGATGCTGAGGCAGTTTGGCTCTGGTAGCCTCGAATTTTGGAGTCAAAATAGAGACCTTTGCTTCGATGGCGTTTCCGACTTGCTGAGGGCGTAATGATAAGGAGCAGAGGGCGCTCGCTCAATCTCCAGTCAGAGTTGGAGATATTAGCGTAGAATTGGGTGCTGGCCCCAGGCTCTCCGATCCAGGATGACGCATTGAGACCATGGAGCGTCCTTGCGAGCGACGTCTGGCGAGCATGGAATTCTGTTGCTGTGATTGGGCCAAGGTGATCACAATGCTTGGACAGGTGAAGGAAAGGAGACGGATGGTGTTTTGGGGCCGAGAAGAGGGTGCAATAATATCCCAATGCGATGAGCGCAACAGCGAAGACAGCCTCGCACTAGCAGAATGGTCAACATACGACGTCTGAATCTAAAGAAACTCAACTAGTCTGGAGAAGATGAACGTGCGAGATCTGCACGGCTTGTATTGCGGTTCTAGGAATCCCCGGTTCTTCTCCATCCTAAGTACTGGCGCACTGAAGAGGACCTTATCTCACCTCGGGCCGAGCTACTTACCACCAATGGTGCACGACATGTCACTGCATGTGATCACTGTGACGCCGACCGAGCTTGCCCAAGCCACTAATAATTATTACTAAATTCCTTCGAGTCACCTCTAGTCTCTCAAAAGACAGACGCTTTTGTGGATCTAACTCGTATCTCGTTCACTAAAGTCCCTTCTCAATGGACGGCATTGATACCGAGACGCGAATAGCGCTCACAGCTAGTCTGCTTCACGCCACTTGCTCAAAGAGTGCTATACTTGACGCTCTAGTTCAACATGACGGCGATGTCGAAGCTGCCGCTCGATCATTGAACTCCAAGCAAGTACGGGCAGGGACCAGTGGAAAGAAGCGTCGACGTGCGGACTTGGACAACTGGCTGAAGCCCATGTCGTCGAAACGGCCAAAGGAACGCGTCGTTGAGCTTCCATTGCAAGCTCCTGTCGCGTCTACATCCCATATCGCTCACCCGCCCTCGCCGTCGAAAGCGCCAAAACAGCTCCCGGAACCCCCCAAAGGAAAACCTATCACGGACTTGATGACTGTTCTACGACAACCTCCTTCACCTCAGAGAATATTGGCAAAGCTCCCCCCACTGACGCTTTCAACCCCTGCTCTCGTGGCTGAGCATACTCCATGTACACTTCATCCTTCTATCCTACCCCCGGAACTAGCCTGCAGGCTATTCTATCGTATGGTCGATGCGTCGCAGGAATGGAGCAGAAATAAATGGTGAGCGGTCATCACTACCTAACGACGCTTCTCACCTCTTAGCTACGAGGTGGATTTTTGATCGAGTCGTTGAGTCGCCACACCGTACCTCATTTTTCGCCAGGAAAACCGACGGCATCGATGACGATACTTCGTGGCAGGAGGCCGCTCGATTCTGGTATAACGGTAAAATTTCGGATCCTCCCACTGTCTTCCCCTCCGAAATGGAGGAGGCCTGCCGTATAGTCGAGCAAGTTGTCAATGAAGAGATGAAGAAAAGAGTGCGCTTTCCCCTGGAATGGGCTGGCGGTGTTGGAGATGACCCGAGCTGGCGTGCCAATGTCGCCGGCTCTAATTGTTATGAAGGCGCGAAGGAAAGCGTAGGATTTCATTCCGATACCCTGTTTGTCCATTCATCCATCTATCAGCAAAAATGATGCTGACCACGACCTTATAGAACTTACCTTGGGCCCTACACTACCATAGGTAAGATATGTGCCCTCGTCTACTGTAGATGCTACTAAACCGTATGCCTGTAGCCTCGTTGAGCCTCGGTGAGCTTAAATAGTGGGCATTTTAATTATTATTATGCTAACCGATGTGGTTTCACACGGCAGGTACACGGAGAGTATTTAGCTTGCGGGAAGTGATTCCCTCGGGGGAAACCGACTCTCGTCGAGCCCGAACGTTCAACATACCTCTCTCTCATAATTCTGTAGGGTTACCTTCACATCCAATCGTTATATTCTCAACCTTGCAGTTGACGATCATGCATGCTTCGTGTCAAGAAAACTTCAAGCATTCGGTTCCCCCGCAATCTGCAATAGATTTGTATCGGCCAGCATTCCCTCGGTCGCCAGGTGGCGCAATAGAGACATCTAACTGCCGTATAAACATCACTTTCCGGTGAGACCTACCTTGCCGTATTTTGCTTCTTTGCCCATCTAGTACAGATTTTATCGGCCCGACTTTCGCCCAAACAGGTAAGGTGAACACCCAATTTTCTGAATGTCCGAATTGACCGCGATCACCCAGCATCCCGTGCTGTAAATGCGGTGTTCCAACCATACTGCGACCTGATATGAAGCACCGGGCTGATGGGACGCCAGATCGATACTGGTGGACGTGTTATGCTGGAGCACAGAATGACGGAAAAGGATGCAAATTTTGGCAACCTCTCGATATGACCGCCGAGGGGAGAGGACCTGTTGTAGGCGATCGCCAGGCGAGGTTGCGTTCTGAGTAAAAGTTAAAGAACGACTAAAATATTACTCATAAAAGTTCGAGTTAGACCATTGCAACCATCGTTCCTACCCAATATGCACGTATAAGTACTCCGAGGCGACCTAATAGCCTCGTATCCTCCATGCCTCGTTCTCCCCTCGAAACAGATGAGACCCAACCTCTCGCGAAGCACAACCAAATCGAAAAACTATAATTACGCCGCTGCCTAAAACACTCTGCACCGTCAGGTTTGCACGGCGACCTCATTGTCCAGACCTTCAAGTTCCGCCGACTGACAGGCTAGTTGATCCAGTCGCGTACTCACAGATATTCCCATACATCAATGAAGTTCTTGTTATATATCGGAGTAGTAACCGATGATCCTTCGAAGGTCGGATTTTATGGCGGGCTCCGGTCAAGCTATGCAGCAACACAACTTCTAGCCATCTGGCAATGGGCGCAACTTTCCGGTACGGAACACTCCGCAATATGTTATTTGTTGTCTCTAATTCAAACCAGATTACATCGGGCGGCGAGAAGCAGCGATATATGGCACCATCGGCGTTAACTACTTTCTCGTTTGGAATGTCCCACTCTTTATTCCAAGTGATTATGTTTCGTGGCCTCGGTAAGTTTTCTTCTTTTCTAATTGCTTCCTATATATTGTTTCTGATTCTCGACAAAGGCGGGATATTTGATAGCAATATAGGGGTCTTCCATGCTATCTTGGGAGAGATGAAATCGATTGACTCGTCTTGCTTATCCCTTTTATGGCCTTATATGATACGTTCACCGTTCCGTTCATCTCTTTAAAACACATCCCGTAGGCATATTGGAAGTATTATTGGGTATGTTATTCATTCCGTAAAGGGCGAAATCCTTCACCCCCACCCCCTTGCTTGGCGGTCTTCTGTCGAACTTGGACACTCGATATCCGAGTTACTTTGGCTCCGATTTTATCAAAATCACTCTTATTTTATGCCGGGCGCAATGTCCTCGTTGCTGGCGTTGCTTGGTCTCTTTGCTATCTATTTCTTTTGGATGGGTTGCATTGTCGCTTCATAGCAAAAACATTCACTAATTGCATCCCGACAGACGTTGCCAAGTAAGCGCTAAGGCAATACATATGAATGCGAATCTTCAACGAGTGACGAATCCACAACTACACCCCCTCCGCTCGGGTTTTGGGAGCTTCTCACAATTCCTGTTATCAGGGCGCTCACGCTGTCGGGATTTGCCCTGAACGGCCATTGATGTGGTTTTTGTTCTATCTTCTTATACATCAGTTGACAGAGGCGGCTTGGGATTTTCGGTGAAGATCCTCTTTTTTTCGTACGCATATTATACATCTGACCCAGTCCAGGCAACTGAAATCGGATACTCACTCGCCTTATCCGGGATGATATCTGGCGGAATCGATATAATCCTATTACCTATTCTCCCGAAAAGATTCAATGCTACGAAGCTGTACAACTTCTGCATGTGTGGCCTCGCGCCTTCATATTACTTCCTGCGCTCAATCTCATCGCGCAATGGCGATTTACCGGATCGCCGGCCGTTGTCTCAAATTTGGCCACTTTGGTGCGGTGTTGTGTCCGTTCTAGCGCTTTCGAGGGTTGGGTGGCTTTCATTCTTGTGTGCACTTTCTTAATGCAAATTTCGTACGTGGCTGCTGATGTATTTGCAGCATAAGCATGGTTCTGGGCAAGGAAAATGCACCCAACCATTCCTCGTTGGGTTCCGCCAACGGAATTGTCCAGTTCGCCATGCTGCCCGCCCGGTCAGCCCGGCTTTTATTCGCTTTGCATTCGCTTTGCATTCGCTTTGTCGACTGACAGGGGTATTCTTGGAGGGTATTTTTGGATTTTACTCATGGCGCTGGTTTCTCTTGTGGAGTGCTCCCTCACTTGGCGTATCTCCTCTGCCGCTAGAGTATCGTAAATTAGCATTTTATTCTCTTCCAAAAAATAATGGGTGTCGGTGTTTTCTTTTCTTGGCCTGCGCGTCTTTCGCTCTTAATCTTGATATAAGTTTGTAAGCCTCGAAACTACAAGGTTTTCTTGAAATTTTCGTGTGAGTAATCATTATTGCCAAATCGGGAGAGTTGAAGGTTATCTATTTGTAAGTGTTTGGGCGCGGCACATGATCAGTTGAACTAGTTACTAAAGTTGCTATGGCGTCGAGAGCCGATTGGGACTGCCACGCTCGCCACCCAATCTCTGCGCGGATCGTCTACTTTAGGCAGGTATGTGAGCTGACAGCGGTCAGTACGATTGACGGATCAGAGAGGCCGCTCACTCCAGTCAATTTTATGACGAATTTCGGAAGGACCTTTTGAGGCTTTCCCACGAGAAAAAAATCTTCGTAAGCAGTTAATATCGACCTTTCATAACTGGGTCGTAAGGCAGGTATGGACACGATATTACGAGACCAGCCGAAGTCAAAGCTCTATAGATTTTTTTTTGGTTCTCATTCTCGAGACAGATGGAGTGAGGATATATGCAAAGTTAATATTGAGTCACGTCCCCGCAGCCAATATCAAGTCCCTGCCAGCGCTTAACATGATCTTGCGGGCCAAGGACAAGGGAGAGATCACAAGCAACACGCATACGCTGGTAGAATACAGCTCCATCACTTCGATCGGGATCATCGCAAACATTCTAGGGATTCCCAACGTCAAGGTTGAACTTTTTGTCGTCGCCAAAGTTTGCAACGAGGTGACGATGATCCCAGGCATATGTAACAAACAAAACGACGCTAGTGAAACTTCAGCTCCTCCGCTTCTTTGTGCGTGGTTTCATGAGCCTCGAGAATCATTTTCATTTAAATTCCACACTATTAAAGGGACTTGAAGTGTGCGTTTTGACCAATTCCAAGCCTTCTCCCTGAATTCGTCGCGTCTACAAGACACTGTTTGGTGGGCCGGTCCATCCAGTCCACTCAGATTGGAATGGAGGCATATTCGTCGCTACGGAAGACATCAAGAAAGAGGGAGTAGTCAACCCAGATCAATATTTCAATCGTGAGGTGACTTGAATAATCTGCTCTTGAAGATCTATTCTGATATAATGCTAGAATTACGCGGCACATACGAGATGGACAGGCCCACAGATATTTGCGCAGCTTCCCGATATCAAGGTCTCCATTCCATGGATTACAATTGCTGCTAGTCCTTATTCCTGCTAGGTTTTCGTAGCATCGATGGGAACCGCAGGTGAGATTCGCTGTTGCATGAGAGAGATATATCCGAGACCGATTCGCCAAGGCACCATAACCGGCACAGGGCTTTACTTAAAAAGTGTATCGTCAGTGGTCAGTGTTGACGTCGCCACGGCACCAGAGGACCGCGTGCCTGGTCCGCATTCTCTCAACGTCCTCCGCGACATTGAATTTCCTTGGCGGGAGGCTCACGATGTCGTGGAAGAAGTTGGATCTTTCGAAGGATACGAAAAAAGGTGCATTGATTTCGTCCTCCCTGGATGAGTTTGACTCCTTGTTGCAGTATGGAACTCAGCAGACACGGGTAGCCCTTTTTTTCGTCAAGAAAATGGGTATTGATGATGTAATTTTAGTCTTCTGGTTGGGCCGTCCTCTGGCTTAGCTCTTGTTGGTCTTTTCAATTTCTTGACCAAACGTAAAGAGAACGGTACCCTTGACTATTAGCCTAAGGAATGCGAACGGCGAAATACCTTGTCAGTATCATCTCCGCTGTCCTTCTCCGACCAACACCTGGACATATGCTGCGACCAACCTTTCCAATATATCGGTGAACTTCCGCCATCGCACTTCCGCCGGCCTTCGACAGCTGCCGGCGGGTGCTGACTATTTCTTATGACGATTATGTTGCCCGGTTGGCGATCAGTATTCTCAGGAACGCGGGGCTGGAAGCGTATCATGTACAGGGAGGAGGGTTTTCGGAGCTCATATGTGGTCGTGAAGTAGTAGCTTTTGTATGGATAGGGGTAACAGTCTGCTTAGTAATACGTACGACGAATTCAGCTGTCAGCAATAGGACGCGTCTCGGGCAAAAAAGTTACCGGTTGGCGGTCTTGGCAATCTTCCTTTGTCCTTCCCCAACATGTCGTTCCTTGCAGCAGACGCGCTAAAGCCCTACCCCGCCCAGATTCCTTACGACAAGCAGTCGGTTCCAGTACCAGGAACGAAGCGTCCTGGCCAGACTGGTGCGCACATCTGGTCTTCGGTTGAGCTTGTCTGACGTGAACCGCGTAGCACACTACCAGAGCGGTAGAAAATGGTTTTCTGCGACGACAGTACACAGCTAATACCACTGCAATAGCTATATGGGGACTCCTCGACCCCTCCAAATTCGCCATCCAAACGCTACCGGATATTTTCGCCAGCGGCCTCTCGCTAGGGCGGGACAGACCATACCTCGGCCATAGGCCTCTTATCTCCAAACAGCCTCTCAAGTTTGCAGATTACTACGAATGGCAAACGTACGGTCAAATTGATACTCGCCGCCGTCACGTCGGAAGCGGTATTGAGCATCTATTTCGGACTGGCGTCATCGGCGGAGGAGAGTTGCAGACGGTCGGAATATGGTCCATCAACAGGCCTGGTCTGTTCTGTCTGCACTGTTAGATTCCGTCCATTAATCGTGTTGTACAGAATGGCAAATTGTTGACATTGCTCTGCAAAGCTACAAGAAAATCAGTGTCACCCTGTATGACACTTTGGGAAAGGATGCGGTCGGTGAGTCCTGTCTCTCCATCTTCATTCGCCGATTATTAATCCTTTCAATAGAATACATGTAATATCGTCTTCCATTCATCCCCCCAACATTCCGTTGACGATGATTCAGAATCAACCACGCGCATTTGACAGCCGTCTTCACCACGATCGACCACATACCGGCTCTACTCAAATCCGCGCCTAAAACCCCACAGCTCAGGCTGATTGTTAGCCTGGATACGCTGACTGCTGAAACAAGCAGGATATTCACCGAGTGGGGCCAGTTGCACAACATTTTGGTTAAAGATTTGAAAGAAAGTGCGCATCCAAATACCTATTTTCTTACACCTTCTCATAGTCCTTGTAGTTGAGGCCTTGGGCCAGGCTAACCTCCTCGAGATCTCCAGTACCCATCATTCAGATATTGCCTCGCTTTGCTACACCTCTGTGAGGATCTATTCATACTCTTTCCCCTTATCGTGACTAAGTAATTTTAGGGCACTACCAATAATCCCAAAGGCACGTTTCTATTACACCAGAGGTTACGCACTGCTGAAATATCTCATTAGGCGTAATCATCACCCACAGACATTTTGCCACTAGCGTTGTCACGAATCTTCTGGGCCTCGAACTGCCTAAGGAGAACATCATATTTTCTTATCTGCCCCTGGCCCACATTTACGAGGTAGGAATCAAACCTGGGTCACATTCCAGGACCTAAAGCTTGGATATTACAGCGGAACAATGAATTGTCCACCACTGCTATTGGAGGGGCCATCGGCTTTTTCTCAGGGGACCCACTGCGTCTTCTTGAGGACGTCCAGATCCTGAAGCCGCATTTCTTCCCCGGCGTTCCCCGCGTGCTGAACAGGATTTATCTCGCTGCGATGGCCGCTGCTGATGTTCCAGGTTTCAAGGGCGACTTGTTCAGGAAAGCTTACCAGGCCAAAGTGGAGAAGTTCCGTGCTACTGGCGACAATACCCACTTCTTCTGGGACACGCTGGTTTTTAGAAAGGTGCGTCAGGCTTTTTATTTGAATACGCTGTCGATCTCATTTTCGGTCAAGCTCCGCGCCGTTCTTGGTGGTCGGTTGTTACTAATGTCATCGGGCTCGGCACCCATCAGTCGCGACGTTATCGAATTTCTGAACGTCGCGTTCAGTTGTTATGTCACTGAGGGTATGTGACGCTAATTTTAAACTATCTCGGATTAAATTGACTCTGTCCACAGGGTGAGATAGCTCGGCATTTACGCACAAATGGAGTCGTATTTCTAACGGTTTCATTCCAGATACGGAATGACCGAAGGCTGCTCGGTCGGAACCAAGTGCTTGCCTGGAGACGCCACTGCCAGCGGCACTGTTGGCCCGGCCCAAGCCGCCATCGAGATTAAGCTGGTAGACGTTCCTGCTATGGGATACACGTCGGAAGATGTCCCGAATCCGAGAGGCGAAATGTGTATGCGTGGAAGCACCACTTTCAGCCAATACTACAAAGGTCGGCGCGGCACTTCCGCAGCGGCACCTTAGACTGATTGACCCCCGCAGATGATAAGAACACGAGAGAGACGGTCGACTCGGAAGGGTGGCTACACAGCGGGGACGTCGCAGAGATCGACTCATGCGGTAGGTTCAAGATCATCGACCGTGTCAAGGTGTGTTGCGCGTCGTGATAGCATGGGAATCGCAAGTTGCTCACACGAGCTGCAGAATATCATGAAGCTGGCGCAGGGCGAGTACGTTGCACTGGAGAAGGTCGAAAACAGCTACACCATCTGCCCTGTCATCGCCCAGCTCTACGTGCACGGCGACGGGCTGCAGTCGTTCCTCGTGGGCGTCATCGTTCCGGACCCCATACAGCTCGCGCCTATCGTCGCCAAGCTCTATGGCAAGCCCGTCGCGCCAACTGACGTAGCGATACTCGAGGCGGCGTGTAAGGACGAGCGGGTCAATGAGCATATCATGGACATGCTTAACCAGGAGGCCAAGCGCAATGGGCTCAAAGGGTGTGTATTTAGTTCACCTTCCTATCCAGTCATATTCACATTTTATCCTCTCCTCAGGTTCGAAACCATCAGGCGGATCCACCTGTCGCTCGACCCCTTCACAACGGACGAAGGGACCATGACGCCGACGTTTAAGCTCAAGCGCAAGGAGGCGTACACCAAATTCAAGAAGGAGCTGGACGGGCTGTACGCACTCGGCGAGCCCCCGAGCTCCCGTCTCTAAATCTTTTCATTTTTTTCGAGAACAGGAGGGATAATATGTGTGGCCTTATGTAATTTCGTTTACAAGCCAGTTATTTATGTTTTTTAACTCGGTAAAAAGATTTTAATTCGTTAGGAGATGATACACTAGGGTCGATACAACACTGAGAACTGGGTCAGGAACGTGCTTAAAGTGCGTAGAATACAGTTGTGGGTCTACGGAACTATCAGGTATTAGGGGCGAAGAACGAAAGGATCAACAGACGACAAGTCCTTAAAAGGCGTCATGGCAAAGCAAAGGAGAAAGTGAATTTAGGGAGCTGCCAGGGTCATCTGTAATACGCAATGTCAGGGCCGGGCACATGAAGTGGAAGCACTACTGACGCTCATGAATTGCTCATAGTTGAGCTGCACCCAGCCGTCGCGGTCGGTGTCGGCGCGTTGGAAGGCCTCAGTAAGGGTCTTCACTACCACACAGGCGCGCACGAAGCGATCGAACGTTATGCCTGGAGGCGGTCCGTAGCCCACCGAGGGAGCAGAGGCTGCTTGGCGCGCAGTCAGATTTGGAGAACGCAGCTCCGGTAGCAGTGGTGCGACGTACCATATTTACGCTCTACCATGGTCAGGAGGGCCGGTGATAGGTTGTATCCGAAGCTCTTCAATGCCTGTATGGTGTGGGTGTTAGAACTGCGTGGACAGTAATGGGCGCTGAGATTATCACCTGTGCGAGCTCCTGTCCCTCGATGGAGCCAGATCCATCCCCATCAAAGTGCCGGAAGACGTTCTGTGGATGGGTTAGGGATTTACGGAATTACAGTGCTGTGGAAAACTGACCTGCCAGTCGGAGATGTATTTCCATAGCCCAGAGAATTCTACAGCCTATGTCAGAAGCACTGTGTGATCGTACGGCGCATGACATACCTTTAAAATCGATAGTTCCACTGCGATCAGTGTCCTAGATCGCTCAATTAAGCCGGAATACAGCACAAAAATGGTAGGACTACGAACGAATATCCCCATAAGCATCTTCACAGTATCCAGATCGAATCCTATACGTGCGTTAGAGGTGGATCCTAGACCTCTAAACCAAGTGACTTACGAGTCCAGTTGCCCTGCAGCGATGCGTCAGACCTAATCGACGTCATTATGCTTTAAAACTCACATTAACTAGTGCAGATTGAAGCTCCGTGACGCTGATGGCGCCGGATCTGTCCTGATCCACAGCAGAAAAGAACTGATAGAGTTGGGGGTCACCGGTAGGAGGTGGCTGCTGCTGATGGCTCTGGCGGTGACTGTGCCTCGAGCCGGAATTGGAATATACGGGCGCCCCCTGTGGTCGGGATTGGGAGTGTGCGTGACGCATGCTCGACGAGGGAGCACCATAGGGTTGTTGTTGGTGGGAGTACATGATTTGGAGGACAAGGCTGCGAAAGTTGATAGAATGTGAGATCCGACGTCAGCACTACCATTTATTAGTCAACCAGTGGCTGTACAGCCGCAGCGCATAGCCACTAAAAGCTCAACGCACATGGTGAAAGCCATTACTGTAAAGGACGCCTGTGCTGAAACGTGTGGAGAAGAAACAGAGAGAGCTGTGCTTGCTGTATGGTTGACTCCAAAGAACTACCCAACGGGGAGCCCAACGACGCTGTATTTCCATAACGATTTCCAGAGATTCCGAGAGGCATTTCACGAGATGAAAAAGTAGAAAGGGTCCTGATTTCGTTAGCAGAGGTACTAGCAGAACCGTGGTTATGAGCCATCGTGAGCCGCGATGAGTGGGAGCTAGTGGAAGACAGAGATCAAAAGTTGGCAAGTTCGAGCACCGATGCCAACAGATGGCTGTGCTCGGCGATCAATCGTTGCCGCTCCGGTTCTTCTCTAATCCCCAATTTCTGTTCCCCTTCACATGCACAGCTCAAGCCTGCCACTCTCGAACACGCACCAACCCTGGAATATCGATTCTATGCCATCCCTGAAAGCAGTAATATTTGATGTATGTGCTCTCTTGAAGACATGAGGATCACATGTCATACAGGCTCGGTAATTGAACACCCGCATTCGATCCATTGCTCTTCCAGATCGGCGGCGTCGTAATGCGCAGCCCTTTCATTGCGATTGCGGCGTACGAGCAAAAGCTTGGGATCCCGGCGAATTACCTCAACTGCTCAATGTCTGTCGTCGATCTTACTCCGAACGGCGACATGTTCAATTGTATTAATGTTATCTCAATTTACAGTGTCGAGCGCGGGCCAAGCGGGGCGTGGCAGAAATTTGAGCGGGGAGAGTTGCCGCTATTTCCGTTTTATGAGGCGTTCAGCAGGGATCTGTCTGATACTGTCAATGGAAATGTGTGGTATGCGGCGTATTGTAAACGCAGATGCATCGGTCGGACCATTGCTCCGGAATTATTAACAGACTACTCACGCGTTCTTTGCTCAGAGTGTCCGAAATTGCCGAAAGACCTGAAAATCGATGGTCGGGAGGTAGGTTTTTGCTTTAGCTGGCGATATGCATTATTTATGTCAAGCAGCTATTTGGCAAGATGATGCGCGAATCGAATGAATACGATCCACACATCCTGAGGGCTATTCACAGGATACGAGGTGACTGCCATCTCAAAAAAATGGAGTCGCGCGCTTCTCAACCTGCTCCATAGCCGCGGGGAAACACAAAATAATCGCCTTGACCAATAACTTTGCGCGCACCTCGACTGAAAACCCCATACCCGCCGCAGAGCTCGCATTTCTGGGCTGGGACCAAGAGGGTGCCACACCAAGCGAGCTCCGCGGCCTTTTCGACGACTTTTGCGATAGTAGCGAACTGGGCTCGCGGTGCATACCCCTCCAAAGTAATTTGGCAAGCAGTAACTAACCATTTTGGACGAAGAAAACCGGAAGTCACGGTTCTACCAGATGGCGCTAGACAGGAACGGCCTTGAGCCGCAGGAGGTAATATTCTTGGACGACATCGGAATGTGAGTCCGCTGTCGGTGGGCAAAAGTCCACTCAAATTGACAAGAGTACTGTCAGAAATCTCAAGGCAGCGAAGCAGCTGGGGATGGAGACGATTCGTAAGTAGGTTTTCTTTCTTCTTTCGCGTGGAAGAGTTCGAGCTGAATCGTCTAGTGCGGTCGCGGCAGACGTGCCCATAGGAGGCACCTTGGATGCTGCGAAAAAACTAGAAGCGAGGCTAGGGATTGATCTCACCGGTCACCCCACGGAAGGCGAAGTCGTAGCGAAGTTGTGAATATGATGGAGGTGGTTGGACAGGCTGGCACCTTCCATCGGATAATACTTACACGTAGAGCGATGGACGAGCCCGCTTCGGAATATAATTATTGTTTCTTTTGAATCACGGGCTACAGGCCGCGGTGGTCTAATTATGGTTCGACAAAGCTTAGAAGGGTTTGTCGCTCGCCGGCGTCTTGTCCTCATAGTACCATTGCAGCTTGACGATGTGCAGCGTGAGCCGGTAGCCAGAGACAGGGACAGACGCCAGAACTTACTACGGGAATCTTCATGAGGACTTCACGTTTTACGAGGGGTGTAACTGAGAGGAGCTGGTGATCCGAGGGACATGAGCGTGCGGTTGAACCGCGGGGAAGGGACCCACGAGAAAGACAGCAGAACCCGCGCCGACGCCCCACAATCCCAAGCTGGTCGACCAGCGTTTCGTTACCTGTATGGAGTGAGTCACTGAGCCCAGCAGTAACAGCGGGCGTACATTGAGCCTGCGAGTCAACGGAGGGGTAGCAGAGTATGCGATTCTTCTGGACATGGTGGTGGAGGTCGTCTATAATCGGGCTGATGATGTTGTCACGGTCACGATCGCATTGATCAAAATAAACTTTCAAAATTTCTCTTCTCTTTCTCCCAACTCCTCGGCCGCACTTCTACTCGCTCGGTGGCTGGACCGTAACCTTAGGACTGCTTCCCAGCCCAAAATTGTGCATCTCTTGCTCAAACTATCATGGCCAACCCTCGTCAACGCCGGAAACAGCGTTCAGCGACCCACAGAGCTGTCTCCCATGCGCGCCATGCGAAGCGTAACCTTAAGAAAACCCCTCGTGCGTTGGCAGCCATTGCGCACTACTGTCTCTTGAACTCGCGATTCTAGCCATCCGGGGGCCCGCAATCCTGTCAGAACGCTGGGACTAACACGAAAACGGTCCGGCAAAAGTGGGTCCTTTTCCTTCGGGCTTCGCTGGGCCGGTGTTCCAGCACTGCGCATCGGCTTCTCGGGGCGATCATGAAATGGATGCGATCTCTCCAACTCGATCTAAATCGACCCTGCTCGCTTGCCGTCATATGTTTGCTTACAGCATTGCAGCTATGCCGCCCTTGGCCTCGTCCATACATTAAATCCATCGGCCTCTGGTGGTGTCGAGCCGATGGAGTCTGCGGGCTCCTCCGAAGACTCGCCAGTGAACCTGACGGCTGCTTCTACGTCTTCGCAAACTAATTCTAATTCTGCGCCTCCGATACCAAAAGGGCATGGAAGGATATTGCGGGATGCTGATGGCACGGTCTTGGGCATAGAGCTGGCAGACGAGGACGAGGAGATGGCGCAAGACGACGACAGGGAGAAGGACATGGAGGAGACAGCACCTGAAGTTGACGCGTACGTTCGCGAAAAATGGATCACTGGCTTGGGGGGTGGTCCCAAAGGGAATGGAGACGGAAACGTCGTGGAAGGTGAGCCGGATCAAACACATGCTTTTCATGCCTCCTTCTTTCAACGTGCGATGGTTTGCCTATCCGCGGTTCGGTGGTCTCGGTGGTCATCGTGCATCCTCCATTACTTGCCCAATCTCGCGATGGCACTGGCCGTATTGCGAGCCCGCTTCTAGTGCCTATCCGATGTTTCAAGAAATCGCAGAATATATTCTGCGATTTCTTTGCGCGTGAATCGGGATCGCATACTTATTAACCTCTGTTACGGATGGAGTTCTCGGTCTGGATTTTATTTAGACTCCGCCGCACCTGTGCGATTTTTGCGGGGGTGGAAATGCTTCTTTTCATTCTCTACGTTACGGGTAGGGTTCTCTTTTCAAAATTCATCCCATCCCATGATGACGTCGGTTACGGCATACTTCTTCTTCATGTATGACAAGCAACTGATATTATTAACAATAGAACTGGAACGCATATCATCCGTCCGCCACAGCAGTACAGCGACCACTCTATCGGCCTCCATATCCGGTGCGGGACCGAGGCAGGCGTCAGCTGGCGAGGCGGCATACTTGCAGCGGCTTGTGGACAAGTATGGCAGTGACGTGGAGCAGATGGCAAGGGATAGAAAGGTATTAGGTCTCTTTATATTCCGAATGGAAACGCTAATGGCACTAGTTGAACCCGGAGCAGCGGACGGCGGGCCAGTTGAGGAGGAGCGTGAAGAGATGCTTCGAAACGCGATCGTGATTTGGACGGAGGTGGGTGTACAGTGCATCTGATGGCACTGCTGATACCGAGGGCGTAGTATGTTGCCTTATATAGGTTGTGGAATGATTATATTTGCGGCGTGAGAATGCAGCCGTTCCGTTGATGAGTCGTCGAATAAAGTTCGGATGCAAAGTGTTGGGCAATGTATTCCGTTTGCAGCTGCAAGGACAGCAGACACATGGCACTTATGTGGGCCTACGGCCTACATGGCGACAGCAAGCTCTAGGATGTGCACGGCAAAAATGTCCATCTCCGTTAGGCAAACGGTAAAGGATGTGGCGAAAAACACGGAAAAAGTGAAGTGAAGTGATGGCAGGCAGCTTCGAAATAAAAAATGCCAAATCTATCTAACTTCCCGATCCGCCATCCCTAGCCCGCCTTATCGTAATACGCCCAGAGACCCTTATAAACAATTGCTCGCCCCACTGTTTCCCCATTCCTTCTCATGGCTCCGAGAGGTACTTCTTCCTCCCCCTCTGCAGCACGCAATGTCGCTTCCCGCAGTGTCTCGGCACCGTATCGTCGCCCCACTGGCCAGCCTAAATCCTCGCGTCAACAGTACTCGGCTTGTGGCGCATGTCGCATGAGGAGGCATGCTCGTTCAGCCCAATGCCGTCCTCTTTTTTTATAACACCATATTCCAGAGTCCGCTGCGACCTTAAAGATCTGCCGGTCGCCAGTGGCCCCCATCCTGCTTGCTCTAACTGTCAAGAGCGCGGCCTGAAATGCGTGTAAGTCGGCCGGGGTTATTATCATACCGACCGTCTCGCCAACGCCATGGGTTTTTCAGCGACGAATTCGCGGACGTCAAGGCCGTCAAGCTTCTCAGACGCGGTCGGCGCTTGCAGCAAGTCGAGTATGTTTTTTTTTTTGGCCGCGTTTAATTACTTTCGTTGACGCGTCTCGCAGAGCCATCTACGGCAAAGACGGCAAGCGATCAAGATCGGTCGGTGCCCTTGCCATTGGCGGCCCGCCTTCCGAGCATAATACCGCATGTCAAGCCCGAGTTTTTCTCTTCGCCGTTCTGGAGTTGGTTCAGCTTGCAGAGTACACTCTTCGCTGTTTGCCTCCAGCCTCTCCCGACTTACGCGGTATTGCAGGACCGATTCTAGATCCGACAGAATTTCCTGCACGCTTCTTTGCTCATGCCAAGGGCACACAGCCTCTCGGAAATGAGGGCAAGATCCTCCTCCAGCTGCTCGTGGTTTGGGCGGCTTCATTTGGGATCGACGAGCGCGGTCTTCCCGAGACGGACGACCTTCCCCGACCGTCCTCTTCATCCTCATCGGAGGAGCAAAAACATCCTCGGAATGGCCGCATCAACGGCGATACTGACAAAAGCACCGTGCTCGTGGCCCAGCGGCGCAGAGCAGAACGCAAAATTCGCACGGAGGCGATGGTCCAGGAGATCCTCGTCCTTGTCGACTCGCATGCAATCATGCGAAAACCTACCTGGGACGGCGTCCGCGTGCTGCTATTAATCCTGCCGCTCATGGAAGGTAGTTACTTTTTTTTTTTTTCTCTGCTGGTGTATTGACCTTCCATTCAGATACATCCATCTCCCCTCTCGACCGCCGCTGCATGTATGAGGCTACCCTTTCTCAAGCCGCATCATGTGCGCTGTCAGGCGGCTCGTCCATGAGTTCGCATTCCTTCCCACATGCATCAGACGACACCATTCTTCGTGCAAGGATCCTCTGGTATTCCCATATGCACGAGGGGATCACCACCGGCATGAGGGGCGGTCGATTCGTTCTGTATGTTCATCCTCATTTACCTGACGGCCCTCACTAATTATGCTCGCGTTTAGCTCCGACGACGACATCGACGCGTTTCAGAGCACTCTGCCAAATTTTGGCTTCAACAACAGCTCGCCGCATCCGTCCCCAGTCTCCGCGTCGTTCCCGTCCTTCTCATCTCCAGGCGCCTCCATCCCGCACCGGCTCATCCATCCTCAAAGCTCGCATCCTCAGCTCGCGGCGCCGCTTCACTCGTACATGAGCACCGCCGAATCGTTCGCGATCCCTCTGCACCTCAGCTCTGTCTGTCGGAGGGTGTATGCGGTTCTCACCGGAACTCGTGCGGCGCGACGTGCCCAAGAGGGCGGCGGCGTCGATGCTGAGGGGATGCGGAACGTCTGGGATGGTCTGGAGCAATGCTGGGAGGACTTTGAGGCCCTTCGCCATCGACGCGACCAGTCCGAGGATTTCCGTCGCTTCATTAGTGCCTGGCAGGTATGTGCTTCGAGCCTCGTCCTTCTCATGCCCTCATCCATTCATTTGTTCCATAGATATTCATCTTCGAATGTCGTGCGTATTTTAAAAAACATATATAATTAGTTTCTAACTTTCATCTTAGACAATATCATCCGAGAAACCCTGAAGCAGTATTCATTCACAGGCGGCCGCGGAGAACTCACCCCTCTTCTCGTCCTCCGAGTCGTCTCGCCCGGCTTCTCGTGGAACCACCTATCTGCCACCGCACCAGTTACATGCTATTGCCAGTCGTAAATGTCTGCGCCTCCTTCCCTCCGTCCTGGGGATTATGCGATCCCATCTGGCGCGGAACATCGATGGGCCCAGTCTATTCAATTGGGATGCTGGTCTTGTGCGTGACGGCTGCTTCTTTGCGGGATTTTTGTGTGCTAGTATCGATAATGACGCACTGGAATTCGCGGTGGAGAACCGCGAGTACAAGCATGCCGACATGGAGCACGTCCGCAGCAGCCTGAACACCGAGGAAGGCATCCGCCTGTGTCTTTCTGTGCTCAAGGAAATGAACTGGGCCTTCTCGAAGAGCGAGGAGCGCGAGGAGACTGTCCGCCGCATTTGGGAGGACAAGAAGAAGCGGAAACTCGAGCAGCAGAATGCGCACCATCCGCTTCCCCCGTACGACCTGGAGTCGTCTTACCAGTCGCAGTCGCAGACGCCGTACCCCGAGTCCTCGTACTCGCCGTTCCCGTCCAAATGGGTGCACGACGTCGACGCGCAGTCCCACATGTCCCTCCTGCTCGTCGAGCGCCCGGTCCTGCCGCCGCTCAGCCTCCTGCACTCGCCGCGGCACATCATCGACTCGGCGCCGAGCACGGGCTACAGCACCGACGGCGCGGGCGGGAGCGGCTGGCCGTCGTATACGCCCCCTGGGACCGCGACGAGCAGTACCAGTACCGGCTTGAGCTCCGGCGGCTCGCCTGTGTTCCCCAGCATCGGCGGCCCCGATACCACACCGGGCTTCAAAACGGACAACGAGAGCAACCCGTTCTTTCACGTCACACGCGACCTAGACAGCTTCAGCTTCAACGGATCCATCTCGGTGCGCGACGGAGAGTGCTCCCCGCACTACAGTCCGTCTGGGTTTCTCAACTCCGCCGTCAGCGGCGTGTTCGTCGCTGCAGATCCCGCCGTGCTGACACACCACGATCACGACGAGATGGATGGCTGTCCCCAGTTTGGTGAGAACTGCAGTGAATTTTATCATTAACATAATTCTCGGACATAGACTTATTGCTCATCCACTTTGTAATCCTTATCTCTCTGTTGTTGTCAATCACCTTGCAGTCTCGTTTTGGTTTTCTTCCGCTTTTGCACGTATATTATTGCTCATAGCATCACGCCTGAAAATATCTAGATGATGGACCTTTGCATTTACATTGCCGCATAGTAGTAATTTACTCTGTATGTATATCAATGTCCGAAGCTGTTCTAATATGAAGTAGATGATTTGTTTGTTCTCTGTGGCGGCGCCGCCCGTCCTGTCTTTTTGTTGATTAGCATTTTAGGTGGCCCCGCCGCAAAGAGTACCTCGGCTAGTGCCGAGGAAAATTCTGTGAATAGTTCTCATTCGCGCGGGCCGGTGCTGTTTTACGGCAAAGACGACGACGAGCACAAGGCGGCGTCAGATTTAAATACAACGCGCCGATGACATACAGAACTCCTACAGCGAAGCACCGATATCCTGTTGCATCGTGGGTTTTTGGAGAAGCGCGCGGTGACC
Source organism: Mycena rebaudengoi (assembly GCA_029282285.1). NCBI lineage: Eukaryota > Fungi > Basidiomycota > Agaricomycetes > Agaricales > Mycenaceae > Mycena > Mycena rebaudengoi. The sequence goes on from JARJCX010000023.1 coordinate 1,196,670, forward strand.
AAGTACGTATCGGCGGAATGTGTATCCAACGTGTACAGGCGGAAGTGGAAGAGCCCCGGGGGGGGAAGTGTACGCTCATTGGCGGGTCGGTGTGCGGGCCACGGACGCGCCGTGAGGACCCGACGTGCCTTCATACTTGCTTGCTCGCGTCCGGAGGGACTGGAGGGCGAGGAATGGAGACTAAAGGCAATGGGATATGTGGTCCTGGTCCTAGCTAATACGAGGCGGGCCAAGTGAATAGGGCGGCACGGCGGTGCTAATAATCGGAATCCGAGCGCGATCGACAGCCCCGCGCGCGGAGGAGGCTAGCATCATGGTGCTACATCGGGCGGCGGAAGCCGCTGAAAAAAAACCTCCGCTAGGGGACAAAGGAGGTCGATAGATAATGTTATTTTGACGTGTGCCCCATTCAATTGCTTAGAGCGGTTAGCACAGTACCTATTTTGACAGGCATGGAATTTCTGGGGTGGTATGGAGAGCCCGAGGCAATCGCTCTACAAGCTGCTGTAAAGTCGCTGAAGGTTCTGTGGGGAAAGGACAACTTGCCATACCACGCGAGAACACGTCAAATATTTCGGACGGACGCAGCCAACCCGCGCGGGAAATGAATCGGAGAAAATGGTTAGGTGTCGGCCAAAAAATGGACGTGCAGGCTTCGTGGAATGACGGCGCTAGCCTGAGGGTTCCCAGTTGACCTGACTATGAGCACGAAGATTCGATAGATGCGCGTTAACTGCAGTTGGAACGACCCAAATAACAGTCGCTGTAAGCTACGATGTTGGGGGAACAAGAGTTGTCGGTGCGGGGAGCTCTGAGTCTTCTAGAGTGGTAGAGCTGGTCATAAACTTGAACTTGAACCCGGCGTTCTTCAATTTACCGGAACACAGCCTCCTCCGCCTTACCCTAGCTCCGTTTCTTTTTCTTAACTTTTGTTCCCTTTGAATCTGACTGGACTATGTGTCTGCCTATTATCTGTACGCAAAATCTCGATACCCAGCTCTTCTGCTAAAGTCGGGGACACTTAGTTGGCTGCTCGGACAAGGTCAAGTCGGAGGGCGACCCCACGAACCGCATCTGCCCAAACTGCCAACACGCTTCGGTGTTGTCGGCGAAGTCGACGTCGTGGTTCGAGCTGTTCTGGGTTCCTCTCATCCCCTTCTCCAGCGAGCACATCTGGCTCTGCCAGATCTGTCATTGGAAGGCTCCAAATAAGCCGGGGTGCGTTCGAGCTCTCGTTCGCTGTCCAAGCTTATTTATTCAACTTGCATCCGCAGTCTCTTTGAGCCCGCACTTGCAGGCGGTGGTGCTCCACCCTTGCATCACAACCAATCGAGCTACCAGCCGTCGTATATGAACGCACCGCCGGCACCGCCTCCAAACACCTATCATCCGCAGTACGTCCAGGGTCCTCCGCAGAAGCAGTGAGAGACTGCGCAAACCCTTCAGAGAGGCCAATAGGTCATTTTCGGACAAGCTTTCATGTATCCATGTACGCATTATCTATCCTCGAGCAGTATACGTCTGCTACTGTATCATATTCTTTGCATTGAAGAGCAGTTGTTCTGTCTTGATCCGCCTTTGCCCTTTTCCGCGTCAAGGCTTGGCTTCGCCTTGGAATATTTTTTTAGCTGAACAGATTCACACCTTGGCCGGCTTTGACCGCTGGCTGTGGAGCTACGTCCGAGGATTCCTCTGGTCTATAATTCTGCGAAGCAAGCATGAATCTATTACCACATGCATTTCCCTCGTAACATTTATTGAATTGCGGGCATTTAATGATCCTCGGACTCCGCACAAATTCAAGAAAACTCTTCGCCCAGGTACATTGAGGAGAAGGTACGCAACAGGCACATTTACGAAACACAGTTGACGCCCGATGGCTCATACAACGTCGCGGAACTGTAGACAAGGTGCGGATTTGTCAACCTGAAATAATTATACGCGCATTTTTCGGCGCATCTACGAGCACCAACTCCCCCGTACAGCCCTGTGCGGCCTCGTCAGGCAGGAAACCCGAGACTGGAACCAGCATGTCCTTGGCAATTGACCTCGCCACTTGTCCAATTTTTTTTCTTGGTACCCTTCCGCAGCTCTTCCGCCGAGTCCTATATTTTCGCGAGATTGACGACACGATCACGTGTTCCGCTCTTCTTGCAGCGACCCTTGCTCCCTCATCCCCACCGCAGGTACGTTGTGGAATCTGAGTCTTGTCACTCCCTTGCTTTTGCAGATTCATTCCACATATCGAAAAACCTTGTCCTCTATGAGCCAGGCTCCTTCGCTCTCGCCGAATCTTCTGGGATACGTCTTCGTTTTTGGCAAGCGTTGTGGTTGGTTTTGTTGCCTGCTCCGCCCAAGCTCCGCCGACGTTGCGGATCCCTCCCCATTTCGGATCCGGGACCGTCTGCCGTCGTCGCGTCAACCGCGATACCTATATCATTTTAGTGAACAAGGTAGAATCATTAAACTGAAAGACGAATGTCTTTGTCGGCAAACCGGTAGCTTTTAAGTGGGGGGCATTATTTAAAGAGCTGTACTGTGATCAAACGCTCGAAGAAATATTTACCTCGAGTTTGCTCCGAAATACCGGCCTGAAACTGTTGAGGAAGGTAAATAAACGGCGGGGTTCAACTTGGGTTCAACCGTGGATTATCCGCCCTAACCTTTCTGGATCTCGGTAGTTTAGGGGAATCATATTTCTCGCTGTTGGAATAACTGGAACCGATACGAGCCGAGAACAGATAAGATAAGATTGCGCTCTGTTATGTAACGGCTCACCTTTACTTTCCTTCCACATTCACCTGGATTCCGGATGTTCCTGCTGGTCGTCGCCATCGCCGGTGTGCTCGCTGTGACCGTCGCTCAGCAACACAGCTTCGGACAAAACTTCAATAGGCTGCCGCTCACGCGTAGACCTCGCCTTGGCCAGACCGCTTCGAACAACATTGCTCTCGACAACTGCCAGGAGTAGTACGTTCTGTGTTGCTGCTTAATATACCTTGCATTTCTTATTCATTCTGCTCAGTACCTACGTCAGCGAGATAGCCATCGGAGAGCCTCCTCAGTTTTTCAAGGTCGTGCTCGATACAGGCTCGTCAGATTTATGGGTCGCTTCAACCGAGTGCAAAGACGATGACTGCACGCTGGTCCCCCGCTTCTCACGCGACGCCTCAACTACTCTTGAGGAAACATTGGATCTGTTCCGGCTCTCGTATTTATCGGGTTCTGTTACTGGGGAAACCGTACGCGACACGGTCACCATGGGTCAGTACCAAGTCCAATCCCAAGTTCTGGCTCTCGCACGCACCACCGCTGCGCTTGGTCTTGCTTC